>CM029631.1:21818503-23018503 GCA_017311315.1 Dendrocalamus latiflorus
TACTAATTTTATATTAAAATATAAAATAACTTTATATTTACGAACAAGATCGTTAAAAAATATGTCCTATAAGTTTGGATGCAGTAGTGTAGCATTTGGCAGGGAGAAAAAAACGCACGGACGTTCGGAGAAGCGCCAAGCGTTTCCCTCCCGTAGAAAGTCGAAACGCTCGTGTCGCGAATCCGACACAAGTCTTTCGGGCACCCACTGATTCCCACTCGATTATCCGATTAGTTAACTACTCCGCTAATCCCAGCTTAACCTAGCCTGACAACCTCCGCAGGTCGGTACACGGGCGCTCGGTGCCATGGCCACGCTTCAGTCCCCCGGACCCCTCCCGGCTGCATGCTCATGGTCCACAGCCCACGCAGCCAAAAGATGTCACTGCTTGGTGGGACCCGCAACGTGAGCTGTCGGGGCTCTGCGTGGAAGAGTTCTAGGGAGGGAGGCTGCAGCTCCCATTGGATTCCGACGCTGCGACCGAGCCCAGCATTATCCGAAGCCTTCTCGTCTGACATCACAGTTAATTTTCGCCGCTGCTGCGACTTGTGCAAAAGTTACACGAGCATCTGATTGGCGCGCACACACAAATCACAGAAAAAAACCATCGAGAAGGTAGTGTAATCGTTTATACGAATAAATCGAATATCGATAAGCTATTTTAAAAACATTGTTCAGATAAACTGCTTCGAAACGGTGATAAAAAACCATTTCATTTGTCTTTTTGAAGAAAGTCATAAGTCATAAAAAATAAACTAAAAAAGAACCAAGCCACCAATAAATGAGCCAAATTCGGATCGGAGGTATTTTAGAATTAATAGCTCGGCTTTGTAGAACACTGGGCAGGCACCGTGTGTCTAATGCATGATGTTGGTATTTCTTGGCTTGCTATATTATGCATCAAAAAACGTAGAATGTTATTTCTTGGTATTTCTTGACTTGCTATATTTCTGTCCAAGCTTATAGGGTATATTTTTTAAATGACCTTATCCATAAATATATGGCGCGTTTTATATTCTAATATAAAATTTGTATGATATTTTCTTTATATCTCTAATAAATATTCAACTTTATTTCTATTCTCTACATGCATGCATTGAATATAATGTTTAAAGACAATAATTAAAGATAATTAATTATATACTACCGAATAGCGTCCACTTCTATAAAATATCATTAAAACACTCTCTCTATTATATGCCACTGAACAGCACCAAAATTTCATTATGTGCCACTGCCGTTAGTTGGCTGTTATGGCTGACCATTATACTCTAAAAAGACCAAAATGCCCCTAGTAAAGACCGAATATCTGATTTATTTAAAATAGCAAACAACCTCTGAACATCATGAAAATTCAAAGGGGGTGTTGTCCAATATATTAGTGAGCAAGAAAAAAATTTCAAGGCACTGTTCAAAGAAAATTTTCAGATTTTTAATTTAAATGCTAATAAATGCTACTATTTACAAACAGAGACTAAATGAGGTCTAAAAATTTTGAAAAAAAATTCTCACATGCTCCTAAGATGCCACATAGCTCTTGAAAAAAAATGATTTTCTATTTTTCTACAGTGAATTTGTCCCAGTTTAAAAATAGATCAAATAGGCTAATTTTTTATTTGAAATTCAAAAATAGAACAAATGGAAGAGTCGGTTCATGAAATTTTATATTTGTGCTGTACACTGTCCCAATGATTCAATAAAAAAGTTTAGTATTTTTTTGCAAAGCCAATTTGCTCTATATTTAATTTTTTTATCATAGGGACATATTTGAACTGTGGATAAAATTGTCTTTTTCCAAGGGCAAACGTACCCTAACTGTTGGTAATGATATATAATAGAATTTTGGTAATATTTATTGATATATAATAGAGAGTGTTTTCAATTGTATTTTGTATAAGTGGACGCTATTCAGTGGTATATAATCAATTATCTGTAATAATTAAGGATAATCTAGATATTTTTATTATTTTCTTGGTCTGTATGCCAAAAGAAAATATATCTTATAAATTTGGACGGAGGGGATAAGTATTTATGTGTAAATAAAGCACAAAAATATTAATTATTTGTAAAACGGAGGAAGTACTTGATAGGAACAGTGGGAACAGTGCTAATGCCTGTGTATCGGATAGTGTCATAGTAGTATCTTGTCAGGAACAACTGAACAAGCTCTTTTAATATAAGATTTTCAAGTGGCCAACTGCTCATGCTCTCGAACCAATAACAAGAACCCTTAATTACCGTAAAACATTTTTAATCGCTGTATTCGATAGACTAATCACCCTGATAACCACGCGTAAAAGTAAAAGGTTACATCCACCAAATAATTCTAGACATCAAGCTTTCCTCTTTTTAACCATGAACAAACCTACCTGTTAGAAATGCTTGATACCATCGAGGTAAAAAAAAGACGCACCGCAAAGAGTTGTACTTAATTTGGGAAAGGTTGATTGAAATGTCCAAACAAAAGCTAAACTATGATGGTCAATCAGTGAAACCAAATCCAAAATCACCGACTTCACAGGTACGACAAAGCGATGATGCCAAAATATAATATAAAGACGGACAAGATGATTCACCGCAGCCAAGAGATATAAAGCAGATATACGAGTGGAAAAGCATGTATTTTCAATACATATACAGGTTGACTAAATTATTTTAGTCATCATTTAGAGTAGCGATCATATTTGTATTATCCTTGTTATCCATTATCTTGTTAGAACCGCCAAAATTTTCTCAGTTCCTATAGAAGTTAAATTGTTTCACTAGAAATTCATGCAAACTGGCCACTCCGATCATCTCAATGTTATTTTCCTCGGTGAATGCTCAATGTTAACACGAGAGTAGAGAGAAAACAAGGCGCAACGGCACAGATGTTGTTAAACATACAAACATGCAACAGCTATCGAAAGAAAATCGAAGAGGAACACACAACGGGACGCCCTACTCCTCCTCTCTTTCGCCGTCCGGCTTTACTATTCACTAACGCCACATTTTTATCTCCCCCGAAAAAACGACCACCACCACCCTTGTATACCCACGCAATGAAATACGTATAAGCCCTGTAACCCACCACTCCTTCCGTCCCCATTACTGCTCGTCTGCTCCACCACCACCACGAGACAGCGCAGCACGGGCTGCACAGCGCGCGCGGCAAGAATCCAAGAAACGCCGGGGGGGAGAGGAGAGGAGCCCTCGTCGCTGGCGTCCATGGGCGCCGCGTCTCCGGCGATGCGGGCCGGGGTTGTAGCGCTGGCCTTGTTGGCCGCGGCGGCGGCGGTCGTTTCTGGCGAGGCGGGGTCGCTGCCGAGGTTTGCGGAGGCGCCGGAGTACCGGAACGGGGAGGGGTGCCCGGCGGCGGCGGCGGGGGTGTGCGAGCCGGGGTTGGTGCACATCGCCATGACGCTGGACGCG
This sequence comes from Dendrocalamus latiflorus, assembly GCA_017311315.1. NCBI lineage: Eukaryota > Viridiplantae > Streptophyta > Magnoliopsida > Poales > Poaceae > Dendrocalamus > Dendrocalamus latiflorus. The sequence goes on from CM029631.1 coordinate 21,821,915, forward strand.
CACTACCTGCGGGGGTCCATGGCGGCCATCTACTCGCTGCTCAAGCACGCGTCCTGCCCGGAGTCGCTCTTCTTCCACTTCTTGGCCGCCGCGCCGGGGGAGGGGGAGCTACGGCGCGCGGTGGCGGCGTCCTTCCCGTCGCTGCGGTTCGAGATTTACCCGTTCCGCGCCGAGGCCGTGGCCGGGCTCATCTCCGCGTCCGTGCGCGCCGCGCTGGAGGCGCCGCTCAACTACGCGCGGAACCACCTCGCCGATCTGCTCCCGCGCTGCGTGCGGCGGGCGATATATCTCGACTCCGACGTGCTCGCGGCCGACGATGTGCGGAGGCTGTGGGAGACGCGGCTGCCGGCCGCCGCCGTGGTCGCCGCCCCCGAGTACTGCCACGCCAACTTCCCTCGCTACTTCACGCCGGCCTTCTGGTCCGACCCCAACCTCGGCGCGCGCGTCTTCGCCGGCCGCCGCCGCCCGCCCTGCTACTTCAACACCGGCGTCATGGTCATCGACCTCCGCCGCTGGCGCGCCGGCAACTACCGCCGCCGCATCGAGCGGTGGATGGAGATCCAGAAGGAGAAGCGCATCTACGAGCTGGGGTCTCTGCCACCGTTCTTGCTAGTCTTCGCCGGCGAGGTGGAGGCCGTCGACCACCGCTGGAACCAGCACGGCCTCGGCGGTGACAACGTGCACGGCAGCTGCCGCCCGCTCCACGACGGGCCTGTCAGCCTCATGCACTGGTCAGGCAAGGGCAAGCCATGGGACCGTCTCGACGCCGGCAGGCCGTGCCAGCTCGACCATACGTGGAAGTCCTACGACCTCTACATCGGCGAGGACGACGGCGCCGCCGCCTCGCCGGCGTCCGGGCCGGCATTGTCGTCTGCATTGCCAGCATCCGTGTTTTCTTGGTAGAAGGGGAGCTTGAATCTGTAGTAGCATACTAGACACGATAATTCTTTTGTTGGTTGCGCAGTTCTTGGCGATGGCATTGTGCTCCATTGCATTGCATTGCTGCTGCTGTTAACTGCCGCTCGCCGTGGGCTGTACAGGGCGATGAATGGAGCGACGGTGGTGACGGCGGCATGAGCAGGGGGGGAGTGGACGGAGAAAAGAAGACCTTGTTCTTTTCGGTAGAACTAGCGGATGTTTTAAAATTTATAGTATTATATAATATAATTTAGATGGCTGAGAATATATTTATATATTTTTATAGATTAATTAGATTTTTAAGATATTGTAAAAATTGAAAATAACAATAGAACATTAAAGAAAAATACAACTTAAAGAATGTAATTGAAGTATGAACTTTGATGGAAGAAAATTGTTGAGCATAATAAGTTATTAGGGTTATTAGACACATAACCACTCTTCATCATGCATGCCCCTTCTTCCTCCATTAGTTACTCTTTTCTAAAATATATGTATGCATATGCATATCTATTTAATCTCAAATAATATATTAATTATGTGTATGGCAAACTATCTTATTAGTTTACATGGTATTAGAGTACCCGAATACCTTGCTTATATATATACCGATGTACCATAGGCGACATACCTTGAATTTATATTCCCTCACACGTGACTGCCCCATCGAACCATGTGCCTTTTATCTCTTGTCGTTGCCATAACCTTTTTATTTCAACCTGCAATAGCAAGCCTAATTCTTGATGATCTATCTCAGTTGCTATCCCTTCTAATATAATACTCTACCATATAGTTATCTTCTACTTCTATTTAATTATTACTAATTGCTGACCATTTGCGACATCAAACATCGTACACGTGCAACCATCATCGATCCCTGCCTGGGACACCTGTCATACTCGCTCCAGTGGCCCCAATCCTATTCCAGACGACTGCATCATCTCTACTCCAAGCTCTTTGCTCTTCTACTTATGTTCGGTTGTGCTTCTATTCATACGAATGCATGATACATATACATGATGTTTATGACTTCCTTACTAACAGTTGTGACATCTTGTCTTTCCTGATATCGACATGTCTACTTTAGTCATTGTCTAACAATATAGAGAATTTTCTTAGCATCAGCGGTGAGGTCATGGCTGACCAGTGATGACATGCTCCTAACTACCCGATGACCTCATATCGTCCATAGCTCGTCTTAAATACAAAGATTCATCTCCCCTATACCAGGGCTTCTCCATCATTGAGTTTTTTTGTCATAGACTTTTTCAACAACGTTGACACTCTCCACTCGTTGTCACAGTCATTTTGACTCTAGCCTTTCTCTTCAACAGCTCCAGCGAGCAATACGACATTGTGCTCGTCAAATGATAAAGGTGAGCAGCACAATATTATCCTCATCTCTATCGTTGGTTACTACCTTGGCTCTTCGCTTCCCTGTGGTTCAATATCTTCGTATAGGGCAAAATAATACATTGCACTATTTCATTGTCTTCTCTTACACCATTCTTGCTATCCTTGTTATAAATATATTTATTCAAAATTTTAGTTATTTTTATTCGAGTTTATATACAAATCAAATTGCTAATTTTATTTATTTTATTCAAAATTTTAATTATTTAGGGATTTTATTTTGGAATTCTTATAGAAATCAAATTGCAAGTTTGATTTGATTTTTTATTTTGGATTTCAATTATTTTTTTGTGTAAATCATATACAAATCAAATTGCTATTTTCTTTAAATTGTTATTCCAAATTACAGTTATTTAGGGTTTTGCTTTGGAATTCGTATTGAAATCAAATTGTTTATTTTATTTTATTTTATTCAAAATTGTACTTATTTTTATTAGAGTTTTCAAACAAATTAAATTGCTAATTTATTTAATATATTTTGAATTTAGTTTTTAGGGATTTTATTTTTGAATTCATATGGCCAATCATATTGAAAATTTCTTTTATTTTTTATCCCAAATTTCAATTGTTTTTGGATGAAATGGGTCTGAAAATCTAATTGCTAAGTTTTATTTTGAATTTACAGTTGAAATTCGTATGCAAATCTATTTTTTGAATTTTTATTCCAAAATTCTGTTTTTTTTTGAAATTTTTATACAAATCCAATTGCTGTTTTTTGTTTATGAATATATATATATATATATATATATATATATATATATATATATATATATATATATATATATATATATATAGGAAAATTACATAATGCACCATGGTGCCTAGGCACCAACATCCGATACACGTGTATGATTGATAATTTTTTTGAGTTTGGGTATGAAAATATTTTATACCCTTGATATATTTATGGTAAGTTAGTTTTGAACTCAGTTCAAACTAGTTTGAACTACTTTTGAGTTCAATGCAACTACAGTGAGTATATACCATAAAAATAGTTCAAACTAATTAAACTGAAGTTGAATTTAAATTTTTTCGGAGTTTGACATCTCAAATATACTTTTTTTATGGGTATATGAAAATACCCACATCAAACGTTGCGAATCTCGAAGCAAATCAACGGGTATTGATATTGGTGCCTAGGCACCATGGTGCATGAAACACTCGTCCTATATATATATATATATATATATATATAGGGATTTACGTAGGAATTTGTATGGAAATTAATTACTTACTTTGTTTTTTCTTCTTCTGAATTTCAGTTTTTTAATTGTATTTGACATGGACTTTTACTTTTAATCTTGACAATTATAATATGGACCCATCGTAATCAATGGTGTAGATCTTTATCTTTTTTTATCTGATTAATATGATAATTTCTACCTATCAAGAGCGAATATGACGACTTCTTTTGCTTCTACTTTAATAATATAATAGATTCAGCTTGGTTATTTGGGGTGATTTTGATTCTTTTGGGGTGGTGATTCTTGGGGTTTCCAATTTGCTCGATTTGTGGTGTGCAATTCTTTGATAGGAAAGACTTGGAATTTTTGTTATATTATTGACGATTCTTTCATTCATATGCCATGTGTTCTTGAGCTGAATTCGTGTCCTTGATCTGAATTCGTAAACGACCGAGTTGAATCTAACTGCCTTGTATCTGTTGAGGCCGGTGGGCAGTGGCAGTCCTAGCTCGAGAGAACAATGAGAGCAAGCAAAAAAGCACATAAGAGACACGGAGATTTATTAACAAGGTTTGGTAATATCTACGTCCTCTCTGTTACATATTCGGACATCTAGAATTCTTCGTAAAGTCCGTGGCAGGTTATAAATCTTTATCGGCAAACATGCCAATCAGGAGAATTCTCCATGAATTCTCATCAAAGCTGGTCCTCGAAATGCCCAGAGTTCTCAATCATACATGACAATCAGGTGAAGAGCATAGCTGCGAGCATTTCGCATCTCTGTCGAACTCAAAGCTGGGGCAAACTCTGAAGAGCCAAGTGATGAGATGGCAGCATCCAACAACGCAGCTCTTGTTCTGTAGGTTGACAGTTGACGGGGCTGAAATGTCGCATTGGAAGTGACATTTCCATCTTGAATGGGCTGTTCTTGGAACAAGCCTATTCCATCTGCAATTGGACTGCTCATACTGTACCCCGTTATACTCTCTGTATTCATTTAACATCTATCAATTTTTTCGGTCAGAAATCAATACTCCACACAAGAGGCTTGTGACCGGGAACTTCAAAGTTTCTCGAAAATGCTGTGCCCATTGATTTCCCGCCTGCTTTCCTATCTGTTGAAACGAAAGGTATATGCATGTTATTTGAAGTTCTATTACTGAATTTGTTCTTGAGCAACATCTCCAAGATAAATGAAAATCATTTTCTTAGGATGGGAGTTCGCTTACAATCAAAATAGGATGTGCCTATTTAACTTTCTTGCTAGGCCACTATAATCAGTTCAACTGATGAAGAGTAACTTGCTCATAGTTGAAGGCTTGAAGTAATAAACTAGAGAAGCCTAGCTCGTACTTAGTATAAAGTATGTGCGTGTCAAAGTTCACCGACTTTATACAAACATATTATCACAAGAAAGGCCCAGGCTGGAAGCAACCAACTAATGACCAGCTAGAGAATTGAAACTGCAAGGCAACTGCACTACTGCAGTGCAACTAATCATTTTCTGTATTCTTTTGTCACTTGCTTCCTCTTCTCACTTTGCCTTTTCTTCCATCCTTTGAATTGTGATGAACTTCTATCCACCCACTGGGCATCAACCACCACCTATTCCGGTTTTGTTCTAAACAGTTTATGATTTTTAGCTTTTAGAAGTCAGCTTCTAAATAAAATGACTTTTCAACGTGATTTCTACAAGTTATTTGTAGGAGTCACTACAAGAATCGCTTTGAACGGAGTAACTTCTCAACACAAATGTCCCTTACTCTCTTAATCTCTTGCAATTAGCTAAAAGTTAAAAATCATAACACTTTTAAGCTAGATCTAAATATATCCTCTCACATAGATAACACCTGCGTGATAAAAAAGAAGAGAAAAGAAAAGCCATTGTTCTAGGTAAACTGGTAGTAATGATGATGCATACTGTAGAAACACGTCATTTTCAGCTAGTGAGTTGCTATTTCCATGTGATCATTATTCATCAGAGTATCCAAAGTTGCTTTGTGGTGATCCACGCACCACCCATCCATCCATCCATCCATCCACTTACGAAGCAAGTGAAGTCAATCCATTCTGACCGTCCGATCAAAAAATTCAACCGTCGAATAGACGCCACCAAGGTCACTGGCAACCACAGCATCCTGCTACAGTGCATGCGATGATCGCTGCCTCTGTTGCTTTCAGCACGGTGCCCGTGACCATGAGCGCGCTGCACGGCACTGTAGCAACATGTCTTTTCCTCCGTCATTGCGAGACACTACTAGAAACACAAGCTATGCCAACAGGAAATTACGATGGCCAACGGGTAGTCGGGGAGATTGTAAATGGCCTACGGTTGACATGTTGCCGATAGTTAAAAGTTAAACTGTCATGTTTTCTACCCAATGGCCGACAGTGCAATATATTGCCAACAGTCAGATGTTAACCCATCGGGGACTATACCAAATGGCCGACAGGGCAAAGCATTCCCCGACCATCTTGCTTTGACCCATGGTAAATGGTGGTAATACATGACGGTTAAACAATATATGACCGTGTCATAACAACCGTTGGCCATTTAGTGAAGAATAGTCAACAGTATGTAGTTAACCTGTTGGCTTTTGAAGCTAATAGCCGATGGTTCAATCTTTTCCTAGAGGCATAATATAACGCACGGTGATTGGCTACAATGTGTGATAAGTGTGATATATATATATATATATATATATATATATATATATATATATATATATATATATATATATATATATATATATGTATGTATAAATAACGAGGGCTCCATGGTGCCCAGGCACCACTCCTAAGAACCATCTGATCGCTTTGAAATTCATGCAAATCATAATGGATATTTCTAGAGATAACTTGAGATCCAACCCGTTAGAAAATTTTGATTTGGTAAGTGAGTTTGCTTCCATAAATCATTCATACGGTTGACAATGAATTCATTTGGCAATTATTTGAACTAGGCAATTTGTTTTATTTTTATGATGGTATGTTGGGATTTTCTTTTGCTTTTTTTTGTTAAAGGTAAATTAAATTCATTTTTGAGTATATACCTTTTTTAGATAATTTGTGAGTATATACCCTCTTAAAGATTAATTCCGACGGCATTACTTTTAAAATTAATTCGTCGCTTTCCATACAAATTCGCGCTAGAGTCTTTTCTGTACCACGCAACAAAAATTGTTGAAGGCCTAAATAAGGTATATACTCACAAATTGTTTTAAAGATGCGTACTCAGAAATTGTAAAATGCAACGTATATTGTGCATGCGAAAAGACCTAAATTAATTGGTTCGTGACAAAAAGTTCATGTATATAAGAAAATAATAATTTTTATATTCAACTCAATTGAATTATCTTAAATAAGGTATATACTCACAAATTTTTTTAAAGGTATATACTCAGAAATTGTAAAATACAACGTATATTGTACATATATAGAACCAACGTATATTTTTAAAGGTATAGCGTGGAGAACGAAACCAGTCTCGTTCATGATGGATCAATTAATAGATCCGATCAGACCAAGCCTTTCCTTATTGCTCCCTTTGACATATAAAAAAATGGAAGTTAACACACGCTTTTTTCCTATGCCGTTCGTGTCCATCAACAATTCAACGAGCATTTGTTGCTTGAATGAGATGAAAATTTCAGAAAAGATTTTTACCTAAACCACTTACATGACGTAAAAATTCGCCGCTCTAATTCATTCCGTGCGGCGTATAGAAAATAATGTAAGTCAACATACGCGTTTTTTCTATGCCGTTCATCTCCTTCAACCATTTAAGTTAGCTTTTTGTTGTCCGATCGAAATGAAAAATTCACATAAGATTGTCACCTTAAATGCTAACATCACGTGTATTTTCGCCACTCTAAATCAATCCGTGCAAGTCAACATACGCGTTTTTTCTATGCCGTTCGTCTCCATCAACCATTTAATATAGTATTTTGTTGTCCGATTGAGTTGAAAAATTCACATAACATTCTCACCTTAACTGCTAACATCACGTATGAAATCGCCGCTCAAAATCATTTTGTGCAGCGAATAAAAATTAGTGAAAGTCAACACAGTTTTTCTTATGTCGTAATTAGACCACTTAAAAAAATTTGAGTATAATACAGTATTTTGTTGTCCGATTGAGTTGAAAAATTCACATAACATTCTCACCTTAACTGCTAATATCACGTACGAAATCGCCGCTCAAAATCATTTTGTGCGGCGAATAAAAATTAGTGAAAGTCAACACAGTTTTTCTTATATCGTAAGTAGACCACTTAAAAAATTTTGAGTATAATATAATATTTTGTTGTCCGATTGAGTTGAAAAATTCACATAACATTCTCACCTTAACTGCTAATATCACGTACGGATTCGCCGCTCAAAATCCGTTTGTGCGGTGAATAAAAATTAGTGAAAGTCAACACAGTTTTTCTTATGCTGTAAGTAGACCACTTAAAATTTTTTTGAGTATACTACTTGATTTTATCACAATGATTCATCAAATATTCCTCGTAATGATTTTTTTCATGCACCATACATTTTTAAATTTATATGTACAAGCGAGCATACTTCCAATTCTGACGTACGGATCTGCATACCTATTCCACGTTAATTCAATACATTGCATATACACATACCTATTCCACATTAAACACACATTGAGCAGGAAATCTATTTTATGGCAAGTAATTATCTAGACACATACCTATTTCCACGTTCAGCAGCGTATCTGTACCCGGACACCTACTAGTAGTCAATTTTTTTTAACTGTGCACGAAATCTATTTATGGCAAATAATGATCTAGACACATACATATTTCACATACCTATTTCACACGTTCACAAGGGAATCTGTGCGCAGTATCATAAGCTCGTTGGAGCGGGACATCTCTGATGTTTTAGCGTTCTAGTAGGGCCTCTTGTCTTGAGGAGGAGGAAAGGTGTACGGCGACAAGATGAGGATGCATGTGAGAGAGAAATGAAAGGGCCTAAACCAGTAATGTGAGCTAGCGCATTGTACGCCCGCTATTTTGTAAAGATGGTATATGAATCATTTTCCTCGGTACAAAAGATCAATAAAAAGATAAAGCTGTTTGGAACTACATTTTTTATTTTTGTTCTTTTTAATATTTATTGTACGTTGTTAACTTTGTATTTTTGTTCTTCTTTAATATTTTTTCTTTGTTCTAGCGACCATCGGGGAGTGCTAATATAGAACGATTACTTTAATGGATAATAAAAGAAGAAACTGCATTGAGTGCAACCACGGTGGCCCATTGAACCATACGACACCATTGGATTAGACACAAGACCGACACCACGGACGCCACTCAGCTCAGAAACAAAACGAGATGTTCGTCGCATCCGGAGTGCTGCCCAGCCTTCCCGATCGTTCGTCGCATCCGCATCCGCACCAGCACTCCAGCTCCCAGCCTCCCCGATCGTTCGTCGCATCCGCACCAGCACTCCAGCTCCCAGCCTCCCCGTCCGTCTCCCCACCACCTCGACCACTGCGAGCCGTCCGCCACCCAAGATCCAACGATCCAGCCGCAGCGTGCCGTCGTCATCGTCGTCGGCAGGTCGGGATGGGGGCGGAGAGGAGCGTCCTACTACGTGGAGGCGGCGCCGCCGGTGGACGTGAACAAGAACACGGAGTGGTTCATGTACCCCGGGGTCTGGACCACACCTACATCCTTCTCCTCTTCTTCGCCTGGCTCCTCGTACTCTCCGTCTCCGGCTGCTCCCCCGGAGTGCTGGTGGCCGTCTGGTGCGAGTTCAAAAAACCTTGCCATGTTAAGGTTCGAACACAGGGCCAACAACTTCTCAATAAGGTGCTTTACCAACTAGCCTAAGGTTCGTTTTGTTATTTTAGGATATAAATTACATTTTAGTAGACAGTACATAACATTATCTAAAAACCCAAAATCAGGGAGACCAAGAGGCGGGCGGCGCAGGAGTTTAAGCGCGAAACGGGAAGTAAATCTCCCGCAACCGCACCCAATAATTTCGCCACTTCCCGTGAATCACTCCTCCACTTTGGGAACCAATGTTTATCACCTCCTCTCAATCAAATTGATCTGTTCATGATTGGCGATCACAGGTGTCCAACTGGCTGTCGTGTTCCCCTGCACGCGGGATAGGCGACGTCTAGCTCCTTCACACGCCGACGCCCAGCTCTTGTAGATTAGATTCAATCGGCAGGTGCGGCAGCTCCAACGTATTGGATCAGTTTCTTTGCAAGGTACAACGCTAACCCCTTTCCTATCATATTTTGTGCCGTGATGCACCATGGCCAACTGCCCTTCCACCCTCTCTATCTCCTCCTCCTAGCTCTCTGTATCTGTAATTAAACAATCTGATGAGTAAAAGAATCAATCTGTAATCCTACTATTCCTACTATTGTTATTTGTAGATCATTGGTAATTATTTTTAACTTGGTTTTTTATATCCCAATGTATAATTTCGGAACATTCATGTTTGTCAAACTCTGATGCTGGTTTGGTGCCTTGCTCTTGGGGTTTAGTTAGTCACTTGTTTTTGGATATGGGCTAGTGCTGCACTAATAAGATGGCAAGTGAATTACTTGTGTGGAGGAAACTAAATAGCAAGGGTAGAATCTAAGTAAAAGGACTAATTCTAGGTATGCTCCTCCACGTACTGATTAGAAACATGGGATTAGATTTGCACTCAACTACTTGCTGAGAAGGAAGCAATCAAGACAAGGAAAAGAAGTGCACAACCATATGTTTCTGCTAGAGAGAAGCGACTTGAAAGGGAAAATCTGCAGTTGAGAAAAGGATATAGCAAGCTTGAACATGTTGTGCGGGTAATTATCATTGTAATAAACATATGCATACAAATAAATACCTATTGCTAATCATGAAGTTTTAACAGGCACTTGCTGCTAAACAAGGAATTGACTTTGATGCGTTAGCTCAGGAAACTGCAACTAACTTGGTAAGTTTACGTGCTACATCATAGAGCACAGATTATTACAATGAACTCAAGCATCACTCTAGTTGATTCAGATTTGAATTTTGTTTTTCCTACCTCAATTCATTGCAAAACTGGCCTTCAAAGTAGAAACTAATATATGGATGACATGCAGCCTACTTCTGAATCTGAGGTTGCATTCTCTAGAGAGCATGACAAAATTATTCCGAATGCATCTGAACATGTAAGTATTAAGTGTGTTTACCACATGTATTCATGCCATACCTAAAATTATTGCAAAATCTGAATTATATTCAAGCTGGTTCATGTGCTTATTAAAAATAATATTATAACTTCTATAGGATAACATTGGTGGAGCAGACTATAGTGATGAGGAAAATGAAGATGACACCTATGATTATGATGAAGAAGGATACTATTCCCATGATGATGACCAAAATTATGAGAACATTGGTGAAGACTTTTTTGATGATGATGCCTCCTGGTGATGAGAAGAGATTATATACAACATATGAAGTGTGTGGCACTTTTAAGTAGTTTGTCTTATGCCTTATGAACAGCAGTATCTTAGTCAAGTATTTTAATTTGAACATTAATTTGTGCTATGTTGAAGAATGTCTTAGCAATTTTCAGAATGTCTAGACCGTACCTTTCTTTGGTGATCACTACCTACCACACTGAAACCAACGTCAAGGTCAAGTTTCTGCGGGACATCTCACATAAGCTTATCCTTTTTAAGTTGAGTGAAAAATATGTTGTTTACATTGATAACTGATGGCTACTTGGAATCTTGGTATGATTCTCGGTAGCTAATCTGTGTGTGTAGTGGATCAACATGCATGATATGAATGTCATGGATTATATATTCATGGGGTACAACCTATTTCTGGTTCTTAAAAGACTCTGTAGGCTGATCAGAAGATATTAGTTAGTGATAATAGTTGTAGTATGCACATGAATACTTGCATGCACTAATATTAACATGGATGCTAATACCTTCTGATTGGTTATTGGTTTGTTAGGGATTGGTTATTGGTTTGTTAGGGATTGATTAGTCTCTTGGTTTTTCCTAAAAGTTGCCTTTTGATGAATGATTCCTTTACCTCTGATTTTCCTTCTTTCCCCTTAAGATCTTGTGACCCAATTCTTCTTCTGTTAGAGCTGACTTTGTATGTTAGGTTTTCATGGACAAAATCGGCATACATATACTAGTATTTGTGATCAGTAGGTGATATTTTACTACAATAAGATTTTTTTTGGAATATACATATGTTCTGCAGTTCCTCCAGAAGATTTTCATGACTACATTCATTCTGAGTTTTAGTTCTTTAAGGCAGACTCTTGGTTAGCATAATCAGATATTCTGTTGTTTTTTCCGTGTACTTAACAGTCAGTTTGTAAATAACAAGCAAAAGAACCTTTTGTTGTTTCACTTGTAGTAAGTTTTTATGTTTTGGCTCCAAATTGTGAAAAATTTATTCTACTAGCTACAGATGTGGAATGAGCAGTCTTACTTACAGACTAGAGACCTCTGAACCTTGCTCTGATCATGTGCTTTGCTAGTTGTTGGCATGTTGCCACACCACCACACCGCTGTGCTGATTCTATTGTTAACTCTATTCATTGTATGTTTCAATATTGAAGTGCCTTGCTAGATGTGGAATGTTGGCTTCAAACATTCATTGTACTATGCAATATTGAAGTGCTGGTTATGAAATGCTATGAATCGTGAATGTTCATCTTTTGTAATTGATCCTCCTGGTCACATATTACTTATGCATGGCTATAAAAACTATCACAAGCACTATCGGTTGATGGATTATAATAAAACGGTTTCATCTCTATATCGCCGATGGTTTAATAAAATTGTTAGACTGTTCCATATTGTTTTAGCCGATAGGAAACCAAAACCTTCACATATATGTTCTACCGAGAGTATTAAATTCCTGACAGTTAGTAAACACCATTGCTAATATGCTTCCTGACGGGTTACACAAACCGTCAAGAAACAAATCCCCGACCGGGATACCCTCGGCAATTCATGTTGGAGCAAAGACCAATTAATGGGCGTGTTTACCAACTAATTGCCGAGCGTCAACCGTCGGAAATATACAGTCGGCCATACAATGACTGACCACCGGTCGGTAATAGTGGGAATGCCCGACCATGGATGCCCGACGGGAGGTTGCCGACGGTATACACTCGGCAATTGCATTTTCCGATGGTACAAATTAATGGCCGACGGTATAATAACTATCGGCCATTCTTACGCCTCTAGTAGTGAGAGGACACTGTTCCATCTACCGCCCGGCGGCGCTTTCAGTCGTGGAACTAGGATTTAGTTACGCCCCGAGCTTAGTGGTAGAATGATCTAGACTATCTGGGCTGGATCATGAAAATGTTACCCAGACTGGACTAAATTTATCCGGGCTATACACTAAATACTTTTCCACACCCCGGACTGAAGCCTACCCTGTCCAGGGTGTGGCTCCGCTCCTGGGTGCTGCTACCGGATTTGGGGGCCATTATGCCTTTGAAGGTCCAGTTCAAAGTGTCCTATCTTTTGATTAAAATAATATTATAGTAGATGTTAGTTTCTATATTTAATTAAAATATATTGTTATATTTTCACTGATAATGTAAAAATAAAAAAAACTACATTAAAAATCCACGGGTTTCTAGAAGCTATCGCTATATAAAACGGGGCGAAGGTGTCGGCCACCGAATTCAGGCGTGTGGCAGGCAGCGGGGCGTACATGCCTGCAGTAAACTCGTCGCTGCTGGCAGAGAGCCATCGGCTCGAAACCTTCCGATTTGGCGGCATGTCGTAATGGCTGGGGCTAGATTTGGACCGGAAATGCTTGGCCCCTCGCAGAAACTGTCGTTTCAATTGTAGCACTTGTACTGAAACGTGGAGGTGTTAGGTCTCAAGATTTATTCAGAAATGGCCATAGAGAAGGATGGATCAACGGTTCTGACAGAAAATAGCAACGTACTACTACGGTGTTTAGATACATAAGCTCTACTACTATGCATGCTTTGGAGGAAAATGTTGTTGTGTCTGATGCTTAATGCGTGCTTACATGGTGCTTTTGTAACATCCTGAATTTTGAAGTTTGAGAGTTGTGTAAGATTTAAAAACTTTGTTGAGTATATTGGTTTTTAGTGTTTGACTTTGGTAAGTTTTCCTCGAGTTTTGGTTTGAGGTTCCACTAATTAAAGCACAAATGAAAATAGTGTACATGAGAGCAGTAGCAATAAATAAATAAATAGTCAAAGGATGTTAAAGGGGGATGTGCATAAAGATATAAATGTATAAATAAGTAAATCAATAATAGATAAAGTAATAAAGAGGGCCAAGTGAAATATGTGTAAATAAAAGCAATGCCATTTTGAGGATGGGTTAATAAAGAATTAAAAGAAATCAAGGGGAGAAAGAAGTAGTCATAAGAAGGTATAAGGTATATATGCATAAGTGTATAAATACACAGGGAATAGATATAGCATCAAGAGAATAAAATTAATTAATGGGAAAAGTGGAAATAAAAACAACCAAACAAATACCTAGAAGTAAATACACAAAAGTAAAAGAAAATAAAAGTTTAAAAGGAAATGGGCCGGCCAGCCAGCGAGCCAGCCCAACCCGCCAGCCAGCTGGCCTATCGGCCTGCCCTGCGCCCGGCTTTTCCCCGCTCTCCTCCCCCGCCAGCCCAGCCAGCCCACCCCCGCGCCGTTCTCCTCTCTTCCCCCAGCTGCTTCGGACAGGGACGAATCCCCCGTTCGGATCGCCCGACCGAAGCCTCCTTCCCCGCGGCTTCCTTCGGACTGCCCGACACCGGCGCCACCCTTCGGACCAGTGGGCGCCGGCGCCACTCCGTCGTATTTCCGCGGCCCCCACCGCCGTTCCGTCCCACGCCCTGCCAGCGTTAGCTTCTGCCGCCACCAGCTCCCATCCCCTCCTCCTTCATTGCCCATCACCGCCCATGATGAAGGCGGGTGCCTTGCCAGTCAGCGCTCCGGACAGCCGCACGAGATGGCCGTAGCTCCACCGGACCACGGCCCTGCCCACATTTGTCACCCGCACGCCAGCTACACCGCCCCGGGTCAGACGCCGACGCTTTCCCTGTAGCCATGCCGGTCCACCACCGTCGCCCCATTCTGGCCACCTACCCGTCCTCGCCGCGCGCCCTCTTTTCCTATTATAAAACCTCGGCCAAGCCGCCCATTCGCACCGCCCTAACTCCCTCTCCCCCCCTTACAGCCCAATCGGCCTCCCGTGCCTTGAATTCTCGCCGGCGCCCTTTTCTTCCCGCACTCCAACAATCGGCCGCGCCGCCGTGCCCCTCTACCTCCGACCAATTCATCCCTCCTACACCCTATTCGGGACCGGACGAAGCAGATCCTACCCTTCCCCGAGTTTGCCGACCCTTCTCCGGCGCCGACGACGGTTCACCCCCGAGAGCTCCGCCACCGCACGCCGTCGGCCCTACTCCGGTGACCCCCGTTCACCGCCGACCCCACCACCAGGTACCTCGACAGCCGGGCATCCCGTTTTGCCCACCGCCACCGCCTCCCCGACCCTTCACCGCCGACGAACCCGCCGCCCTTTCCCGGCCCGATCTCCTCTGGCATAAGGTGAGTGAGGGGCTAACTCAAAAGAGATACGCGCCCTTATAGGTCAGGAAAGACCTTGAGGCCGAGTGGTTACCAGCGCGCTCTCTCTTCCCCCCCCCCCAAACTCCCCAGCGCGTGTTCGAGCCCCGGCTCCGCGCGCTGTGGTTGAATTTTCTGATTTTTCGATCTGCGCCGGTGGGACCCACCCGTCAGCGTCCACCAGTCTGAGGGGGCCCCTGACAGTCGGGCCCCACCTGTCATGCCAGTCGGCTGACATGTGGGCCCGGTTCCCCGAGGGGTCCCGCATGCCGGTGACCTCCAGTACCTAGGCACTGACAAGTGGGCCCCACCTGGCAGTGAAAGCACTGTGCAAGAGTTCCCTGACATGTAGGCCTGACATGTCAGTCTCTGTGATTTTTCTATTTTTCTTTTTTTTCTGGAATTTAAGTAAACTGAGAACTTCCAAAAATCATAACTAATTAATTTGAGCACCAAATTGAATGGGAAAAAAATTCTAAATTCATATAAAATCGAGATCTACCTCATGGAACTGAAGGATTTCAAAATGGAGTTTATTTGAATTAATGGTAAATTAAAATTTGCTAAAATAAATTCCTCACAAATTTAAAAAATCCATAACTTCCTCATTTCAGCTCCAAATTAAGGGAAACAAATTTCTATAGTTGTATAAAGTTCCCAGTTACCTCTTGGTACTAAAAGTGTAATATTGGAGTTATTTGGATTTTCTGTTAATGTTTATTTGGTTTGCTAATTGCCTTTTTATCCAAATTTTCGCGCACGTTAAAAAAATAGCGTACGAGGCTCAGGAGGAGGAAGTAGAGGCATCAGCTTTAGAAGCTTCAGACAACCCAGAAACCACCCACTGTGACCAAGGCCAGTCAATACTTTGATCATGTTGAACCTACATTTTCTGCAAATTACTTTTGTTGAAATTATCAAATTGCATGCTGTTATTTTATATGTAAAGACATGATTAATGTGATATTCTAGTTATATGCCCATTGTTTACCTTGATTAATATTACACCTCCTTTGGAATATTTGAATACGTGAACTTTGTCGCCCTAGCAAAAGTTATAATAGTAACCTTTCAAAAATAAGTCTGTAATTATATGCCATGCTTAGTATTACTTAGATACTCGTGGGCGCGAGAGCGCCCAAGCATCACTTTCAATCATGAGAAAAGTTGGTTGGACAGTCATGGTGGTAATGACTGGTGTATGTTGGGTATGGCTATTTTATATTCCCAAAAACCTCAAATTGCTTATTTATCTGGGCGGATGGTTCGGGGGAGTGGTGCAGGGGTGCACGAGAGTGTGGTTTGTGGTAGAACCGCCCAGATACCCCTAAGGACCGAATCTTGTCATGACCTTCTATGTAAAACAAGTACAACCGCAAGTCTGTAAAGTACAACTTGGTCTAGTAAATTTACTGGACCCTGAAAGTCATCATCATCGGTGGAGGAGGTAAGGTAGTGCAAGGGGCTGTCTGGGTGGCGGACTTGAATGGGACACCGCAAGTGGCTGTCTAGGTGGCGGGCTTGAGGGTGAAGTTCTTCTGCGGCGTGCTAGCAGTGTGGGTAGCCAGCTGCTAGGCGCATAGGAGGGAAGATCCCGCACAACCTATGAGACCTGTCGCAAGCGGGACAGGCTCATAGGGGTGAGATGATGGAAGGGGTGAGGTACTTTGAACAGTTACTGTGATGGTTCGCTCAACTGCACAACTAAGGAATTGTGCGGGGCAACGAGTAAACTGTCTCTTGTGGGTAAAGTGTGCAAACTCTGCAGAGTCAAAACTATTCGAATAGCCGTGCCCACGGTCAAGGGCGGACATGAGAACTTAACTAGAGATAGTTCTATTTCAAAAACAACTTTGTGGGTGGAATTGAAAAAGTGAGGGCAGTGGAAAGCCCTGATTTGAGTTGTCCAGGGTGTCGTCCCAGTGGCAATGTAAGCGGTTATAATGCTGAAATATTAGCATATGGTGCAGAGGCCATGTAACGGTGGATGGAATTTGTGTCTTTGTTATGTTGGTCTATTTCACAAACTCTAAGTCAAGAATTTTAAAACTGCTAGGTCTTAGAGATTTTTAATTAATTGTATTCAAAAGCACTCTACGCAAAATAAAAAGAGCCCAAGCCATCCTTTGATAAGCTGAGCATGTTAAATATTGCACTCTGTGTGTTGGCTCGCTGAGCACGGTGGTTTGTGCTCACACTCGCATTACCAACATCAGATTCAGGAGCCCAAGATCATTATGCATATGAAGATGCTCCCACTGCAGAAGGAGGGAACAACGTCGGGAACTAGGGCGTCTCTTGCGCATTTTAAGTCCTAGGTAGATAGGCTATGGTATGGTGTGCCTATAATTATTGCCTTAGTTTAGGTAATAATCATATGACACCTATTTACCCCCAGTTGCTGCCTGTGGATTAAAAGTCTACTTTGCTTTTGCTTCCGCTGTTATACTTTTGTAATGTGAACTTTTGGCCTGATCGGCCCTTATGTAAAACCATTGCCCGACGTGGTATAATTCAAACTCAGCCATGTAATATTATTATGTGTTGATGTGATTCATGCGATGTATGAAATGATGCAGCAATGTACCTGTGAGCACTATCTACTGATCCAGGGAATAGTGCAGTGGTTTCACAAGAGATTCTGGATTGAAAAATCCGGGTCTGACAGCTTTCTATCCTCTTGGAAAAAAGACACTTATTATCTCCTAAATAGATTAAACACGGGTGGTTATTGAATTGGATTGGGCATGGTTTTAAGGGCATACCGGAGAGGTTACGTAGGACCGGACAGGCAACGGAAGAAGGGTGAATGATACCTTTAATTCTTTTTTAAATATTTATAAATCCTTTACTCCGATAGCTATAAAGCTATGAAGATTAGGAGGTGAAGTCCACTTGAAAAAAATAAGAGAAACACAAAGCTCAGTACGACTAGATCAGAGCACAACGTGGTCGAGTTACAACCACTCGTCGGAAACACAACGTAGTCGATTATGACTACTAGTAGAAAAGCACCAGATAGCCAAACTAAACGCAACCAATCAGCAGAGAAAACAACGTGGTCGAAAAGCAGACAACGTGGTTGAAGCCACTGTGGTTGAAACCAATATGGTCGAAACCAACGTGGTCGTAACCACCGTGGTCGAAACCAACGTGATCGAAAGCAGCGTGGTCATAGCCAATGTGGTCGAAACCAACTTGATTGAACTCAGTGTTGTCGATGTCCAGTGTGTGGTCGAAAGGCCAGAGTAGTCCTGGACCAATGAGTGGTCGAAAACCAGCCCAGTTAAAGATTGATGTCATCTCAAACTACGTGGTCGAAGACCAAAGTGTGTTGTTGAACAACCAATGTGGTCGAGGATCTGAGAGTGGTCACAAACCCAAGAGTTTGAAGCAAGATGAAATCCAATTGATGAGATTACCGACCAGGAGGGGTGCAAATGGAGCAGATATTTCCCGACCGACCGTCCGTTCGTTTTAATTCGGAGAAAATTTTCGGATATTTGAAGGTTTTATCAGATACGGAAACAGAGTCGGATATTTTTTGTCGGATACAGAAACGGATTCAGAAAAAGCATTATCCGACAAATACGAAACTATCTGGATATTGTTTCGGATAGTTACCGGATACGGAAACGGAGTTGGATACCTGGCCTATCCATATACCAAATACCGGATACGAAGGCCTTGTGGAATCATTTGCTAAATGTAACGAAGTTAAATGAACTAGTGATATACTTGATTACTTGGCTATGGGCAATTCGTACTTTTGAACCATGTGACTTGTAGCTAGTTAGCTACTATTTGTTTAATTAGTCTCTATCATTTACTTGCTACTTGTAAGATCAAGGAGGCCGACTAGAGGGGGGTGAATAGGCGGTTTTAAAATTTTCGACTAATTCCAATTAGCAATTTTAAACTTAATAAATTGACTAGAGCAAATAAACAATAATTCTACTAAACAACCTACAATGGCTCAAGTGATCACTGAAACGAGCAATTTGACTAAGAGCAATGACAATTAGCCTAGAACAAGGTTTGCTACTCTAACCAAGTAAGCAATCAAATAATTCAAATAGAACGAGTTGCTTGAATGAAATTAAGCACAAGGAAGCAAACCACAATTGACACGATCACTTTTTACCGTGGTGATCGGAGACTTGCCGGTCTCCCTAGTCCACGTTGAGGTAAGCCCGAACGAATCGGACCGGCTCCACGAATTGAGCCTAATCACCTCGATCACTAGCGGTAGCCCTTTCCCTCTCCGGGTAGGCGAGCTCCGAGCCTTCACAATCTTCCGGGTCTTCTCACAACCTTCTCGAGAAGATCACCGGACCTCCGCCAAGCCGTCTAGGTGCCGGCAAGCACCAAGAGAATGAACCACAGCGGCTTGATCACACACGAGTACCAACTGGATCAATCTACAATGCAATGCACTTGAATAGGGCTCAACTACCTATATTGAATGCACAAGAGTGAAAGAGAGGTGTGTGAGGTTGCTCTAGACTCAAAGATGTTCAATATGGGTTCAACCACCTGTACAAGTTCTGGTGGGGATGTATTTA
Organism: Dendrocalamus latiflorus; assembly: GCA_017311315.1. Lineage (NCBI taxonomy): Eukaryota > Viridiplantae > Streptophyta > Magnoliopsida > Poales > Poaceae > Dendrocalamus > Dendrocalamus latiflorus. The sequence goes on from CM029631.1 coordinate 21,841,602, forward strand.
TACCCCCACCAACCTCAAATAGCCGTTGCAATAAACAATTCTGAATTTTCAGGAAAAACGGAACTACCGCCGTTATATGGGCGGTACTACCGGATTTCCGCCGTCGCAACAGAACGGCTATGTCAGGCGGTCAGAAGTAACCGTTGAATAATGAGTGCGGTACTACCGCCGTTAAAATCGCGGTACTTCTGGAAATCCGGAAGTTCCGCTCTTTGCCCCGGTACTTCCGATTTCAGCGCGGTTAACTCCAACTCAGGGCGCTCTCTGGAAATGAAGTTCCGCTCTTAAGTCCGGAACTACCGGCCTGCGGTAGTTCCGCAGTTCAAACCGCAGTACTTCCGTTTTCCGAGATGCTAAGTTTAACTCCGGGCACTCTCTGGAATTGAAGTTCCGCTCGGGACCCCGGAACTTCCGCACATGCGGTAGTTCTGCAGTTGAACTTGCGGTACTTCCAATTTCCGAGAGACTAACTCAACCTCCGGGCGCTCTTTGGAATAAACGATCCGCTCAGAGGCCCGGTACTTCCGTCCATGCGGTAGTTCCGCCCGTAGAACGCCGGTACTACCGGATTTTCTGACAAAGCACAGTTTTGATTGAATTTTAATTTCTAAGTGCATGCATGATCCTAGATTGATCCATAGGGCATATTAGCATATGATCAAGCAAAGGACCGTGATCTCTCTTAATAGTACGGCGTCTATCCTATAATCCGGTCTTCCAACCCATCTCCAAGACCGGTAAAAATAAAATAGATCCCTAAACTATTTACCATATCGCCCTTGAGATCTTTGAATCTTCATGAGATATTTTATGAGCCTCTTTCTTCGCCATTTGAACTTATCCCTTCAAACACTTGGCGCACACATTAGTCCCATGATCATATAACGTCATTAATTACCAAAACCAATAATCTTAGTGGCCTAGATGCTTTCAATCTCCCCCTTTTTGGTAATTGATGACAATATGAGCAATTTTGGAGAAGAATTAAGGTTGGATATACTTCTTGTTAGCAAGTTGTATATCACATTTTTATTTAGAAATTTTGGCAATTAAGTACATGGGGAATTTTTGCAATTTAGAGACTAAAAGGAAAGAGCTCCCCCTAAACATGTGCATCAAATTGTATGAAGATTTGCATGATCTCTACTGACATAATCAAAATTCAAAGGTGTGCATAGACAAGTAAATAGCATTGCATTTAGGGCATAAGATCCAAACATAGTTCATTACAATGCATAGGAAATTAAAATACTAAACATCCATAGAGTTTAAACAACACATAAGCATCACATGGTTCATTACACCATATTTTATTACATAACCAAATAGATAGATAAAAGACTTAAACTTCTTCTCCTTGCTTCATTCTCCCCCTTTGGCATTGAAGTACCAAAAAGAAGATCTAATTCTGAGCTGCACGAGGAGAAGGAGGGACGCGGCGACGAGTGCGATGAGAGAAGTGAGTCGGAGCAACAACGTGCTCAAGGGATGTAACACGATCACCGAGAGACGAGACAGAGGTGATCAAGGTGTCAACCTGTCCCGAAGTCTCAATCTGGCGCTCCTCAAGCCTGAGAATGGCGGAGTAGATCTGGGACAGTGTCACATCACCTTCGCCCTGGGGAGGAGGAGGATCAGCGGCTACCTGAGGCTGATGCTGACCACGAGGACGAGCAGGAGCAGGAATAGGGGCCTCTGCACGCGCCTTGTGCACAGTGCAAAGAGCTCCTCTGTACCCGGTCTTGCGAACGATCAGGGCCATAATGAATGGTGCAAAGTTAATTCTCTTCTGCCTGTCATTCTTATTTGCATCAATGCCCCGGACAATGAGATCCACCACGTCAAACTTCTCACCACGCATGATGTAGTCAATCACATTCCAAGCGTGTCCACGGATAGCGTCATAATTTCCACTCTATGGAAGAATGGTGTGGTTGATGATCCTGTTGACAAGACTAGGAATGGGTAGCAGTCCAATTGTCGTCCCTGGCACTCGATCAGCTGCCTGGTCATAGTAATCAGTATATGCAGCAATGGGAAATGCCGGTCTACTGAACACCTTCTCATAAGAGCTGGATTCGGTACCAAGTGCTAGCTCGAACTCATGCTTGGTGCACTCAATAACCTGCGTTCCTATTATCCAACAGAGATGCTCATAATTAGGAGCGATATACAAAGTGGAGTAGAACTGTCGTATCATCTCCTCCATGTAGTTGCACTGGAACGCAACAAGATGATGGATTCCGGCTTGCTGAAAAAAACGATATGCACCATCAAACTTGTCAACCTGTGACAAGTGATCCCAGTCGACATATTTGTGTTGAGCAGACTTGCGCGAATGACCATACACTTCTCTATAGACTTGCTCCTGAAATTTTGTATGGAACCTCGGGTCCTGAGAGTTGCGAGGAAGGATGTACTGACTGCGACGTCTCAGAATGGCATAGTCATCACTGGAGATCTTGCTTAAATCCACCTCTTGATCCGCAGCTGCCGCGGGCATCTCCTCATCCGAAGCCTCATACTCCTCACTCTCATGAGAGGCCTCGGACCCGCTCTCCTGGGAGCCCTCTGACTCACTCTCGGAGTCGGAGGTGGGGCCCTTGCCCCTATCCTCATGCTCCGGCTCAGGAAGGGCAGGAGTCGAGGAGGAGGATTGGCCTGCAGTTCCCCCATAGGACTTGTGAGAGACATTCTTCATCCTCGGCATCTTCAAAGATAGATTAAGATAATCAAGGTGTGAGATAGGATAAGTGAGAATTAGGTTTGAAATTGAAAGAAATAAGTTTCTGCTGTTCCAGGAAAAACGGAAGTACCGGCGGCAAAACTGCGGTACTACCGGGAAAACGGTAGTTCCGGCATTTTAAATGCAGAACTTCCGGTACCCCGGTAGTTCCGGCCGCTCGACCGGTAGTTCCGATTTTTTTGGGCATTTCTAGGGCATATTAAAACTTGAATCTTTTGGGGTATTGCTTGGATTGAATCCAAAGCATGTATGTAAAGACATCATAGTACCCCAAATACATTACTTTGCCCAAAGAAATTTTAGCAGAAATCACTACATTTCAAATTTAACCTAATCTAAACCCTAGGTTCCTTAGAGCAAGATAACGGAGTGGAGAATCTCGATTACCTTGAGGGATTGGAGGAGAGGAACCCTAGGAGTGCAGAGGATCTCCCAAAAAAAAATCCTCCTCAGATTTGCAGATCGGAAGAAGAGGATGTGCCTTGGGAGAGAGAGAAGGAGAAGGAGAGGAAGAACAGAGAGGAGGCGCGGTTCTGGAATGGGAGAGGAAAGAGAGAGAGAGAAAAGGGAGTAAAGAGAGGGAGGAGTAACGGCAGGGAGGTTGGCGGTTTTTGGAAACCGCAATAAATCCCGCAGAAAACGGTACTTCCGTGCTTAACACGCCGGTAGTTCCGTTTTCTCAGAAAAATTGGAAGTACCGCACAAACAACGGTGGTAGTTTCGGATTTTCTGCCAGGAACGGAAGTACCGCAGTATACACGACGGTAGTTCCGGAATTTCTGGGACTTCACAGAATTTGAACTTTAGAACTTGGAATTATGCAAATGATCCCTAGTTTTGCACTCAATAAAAGTCATTTAGGATCATTATGCATCAATTGAGCTATTGCTATACTTTGAAATTAGTTTTTATGAAAATAATCACATTTTTGATCAAAAATAAGGAAAAATTCATGGACATTCCACACAAGTGCATCAAATGAGCAGAAAAGAATGAAATTTGATTTCAAGCTACATTTGAGTAGTCTATGACATTTAATTCATTCCTCAATTTGCAAAAGCGGCTTTCATCTAATGGTTTGGTGAAAATGTCCGCTAGTTGATCTTCGGTTCGGACGTGGCTAATTTCAATGTCTCCCTTGCTCACATGATCTCTCAAGAAATGGTGGCGTATATCTATATGCTTGGTTCTTGAGTGTTGAACGTGATTGTTGGATATTTTGATGGCACTATCATTATCACACAAAAGAGGCATTTTATCAAATTTAATCCCATAATCCAACAATGTTTGCCTCATCCAAAGTAATTGAGCACAACAACTACCCGCGGAAATATATTCGGCTTCGGCGGTTGAAAGGGCTACGGAATTTTGTTTCTTGGACGACCAACATACTAGAGACCTTCCTAGCAATTGGCAACTACCCGAGGTGCTTTTTCTATCCACTTTGCAACCCGCATAATCGGAATCCGAATATCCAATTAACTCAAATTTTGAACCTTTGGGATACCAAAGCCCTATACTTGAGGAATGCTTTAAATATATTAGAATCCTCTTTACGGCCATCAAATGGCAATCTTTTGGAGAAGCTTGAAACCGTGCACACATGCAAACACTAAACATAATATCGGGCCTAGATGCGGTAAGATAGAGCAAACTACCAATCATGGATCTATAAAGTTTTAAATCTACCAACTTACCTCCTTCGTTGAGGTCTAGATGCCCATTGGTTGCCATGGGTGTCTTGATGGGTTTAGCTTCTTCCATTCCGATTTTCTTGAGTAAATCTTTGACGTACTTCGTTTGGCTTATAAACGTTCCGTCTTTAAGTTGTTTGATTTGAAGTCCAAGGAAGTAGCTTAGCTCACCAATCATCGACATCTCAAATTCCCTAGACATCATCTCACCAAATTCTTTGCAAAAGTATTGATTAGTAGAACCAAATATAATATCATCAACATAGATTTGACATACAAAGAAATCATCTTCAATAATTTTTGTGAATAGAGTTGTATCTACTTTACCAATTTTAAAGCCGTTTGACACAAGAAAATTACGAAGGCGTTCATACCAAGCTCTAGGAGCTTGCGTTAAACCATATATTGCCTTTGATAATTTATACACATGATTAGGATATTTAGCATCTTCAAATCCCGGGGGTTGTTCTACAAATACTAATTCGGAAATAGTTCCATTAAGAAATGCACTTTTGACATCCATTTGAAACAATTTAATATCAAAGCATGATGCAAAAGCAAGCAAGATTATAATTGATTCAAGTCTAGCAACGGGTGCAAATGTCTCATCATAATCTAATCCGTCGACTTGAGTATAACCTTGAGCTACTAACCTTGCTTTATTTCTTACCACAATTCCGTTCTCATCTTGTTTGTTCCGGAAGACCCATTTTGTGCCAATAACATTGTGCTCCTTGGGTCTCTCCACCAAAGTCCAAACGTCATTTTGAGCAAAATTATTCAACTCTTCATGCATAGCATTTATCCAATCCGGGTCATCAAAGCTTCTTCTACATGCTTAGGTTCAAGTGAAGATACAAAAGAATAGTGTTCACAAAATGAAGCTACTCTAGAGCGAGTTTGAACACCCTTACTCACGTCACCCAATATTTGATCTATTGGATGATCCTTGACTATTGCATTGTGAATCTTGAAGGTATTTAGAGGTTGATCCTTTTCTTCATCTTCTATAACTTGAACGTCGTTTGTTGTAGATGAAGAGGGAGGCTCCACTTGTCTTGATGAGCTTGGTGACATTTGATCTTCCTTTGGCTTAATGTCTCCAATATGCATGTTCTCCATTGCTTTTCGAAGACCTTCATCTCCTACATCATCCAAGTTCTCATGTTCTTCTTGAGAGCCGTTAGTTTCATCAAATTGGACATCACAAGATTCTTCTACTAACCCCGAAATTTTATTAAAGACCCTATAAGCTTTTGTAGGGACCCAGATATTAACATCTGGATTCCTCTGTGATTTTCTGCACTATTCCCTGGATCAGTAGATAGTGCTCACAGTTACAGTAATGAATATCAAAATACATATCATGCGGAAGCGTAAATATAATAGTAGACTTACTCATGGGCCGATTAGGCCGAAATCATTAAATTGCAGCAGCGGAAGAACGAAGCACACAGGTGGGACCTTCAGGACATGCCCACAGGCAGCCAACTGGAGGTTCGCGACCTAGCCCTTGACATCTTCATCTTCTCGGCCAGCTTGTCCAATCTTGTTGCTGAGGCGAGGTAATTTGATTTCCTGAATCTGAATTTTGTCGCAAAAGCGAGCGTGAGCACTCCGACCCCGTGCTCCGCGAGCCAATACACAGAATGCAATTAAATAGTATGCATGGCTTAACAAAGGAGAGGCTCGGGTTATTTTTATTTGCCAAAATCGCCTTTAGTAGCATTATTACCATTGCTCAATTACAGTGTTATAGTTGCTACCTAACTCCACACTACAATGGCCAAAATCGACCTAATCTACAGAAAATGCACCTTCTTTAATGACTGCTGCCTAAAACCCCTAACAACAAGTGTCATCATTTATTTAATCCACCGATCATACTTTGTATTTTGAATTACTAAAAACCCAGTCCTGTCGTTACTACTCATCAGCTCCTCACCTCTGAATTCTAATGATTCCCTAACATAATTACTTTCAAATCCACCGATATCATTCGTATTCAATCCTTTTCGTCATTGATTCAACCATAATCCAATAATCAATCTCATTTTCCATTATCCATCACTAGCTAATCCACAAATATACCTCCACCGAAAATTCAAGTTACCAAGATTATAATCCACTAATTGTTATGAATCCTCCAATCTTCTCAGAAATTCAATTCATCCCTCTAGTAATTGATCATCTCCTATTAATTCCCATTATCACCAATATCTTCCCAGAATTTATATTAATCATTAGTGTAGTAACCCAGCAATTTACCTTTGCACTCCCTAATTCTCCAAAATCATTGAGTATACATCCACCAAGAATAGCATTGACCAAGTATACGATTCACTATTATATATATCCACCAAGAGTGTCACTAATCAAGAATTATACTCCAATACTTGTATTATTTTTCTAAATTCCTGAAAATTCAATTAGATCATTTATCTAACCTATCTATTCAACTAGACCCCACTAATTTATTGCTCCCAGAACCCACACTATCATTATCCCTATTATGATCAACATAAATCCACCAACTTCTTTATGCAATTACCATAAACAGCCATCTTCTTTTGTTACGACTCTATTTATTCTTCCCATATTTTATTTAGTAAGAATAGTAATGCCACTATTCGAAATACAATACATAAAATTTCCTGAGACCTAGCAGCTTTGGAACAAAACATAATGTTCAAGGGATATTAACATGAATTTCCATACATATGGCATCACACCATATGCCTAATATCACCATAATTTTTCCATATATACGGCATCACACCGTATAACATCTTTCAGCGTTATAGCCGCTTAACTTACCACTGGGGCGACGCCCAGGACAATTCCAAACCAGGGCAGTCCTTCGCCCTTCAAGTTTCCATTCCCACCCACAAAACATTTTTAAATAGAACTATATCTGGTTAAGTTCCCATGTCCGCCCTTGACCGTGGGCACGGCTATTCGAATAGTTTTGACTCTGCAGAGTTTGTACACTTTCACCACAAGAGACAATCAACTCGTTGCCCCACACGATTCCTTAGACGTGTGGTTGAGCAGACCATCACAGTGACTTTTCAAAGTATCTAGTCCCTTTTCTCATCTCACTTTATGGGCTTCTCCCACTTGCGGTGGGTCCCATACGTTGCACGGGATGTTCCCCACGGCTACTAGCGTACGGGCTCCCCTCCCCTCTGCGCTAGTACGACTGGGAAACTTCACCCTCCACTCGGTGTCCCTTTAGGCCTTCTCTTGCCCTTGCGTAGCCACTTCCCAACCACTACCGGTGAGATGAGTCCGGGGATTTCGATAAGTTTACTTAGCCAAGTTGTATTTTACAGACTTGTGGTTGTACTGTTTTACACAGGAGGTCATGACAAGATTCAGTCCTTAGTGGTATCTGGGCGGTCTACCACTAACCCACTTTGTGCATCCACTGCACCACACTCACACCCTCGAATCAATCCGCCCAGATATTTAAGCAAGTTGGGATTTTTGGGAGTCTAAAATAATCATACCAAAATATACCAGTCATTCCCACCATGACTGCCCAATCAATTTTTCTCAGTATTAAAAAGTGATGCTTGGACGCTCTCGCGCCCATGATTATCTAAGCAACACTAAGCATGGCATATATTTAGGGACTTATTTTCGAAAGTTACTATTATAATTTTGCTAGGGCGACAAGGTTCACATATTCAATGATTCCAAAGGAGGTGTAATATTAATCAAGCAAACAATGGGCATATAACTAGAATCTAAAATTAAACATGTATTGGCATATAAGATAATAGCATGCAATTTGATAATTTAAACAAAAATAATTTGCAGAAAATGTAGGTTCAACATGATCAAAGTATTGACTCGCCTGGCATGGTTTACCGCGGTCTTGAGCTCACACGATGCTTTCTCTTGAGCTTATACTCCTTATCTTCACTTCGCTCTGACCACGCTCGATCCGTGGAATCTTCAGGACTCCGGTTTCTAATTGCGCGACAAACAACTGAACCCAAACAATTGCAAATAACTCAAAAGCTCCAAATAAATCCAATTGAACTTGATTAGCTTTTATTATGATTAAACGGGTGATTTGAGATTGGCTGGGCACGGAGTATTTGACGGGGTCAAAGAGGTTGGAGCGAAGTGATGATTGGCTAGGGAAGATCCAAGGAGGGTTTATAATGAAAGAATATTCTTGATGATATTCTGCTTAAAACGCGAGGATGGCTAGACAGAGCCGATTTTAGAATATCGTGGTTCGACCTTTTATTTAGTAAATTCTTTTATTACTTTTGCATCTACTTAGGGAGTCCCATGAGGCAAGTTAGTCTTGTGAACAGGTGCACGAGTTGTCGGGAGATGCGATGTATCGTGTGCCAAGGTTATCTTTTAAGAATTAGGTCATGAGTCGCGCTCAGGGTATATATTAATTTAACTTATCATGTAAATATCAGAGCTTGGGTTTGTGGTATTTCACACTGTGATATCTTAGGTGAGTTTTACTTTCAATTAATCAATGTACTAATTAAATGATTAACACCCTAATTTATCAGCACATGGGACTACTTATTTGGTCATTATCATTTAAATGGCTACCACCAGCTGATCTCTATCTCATCGACCCAAGACCACTTAGCTATCCTAGGGCGACCTACTAACCACCCTAGGTTCTAAATGCAACTCGTATATAAATACTGTTCCTAGCTATGCCTAGTATCATTGGACACCCTATTACATATTAGCAAGACTATTTTAATTATGGATGACCCATGGCCATTATATATACGCTTATATTTTGGGCCTATATATTAATATGCCCCCTTAAATTTGGAGTTGCTATGGAAATTACTGATATTGATATCTTATCCCTTTACTTACCACTAGACACAATTTAACCTTAATTTCTCTTATGACTAACCGAACCTACTGCTCATGATTATCTCTCGTTATTGTTGCTACTTCAAAGCTATCGGTTAAGATTTTATGATCGACAGTGTGCTAATGATAGTGTCTACGTTGTTAATAGGGCATATGTTAAGCACAAACGTTTTTACCAATATTACATATCATCCCCATTTTCTAACTATTTTAGTATATATGTATATATATTTTGAAAGCCTTCTAATTTAGATGGACACTCTATCCAAATACTTTTAATATTTTGTTTAGCTCATGCCCCTTGATTGGATATTATTCACCTTGGAAGCCTTGGATTATTGTTTGTAAATATGGAACTATATTTTGCCACTATTTCTAATTAAACTTCTACTTTAGCTTACATTCCATTTAATTATTTAAACTTCTCTTAATTATTTCCCTTAATCTCTTATTTGTTCATAGTCTTGTAATTCATGTCTGATGCATATATAAATTTCTGGTGATCCCAATTTAATTATCTTAGCTCCCTTAATTTATTTCCTACATATTTCATAATTGAAATGAGCTAAGACAGTGAAAAACAAAATACACAAAAAGGGGAATTCGAACACTCGATCTGCAGACTAATGCCTGGCTCGGCTGACCATTGGTCTATTGCCCATCTACTGATTGCATGAAGGGAACTAGTGACTATATTCATGCCACTGCTGGGGGCAAAACAGAGCACCTCCGGCGATCCTCGGTGGTGAATTCGCCGGCGGCGGCTGGTGGCTGGGGAGGGGGTAGAAACCAGAAAATTGCGCCGTGGGGAAGAGAAGGAAGCCTGGGGGGTTGCGTCTCCGGCCAGAAAGGTGCCGTGGGCGGCCAGCATGGACTCGCGGCGGCCGGAGTAGGGAGAGGGCAAATGTGGCGGCGCCACCGTGGTGGGGGTGGGAGAAATCGGAGAGGGGCATGAGCTACAGGGGGTTAAGGGGAGGCTTACCGCGGCGTTTGTTGAGCGGGGGAAGAACTTAGGCGAGCCGGCGACGAGGGCCTTCGGTGGTGCAAGCGAGCGCACGGCGCCGGCGAGCTGGGGTGGCGGGGAGCCGTGGCCGGCGGTCGGGGAAGCTCCAGGGCGTTGAGGGGATGCTCCCGGTGGTGGCGGCTCCGGCAAGGGGGCGCTGTAGCGGGCCGGCGGCGAGCACGGGCGGCGGTGCAATGGGAGCCACCATGGACAGCTTGTTGCGGGGGAACAAAAGCACAGGGCGGCGCCGGGAATAACCTCAGTCATTTCTGGGGGAGCCCCATGCGCCGGTAATCGGGTTGAGGCCCTGCGAATCGACGGAAAGACCGAGGCACCGGAGTTGGGGAAGATGCAGTCGCTGGCGGCCTATAGGGCATGAGAGTCCAATAGCACCGGGTACTAGCAGGAGAGAGGTGAGGCGACCTCATGGAGGGGCTTGGAATGGCTCGGGGCTCACTGGTTGGGGCTGCCAGCGATGCGGCCGTGGGGAGTCTGGCGGAGGCGGCGGTGAACCGAAGAAAGGGGCAAGGAGCCGGTGTAAAGGGAGGGGAGCGGCACGGGGAGAAAGGGAAGGGGTCGTGCTGCTCTTTATCGCGCGAGAGGGGGAAGAACCGCCAGGTAAGGACCCGGCGCAGCGCTCGGCGGAGGCACTAGGCTCGGCGCGGCTGAAGCGACGGTCGAGCAGCGCGTGCAGAGCAGAGAGGAGGCGGCGCGGCAGAGATTCGGCAGGATTCGCACAGAGCAGAGAGAAAGGAAGGGCGACGTGGAGGACGCTCGTCCACAGGAGAAGGGAGGAGTAAGGAATAGAGAAAGAAGGGAGCTGGCGCTCGGGGAAGAAGAGAGGAAGGAGACGTGGGAGGAGCTCGGCCGCAGAAGGGAGGAGGGAGGAGGAGAAAAGAAAAGTGAGCGCAGCGCCTGGGGGAAAAAGGAAGAGAAGAAAGAGAGAGAGGGGGAAGCGGTCCCGCGCGGCAGCGAGAGAAGGCGGAAGGGGGCCGGCCCGTGCGTAGGGAAAAAGAGAGGAGAGAGGGAAGGGGTGGGGCCCGCACGTAAGAGGAAGAGAGGGTAAAGGAAGAGTAGAAAAAGGCTGCAGCCATGATTTATGAAAATAGGGGAAATATGGATGATAAACTGGGAAGCTGAATTTTTATTTCACATTCAAGATTATTAGTTTCAGTTCTTGCATAAATTTAGGTTTAAATTTTCCAACCAATAAAAATGTGAATTGTTAATATTCCTTTAGCCATTACTTCTTTAATTGGATTTCAAATTTTACTGTCCATTATGTAATACCTAAGTTTCTAGTTTGGATATTATCTTATTGACTAGAATTTGAATTCAAGGTGTAGACATTTTAATTCCATGGTTTGTAACGGCACTTTCCGTTTTATAATTTACAATATTATTATTTGTATTTAGGAGTAATCCTGGTCATTAACTTGTACGGTATAAAACTCAAAAAGATTTCAAATAAACATTCAAAAGAAATTGGTGTGCTAGCAAAATGCAAGAAAAATTTTAAAAACTCCACATTTTTGAATTCTCGAAATCTAGGATGTTACAAACCTACCCCCCTTAAAAAGAATCTCGACCCCGAGATTCCGATAGAATAGAAAGAAAGGAAGTGGGGTTATTTTGGCTAGCAATGGGGTTTCTGGGGTGTTGCTCGACGTATAGTTCCTTAGCTCCATCGAGAGATGAAAATCTGCACAGTAGGGGTTAACACTCGGAGAAGCAAAAAGGGAAGAGAGAAACCTGGTTCTCCTGGATAGGTCGTAGACTTCCAAATACTTGCTCTTGATGTTGGTGTCTTCACGTTATCGTGGAACGGAGTAATTGCATCGCCTTTTGGACATATGGTTGTAGAATTTCATATTGATAGATGAGTAGCAATGATCTGTGCCCTAGGGGGTACAGGGCCTTAGGAATTCGAAGGTGACGATGGACATATCTATATGGTGGTCTTTTGTCCTTATCATTGCAAGGCTCCTGGTCTTGCAAGTCTTCTTGTACTGGTTCGATTAGCTTTGAGTCCAGGTTGTTGCAGTCCCAAGGATGTACATCGCAGTAGTTCTTTGGCAGTTCTGTCTCTTAGTACTACCCCCCTTAAATAAATGACGATTGTCATTACGGTTGGCGGTAAATTGATCTATGGGCTCTCTAGGTAGGTAAGGAAAGAATGTTGGTAGGACGACGTCTCGAATCTTGGTTCTTGTGCCGATTGACGCCTGTGGTTTGGAAGGTTGTGGAAGCTTCACTCATCTTTGATCTCCTTGGTTTTGGCTATCTAGCACCTTGCTTTTGCGGACCCGATGGGGTTTTTAGCAGGAGGTGAGAGGGAATAGCATGAGGTAAGAATTGAGCCATGGAGATAAGGTGGTCTAACCCATGTTAATTTTTAAAAGAGCACACCCAAAGGGCTGAGCTTGACACAAAACCACACAAATTTTTCAAAAGCAAGCTTTTTCCGTGACTGCGAAATAGGACGCCCGAGGGCAAGAAGACAGCGCACAGGGTCCAAATAGAATCTTGCAACAATTCACCGTCTACTCGGGGACACACATAAGAGGGCGCATGGTCCATATACATAGTCTGTTTAAAATGAGACCACTTATCTTCATGACCATCTTCGACGTTCCTAACCTTAAATTTTTGGAGTAAGGGTACGAGATGAGGGCCAAAATTTTCCTTTTTAATCAATAGAAAGAAGAGGGAAGTATTTGGGGGTAATTTGATCGATATCAGCACTCACTCTTGTACTATCACTTTTGAATTCGGGGTAAGAGAGCTTTTAGACATAAAAATGGCTAGGGCAGCATATAGACGAGAGAGAATCGTCTAAGAAAGATAAGAATGAGCAATATAGCTTATATTTGCGGAAATAGGTATTGAAGAAATAATTCTAATCATGAAACTAACGGCCAGGCTAACTAGGTCACGACCTGCAGTCGATATGCTCTGATACCATCGCTGTAGGGACCCAGATATTAACATCTGGATTCCTCTGTGATTTTCTGCACTATTCCCTGGATCAGTAGATAGTGCTCACAGTTACAGTAATGAATATCAAAATACATATCATGCGGAAGCGTAAATATAATAGTAGACTTACTCATGGGCCGATTAGGCCGAAATCATTAAATTGCAGCAGCGGAAGAACGAAGCACACAGGTGGGACCTTCAGGACATGCCCACAGGCAGCCAACTGGAGGTTCGCGACCTAGCCCTTGACATCTTCATCTTCTCGGCCAGCTTGTCCAATCTTGTTGCTGAGGCGAGGTAATTTGATTTCCTGAATCTGAATTTTGTCGCAAAAGCGAGCGTGAGCACTCCGACCCCGTGCTCCGCGAGCCAATACACAGAATGCAATTAAATAGTATGCATGGCTTAACAAAGGAGAGGCTCGGGTTATTTTTATTTGCCAAAATCGCCTTTAGTAGCATTATTACCATTGCTCAATTACAGTGTTATAGTTGCTACCTAACTCCACACTACAATGGCCAAAATCGACCTAATCTACAGAAAATGCACCTTCTTTAATGACTGCTGCCTAAAACCCCTAACAACAAGTGTCATCATTTATTTAATCCACCGATCATACTTTGTATTTTGAATTACTAAAAACCCAGTCCTGTCGTTACTACTCATCAGCTCCTCACCTCTGAATTCTAATGATTCCCTAACATAATTACTTTCAAATCCACCGATATCATTCGTATTCAATCCTTTTCGTCATTGATTCAACCATAATCCAATAATCAATCTCATTTTCCATTATCCATCACTAGCTAATCCACAAATATACCTCCACCGAAAATTCAAGTTACCAAGATTATAATCCACTAATTGTTATGAATCCTCCGATCTTCTCAGAAATTCAATTCATCCCTCTAGTAATTGATCATCTCCTATTAATTCCCATTATCACCAATATCTTCCCAGAATTTATATTAATCATTAGTGTAGTAACCCAGCAATTTACCTTTGCACTCCCTAATTCTCCAAAATCATTGAGTATACATCCACCAAGAATAGCATTGACCAAGTATACGATTCACTATTATATATATCCACCAAGAGTGTCACTAATCAAGAATTATACTCCAATACTTGTATTATTTTTCTAAATTCCTGAAAATTCAATTAGATCATTTATCTAACCTATCTATTCAACTAGACCCCACTAATTTATTGCTCCCAGAACCCACACTATCATTATCCCTATTATGATCAACATAAATCCACCAACTTCTTTATGCAATTACCATAAACAGCCATCTTCTTTTGTTACGACTCTATTTATTCTTCCCATATTTTATTTAGTAAGAATAGTAATGCCACTATTCGAAATACAATACATAAAATTTCCTGAGACCTAGCAGCTTTGGAACAAAACATAATGTTCAAGGGATATTAACATGAATTTCCATACATATGGCATCACACCATATGCCTAATATCACCATAATTTTTCCATATATACGGCATCACACCGTATAACATCTTTCAGCGTTATAGCCGCTTAACTTACCACTGGGGCGACGCCCAGGACAATTCCAAACCAGGGCAGTCCTTCGCCCTTCAAGTTTCCATTCCCACCCACAAAACATTTTTAAATAGAACTATATCTGGTTAAGTTCCCATGTCCGCCCTTGACCGTGGGCACGGCTATTCGAATAGTTTTGACTCTGCAGAGTTTGTACACTTTCACCACAAGAGACAATCAACTCGTTGCCCCACACGATTCCTTAGACGTGTGGTTGAGCAGACCATCACAGTGACTTTTCAAAGTATCTAGTCCCTTTTCTCATCTCACTTTATGGGCTTCTCCCACTTGCGGTGGGTCCCATACGTTGCACGGGATGTTCCCCACGGCTACTAGCGTACGGGCTCCCCTCCCCTCTGCGCTAGTACGACTGGGAAACTTCACCCTCCACTCGGTGTCCCTTTAGGCCTTCTCTTGCCCTTGCGTAGCCACTTCCCAACCACTACCGGTGAGATGAGTCCGGGGATTTCGATAAGTTTACTTAGCCAAGTTGTATTTTACAGACTTGTGGTTGTACTGTTTTACACAGGAGGTCATGACAAGATTCAGTCCTTAGTGGTATCTGGGCGGTCTACCACTAACCCACTTTGTGCATCCACTGCACCACACTCACACCCTCGAATCAATCCGCCCAGATATTTAAGCAAGTTGGGATTTTTGGGAGTCTAAAATAATCATACCAAAATATACCAGTCATTCCCACCATGACTGCCCAATCAATTTTTCTCAGTATTAAAAAGTGATGCTTGGACGCTCTCGCGCCCATGATTATCTAAGCAACACTAAGCATGGCATATATTTAGGGACTTATTTTCGAAAGTTACTATTATAATTTTGCTAGGGCGACAAGGTTCACATATTCAATGATTCCAAAGGAGGTGTAATATTAATCAAGCAAACAATGGGCATATAACTAGAATCTAAAATTAAACATGTATTGGCATATAAGATAATAGCATGCAATTTGATAATTTAAACAAAAATAATTTGCAGAAAATGTAGGTTCAACATGATCAAAGTATTGACTCGCCTGGCATGGTTTACCGCGGTCTTGAGCTCACACGATGCTTTCTCTTGAGCTTATACTCCTTATCTTCACTTCGCTCTGACCACGCTCGATCCGTGGAATCTTCAGGACTCCGGTTTCTAATTGCGCGACAAACAACTGAACCCAAACAATTGCAAATAACTCAAAAGCTCCAAATAAATCCAATTGAACTTGATTAGCTTTTATTATGATTAAACGGGTGATTTGAGATTGGCTGGGCACGGAGTATTTGACGGGGTCAAAGAGGTTGGAGCGAAGTGATGATTGGCTAGGGAAGATCCAAGGAGGGTTTATAATGAAAGAATATTCTTGATGATATTCTGCTTAAAACGCGAGGATGGCTAGACAGAGCCGATTTTAGAATATCGTGGTTCGACCTTTTATTTAGTAAATTCTTTTATTACTTTTGCATCTACTTAGGGAGTCCCATGAGGCAAGTTAGTCTTGTGAACAGGTGCACGAGTTGTCGGGAGATGCGATGTATCGTGTGCCAAGGTTATCTTTTAAGAATTAGGTCATGAGTCGCGCTCAGGGTATATATTAATTTAACTTATCATGTAAATATCAGAGCTTGGGTTTGTGGTATTTCACACTGTGATATCTTAGGTGAGTTTTACTTTCAATTAATCAATGTACTAATTAAATGATTAACACCCTAATTTATCAGCACATGGGACTACTTATTTGGTCATTATCATTTAAATGGCTACCACCAGCTGATCTCTATCTCATCGACCCAAGACCACTTAGCTATCCTAGGGCGACCTACTAACCACCCTAGGTTCTAAATGCAACTCGTATATAAATACTGTTCCTAGCTATGCCTAGTATCATTGGACACCCTATTACATATTAGCAAGACTATTTTAATTATGGATGACCCATGGCCATTATATATACGCTTATATTTTGGGCCTATATATTAATATGCCCCCTTAAATTTGGAGTTGCTATGGAAATTACTGATATTGATATCTTATCCCTTTACTTACCACTAGACACAATTTAACCTTAATTTCTCTTATGACTAACCGAACCTACTGCTCATGATTATCTCTCGTTATTGTTGCTACTTCAAAGCTATCGGTTAAGATTTTATGATCGACAGTGTGCTAATGATAGTGTCTACGTTGTTAATAGGGCATATGTTAAGCACAAACGTTTTTACCAATATTACATATCATCCCCATTTTCTAACTATTTTAGTATATATGTATATATATTTTGAAAGCCTTCTAATTTAGATGGACACTCTATCCAAATACTTTTAATATTTTGTTTAGCTCATGCCCCTTGATTGGATATTATTCACCTTGGAAGCCTTGGATTATTGTTTGTAAATATGGAACTATATTTTGCCACTATTTCTAATTAAACTTCTACTTTAGCTTACATTCCATTTAATTATTTAAACTTCTCTTAATTATTTCCCTTAATCTCTTATTTGTTCATAGTCTTGTAATTCATGTCTGATGCATATATAAATTTCTGGTGATCCCAATTTAATTATCTTAGCTCCCTTAATTTATTTCCTACATATTTCATAATTGAAATGAGCTAAGACAGTGAAAAACAAAATACACAAAAAGGGGAATTCGAACACTCGATCTGCAGACTAATGCCTGGCTCGGCTGACCATTGGTCTATTGCCCATCTACTGATTGCATGAAGGGAACTAGTGACTATATTCATGCCACTGCTGGGGGCAAAACAGAGCACCTCCGGCGATCCTCGGTGGTGAATTCGCCGGCGGCGGCTGGTGGCTGGGGAGGGGGTAGAAACCAGAAAATTGCGCCGTGGGGAAGAGAAGGAAGCCTGGGGGGTTGCGTCTCCGGCCAGAAAGGTGCCGTGGGCGGCCAGCATGGACTCGCGGCGGCCGGAGTAGGGAGAGGGCAAATGTGGCGGCGCCACCGTGGTGGGGGTGGGAGAAATCGGAGAGGGGCATGAGCTACAGGGGGTTAAGGGGAGGCTTACCGCGGCGTTTGTTGAGCGGGGGAAGAACTTAGGCGAGCCGGCGACGAGGGCCTTCGGTGGTGCAAGCGAGCGCACGGCGCCGGCGAGCTGGGGTGGCGGGGAGCCGTGGCCGGCGGTCGGGGAAGCTCCAGGGCGTTGAGGGGATGCTCCCGGTGGTGGCGGCTCCGGCAAGGGGGCGCTGTAGCGGGCCGGCGGCGAGCACGGGCGGCGGTGCAATGGGAGCCACCATGGACAGCTTGTTGCGGGGGAACAAAAGCACAGGGCGGCGCCGGGAATAACCTCAGTCATTTCTGGGGGAGCCCCATGCGCCGGTAATCGGGTTGAGGCCCTGCGAATCGACGGAAAGACCGAGGCACCGGAGTTGGGGAAGATGCAGTCGCTGGCGGCCTATAGGGCATGAGAGTCCAATAGCACCGGGTACTAGCAGGAGAGAGGTGAGGCGACCTCATGGAGGGGCTTGGAATGGCTCGGGGCTCACTGGTTGGGGCTGCCAGCGATGCGGCCGTGGGGAGTCTGGCGGAGGCGGCGGTGAACCGAAGAAAGGGGCAAGGAGCCGGTGTAAAGGGAGGGGAGCGGCACGGGGAGAAAGGGAAGGGGTCGTGCTGCTCTTTATCGCGCGAGAGGGGGAAGAACCGCCAGGTAAGGACCCGGCGCAGCGCTCGGCGGAGGCACTAGGCTCGGCGCGGCTGAAGCGACGGTCGAGCAGCGCGTGCAGAGCAGAGAGGAGGCGGCGCGGCAGAGATTCGGCAGGATTCGCACAGAGCAGAGAGAAAGGAAGGGCGACGTGGAGGACGCTCGTCCACAGGAGAAGGGAGGAGTAAGGAATAGAGAAAGAAGGGAGCTGGCGCTCGGGGAAGAAGAGAGGAAGGAGACGTGGGAGGAGCTCGGCCGCAGAAGGGAGGAGGGAGGAGGAGAAAAGAAAAGTGAGCGCAGCGCCTGGGGGAAAAAGGAAGAGAAGAAAGAGAGAGAGGGGGAAGCGGTCCCGCGCGGCAGCGAGAGAAGGCGGAAGGGGGCCGGCCCGTGCGTAGGGAAAAAGAGAGGAGAGAGGGAAGGGGTGGGGCCCGCACGTAAGAGGAAGAGAGGGTAAAGGAAGAGTAGAAAAAGGCTGCAGCCATGATTTATGAAAATAGGGGAAATATGGATGATAAACTGGGAAGCTGAATTTTTATTTCACATTCAAGATTATTAGTTTCAGTTCTTGCATAAATTTAGGTTTAAATTTTCCAACCAATAAAAATGTGAATTGTTAATATTCCTTTAGCCATTACTTCTTTAATTGGATTTCAAATTTTACTGTCCATTATGTAATACCTAAGTTTCTAGTTTGGATATTATCTTATTGACTAGAATTTGAATTCAAGGTGTAGACATTTTAATTCCATGGTTTGTAACGGCACTTTCCGTTTTATAATTTACAATATTATTATTTGTATTTAGGAGTAATCCTGGTCATTAACTTGTACGGTATAAAACTCAAAAAGATTTCAAATAAACATTCAAAAGAAATTGGTGTGCTAGCAAAATGCAAGAAAAATTTTAAAAACTCCACATTTTTGAATTCTCGAAATCTAGGATGTTACAGCTTTGCTATTTGAAAAATATCCTAAAAGAAAGCCTTCATTACACCGACTTTGAAATTTAGAGAGCCGAACACCTTTTCTTAGTATATAGCATTTGCAACCAAATACCCTAAAGTAAGGGATGTTCGGTTTTCTTCCAACGAGAAGCTCATAGGAAGTCTTTTTCAAAAGTCGATGCAAATAGAGGCGATTTATGGCATGACATGTGGTGTTAATAGCTTCCGCCCAAAACTTATCGGAAGTATTATATTCATCAAGCATTGTCCTAGCCATTTCTATTAATGTACGATTTTTCCTCTCTACAACTCCATTTTACTCCGGAGTGTAGGTTGTGGAAAGCTCGTGCTTTATTCCAAGTTCATCACAAAAATCTTCAACTTTTGTATTCTTGAACTCGGAACCATTGTCACTTCTAATTTTCTTTATTTTAAAATCAAATTCATCTTGGGCCCTTTTTGAAAAGCTTTTGAAAATTCCGGAGGTTTCACTTTTGTCATTTAGGAAGAATACCCATGTATATCTAGACTAATCATCCACAATGACTAGACAATAGCTATTACCTCCAATGCTCTTATAGGTTGTTGGCCCGAACAAATCCATATGTAAGAGTTCTAATGGCCTAGAAGTTGACATGATACTTTTGGAAGGGTGAGAATTAGCGACTTGTTTTCCGGCTTGACAAGCACTACAAAGTCGATTTTTCTCAAACTTCACATCCTTCAAGCCAACCACTAAGTCATGCTTAAAAAGCTTTTTGAGTTGAACCATTCCCACATGACCTAGCCTTCTATGCCATAACCAACCCAAAAAAGTTTTTGCAATTAAACAAGTTTTTAAACAAGACTCATTTGAAGTAAAATCTACCAAATAGAGATTTTCAAATCTAAAGCCTTTAAAAACAAGTTCATTATTATTTTCTTTTGAGATAACAACATTTTCTTTTGAGAATAAGCATGTTAAACCAAGATCACATAATTGAGCAACGGAAAGTAAATTGAAATTTAATGTTTCAACAAGTGACACATTAGAAATTGAAAGGTCGTTTGAGATAGCAATTTTACCCAAACCCAATACCTTTCCTTTGCTATTATCTCCAAATGTGATCTTGTCATTGCTTCCACTCTCAAAGTTAGTGAACATTTTCCGGTCTCCGGTCATGTGTTGAGTGCAACCGCTATCCAACACCCAATGCCTTCCACCGGTTTTATAGTTCACCTACAAAAGAAATCAAGTTCTTTTAGGTACCCAAATTTGTTTGGGTCCTTGGAGGTTAGTGACCAAGGTTTTGGGTACCCAAATGGATTTCCTTTTAGCACCCAAAATCGAGGTGCCAATGAAGTGAGCAATTATATATCCATTCTTAGATTTCTTAAGCATATAGCAAGAATCATATAGACCAATGGAATGTAAGTTATTCTTAGAACAATTATTTTGAGTATGTCCAACACATCGGTATTTTGTGCAAAACTTACCATCCTCCTTTACAAACCTTGGAGACTTGTATGTCGGTTTCTTACCCTTTTGGGGACATATCCGAGTCCCTCCTTGTTGAAAGAGCATCTTTGAGTGCTTAGCAACTTATCAAGGGTTTCTTTTCCCTTGTAAGCTCTTTCTAGACTTTTGTTCAATTTTAGCACTTGTTCCTTTAAATTTTTGTTTTCATTAGTAAGCATATCATCTTGAACAAGATTTAAAGCATTTCTAGAGTCAACACTAGATGAACAAGGCATGGCAAGTAAATCATCACAACAAGTAGATATGCTAGACTTTGAAATTTATATACTAGACATTTCATTCAAGATATCACAAGTAACTCCAATGCTAGTACTAGATTTATGATTTTCTTGGAGAAGTAAATCATGAGCTTCCTTTAGCTCCTCAAAAGAATCTTTGAGAGAGATGTGTTCTCTCTTTAAGACCTTATACTTTGATTTTTCTTTTCCAAGAAACTCATTCAATTCAACTAACATATCCATCAAGTCATCATATGAAGGCTCATCATCATCAAGTGATTTTACCTTTTCTCCTTTAGCCATAAGGCATGTAGGAGTGGAGAATAGTGATGGAGCCTCCTTGATGGCGATGCCCACAAGCCCCTTCTTCTTGGGAGATTCGTCCTCGCTTGAGTCGGAGTCGGAATACTCCTCCTCGGAGTCCCACTCACCAATATGGGCTTCGTTCTTGCCATCCTTGTGAAGCTTCTTGAAGAGCTTCTTCTTGCCGTTGGAATTCTTCTTCTTTGATGACTTCTCCTTTTCATCTTTCTTTGTAGGGCATTGAGAGGCGATATGCCCCTTTTCATCACACTCATAGCACCGAATGTTGATATACCTCTTGTTGGAGGAGGAATACCCCTTCTTTCTCTTCTCATAGCTTGTACCTCGGTTTGGCCGTCTCCTCATGAACTTCTTCATTCTTCTCACTAGAAGTGCCAATTCTTCTTCGGAGTCCTCCTCCTCATCATCTTCGGATTCTTCACTTATCACCGCTTTAGCCTTGAAGGCGGTGATCTTCTTGTTCTTGGAGGAGGATTGCTCCAAGAGCTCTTCCTTGTCCTTTTTGTAGAGCTCGTTGGTGATGAGGTTGCCCAACAATTGAGTTGGTGTCATTCTTGCCAACTCCGGTGAGTTGAGGAAGAGTGTCACCAACACTTCATATTTCTCCAACAAGGCCCTAAGTATCTTTCGAACAATATCAAGATCGGAAAGATTAGTTTCAAGACCCTTTAGCTCATTCACAATGTTGTTGAGCCTTGAGTACATCTCATTGATGTTTTCATGGGGCAACATTGTGAATGTCTCATATTTGATCCTAAGCCGATGCAATTTGGCCTCCTTGACCGTGGATGTCCCTTCGTGTATTTCCGAAAGGGTAGTCCAAATAGCGTGAGCCGTCTCAAGATTGCTCACTCTATTGAACTCATTCGCGTTCAAGGCTCCAAATAAAGCATTCATAGCTTGGGCGTCTAAACGAGCGTTACGCCCGTCTTGCTCCGTTGGGTGATCTGGATCAAGAGCCATAACATAACCCTCATTTACGACTTTCCAAATATGAGGACTCATGGCCTTCAAATAAATAGACATTCTAATTTTCCAATAAGCATAATTTGAGCCATCAAAGAAAGGTGCCTTTCCTAATTCAATCCCCTCGCTAGCCATCCTTTTCTCTCTAAACGGTTAAGCCTAAAATTGAGAGACCAGGCTCTGATACCACTTGTAAGATCAAGGAGGCCGACTAGAGGGGGGTGAATAGGCGGTTTTAAAATTTTTGACTAATTCCAATTATCAATTTTAAACTTAATAAATTGACTAGAGCAAATAAACAATAATTCTACTAAACAACCTACAATGGCTCAAGTGATCACTGAAACGAGCAATTTGACTAAGAGCAATGACAATTAGCCTAGAACAAGGTTTGCTACTCTAACCAAGTAAGCAATCAAATAATTCAAATAGAACGAGTTGCTTGAATGAAATTAAGCACAAGGAAGCAAACCACAATTGACACGATCACTTTTTACCGTGGTGATCGGAGACTTGCCGATCTCCCCTAGTCCACGTTGAGGTAAGCCCGAACGAATCGGACCGGCTCCACGAATTGAGCCTAATCACCTCGATCACTAGCGGTAGCCCTTTCCCTCTCCGGGTAGGCGAGCTCCGAGCCTTCACAATCTTCCGGGCCTTCTCACAACCTTCTCGAGAAGATCACCGGACCTCCGCCAAGCCGTCTAGGTGCCAGCAAGCACCAAGAGAATGAACCACAGCAGCTTGATCACACACGAGTGCCAATTGGATCAATCTACAATGCAATGCACTTGAATTGGGCTCAACTACCTCTATTGAATGCACAAGAGTGAAAGAGAGGTGTGTGAGGTTGCTCTAGGCTCAAAGATGTTCAATATGAGTTCAACCACCTGTACAAGTTCTGGTGGGGTTGTATTTATACCCCCACCAACCTCAAATAGCCGTTGCAATAAACAATTCTGAATTTTCAGGAAAAACGGAACTACCGCCGTTATATGGGCGGTACTACCGGATTTCCGCCGTCGCAACAGAACGGCTATATCAGGCGGTCAGAAGTAACCGTTGAATAATGAGTGCGGTACTACCGCCGTTAAAATCGCGGTACTTCTGGAAATCCGGAAGTTCCGCTCTTTGCCCCGGTACTTCCGATTTCAGCGCGGTTAACTCCAACTCAGGGCGCTCTCTGGAAATGAAGTTCCGCTCTTAAGTCCGGAACTACCGGCCTGCGGTAGTTCGCAGTTCAAACCGCAGTACTTCCGTTTTCCGAGAGGCTAAGTTTAACTCCGGGCACTCTCTGGAATTGAAGTTCTGCTCGGGACCCCGGAACTTCCGCACATGCGGTAGTTCTGCAGTTGAACTTGCGGTACTTCCGATTTCCGAGAGACTAACTCAACCTCCGAGCGCTCTCTGGAATAAACGATCCGCTCAGAGGCCCGGTACTTCCGTCCATGCGGTAGTTCCGCCCGTAGAACGCCGGTACTACCAGATTTTCTAACAAAGCCCAGTTTTGATTGAATTTTAATTTCTAAGTGCATGCATGATCCTAGATTGATCCATAGGGCATATTAGCATATGATCAAGCAAATGACCGTGATCCCTCTTAACAGTACGGCGTCTATCCTATAATCTGGTCTTCCAACCTATCTCCAAGACCGGTAAAAATAAAATAGATCCCTAAACTATTTACCATATCGCCCTTGAGATCTTTGAATCTTCATGAGATATTTTATGAGCCTCTTTCTTCGCCATTTGAACTTATCCCTTCAAACACTTGGCGCACACATTAGTCCCATGATCATATAACGTCATTAATTATCAAAACCAATAATCTTAGGGGCCTAGATGCTTTCACTACTTTACTAGCTAGAATTTACTAGTTGCTTAACTTGTCCCTGTCACCATGTGAAATTTGCTTTTGCGCATTATCCGATTAAATATTCATGACCAAAACTAACCGTATTCGGAGCGGCATGTATTCACTCCGTATTCGTGACCGAGAATATCTGCATTTGTATTCATATCTGGCACTATCCGTGTCTGACTCCGACTCCGACAAAAAATATGGAAAAGGATACGGAATGAGCAATATCCGCTCCGTTTGCACCCCTACCGACCAGTGAGTGGTCGATCTGTAAGCAGTCGAAACCGAAGTGGTCACACCAAGTTGAACATCGACTGGTGAGGTCAACAACTATTGAATGGTCGAAAACCAAAGAGGTCGAAGAACAGGGACTCCAATACTACCGCTACAATGCTTGCGGTACTACCGTTTCTCCCAGAAGAATAGGGTTGTCACGAGAACCAAAATCGACAAAGCTTTCAGTCGACTAGAAGTAACAGAAAAGGCGCACGACCACACGATCTAAGACCATGGAGTGATCGAAGACAGCTGCGGCCATAAACAACTAGAAGTAACAAAAGGTGCGAGATCACCAGGTCTAAAATCGTTGAGCGATTGAAAAACAGGTGTGGTCATAAACGACTAGAAGTAGCAGCGAAGGCGCACGACCACCAGATCTGAACTCATTGAGCGGTCAAAATCAAAGACAATGTTATCTGAAACTTGACCATGATTGAAACAAGAAGCAGTCGAAAATGATTCGGAAGAATAGAGCAACACACGACCGCTAGATCTAAAATCCACATATCTTTTGATTAAAAGATCAAATGCCGTGAAATTTTGTACGCAAATTGCTTAAAGTCTCAAGAGGCTGCTCCAATCTTGAATTGAAAACCTATCAACCGAGTTGAGACGTTTTTGCGATTTAACCAAACGTGCATAAGAACTGAGTTCTAAAACCAAGGCCGTTGATCAGAACTACTCGTGGGTCAAAGATAGCCCAGATGGCTTTGGTTATATTCCCACCTGTCACTACGAGTCAGAGCATCAATGAGATTAAATAAGAACTACCTCAGGGAAATGAACAAAACCGAAGAATAGAACCGAATCAAGTGAACACAGGATTTCTTCATAGACTTGCTATTAACGTGCCTAATTGATTGGAGATAAATCTTACGAGATACTCTCCATGTCGTCTAGGTCCTTGGCACAGCAAGATCAAGAGAGGAGCAAAAGAGGGATCAATCTAACCGAAACAAGAACACCCTCTCAGAACAAGAAAGGAAATGGACAGAGCCGAGAAGCAGAAAAAAGAAAATAGAGGAAAAACCGAATCAAAGCCAAGAAAACTCAATTAGAGGAAAAGATAAGGTAGACCAAAGACTGATGTATTGCTCACTTGAGATGAATGGTTTTACAGTCACACCACTCGGGAGGACAAAGCTCTAAGCTAGAGCCCACATCCATTCTCTAACCTAACTCCTATGGGAGGGAGGAGGAGCTAGCCACCACAAGGCCTAGCTAACATTCTCAAACCCTAACTCTTGCCTCTCCCCCCTTTATAGGCTCACCATAGAACCCAAGACCTA
Organism: Dendrocalamus latiflorus; assembly: GCA_017311315.1. Taxonomy (NCBI): domain Eukaryota; kingdom Viridiplantae; phylum Streptophyta; class Magnoliopsida; order Poales; family Poaceae; genus Dendrocalamus; species Dendrocalamus latiflorus. The sequence goes on from CM029631.1 coordinate 21,867,514, forward strand.
ATGGATCCTCCCATTAGGCCAAACCGGGGATACCCCTTTAACCCCCACCTAACACAGGGTTTTACTCACGCACGCTTCTCAAAGTGGCTTACACCATTAACCCATTAGTGAACCAACCTTGATCCACTTCACATTTTCAGTGCATACAAGACCTAAATCACTTAGGCCAATGCCGCCTTCCCGGTATTGGGCAATTTACCAACATGCCCTTCTACCGCCTTCCTCGAAGCTTCCCGCTTCCTTATCCACGGAGCTTCGCTCATGCTTCGCCATCTTTCATGTGGCCCCAATGATTTGTTGTCAAGCCTCTCACGCATTTGGATCCACCGAACCATCCTCGCTTGCAAACGACCCAAATCACTTGACACACCACGTGCTTCTCCTTGCGCATGACGGCACCTAACATCCTCGATCGCATAGTACCTCAGCTCCTCTCTGAGCCTAGTCCCGGTCCACCTTGCTGTTGCTCGTCATGTCTACTGCCGATAGCTTCCGCTCCGGTTCCTCGTCGTCCAGGCTTGCAACCACCCCGCAAGTCTCAGTCATCTTCGGTGTCTCCCTGACCATTCTGGGCCTCAACACCTCCATGTGCCTAGTCCCGTTCCTTTCACGCCTCACCATGACTTAGCCCTAAAGTCCTGCAACCAACATCAACAAGCAAACCATCACGTAGTATCGCACGAAACATAAAGATCATCAATTTGCACAATCAAAATATATGCACCCAAATTACTGATTCTAATCTTAGAACCAAGCAATAACCACACATGCACAGTAGCAACAAGCATCCCGGTCAACACCTGACCAAAACACCAATATTTCCAGAGAACAACCTCAGCCCATCGACTGTCTGATATGACTTACTAGTACTCGGATGCTTAGGGGATGAGGTACTCATAGCCACGAGTTCCTACCAACAGCCTATGACCACATAACAGGCGCTATGACCATCGAACGCATAGGCTACAATTACCACATAGATCGCTACGACTATCGCTCACATCGGCAATGACTATCGATCACACAAGTTACGACTTCCACAACCGATCGCTACGGCTTACGACTACCAATCACGACCAAGCAGTACACTACGACCATCGATTACCAGGTACGACTATCGATCACACATAGTCGTTCAGCACTGAAGCTTTCGACCACCGCGTAGTCGTTCTGCCGATCGGACCATCCGACAACACAGTCGTAAATAGCGAACACTCCTATCAGACAAACTCAAAGACCACGAAATCGACAGACCAAGAAGCAATCTCTTGCAAACCCCTCAAAAACCAAACTCAACCTCCACACATACTCTAATCTAAAAGTCAATTACTTATCATAATCATAAAGTGATCCTCCCATGGTATCACAGGTTAAATTAACAGAGCACCCCATGCAACTTGGAAGGCCACGGCTGGCCACCCAAGCTCCAGATGGCAACGCAACGTTGTGACGGGATTACAACGGCGTGCCTAAAGGCTCCACTGATCCTGCAATTAACAAATGTCGTAGCTTATCCAATGCTTAATTAATAATCTGGGGATGGATGGTCTGGGGTTTGCAAGCTAGTGCGTGTTCTGAATTTCTTGCGAAAGCTGAAACGGAAGGTCCGACACAAAGAAGGCACAGAGAATGATTCGATGACTAGATCAAAGTGCAAAGGGAAGGAAAGTTTGAGGTGGCGGTTGGATGTCTTGTGTGCAGAGTAGGGCAATGTCTGCTTGTCCCATAAGATTGCTGATGAATTGGCCCTAATGAGATGGGTACGATCCGGTGGAAAAAAAGGCTGGTGGATGCTGACGTGAAACCTGGAGAGGAGAGGAGTCATCAGTAGTCACAGCCATAGAAGTTGGGGAATAAAGGGTGGCAAGGATAAGATATGTTGCATATGTATGGAACGGAGATAGCGAGACCCAGATCCAAGAAAAGCAACACCAATCAGCCTACCACAACCGAGCACACGTTTTTCTAGCCATATATATCATAATTTCCCTCGAATCAAGAGGCTTTTCACTCCAAAATCCCTGTAGATTATCCAAAAACCTGTTTTTTTGTATAGTTCCTGCATTCCAAACGGACTCTTAAGCCTTTTACCGGCTGTAGGAAACGAAGCAGTTTCAGTTTTGCATATGTATACGCAGTCCGTTCTTCTAGGCTGAAGTGTGGTGTGGACGAAGAAGAGCAATTCATTCACTTGCACCTTTGCTACATGTCCAGGATAGATCGGTGCGTACTTTGTAGGTATTTTTCTAATGAAAATTTGGAGCCGGAGCTTAGGCTCTCTGGTTCTAAAAGAAGTATTGCTCAGTTTACAGGCTAGGCCACACTCAGTTCCTGTTTCGAACAGCTATTTTTTTCTGACTTCTAAAAGCCATTTGAAATATATTATCTTCTTAGTGACTTTTTTTTGCATTATCGATGAAGATATAATGATATTTTTCATTTCATTTTGCTCACCGCCATAAAAGAGGAGGCTGCGGCCTAGATCCTAGCGGGAGCCAATAAACTAGTTGAGGTGTCTATCACTCTGTAGCCCAAATTCATGCTAAGTGCTTTTGTATTTGCGCATCCTTGTCTTTCCGTTCCTAAAACTATGCTACTCTGTCTCCCTTTGAATTAATATATGGCAACACTCTTGCCCGTTTTCAAAAAAAAGAATGGTATTTTTATTTTCCCTATTATTTATTTATTTTTAATTAAATATATTAGAAAAAACTAGCAGATGCTACAGTATTATTTTAGCTAAAATTCATAACACTTTGAAACAAGACCTTAGGCAAGGCACGGTTTATCTTTTTTTTCCCCTTTCTTGAGAGGAAGGCATGGTTCATCTTAAGGTAGAGAGATAGGTTCGGATTCACCATTGGCGAAATTAATGTCTCCACACCCAAAGCAAATTTGTCCTGGCCTTGGTCTGACATTAGAAAACGAGTCCATGTGACAAACTGGCTAGGCCTGCAAGAACGGCGTACATACGGCTAGGGGTGCAAACGGGTCGGATTCGGACGGATATTGTTGTTACCATATCCTAACCTATATTTTTTTCTCCGGATTCGGTGCCAGATCGATCGGGATTAACCCAACTTGTTTGCACCTCTACTTGTTTGTAAGGAATGCATGCAGTACAGCAAATGGAGTAGGAGGACGTACTGTCAAGAATTTGATGTTACTACTTAATAGCTGATGTGGAAGATTTTATTTTACCATTGCAAAAGAAAATGAAACGTCAAATAGTAGCACTGACCTGAAATCAAACTTGAAGACGTATCGGATTCGGACGGATATTGCTGTTACCATATCCTAACCCATATTTTTTTCTCCGGATTCGGTACCAATCGGATTCGATACCAATCGGATTCGGTGCCGGATCGGTCGGGATTAACTCGACCCGTTTGCACCCCTACATACGGCCCCACAGCCCAGCCTGAATAAGCTATCCGAGGACCAAAAACTTCCCATCCAAGGATTACCAAAATTTGGTCGTCAAATTGCTTGCCTTTGGATAGGCAAGTTTTGGCAAGAAAACTGAATTAGAGGGCTTATGAAAAGAGAATCTTACCAAATTTTAGCAAAAACCAAATGGAAGTCAAATCTGGTCGAAGTTACCAAATGTTGTTAACCCAAAATTTGGGCTTCAAACCAAACAGCCCCCAAATCCCAAGCTTAGGTACAAGTCCAATGGTCCGAACGAAACTAGGCGTAATGTTGATTGGACCTAGGTTTTTACTGCGTCTTAGGGTGTGTTTAGTTGAGATCAAAATTGCCCTACCAAAAATTGCCGAAATTTGGTCATCAAATTGGCGTGGCCAAGTTTCGACAAGAAAATGAAGAAGGCCAATAAATAGGAAATCTTATCAAATACTTGCAACAAACAAAATCAAAGCCAAATTTGATCAAACTCACCAAATATAGGTAACCCACAAAATAGCATTCATAAGCTTTAAAGTTCAAACCAAACAACCCCTTTCAAGTGCCTACGAAAAACTGAAAAAAGGCCTCTCGAGTCTCAACTAATGGACCTGAGTAATCACACTGTAACCATCCATCGTTTTCTGTCGTATTGAAGATTCATCAGATGTCTTTGCATGCTGCTAAAAAAAAGAAGGGTTTGTCGCAGGTTACTCTCGGCAAATCTACAACGACTCCCAGAAACATACTATGATCGCCTGGTACGGTTTGTTGTTTCCTGCTTTTACATGCACTCAACTGAGTTTTGCGTCGTCAATGGTCGAAACCAGAGGCGGCAGCAACTGAGCAGATCAGAGCCCAAATGCAACATCCAACCGGACTTGTTGGCATCGGCAGCAGGAAAATACACCGTAGTGAATTTGTGATGACCGATCATTCATACAGGCATGCAATCGAACTTAACAAGTTGCAACGGCCCCATATGATATCAGGCATGAAACATTCTAAGCGGGATAATGCATCACAGTAGGGATTCACATAGGAATAACAATGTTGCTTCCTAGGCAGTCATATCAGAACCACGAGGATGTATAATAATCTGGTAACACGCAAAATACAAAATCTGGTTCTCGTGGCTACAAGTTGGATGGTTTATGTTCAAACAGTTGTAAAATTGCATCCAGGGGTGCAAAACCAGAACTACAATAAAGCAAGTCAACTTGTGCGTAAATGGAGAAATCATACAAAAACTAAAATCAGTTCTTATTGAAACCGCATATACTCCACAGAAACTCGCACCTCTTATTAAACATTCCACAATATGGAGACTGCAGGCCGCTCTGGGAGGTTTGGTCTCCACTTTCAAAACTGTAAGGAAAAAAACGATAGGTGCACGCTACATAAGCTCCTCTATGCCTGAGCGCCAAGTTCCAACATCAAGGTGTGGTTCGCATCATCGCTTCCAGGGCCACTAAACTGGATGGGGCCTGTGTCATAGAAAGATTAACAGGTTAATTTATTTCTATAGCCATCAGAGTCACTGCTGTCAATTTCCTAACTACATACCAGGGCTGACGTATCTGTTCTTGAGGGCCCATTCATCTCGCATTGATGCAAACTTCTTAAAGGGTGCGCCTGAAAATTGACAATACAATAAATCAGATTTTCATAAAAGGGCATAGACCTCATAATTGTTAGTAATTGTTATGAACATTGTTCATAAGGGGGTAAACACCATCGAGAGGATGGCCGGGCGGCATCGGCGCAGAGGGAGAGATAGAGACTATAGATGAGAATGGTTTTATTATTTCTTACTTAGTTCCAATAGCATGCGGTAACCCCTTTATATAGACGAGCTCTCTCTAAGAGATAGAATCTAATCTCAATCATATCTCTAACAAATATAGACGGGCTCTCCCTAAGAGATAGAACATTACACCCCTTCCAGACATGCAGCTCGTCCTCGAGCTGCTAGGCGATGGCTATGGTTGCAGTTCCACGTCGACGAAGTGTAGTGCTTCCGGTTAAACGGTGCCTGCAAGAAGATTATTATTTTTAATTTTTTAATTTTTTTTCTCCTTTTTCTTCCTTCATTGGTTCCTCTGTTTCCTATTAAAGATCCCTCGCGTAAGGCTCGGTACCACGTCGTCGATAGCAGGGGCTGTGATGGTGGAGGCTCCCCGGCGGCATTGGCTCTAACTTCCCGCCGGTGACGGCTCCGGATGAACGCCGACAAAATCTCAAGAGACAGAGAAGCAGCCGCACGACGGAGATTCGGTGAACGGCAGTGAGGTCCTGCGAAAGATGGAGGCGGCCAGCCCGAATCCAAGCGGAACAAGGATAGCGGAGTCCCAATCTCGCCCGCCATGGAGACAGCGGCGCTTGGCGGAAGATCGACAGATCAAGGCTAGCGTGGAGCGCAGAAACCTCGGCGGCGACGACGAGGACAGGTGCAGCAAGCCGGGCAAAAGCTGAAGCAGGACGACTCTAGCAGCCTCGGGCTCGACAATCGGGAACGGCAACATCGGCGGCAACAAGCGTGGATCCGGGCGGCAAATGGCTATCGGCGACCAGGGTCCCCTCGGGCCAGATCCGCTGCGCCGCGGCTCATCGGAGCCACGGGTGGCGCCGCCCCAGCAAGTGCCGAAGCCGCGCACATTGGCAAGCTCCTCGCCGGTGCGGTCACAAGAGCCGGTGGGGAGGCTGAGGAGCTCGACGGGGTGGGCCCGCAGAAGGCAAGCACGACGAATTTGGCACTATTGAACGCGGCAAGCGGGACGGGCTAGGGCTTCTTGAAGACCTTGGTGGCAGCGGTGGCGAGGAACGGAAGTCAGCTGTGGGGATGGGCAGCGGCGACAGGGGGAAAGGTCGTCCTGCTCCTCAGTGGCGAGGGCCCAGGAGCTGGGCTTGGTCCACGCGGAGGTGACGACCATGATGTCGGGGTCATTCGTCGGCGGTGCGCTCTTGGTTGTTGGCGTGCGTTGGAGATTTGGGGATTGTTATACCTGTGGCTTCAAATCACCGGTCGATACGTAGTTGCGCTCGGAGAGTCCCCCGTCTTTGCCGTGGCGTCCGCCATCCTCGTGCTCACGTTCTTCCTCCTACCACCGCCTCTCCAAGCAGTGCTGCCACAGTCACGGGGTGTTGCTTGAAACCGGTGCGTCGACCTTGAAAGATGCTACACCGGCGTCGTTTGAAGTCACAGCGCTGTCCGCGCCGGATGAAATAGCAACAGTAGCAAGGTCGTTGCCGTGGCACTGCCACTATTGCTTCTGCCTCTTGTGCTGCCGCAGATCGCCCAGCCACTTGTGCCTTCTCTTTTGCTGCAATCATCTTCATCAATATGCTCTCTATATTCTTGAGTACAACGTGGATTTCTTCATAGCCAGCAAAGATCTTATCACCTGTTAACTTGACAGCAAAAGCCATGGTGTTGGCTTTGATACCAAATTGTTATGAATCTTAGTTCATAGAGGGTAAACACCGTCGAGAGGATGGCCGGCCGGCGTCAGCGTAGAGAGGGAGAGGAGACTGATGAGAATGACTTTGTTATTTCTTGCTTGGTTCTAATAGCATACGGTAGCCCCCTTATATAGACGGGCTCTCCCTAACAGATAGAATCTAATCTCAATCATATTTCTAACAAGTTTAGAAACTAATGTCATATCTCTAACAAATGGAACCTAAACTCTTTAACTCAAATAAAAACTAATCTCTACTTCTAATAATGAACCGACTGGGCCTACGGCCTACGCCTATGACAGTAATGGAAGTGAAAGTGCTTCATACCGTCAAGCTCCACCATAGCCTTCTTGATCACTGGCTTGAACTTGCCTGATTGCAGAGAACAACATTATAAGTTAAAATCTAACACTAATTAGTCCAATAATAATAAAATGGATTTATACTATCACATTTTCTTGAATAAACGGTCAAAAGAACTATGTTGGAAGCTGGAACATAGGTAACCTTCCAAGTCAAGAGAAGGAAAAACACCGAGAAAATTGGGAATTCCAGAAAGAGAATTACCGTGCCTCCTCTCAACATCCATTAATGATGTCAATGCAGTTCCTCCAACAGTCCATTCTTCCACAGGAGCAGCGAGGTTGCCAACCTGAGTCAACAAAACAAAAGGCAAGGCTACGGTCAAATCATGGAAGTACATACGATACAATAGCTCCCAGATAACCATATATTGGCTCTATTTGGTTTGTAAACTTCTACCCAAAGATGAATATGGGGTGGAAACCGGAAAGAATATATGGCGATGTTTGCATGGTTGAAAAGTGGTGGGTCTTTACAGAATTTACAAGGCAAACAATGTAAATATGCCTCCACAAAAGCATGTTAATCAGGCATCAACCAAGGCATGAGGCATCTATCACATAATGTGACAAGAAAATATAGTGGACATACCGATGTAATAAGTCCTGTCTTCCCGTATTGAAGTAGAGCCCCAGAACCGTAGCCTAACGAATAGCAATAGCTAGAATCAAAATTAGTAGGAAGGCCACATCTTCCTTCGTATCTGCAAAATTACAAAGCAACAGCATGAGCGAGTGGGGGTCATTTTGGAAAATTCAATGTACATACATACCCAAAGAAGTGAGATTGGCCTCTGAAATGTGCGGGGTACTTCCCCTCAGCTTTTCTCTTCTCCAATTCAGTTTCAACCATGGTAATAAGCATTTTCTCAGTTTCAATTTTTGCAACCTGGAAGGACATTTTGGACGGCAGTCAGTGTGGCTAACTTTTTGGTAGAAACAGAGACAATTTTCGAGGACTAAACAAAGTTAAGATGGTTAAAAAAAAGTCCATGTTTTTACTTGAACATTGCCATGTGGATCTCTTTCAAGCAAAAGTTGCTCCTGAATGGTTTTGGGCAAGAAGTCAAACAGTTGCCGAGATTCTGGCTGAAGCTTGCTTTTCCAAGCGCCTGCTTCATCAACAACATCATGTGCCAAAATTTCATTCAATTCAGCAATGAGTTTCTGAACCTGGAAAAGAAACAGAATGATATCCGTAATGCAGTCCATGAAAACACAAAATAGCAGACTGCGTAAAGATTGTCAAACCTCTGGGATGAAATCAATCAGTCCCTCCGGTATAAGGATAACACCATAGTTGTAACCAAGTTCTGCACGCTTGCAGATGATATCGGTAATGTAGTCTGTGACATTCTTAAGGGTCTGCTTCTTCGCAGCAACCTACATTAATGCAAATAAGGAAACAATATATTGCAGCATTTCAGCAAAATTGAATATGTAAACTATAGTTTCAGACACTTGTTTTTTTAGAAAAAAGCCATATTGTGAGTTAATGTATAAAAATTAAGTTTGGTAGGAAAAGTGGAAACTGAAATGCGCATGAAATAAAATATGGGTAGAGGTGTACGGATGATTTTAGTCCTCTTGTGTACCATTATGTATCACCAAGCTAACTAGAAAAAGCTTGGAATGTCGGATGATGCTAATTCAATGTAGAAAGAACTTCATTTATAAGAATTACGAACCTCTTCTCCAATGAGTGCAACATTAGGGTGTGTTTGCAAAGCACACTCTAATGTAATGTGAGAAGCAGCACGTCCCATAAGCCTCACAACTGCATGACAATAGCAAGTACTTATTAGGGAATGTAAAAAATTAACAAAAATATGTTAAAATGGATCATCTATCATGTATGTCGTTCCATAGTTAACATCCGTGGATTATATATGTTTGCAGTATGTTGTAAAGCATTATGAGAATGTTTGTTGGCATTACAGACATAGCTTAGAACAAAAATATAGGATGATAAATTCACTACAACGTTGAGTATTTAATGACTTTGTTCTCATAATTTAATTACTGAAGGATCAAAATGTTTAACATGGATAAGTTGCAGTTACAGGGTTTGTGTATGTTGTAGAGCTTTACTGGGATGTTTGTTAACACCAAGATCAAGTTAAGTAATCTGCCAAGTATTTGATTACTCTTTTCTCAATTTAATTACTGAAGAATTGAATAACAGTCTGATTCAATAGCTATCTTCTGCAATAAACAATGCTCCCTCCATTTCAAAATATAAATCTTATAATATTTGCAATCTCGTTTCAAAATATAAGGCGTGCATGCAGATTTAATGACATTTTCTCTCTCTTGTCCTCATTTATCTTCCCTCTCTTCAGCATTTATGAGTGAACACATTCACTAACTATTATCTCTCTTATTCCCAATGCATTAACACCATGAACACCAAGGCTATTTCCCTCTACTATTCTCTTGGTTTCATGACCTTCTTAGGGCATGTTCTTTTCCTCCGAAACTGGCGGCTTTTGGCTTTTGCTACAGTACATAACTTTCAAACGGAGTATTTTATCAAGACAGGGTCTACAAGTTAAACGATGTACACGTTAAAAGCCCAACATCTGTACCAGCCAAGATCACAAGTGAGTATCTCTCTCTCCGTAATATGTACCGTAAACAGCCAAAATTCAAAAAATTCAGCCAAAAGCCAAAAGCCGCAGCCGCAGCCAAACAGGCCCTTAATCTCGATGCTTGACCAAAATACGCCTTATAAAAAGAAATGGTGGGAGTACTGGTAGAATTTAGCAGTTGGCAATTATGACCTCTTCGAATTTCACCTATTTTATTGCTATCGACTCTTTGCAAATTGTAGGAAAACAAAATCATGGCTCAGCATGTCCAAACAACTGATAGAGAAACTTACAGTGGTAGTATTTTCCCGTTGACCGTGCATCAGTCATGACATTGCCAATCATTTCAGAGTATATCTGAAAAGGAAGAAACAACATTGTCATAACATGATCCTAAATCTTCATCTGTCATGATTTCACCTTAAACTGAAAAAATGCTTGTGCATTTGAGCAAGCGTGCCATGACCATATAAGTGAAATCTAGACTAGGATTTGCAGAAAACTCGGGAATTGATGCATAAGGATCAAGAACCTGATACCTTGCAAGCAGTGTCAAATCCAAAGCTTGTTGGAACCTCCTTGCATTTTAGATCTCCATCAATAGTCTTTGGACAACCAATAACACGAGTCTTCAGGTTCTTTCCCCTACAATGCAAAGTTCACGAATTAGAAAGTATCATATTTATTTGCTTGCGAAGAAGCAGATAATTAGCAATATGGTCAGGAAAACAATCGATTATAATCTCTAATGTACATTTACAAGTCAGGCAATGATATTGTGACCTAATATTTCAAGAAAAAATATTGCAATCTAAAAATAACAAACTACAACTTTGTAGAGCGAAAATCAAAACACTGCACAGTGACAGTACAAAGCTTGAGGTATTAATAGCAACCAACCTGAAGTACTCAGCAAGGAGGCATGCGTTGGTGTTTGAATCATCACCACCGATGACAACAAGTCCATCCAAATCAAGTTTGTTGACTGTGTCTTCAGCCTGCTTGAACTGCACAAACACCAAATAGAGTTAAAAGATGATGCTGGTGAGGTAGTAATTAGTCAACACAGTAGCAAAGCTCTCCAAAAAGGAACAGAAGGTTTCAGTAAGCATTTGCATATAAACTTGCCCAAAGACATACCTGCTCTGGCGTTTCAATCTTGTCCCTTCCACTGCAGATCATATCAAATCCACCCTATTAAAAAGGAAAAACAAAATTAACATGCATCACCAAAGTAATAGTGAAAACGTCGTGAAGGGACCTAATCATCAACAGTACTTGACACCTAACATCGTCATAATTCAGAAAAGAAACAAAATGGAAACCTCTATAAGACTTGCACCAAACATCTTATGATCTTGTTTACACCTGAATCTTACCCAACCCCTACCAACCAAATTAACATGGCTTACGTAAAAGTGAACAGATTTCACTAAGCGTGCTTAGCAAAGGTTATGTTGCCATACCTGGTTTCTGTAGGGGTACACGTAATCAGAAGTAAGCTCAACGTACTTGCACTTCATGATCCCAGCTGGTCCTCCCTTGAATCCATACACGGTGCTGCCTTTTGCACGCTCCTGCAGGTAATCTGATCCCACACAAACCAGGCCAAGTAAACCACAAGAAAGCTTTAGGAAACCGCTCAAAATACAATACATACTTCCTCATAGTATATCCAATTTAATGCAAAATATCAAAAGTAACACTCACAAGACAAGTAAATTTAGCAATTTTAGCCCCCATCAGACTACCGTAATCTATCAAGATCTACAACTGTGCAAGGTCAATGTTGAAGATCGCTTAGAGATACCAACTTTAACTAACAACGATCATAGCCCTCCTCAGATCTCCCACCAGACTGGCACTAACCCTTCTTTTCTTAAAACCACCAACTTTAAATTTGTCTCTGCTACTGCTAAATCTGGGCTTTTGCAGCTTTCATCAAGCGAACAGCTCAAGAACAGTCGCACTCACCAAAGATGCCGCAGATCACATTGTGCCCGCCTGGCGCCTGGCCGCCGGAGAGCACGACACCGACCTTGAGCGGCCTCGCCGCCGCCGGCTCGGCCGACGGCACCAGAGCCGCCGACGGCTGCCCGAACAGGTTGGGGAACAGCTTCGCGATCTCATCTGCAACAGATCGAACCCCCCCAAATCTGAGTTCAAATCCATCCAAACCAGAACCACAAAATTCAATCAGAGAGGAAGCCGACGGGGGCATTACTCACCGGGGCTGCCCGCGGCGGAGCTGGCGGGCCCGTCGGCGAGCGCGAAGTGGGAGCGGAGGACGGAGGGGAGGGGCAGCGCGTGCCTGAGGCGGCTCGTCTGCACCTCGCTGTACACGGACGCGAGCCGCCCGGGCGCCGGCGCGTTCGACGCCGCCGCGCCGCCGTTGGCTGAAACCGCCGCCGCCGCCGCCGCCATGTGCCGGTGCGAGATTTGGTGCAGGAGTGGGATACTGGGATGTGGTTTTGGGGCTTGCGGGCGAGAGGTGGCCGCCGTGGGGTTTTATCGCCGCCCGCGATCGGGTGGGTGGGCTGCTCGTTTTTGCGGCCTCGCCCCTGGGTTTGTGCCGTCTTCCCACTTCGGTCTGCGGCTGCGGACGTAGAAGCTTGGCGAGCGTCCTCAAGCTAGGTCTGTGTAACGCTTCCTCACGCCACAAGTAGCGACATTCTAGGCATCAATTCAGTCTATTCTCTAAGCTAAATTTGATCACTGTTAGTACTATAATATATCTATAAAACTTAATAAAATTATAATATTATGAAAACAATTTTCAATAAAAATCTATGTGCATCATTTAACAAAGTGTTCAATCTAAACATTCATTAAGATATAGAAGTCAAAGTATATAAAATTTGACTGCATATATTTCAAAATGTCACTCTTTTTTTTTTTGACAGCGAGAGTAGCTACTTGAGTATCTATTCATAGAACGACTGAACGATGACGGTCGATATTGTTCCTTCCATGCCAACTACAACTTGGCTGGACTCCTCACCTCTTTTACAATTAGCATGGTGGTTTAAGGTGCTGCTCATTTTGATTTTTCTCATTGTTTAGTATTGTATCTGGCTTATTTTACACTATAATTGTTAGTAATTTTTTGACGTAATTAAATTTAAAAAAAATAAAAATCGAAAAATAGATTAGACTATCATGGACAATACAAAGGAATACGAGAAAAAAAGGCAAAAAACCCCAAAAAAGCTAAAAGCTAAAAAAGGACGAAATTAAAAACCAAAAGTTGAAAGCTAAAAGTTAAAGCCCAAACGAGCAGGGTAGTTACAAATAGATGATCAAGTGTTAGAGTGGAGGAGAGCTAGACAAGACATGATTAATAGATAAAAAAAGGCCAAAAGTGTGATATATGATAAAACACATTGTTGAAATATACATTTGATTTATATATTTTATTTATAAGTTGAATTTAACTTTCTGCAAAACAAACCAAGGTAACCATTTCATTTGTTTAAGTCTTGTGTCTATATATTGCATTCTACATACACAATTTGTTGAGTACTTTATGTGTCCACCTGTACTATCGACACAATTCAGTTGCTGAAGGAGAATAATCTTCACCACTCTTTGAGGAGGAGTTCTACGAAGGAGGTTAAGCGCTAGGTCAAGCAACCTCCGTTGATTGCATGCAGCTTGAGGTGGGTTATTTTTCACTAGAGTTATGTTTTGGTTTTCCGCTGCAAGTTTATTTCTTAGTGCTAAGCCCTGTGAGGCATAATAGATGCAAACTCTGATCATAAAATCATACACAGTTAATTAAATAATAATAGCTATTTTTCTTAATTATGCTTGTGTATGGATGATATTATATCAATGTTACCACTGCATGCACTAGCATGATCCTAAGCTAATGTAATATGCATAGAGGATCTGAATTTACTTATCGGGTCTCGGCATAATACATGGTTAGATAATATCAACCAAATATAAAACCTGAATAAAAGAATGCAAAAACCCCCCTACTTTTCGGCGCTGGAAGCATGTGAAGGGCCTGTTCTTTTTGGCTGCGGCTTATGGCTTTTGGCTGAAATTTTTGAATTTTGGCTGTTTACGGTACAGATTACGGAGAGACAGATACTCACTTGCGATTTTCACTGGTACAGATGTTGGGCTTTTAACGTGTAGATCGTTTAACTTGTAGACCCCATCTTGAGAAAATACTCCGTTTGAAAGTAAGGTACTGTAGCAAAAGCCAAAAGCCGCCGGCTTGTGAGATAAAGAACAGGCCCGAAGTGCACAACCAAGTAGCAGGGACAACATATCAAAAAAAAGTAGCAGGGACAAAACAGCGAATACGTGATATCCGATGGTTTATACGCAAAGTGAACAATGTGGGTGTAATTCTGAGATCTGTCGTGGATGTACATGCATAGATCAGAACCCATGGCGCCTGTCTTGGCCCCCGTCTCTTGCAGCCTCGGCTGGCCGTGGTATCGCTCGACGTCACCGCAGTTCTGCTGCTGATGGTTTTGTGCGGATCGGCCGGGCCCGGCTTGACGTTTTGCGTGCTGTGGTAGCTCCCGACTGATGTAACCCCTAGTCCTAATGGAACGTAGCTATCAGATTTGACATGTTGTTTGCTTCTTTATGCTTATCCTAACTAGATAGGATAGCGCGTTGCGCTGTGCCATATAAATGTATGCAGCTCAAAACACCCGATCAAGCAAGAAATGTTTGTTTTTGCTCGCAGTGTATAAATCGTTTAGAGGATTCGCACAGAAGACGGTATTATCGTATGTATATGCAGAAAATAGATGTATTTTTCGATCACCGTATATGTATTTCCATGAAGAGGTTTTTCAATGTACAAATAGCTTCCAAGGCTTTTATGTTGCAGCTACATATGGGCCTGTTCTTTCCACCGAAACTGGCGGCTTTTGACTTTTGCTATAATACCTAACTTTCAAACGGAGTGTTTTCTCAAGACGGGACCTACAAGTTAAACGATGTATACATGTTAAAAGCCTAACATCTGTACCAGCCAAAGTCGCAAGTGAGTATCTCTCTCCGTAATCTGTACCATAAACAACCAAAATTCAAAAATTTCAACCAAAAATCATAAGCCGCAGCCGTTGCCAAACAGGCCCTATGCACACAGTTAGATCGAATAGCAGGAAACAGAAGTAATGTGCCATGGGATGTAGGTAAAACATCTGAATGATTAGTAAGATAGCCAACACTGAAGGAGCGGATATTTCAATAGTGACCTACGTGGTCAAGCAAACACAATGAGCAGATAAAAATGAGAAAAATTGCGAAGATGGAAGACAAAGGTCATAACAAAAAAAGTTCACTTGAAAAAGACAAAAAAAACAGACCCTCATGAGCATGAAATAAATGCAATCCAAAATGAAACTGCAAGTAGAATAAACAATAATCAATTAGAAGATAAGCATACTCAAGTTATTTGACCACATGCTTGCATACATAAGAAGATAGCAAATGCGAGTGTGGTGTTTTTGTATATGAACAAGTGCAAATACATGCTAGCACGGAAATGATAAATCCAACAGCTTTGTTGCATCCACATATGGAAACTCAACAAAGGTGCATTGGCTCCTAATTAAGATGCAATTTTTCCAAGCTGGATGCGATCAGACTAAGATAAGTTGGTTACCCAAAGAAAAGGCTTCAGAAAAAAATTGTGCAAGAGAATATGTGCATATATTTTTTGGGTTTTGTTAAACATCATCCGTATATTTTCTTTCTAACTATCATCCAGATTTAGGACTGTTGGATTAGAGATCCAATGGCCATGAATTCTCCCCCCTCCCCCCTTGAATTCTACCTCCTCCCTATTGAACAAAATCTTCTCCCTTTAAAAATAAGAGACCTCTTGATCTCTAATCCAAGGGTCACAAATTTGGATGATAGTTAGGAAAGAAAACATCCGGGTGATGTCTAGACACTCCCATATTTTTTTTATAACCAATATGGAATATAGTCATGAGGGAATGGTAACAATTTGCATTCCTTACATAATGCTTTTTGTATCAATTATACACCTAACAATATAATGTTGGTTCTCTGCCATTCATTGGCTACAGGTATAGCCAGTATGTTTGCATAAAAGCAACAATTTCCATTCTATTATAAATGATTGTTTAACCTATTCTTGCTATTAAAATTGCATTTTAGTTTAAAAAAACCCTTCACCCAGGCAGGTGCATTATAAAGAAAGCAAGGGAAACAAAGGGGAAAAGATATATTTTGTGAAGCTCAAAGTTATCACCACTACTGATGAGGACATCACTTACACACATACACTTCCGGTGGCACACACACCTGTAGTTGAGTGTACTAAAATTCAAGAGTCAGCTAGTATACAAGGTCCAATAACACGAGCACGTGCATGTTGCCTTGGACAACAGGTAAATTCGTTTCTTGGGCAAATTAATTATTTAATTACAGAACAAATGATATTACCTAATAAATATTGTTTACTTGTTACTACATGTGAAGGAATTTTTGGAGAAGTTGTTGATCAAGATTTGGCCAAGGCCCGGCTCCGATTGTGAGTGGCTGAATTCATCGATTACTGACAAATACCTCCAATTATCAGTGTTATGAAAGCCAACTTGTAACGTTTCAGCATGCATAATACATATGGATGGAAAGATAATTAAGTCTACTATCACCTCCAACAAACGGCTCATCATTTCGACTTCCCAATAAGGAGTTATGACTGTTTTAGTAGGGACTGCACAGAAGACAAAAGGACGCGCGAATAGATTGTTAGAATTCCCAGCATCATGAAGGCCAACCTGTAACGTTTTAGCATGCATAATATATATGGATGGAAAGATAATTAAGTCTATTGTCACCTCCAACAAACGGTTTGTCATTTGGACTTCCCAATAAAGAGTTGTGACTGTTTTAGTAAGGGCTGCACAGAAGACGAAAGGACGCGCGAACAAGCTGTTGGATGACCTTTGGGCTGGCTTATCTTCAAGTCTTTTCTCAAGAACTTTCACACCTAACTAGGAGGGTTGTTCCTAGTATAAATACCCATGATGTTTCTACTAAGGGGAGACTTGATTCTTTTTGCATGATGGCTACTAGCTACTGTAAAACAATTGGGTCTCATCAATATTTCATCTTCGAGTGAAATTCTTCCACTATTGCTCTTGCGTCTTCTCTTGGATTTGCTAGAGCCATTCTTCGTGAACATGCCAATTGTGTTTGACACGGTTGGTAACCAATCGAGAAGCGGTGTAGCGATTGCGAGGTTGCTGATCACGATCGGATCATGGTTAGCCTCCCCTTTGTCAACGTCGCAACTCAAGTTATCGGATTTCTCCTACGACGGAAGATCGGGCCAACTCACATGCACGCATCTTAAATCGAGGCGTGTGCATATCAACCACCACATAAGTATAAACCTCACAGATCACACCTAGCTCAATGTTACATAGTGGGAAATGAAATAACAAAAATTTCTAGCGAGATCATGGCATCACTCTTCAAATCATGATGAACTGTAGTGCATGTTGCGCAACAAAGTTGAACTTATATTTTTAAAGTAGGCACTAGGCAGATTAGAAGAACGGTGAAAAGGAGAGTAGATATTCATATACCTCATCAAAATTCAGGGAATCAAAAGCAGAAATTACTCTGATGACAACTTGGCTAGTCTTTTTTGCACGCACGATATGAGTCAGACACAGAAGCAACATATTCATTTGAGGAAAATAACTTGTAGTTATCCAGTGTCTTACCACAACCTTCAATTGAATGCAATACAATATCAATCAACTCAATTTACAAACAAAAAGTGGGTTGAGAGTATGAAGATATCACAATAATCAACCTCCGACTGCCTTCAGTTCAAAATAAGCATAAAGAATGTGTGCAGTCAAGTGAGAATTCCTGCTGTAAGACAAAATAAAATAACGCAGTGAGCGAACAGTACCAGGGATAATGAACAACATGAGGAAATCTAAAAATAGTTGCAGGTATATAATAAACATGTAAAGGAAAACTAATAAAGTGCAATACATGGAAAATAAGTAAAGAAAAGTATGGGTAGTAGCAAATTGTCTATACGAAGATGTGAAAACAGAGGATCCTAAGAGCAAAAGACTGTAGGTATCTGAAATGGGGCACTATGGTGTCTGGGTACGCCTTCCTGTCTTTGGATTGCTTTTAGATGCATGTAAGTGCAATGATGTATAACATTCATTAATTCAAAAAGGCATCAATTTGAAAAGGAAGTCATTGATTTAGCATGTGAATTAATCATGGATGAAAAGTTTTAATTATAGATGGAAAGTCTCAATTATGGAATCTGAGCACCATAGTGCCCCTGTTACACACACACACACATATGTATGTATGTATGTATGTATGTATGTATGTATGTATGTATGTATGTATGTATGTATGTATGTATGTATGTATGTATGTATGTATGTATGTATGTATGTATGTATGTATGTATGTATGCATGCATGCATGCATGTATGCGGAAAGGAGAAATAATAAATAGTAGCAGCTAAATATTATTGCAAAGAAGGGTGGGCAATAGCAGCCACTCAGTATAGCTATTGCAAAATAAAGGATTTGGAGAACGAATACCAATTCATATAATGGAATACATAGGCTTAAATAGAAAGCCGTACATGTTGGTATGCTGTTGCGGGCATCCGTTGTGCTAACTGTTGCACGAACTAAAATGCAGACAGTATGTCATGGCAAACTATATTTTTTGTTGTTGATCCAGCTGTGCCATCTTCATTCTCTATTAGTATAACCAATCCTTTATTTGACCTAGTAAGTCCAGAAGCATCAGGGCTTCCCGCGTGGAGGCCGCGTCGCTAGGCGCCGCGGTGTTGGACAGGCGGATGCTGCCAGTGGGGCGATCGGATGGCTCTGTGCAAAACGAGGGACGTGGATCAGTGGATGGCCTGAGAAGTGAGGGAAGATGTGGATAGGCTGAGAGGCGAGGAATTCCTTCGCCTTCAATAGATTTATGATTCCTAAAGAGACATTTTTTCTTTGAGATGAATGTGTACTTATACATGGTTCGTTTGCTACGCATGCTCAACTTGCACTACATAGATACATCAGCACAAGACCTTGTACCATTAATTACTGGGAGACAAGGGCGGATTCAGGCCTCTAGTGGTTAACTCCCTCAATAAGCTTTTTCTAGAAAAGTTCTAATTCTTTCATAATTCATATGAATTTATCATTAATGCAATTTCTTCTGTAAGTCTAGCCATGTTTGGTCTATTCATAACATACATCTTCTATTGATCTACTTATTCCTTTTTTAGAATTTATATTAATAAATTCCCTTGTAAAAGAGAGTATAAAATGTGTAAAAATACTACGAATTCTGCAACAAAACTGCTCATTCCTGGTAAGGCAAGAAAAGCCATTGAAAAGCTACTAAATATGGTAAAAATTTTCAGCATTCGGATAGATGTCCCCCATTTCTTTGAGATAAACGAGACGCATTCTAGCACAATCTGTTCCACTAAGAAAAAAAGTGTAGCACCAATAAATCCATGGGATAGTATTTGTAAAATTGCTCAATTGAGTCCAATGTTGGTTATGAAACCAATTCCTATAATTATGAAACCCATGTGGAGTACGGAGGAGTGGGCTATTCTTTTTTTTTTAAATTTCATTGATCAAAAGAAGTTGATGTTGATACATGTATGGGATCCCCGCTCATTTCGGCTTGAGCTTCTGGCTTCTGTCTTATTTTGCACTATTCGTAAAATTTGTCTTTTTCTATACTTGTTAGAAATGATACCCTAGGATGGGTGTAAAGCCAAGCAAATTGCTTCTATGCCGAGAAGCGAAGATTGTGTAGGTTGAAGAGATGTGAATATGCCTGCCTAACACATTTTTTAAGTGCCTGCGTTTATTTAGGGCATGAAAGCTTTAGTACAAGATGTGTAAATATTAGTAGTGTCGATGGTCAAGTTGTTGATCCTACGAAAATATGAGAAAGGAGGCTGAATTCCTTAAAACGATTCAATAAGAGAAAGGGAATGATCTTTATTACTACGAACTAGTTACAAAATAGCCTACAAAAAGAGATTTAACTAGCCCTAATGTACAATCTCCCCCTGCTCGGAAGATTTTGGTTGCCTTCCCTTGTTATCCTGAGAGTTGTCCCATTCTGTTTGTTGTGTCTCTCATCAATCTTTAAATACCGTTGAAGAGGCACCAATTATCTATCTGGAGAGACATCTTGTGGAACCAGCACGACCGATCGGAGGGGCAGTTGCTGTTAGAGAGAGATATTCGATGATAACTGATCTTTGGTTGCTGTCAGTGAGAGATAATTATGGGAATAACAGCATGGTAGTTGCTGTCAAAGGTATAGGGCCAGAACGTCGTGCTATTTAGGATAGATAAAGAACGTATTTTATCCATCGCACGAGAGGAGTTCCCTAGATGCGGACCCTCATACTAGTTCATGAATTCTCCAAGTGGTCTACTGGTCAAGCAAAGTACACAGTAGTCCTCTGACCGGGCTACTCAAGAAATAGCTTTTGGGAAGCTTATGACCACAGGATCTTAGGGCTTTAATTAAGTATTAAAGTTGTATTTAATGAATATTTTAATCCTCATCAGCTAGCCTTCAAACTTTAAGTGAATTTATAACTTAATTTTTTTATTGAATTTCAATTTGGGAAGTACTTTTTAAATAAGAGTAAATAGATAGTTTTTATTCACTTAAGGTTGAGAAAACTAACTAGAAAAACTAAAAGGTTTTCTGTCTATTGGGCTTCAGATCGAGCAACTTCTATTTTGCAGTTGGAAAAACCCTTATAAAAACTCTGGAGTGGTACTAGCTAATTTCATGCCTTCGAGAGGAAAATCTTGCATCTTCTTTGATTTTCTCTGCCACTTCAACTGTGCTGTTCAACTGTAGCCACGAATCCTTTTAATCCCGCTTAGATTTTCAGCCACTGTAGCTAAAATGTTGGATTTAATCACTGATTGGCCAGTGTTTGAGCTTGGATCAAAGAAACTGAATGCCATGGAAGAGGCGAGGATAATTTTCGATAAGGTTCTGATCCTGTGGAGGTCAGTAATCGGAGAAAACTTTTCAAGTGAAAGCAATGGTGAAATCCCAATTTTCTAGGCGTACATGGTGTGCAGATTCAAGCTGTCGGGGCATCCTTTCTTGTCAGAGGTCATGTAGTTCTATGCAGATTTTCAATCGCCAACCTCAGCATTTTCGTCAATTTGTGTGAAGCGTATTTGAGGTTTCTAGCAAATTTGGAACTCTTCAGATACTGCTACAGGATGACGGGAAGAGCTAGAAAAGCGACGACATCACCTAGGAGTTGCTCTTTGTGACTTCATGATGGGAAGGCGAGGGAGTATATTCCAATGTTCTCCAAATCCTCATGGTCGTTATGGTAGAAATTTTGGTTTTACATGACGCTCAATAAATAGGACAACCTTTCCTTTGTGGGATGGATCGCAATAGAGAATCCAAGATGGAGGTCTTCCCCAAAGAAGGAGGGAAAGATAAAGTGATGGGTTGATGCCATCGTCTATATCAAGGATAAGAGATTGACCTCATGGCATGTGGTGATGGATTTTTCCATGCGTTGAATCTGTCCTCTAAAATCATGCAACCATATCATGCTATGATATGAGGGCACGAAAGATTCGACTAGGGACTCCTCGGAAGGTAAGCATCGAGAATTCTGACCTGTTAAGTTGTCTTTTGTCTGGTTGTGTTTTTTTCAACCTTAAGATTTTCCCCCTGTCTTGATTTTGTTGCTTATCTCCTTTTGAAGTGAGGGAGAGGATAAAGATGATCTGCGATGGGGAGCCTAAGTAGAAAGGTGTAACATCCCAAAAATTTGAGTTTGAAAATATGAAGCTTTTTGAATTATATTTGTAATATATTTTATTTGAACTTGGATTTTATGGTGTTTTCTTGAATTTGGTTGAGGTTCTAAAAATTGAAGAATTCATAAAAGAGAAAGACAGGTACTAATAATGCCTTAAAAGGAAATGTAGGAGGGGAGAAAATTTGCCTAACATAAAACCCTATTTCTCTAAATGATGATATAAATAACAAGGAAGCAAATACATTAAAAATGTCAATAAATATGGATATATATATAAGTATAAGTGTACCTAATAAAATGTGGCACCTACATTTTAATGCCAAAAATTAGTAAAAGGGAAGGAACAAAACAAAAATAAATACATATGCACAAATGTATAATTAAAAAAAAGCGGAGGAAAGAAAAGCCAGGCCGACCATCAATCCGGCCCAGCTCCTCTCCCTCCCGCCTTTCCCTGCGGCCGAGCGGCCTAGCCGCTCCCCACGCGCGCTCCTCCAGCCCAACCCCCTTCCCGCTCCATCCCGCTTCGGCCGCGCGGCCCAACCTCTCCACCTGCTGCCGCGTGGGCCTGCTTCCCCCGTGCCATCTCCCCACTGGCAGTTGGCCCCGCCCGCGCCAGCTTCTTCCCCTTTCCTCCTGTCTTTTCCACGCGTGCTCATTTTCCCCTGCGACTTCACAGCGCCCTCAACACCCGTGCTTGCCCCGTCGCGTCGCCACTGCTCTGCGCCGCTCCCGCCCGTGGCTAGCCTAGCCCTGCCGCCCCCCTGCCACGCGCCGCTCGCCTGGTCCAATCACCACCGAGCCCCGCGCCGGTCCAAGCCCGGCGGACCTTCCCCGCCGCCCAGTCGGTTCCGCCTCCATAAGAGGGAGGGCGTGCCCTCAACAGCTTCACCTCATCCCCCTCGTCCCTAAACCGCGGTGAATCACCCCAACAACCGAGCTAGCTGGAGCAATCCTCTTTTCCCCCAAATTCCGCCACCGCCGCCGCCACCTCCTCCGTTGATTTCGTTCCGATTCCTTGCGATGGGAGGGTCTCCTCAGCGCCCCGGACCACCTCCAATCACCGGCCGACGCCCTCCGCCGTCCGTGTTCCTCCTCCTCGGCGACCTTCTCGCGCCTCCCCTAGCCATCGCGCCGACCCACTGTAGACTCTCCCCGGCCAGACCAGCAGCGGGGTAAGCTTCCTCGACACCCCCTACTGCTTGCGCACTCACCGGATTCCTCCCCTCCACGCCGGAGCCGCCGCCCCATTTCCACCCCCGCCGCCGACCGCCTCGGGCCGCCGCCCGCCTATCTCGCCGCCGACTTAACCAATGTGCCGCCTCCCGTAGCTAGGATACGTTCCCCGCGACCCATTTCGGGCATCAGCCCCACACCTCCGGTCGCCGCTCGCCGCCGGCAAGGTCGCTCTTCGATCGGTCCGATATCCTCTGTTTTGACCTCTCCCAATCCTTAACATTTCTATTTTTCTGCCCAGCTTTAGCCAGGCCAGGCCTCCCCACTCACTTGGCTACCAGGATGCACTCAACACACCAAGCCAACAGGTCTTCAGTTCGACTCCCTCTCGGTGCAATTTTTCCTTCTTTTTATTCTTGCTGTTATTAATCATTTCAGTTTAGGAAAAATTGTAAATAATCCATGTAAGATAATAAATTTAATTGGGTCATAAAACCATAATGTTTAAATATTTGAATGTAGGTTGGTTGTTATATCTGAATAATTAATGTTATGTGAATAACCAACTCAAAGACTAGATATTAATTAAAGGTAGTAATAAAGAAAAATTTCTTCGATTATGTATTCAAATTTAGTAAAGAGCTTAATTGAAAAGAAATTCCAAGTAAAGTTAAAGGTTTGAATATTAGAAAACCAAGGCTCTAAAATAAGGACTACGCTTAATTATAATCAACATCTATGCCCAATATTTAGCATACCCCATTAAATATATTTGTATGGTAGGTCTTGCCAATTAGCAAATATTGAAATATAACCTTGTAACACGAGCCTTGTAGGTAAATGAATTTTAATTAAAGCTAAGCCAAATAACAACTAAAATGAAGAGACCTTCTAAGAAAAGAATATATATCTATATATAAATGCTATCGTTAATATACCACCAGTCATGAAATCTTAAATAGTAACTTTAGTTAATAATAATAACAAGATGTACTCCTATATAACAGGCTCGACTTGTAAAAGGATAAAAATATCAAGTACCAGTAGTGAGCACTCAAATTAAAAGGTCATAATAATATACAGATGCTAACATATAGTAGCCTAGGTCATCAAATACTAAGATAATCTCGCGGACATATAGATACTCTAAAGTAAGTATGTAACTATTAACACGAGTAATTAGGGTCACCTAAAATGATACATACCAAACTTTGCATAGATAGCAAAATTAGAAATAAAGTTAAGCATAATAGTAACTAAAGCATAGATAAAATAATAATGGTACCATTAATTAAATCTAATGACGATGAGCATGAAATAACAAGATATGGCCCATACAACTAGATTCTAATTCAAGTTGAAATAGGCTTAGTGAAAATTGAGGCTACATAAAATGTCATCCCATAAAATGCTATACACCTAGACTCTAAAATTAATTCGGTAAGCCAAGATGCCCTGAAAAGTAACGCTCGACAAAATAATACCTATTCATGGGTCCATCCAAACTCATGGAACTTCCTTGATAAATATAAAAATAATAAAAGAAACTGTTAATAAAAGATCGATTCATCGTTTTCTACCACCGGCCTTGCCTCAAATCACTCAAATCACCCATTAACTCATAATAATACAAAAGTTGAGTTTATTCGGATTTATTCGGATCTTTTGAGTTATTTGCTTTTATTTGGATTCAGTCGTTTGCCACGTAATTAGAAATTGGAAGTCGTGGAGATTCAATGGATCAAGCGAGATCAAGAGCGAAGTGAAGAAAAAGACTAGAAGCTCAAGAGAAAGCATCGTGTGAGCACAAGACCGCGGCAAACCGCACCAGGCGAGTCAATACTTTTATCATGTTGAACCTACATTTTTTGCAAATTATTTTTGTTTAAATTATCAAATTACATGCTGTTATTTTATATGCAAATACATGTTTAATTTAAGATTTTAGTTATATGCCCATTGTTTGCTTGATTAATATTACACCTCCTTTGGAATATTTGAATATGTGAACCTTGTCGCTCTAGCAAAATTATAATGGTAACTTTTGAAAATAAGTCCCTAATTATATGCCATGCTTAGTACTGCATAAATACTCAGGGGCACTGAAATGCCCCAAACATCATTGTCATTTTAAATCATGAGAAACTGGTTTGGGCAGTCATGGTGGGAATGACTGGTGTGTGTTTGACATGATTATTTTATGCTCCCCAAAAATCCTAAATTGCTTAAATATCTGAGCGGATGGTTTGGGGGCTGGTGTGTGGTGCGGTGGGAGCACAAATTATGGAGTGTGGTAGAACCGCTCAGATACCACTAAGGACTGAATCTTGTCATGACCTCCTGTGTAAAACAGTACAACCACAAGTATGTAAAATACAACTTGGCTAAGTAAATTTATCGAAACCCCCGGACTCATCTCACCTGTAGTGGACAGGAGTGGATATGCAAGGGCAAGGGGAGGCCTAAAGGGGCACCGAGTGGAGGGTGAAGTTTCCCAGTCGTACTAGCGCAGAGGGGAGTGGAGCCCGTACGCTAGTAGCCGTGGGGAACATCCCATGCAACGTATGGGACCCACCGCAAGTGGGAACGGCCCATAGGGTGAGATGACAAAAAGGGACTAGATATTTTGAAAAGTCACTGTGATGGTCTGCTCAACCACACTTCCAAGGAATCGTGCGGGGCAATGAATTGATTGTCTCTTGTGGTGAAAGTGTACAAACTCTGCAGAGTCAAAACTATTCGAATAGCCGTGCCCACGGTCAAGGGCGGACATGGGAACTTAACCAGATATAGTTCTATTTCAAAATGTTTGGTGGGTGGGATGGAAAAGTGGAGGGCAGCGGAAAGCCCTGATTTGAGTTGTCCTGGGTGTCGTCCCAGTGGTAAGTTAAACGGCTATAACGCTGAAAGGTGTTATATGGTGTGATGCCATATGTATGAAAAAAAAATTATGGTGATATTAGGCATATGGTGTGATGCCATATGTATGGAAAATCATGTTAGTATTCCTTGAACATTATGATTTGTTCCAAAGCTGCTAGGTCTCAGGAAATTTTATGTATTGTATTTCAAATAGTGGCATTACTAATCTTACAAACTAAAATATGGGTGGAATAAAAAGGGTTGTGAGTAAAGGAGATGGATGTTTTTAGTATGCACATAAAGGTATTGGTGGATTCAGGTCGATCATGAAAAGGAAATGCTAGTGTGGGTTCTGGGAGAAATGAATTAGTGGGGTCCAGCTGAATAGATAGGCTAGATAAATGATCTAATTGAATTTTCGGGAAGTTGGAGAAATAGTACAAGTATTGGAGTATAATTCTTGATTAGTGATATTCTTGGTGGATATATAACAGTGAATCGATTTTGGAGAATTAGGGAGTGCAAAGGTAAATTGCTGGATTACTACACTAATGATTAATATAAATTCTTGGAAGATATTGGCGATAATGGGAATTAATAGAAGTTGATCAATTACTAGAGGGATGAATTGAATTCCTGAGAAGATTGGAGGATTCATAACAATTAGTGGATTATAATCTTGGTAAATTGAATTTTCGGTGGAGGAATATTTGTGGATTAGCTAGTGATAGATAATGGAAAATAAGATTGATTATTGGATTATGGCTTTGAATCAATGACGAAAAGGATTGAATACGAATGATATCGGTGGATTTGAAAGTAATTATGTTAGAGAATCATTAAAATTCAGAGGTGAAGAGCTGATGAATAGTAATGACATGATTGGATTATTAGTAATTCAAAATACAAAGTATGATCGGTGGATTAAATAAATGATAACACTTACTGTTTGGAGTTTTAGACAGCAGTCAATAAAGAAAGTGCATTTTCGGTGGATTAAGTCAATTTTGGCAATTGTAGTGTGGAGTTAGGTAGCAATAGCAACACTTTGATTAAATAATAGTAATAATGCTACTAAAAGCGATTTTTGGCAAATAAAATAACCCGAGCCCCTCCTTTGTTAAGCCATGCATACTATTTATTTGCATTCTGTGTATTGGCTCGCGGAGCACGGGGTTGGAGTGCTCACACTCGCTTTTGCGACAAATTCAGAAGCGGGAATCAGATCACTACGCTTCAACAATACTTTTGGATCATGATGGCGAAGAAGATGAAGATGTCAAGAACTAGGTCGCGAACCTCCAGTTGGCTGCCTGTGGGCATGTCCTGAAGGTCCCACCTGTGTGCTTCGTTCTTCCGCTGTTGCGATTTAATGATTTCGGCCTAATCGGCCCATGTGTAAGTTTACTATTACATTTACGCTTCCGATGATATGATCTTTGATATTCAAAACTGTAATCTGTGAGCACTATCTACTGATCTAGGGAATAGTGCAGCTAAACACAGTAGATTCCGGATTATAAAATCTGGGTCTGACAAAAGGAGTACCTTTGATCATAACAATTACCTCTCTGGAGGACAAGATCAAGAGTCTTAAGGTAACAAAATAATTCTTTTCATTTGGATTTTCCTTTTTTAGATCGGTGTATTATAATATTCTTGTAATGTGTAGATGATCGGGTCAAAGGGTGATGAGCCGGCTGAGAGTTTGACGGAAGCTGCTCTGAGTCCCAAGAAGTGGCGCATGTTAAGAAGTCATATAGAGCATCAGGTCGGTGCGTGCATGGCACGTGATGATGTTGAGAGGCAGGTTAGATTTTAGGGTAGTGTGTGAGGAGAGGAGGCGAGGTAGTGAAATGAAGAATACTAGAGGCCACTGAGAAGGAGATGGCGCCATGGCAGTTGCGAGAAGAAGGGGGAGGAGTCAATGCCCGAAAACAAAAGAATGATCTCCAGCATACCAGGCCAATTCACACTTCGGTCCAATCCAACCCAATTTAATTTCAGCCTGTCCACTCTCACCATCAGCGTGGCCCAATCCCACACAAAAAATTTGAATTCATCCACATAAAATCAACCAAAACCCGATGGGCCCTACCCAACCCAAACCCTACAGAACTAACTTGAGTCAGAAAAAAGTTGAGCACCTTGATAGATAAACAAGCAACTGGCTACTTGAGGACTGAGTTTTGCTCGGTTGGCAAGCTCGCCGTCATGTGTGCTACCTACCTGGGTTCAATCCCTGGATCGGCCTTAGGTGCCTCACCTTACACATGCGTGTGCGTTCAATGGGGGAGCATGTGTCCGCACTCCGTGAGGTACTAGATAAATCCAGGATTTATCTAGCGACCTCCACTTTAGTCCTAGCATGTGTTTCAATAGGACACACACGTGTATGCATGTGGTGCGAGTAGGGGTGGCCATTCGGTTTATTCGATATAAATTTTTTTGGTTTTTGAAAAGTCACCCTTGAATTAATGAAAGAATAATCTTATACCACACCTAATAAGCCGAATTTAATTTGGTTCGATATTTCGGTATACCGAACACAAACACAATTAGCAAGAAACTTACCCATGAGGACTGAGGACTTCTACACCGTCTTTGGCGGGGTCATCTACATCAGCGACACCGCCGATAGCGCACTCCTCCATCGCCCCACCATGCTCGACCCATCACCATTCTCTGCTGTGAGCACTATGCGCCCCCACCCATGACTGCCTCTTCGGGTTCTCGGCGTGTTCAACTGCTAGGGTGGAGCCCCGAAGCGAGGCGAAATAAGTGCTCACTGTAGTTCTCCATTCCTGTGACAGCATGCATGTGGTCAGTGAACATCGAATGAAAGAGCGGCAAGAACATGGTGATGGTAGCTAGGTTAGATGTGCATGGCGTTGTGTGAATGAGGACAGGGATGGGGCATGGGAAGTTGGTTGAAAGAGGTGGCTAACGGTAGGATGGTCTGTGGGCCTTGGCTCCAAGCCTTGTTACCTTAGGGTTGGGGAGATGGGTTATGTTGGGCCACCAAATGTCCCGATGGGTTGATGAATAAGGAGATCGGTTTTAATTAGCCCATTTGGTATCTAGCTTCTTAAAACCATAGTTTATACTGAACACCAAACAAATTAAAATCTAATGCCAAACCGAACATCAAAAATCAAATATACCAAAAATATCGAATTATATGGTTCAGCTTAAATATGCCTACCCCTATGCGTGAGTGCACGTCTTAGTTGTAATCTTAAAAAAAGAGGCAATTGGTTATATACCACCGAAATGTTCCAGTTTTGATATATACCACTAAAAATCGGTTCACTTTAATACCACGAAAAATCCCCGTCTTCAGCGATATACCATTCCATCACTCCTCTGTTACTTACTAGCATTGAATTTACATAATTGCACCAAATGTGGTTCGACTAGGCCATATTTTGGCTTTACCAAACCTGCTCCTCCGAGCCAACTTCTTCCTCACAACACTACCATCTTCTTCTCTCTCCTTTGCCATCGCCAAGAATAGAAGCGAGCGTGGCAGGGTCAGGAGCCCCGACGCCGTACTCCTCCATGCGACAGAACAACTTGGGCTACCCTTCCTCTCTAACCTCTTGACCGCCGCCGCCGCCAAGGACCTCCGCTTTGATCTCCCCACCACCATCCACTCCAGAACAACACTCTGCCTCTCATACAACCCCAATGACCTGCTCCAGCCCTTCACCTTCTCCGTCCGCATCAGCCTCGGCCCGCTCAAGTCCCCCCACCCGCGCCGTTCATGCTCTTTGCCAAGTTTAGTTCAACCTTCTTCCCCCAACTTGCCTACCTTCTCCCTCCTTTTCAAGCCCCACATCGGCAACTTCTCCCTCGCCAACTCTGTCCGCTCCCTGCCTCCATCCGACTCCCCTACCCCACCGCCACCCCACAAGATGGCCGACCTGTCCAACGGTGATAACCGCGACCATGAAGGCCATAATGCAAACATCACGACCGTGGGGAGGAGCGGCAGTGGGGTGGGCGCGTTGTTGTTCGAGATGCGCCTCACGATCAGGAGCATGCTGTCGCTGTAGAATAACGCGAGCTTACAGTTCTAGTGGGGGCTGCATGTGCCACCGAAGCTGAAGGCCACGCTTGCCGATGATGGATACTGGCGAAAGGCAGGGAGCCTGACCATCAGCAAGCTCCCTCTGTCGATCATTGTAACATCCCGAAAATTTGAAAATGTGGATCCCTTGAGATATTTTGCAATATATCCTATTTTGATTTGGATTTCATGGTGTTTCTTCAAGAATTCTTGGTTGAGGTTCCCTAAAATTGAAATAAAAAAGAAAATATACAAATAAGGAGGTAAATTCAAATTTTAAATAAGAATCTGAAAGATGATCCAGAAGTTAGGAGGGGAGAACCTAACATGAAATCCGGAAAAATTTACACCTAAAATTGTATCAAAATTTAATCAAAGATATGGCAAGAAAAATAAAACAAACAAACAAAAAAAATGAGTGGAGTTAGGCCGGCCGAAGCCAGCCCAACTCCCATCAGCCGCCCGAGCGGCTACTGCACGGAGCGGCCCAGCCCAGCGTGCGCAGCGCGCCCGCGCTCTCTGCCAGGCGGGCCACACCTCCTCTCCCCGCCTTCAGCCACTGCCCGTGGGCCCGGCGCCCTCTCCCGCTCACTCCTCCTGGCCGGTGGCCCCGCGCCCGCGTCCGCGCTCTCCCTCTGGTCAGCGGGCCCTCCCGCTCGCCCGGCTCTCTCTTTCCCTCTCCCTCTCTCACTGACCGGTGGATCGGCCCTGTCAGGGGCGTCTTCCTCCCCCGGACGCCTTTTTCCGCTCGGCGCAGAGCTTGCGCTCCCCGTGGAGCCCATGCACGGCATCGCCCTGCCCGTGCCGTCCCGTTGCCATGGTGGAAAAGCCTGCGGAGCTGACGCCGCCCCTGGTTCCACAGCCTCCGCCCACGGTTCGGCGCCACCGCCCACAGTTTTTCCCCCGCCCGGTCGCGTCGGCCCGGCTACGTGGCGCTGGTCTTCTGTGCTCCGTCCGTGCGTGGGAGGTGGTAAGCGATGAGGAGACCGCACGGGGGGAGTGGTTGCGTTGCTTTCCAGGCCATTACGCCGCCTGCGTCACCGCCTGGCGCCACCACCTGCTCCGACGGGACCGAACGGCCGCCCGCCCGTTGCCAGCCTTCCCCGAACGCCTATATAAGGCAATAAACCCTCCGTTGAGTTCCCCACGCCGCCCTCTCCGTTCATCAGAAGGTAATCGGGTATTCGTGCCCCGTAGCCGCCGGTGAGCTTTTTCTCCCCCAACTCCGGCGAACTAACTCCCCGCGGTTCTTTTGTCCCAGAGCCCAAATCCTGGCGCTAGGACCGTCTCCAGAGCGCTGCGAAGCCTCCCCGACCTCCACTCGAGCTCCCCGCCGCCGCTCGATGCTGACCCATCTCCGGACCTCCTCGGCCCTTGACGACCGCGTCACCGTCTTCACCATAGCGCGAGGATCGCGTTTCGGCACTCACCCGAAGCTCCCCGACATCCCCTTGCCGCCGGCCACCGTCGTCCCCGACTTCTCTGCCCGACCCCGCTGCCGACCCACCTCAAGGGGATAAATTGCCCTATAGAGGTAGGCAAAGCCTCCCCCGCTCACTTGGCTATCAGCGTTAACTCTCTCCCCCCCCGTTCCCTCGGCCGCGCGCGTTCGAGCCCCCGGCTCTGCAGCGCGCCGAGGTCGAACATTTCTTTTGTTTCCATCTGACAGGTGGGCCCCACCTGTCAGCTGTTGTGGCCAGAGCCGTCCACTGACCACTGGGCCCCACTGGTTAGTGGAACTCTTACACCGAACCCGTACTGACATGTGGACCCCATGAACAGTAGCTGAACCCACATGTCAGTGGCACAGAGAAGATAAAAGAAAAATAAATGGGAAAACCAAATAATGCCAGAGAATTACAATGGGCCCCACATGTCAGGATTTAATAATTTTTGGATTTGACTAAAATAGAGAACTTTGACTGGTTATAACTTCTTCATTTTAGCTCCAAATTGAATGAAACAAATTTGTAAATTCGTCTAAATTCAAGATCTGTCTAATGGAACCAAAAACATAAATTTTTGAGTTCGTTTGAATTTTTGATTGTGATTTGTATGATTTGCTGATTTTTATGCAAAAATGTCGTGCAACGTATATAGCGTTCGAGGCTTAGCGAGAGGAGGCAGCAGACGACATTAGTCCCAACAGCCCAGAACCGAACACTAGCGACCCAGGTGAGTCAACACTTTGAACATATTGAACCCTGCATTTCAAAGCTATTTCCTTTTAAATTATCAACTTGCATGCTACTATTTCATGAAATATGATATGTTTGATTTCAGCAAGTTAGATATACCCTGTTATTGCTATTGTTCATATTAATCTCCTTGCCAAACTTGGACATGTGAACCTTGTCGCCGTAGTAAGAAGTAACATATGATTTCATAAATTAAGTCCCTATTTATATGACATGCTTAGGAATGTTAGCTACTTGGGGTGACACTAATGCCCCAAGAAAAATTCTTCAAATTATTAAGAGCTCATGGTGTGATGGCATGAGCCACATATGGTGCGATGCCGTATGTAGTGTTGGTGCGATGCCGACACTTAGCGTATGGTGTGATGTCATACGCAACCCTTGGTGCGATGCCAAGGGTTAACTTATGGTGCGATGCCATAAGGATGGTTGGTGCGATGCCAACCATGAGCATATGGTGCGATATCATATGCCGCCCTTGGTGCGATGCCGACAATAAGCATATGGTGCGATGCCATAAGGATTGTTGATGCGATGCCGACAATAAGCATATGGTGCGATGTCATATGCCGCCCTTAGTGCGATGCCAAGAGGCAACTTATGGTGCGATGCCATAAGGTTAGTTGGTGTGATGCCAACATGATTTCATGGATTATTACAACTAATGGTTTAAAAATGTGATTTCAAACCTGCTATGTCATAGCAAATTTTAAGTAAATGTATTCAAAAGCACTCTTTAGCAAACAAAATAGCCCTATGCCTTTCCATTGTCAAGCCACACATGTTATATATTTTGCATTCTATGTGTTGGCTTGCTGAGCACGGGGTTGGAGTGCTCACTCTTGCTTTTGCGACAAAATTCAGAATCAGGAATCAAATCACCTCGCCTCAGCAACAAGATTGGACAAGCTGGCCGAGAAGATGAAGATGTCAAGGGCTAGGTCGCGAACCTCCAGTTGGCTGCCCGTGGGCATGTCCTGAAGGTCCCACCTGTGTGCTTCGTTCTTCCGCTGCTGCAATTTATTGATTTCGGCCTAATCGGCCCATGTGTAAGTCTAATATTTTATTTACGCTTCCGCATGATATGTACTTTGATATTCAGAACTGTAGACTGTGAGTACTATCTATTGATCCAGGGAATAGTGCGGTGGAATCACAGTGGATTTGGATTGAAAAATCCGGATCCGACAATCATGAACAATATCACCATTAAGCACACGCCAAGTCCGCCTCAAAAGTTTGAAGGGGACAAGAAGGGGAAGAAAGATGTGCCAGAAGGTGAGGGAGAGGAATTCTCGTTGGTGAAGAGGTAGTTGGAGGCGCTGAACGCTAAGAGCATCATGTTGCGGTGCGTTGTGGAGGATCTGTGTGTTAAGGTCGGGGCAGTAGAGTCATTTCAATGCCCAGTAAAGGCAAACCTCGAAGGATGCCAGCGATGCTGCTGCCTTCGCAGTAGCCTTTTCTGGTGAAGTTGGATCGCCATGGAAATGGAAGGAGCTGGTGGATAGCAAGACGAAGTCGGTATGGACAATGCCTTATTAAGGAAAAAGAGGTGAATAAGATAACGGAGCTAACGTGAAAGTGGACGGAGTGATATGTTCATAAAGATTTGAAGATTTGGATGATATTAAAGTGAACCCAAGTTTTATTATGGCATATACCAAAGCTTGGTACATTTGAATGATATATAACCAATTATTAAAAAAAATCCGACTACTCCCCCGTACCCATCGCTCTCTCTCTCACCCAAATCCACCACCCCACGTCTCGTCTCTCCCATCCCATCCTCGCAGATTTCAAATCCGCGTCGGGTCAGGGCCAGGTCGCCGCCGCCGCCGCCCCCGATCCCGCGAGATCCGCCGCCGTTAGGGGGAGAGGGACCGATCATGGAGGCCATGGAGGAGCTTTCGGAGCTCTCCGAGTCCATGCGCCAGGCGGCGTCGCTCCTCGCCGACGACGACCCCTCTGACGACACCGCGCCGCGGCGCCCTTCCACTTTCCTCAACGCCGTCGCCCTGGGCAACGTCGTAAGTATATGGCGGCCCCGCCGCCCGCCGCCAACGCACCCCCCCCCCCCCCCCCCCACCCGGCGCGATCCGCCGCTCTTGCTCTGTTCTGATCCGGTCTGATCTGTTCGTGCAGGGCGCCGGCAAGTCGGCCATGCTGAACAGCCTCATCGGGCACCCCGTGCTGGTGAGCTTCTACCCGAGCAGCTCAGCTTTCTCTTCCTCTCTCTCTCTCTCTCTCTCTCTCTCTCTCTCTCTCTCTCTCCCTCGGTGGTTTTTTTTATTAGATTTGTGTGGTGGTGTGTGGTGCAGCCGACGGGGGAGAACGGGGCGACGAGGGCGCCAATAGTGGTGGACCTGCAGAGGGACCCGGGGCTCAGCAGCAAGTCCATCGTGCTGCAGATCGACAGCAAGTCGCAACAGGTGTCCGCAAGTCAGTGGGATCTCACAACCTTGCTTCGCTTGATCCATTGAGGTTTGACCTGTTGCTGAATTTGCCTTGTTTGTTGATGTGCAGGTGCTCTGCGGCATTCGCTGCAGGATAGGCTCAGCAAGGGTGCGTGCGGTGGATCAGGGAGGGGCCGCGGAGATGAGATTTATCTCAAGCTGCGCACGAGCACAGGTTTGTCCATGAGTAATTTAATCGTTTTAGCTAACCTATACCTGCTTACCCTTCCATTAGCAATGCACATACCACATAGTTTAGTATAGACTGGTATAGAGGATATGTTGACATTTTAGGACATGTTGAAGTGGTCCTGTAGTCATGGAACTTGGAAGAAGTGAAAATTGGGATGGGATATTTATGTCTGTTGCATTTATGTGCTGTGGAAGAAAGTGACAAAAGAATCTTGTGATGTGTGTAATTGCTGAAATATGAGTGTTTCAACTTTTCCCCTCAGTTTAATGTTTTGGTGTTCTACTGTTGACGAACCCTATGATTAGTTTCTGTACTAAATCTGTTTTTATTATTTCTGTTTGCTTTTAATTTTATTGTGGTGCTTTGTAAAAGCCTCTCACTATACTTTTTCTTGTTTTGTTTTCAGCTCCCCCATTAAAACTGATCGATTTACCTGGGATAGACCAGCGAGTTGTGGACGATTCAATGGTAAGTATTTAAAATATGTTGATTTTACTCGTCAACTTGTTCTTCTGTAATTTGGCATCATCATGCATATTTCATCTAGGGAACGTTATAATTTGGCAGTTATTTCTCGTAGATTGATTTGTTTCCCTTGAAGCCTTTTGAATGTTGTTCTTAATCGTCTACTTTAGAGAGCACCACATACATAGTTCTTTAAATCTGTCATCCTTGCTTACAGTATGTTGCAGAATACTGATTATTGTCTTAATTCAGATCAATGAGTATGCTGGGCACAATGATGCAATACTGCTAGTTGTGATACCCGCAATGCAAGCGGCTGATGTTGCATCATCTCGAGCTCTTAGGCTGGCCAAAGATATTGACTCGGATGGTCTGTCTTTCAATTGAAGTAAACATCATCAATAATACCATTGCCATTCATTTTTGTAATAAGTAATGTTTTTCCATTCACTGTAGGGACCAGAACTGTAGGTGTGTTAAGCAAAATTGATCAAGCAACTGGAGATGCGAAAACTATAGCTTGTGTTCAGGCCCTTCTGTCAAACAAGGGCCCAAAAAACCTTCCAGATATTGAGTGGGTTGCTCTAATAGGACAATCAGTTTCGATTGCATCAGCACAATCTGGATCAGTTGGGTCTGAAAACTCGCTAGAAACAGCTTGGCAGGCTGAAGCTGAAACCCTCAAATCCATCTTAAATGGAGCTCCTCAGAGTAAGCTAGGTAGGATTGCTTTGGTTGACACCATTGCTAAGCAGATACGGAAACGGATGAAAGTGCGGCTTCCTAACCTATTAAGTGGGTAAGAATTGTGTGTCATGCTTCAATGACTATTGAATCTAGTATCTATTAATTTGATATCAAACTGCATAGTGTTACATGAATTCCTTCTTTTACTACATTGATGTTAATTCACTACTATGTGTGATCTAGTGCTAAAATTACATGCACTTGCTTCATGTGCTGCTATTTCAGCCTTCAGGGTAAATCCCAGATGGTGCAAGACGAACTCGCAAGGCTGGGAGAGTCTATGGTACAAAGTGCGGAAGGAACCAGGGCAGTTGCTTTGGAGCTGTGCCGGGAATTCGAGGATAAGTTTCTTGCTCATATTACATCTGGTGAGGTTAGTGACAAACCTCAAAACTATACTTTGTTTAGATATGAGTTATGTCTCCCTATGAATAATTGATTACAAGGCCAGTATACTGTTTTTTCATATAAAAGGGGTCTGGTTGGAAAATTGTTGCAAGTTTCGAAGGCAAGTTCCCAGACAGAATTAAACAGCTACCGTTGGACAGGCATTTTGATCTGAGCAATGTCAAAAGGGTAAGATCAGTTTTGCTTTTAAGCTCTTGTGGGCAGTTTGCCACCTTTTATGAACAGTATTCTTTTGACATTTTAGATTGTCTTGGAAGCCGATGGTTATCAACCATATCTGATATCTCCAGAGAAAGGGTTGAGATCATTGATAAAAATAGTACTGGAAATGGCGAAGGAGCCATCACGACTATGTGTTGAAGAGGTATGTTCCAGTCAATCCAGATAGTAAGCATGGTTAGCTTGTTACACACTTACACATGCCTGGCCAGTAGAAGTATTGTAATCTAAACACACACTTACACTTACATACCCATGGAGGGTGGCACCTAGCGCCTAGGTGCCACCTAGGCAGGCTAGGCGGCTGCCTAGGGGAACAGAGCTTTCCACAAACTATTGTAATCTAAACACAGTCTATTGTTTATTATGCTCACTTCCATTCTCACCCTCCCAGGGCCCCACCAGAAAAAACTCCTAAATTTGATGTCTGGTTTTATGCATTTGATTGAAATATCTTTTTTAAAAAAAAATATGGGTATGTTTGCCTATTATCTTGTTTGAGTTTCCAAAATTGAGGTTGAATTTCTGGTTCCAATGCTGCAACTATTAGCTAGTGGGTTGTTTGCTACTGATCCATGGAACTACCTACCTGGAGACAGTTCCATACTTCCAGTTGGTCGGATTTTGGTTGATTTGGGTGTTATCATTGTGGTATTTTTATGTTATGTAGTGTTGAAATAGTATTTAGCTACCATATGGCTTATGGAAGGTTGCCAGTTTCTTAATTTCTATCTTGTTTAATGCCATAAGAAAACTAATTTTTATTTTTGTTAATACACTAGGTACATCGTGTATTGTTAGACATAGTCAATGCTTCCGCAAATGCCACACCGGGACTTGGAAGATATCCTCCATTCAAGCGTGAGGTATCACTTATCTGTTTTACATGTATCTTCCCCCATCTATTGCTTGTTGATAAAGCTCTTGTTTTACTATTCTGACTTCTGAGTGTAAACTCTTTTTTTTCCTTTTGTCAAGGTTGTTGCAATAGCATCAAATGCATTGGAGAGCTTCAAAAATGATGCCAAAAAGATGGTTGTTGCACTTGTTGATATGGAGCGTGCCTTTGTTCCCCCTCAACATTTCATCCGTCTGGTGCAAAGAAGGTTGGTTGTTGTTGTTGCTAGGTTTTTTTGCTCGTAAATTATTTGTTATTTGTCTCCAGTAGTTAATCGCTATTTCACCCTTCTCAATGTTCTGTACTTGTAAGTTGTAATTAAAAAAAGGTATTACATTCTTTCAATTTGTAACTTCATTTTCCATAATATGGGTGACATTATGGGACTAGCATAAGAAGCTAAATTGTATTGGCTTCAGGCTGAGGTAGTATGTATCCTATTTTCACTTTCAGACGACTATCTTAGTCAAGTGATGCCTGAATACTGAAGGAAATATGCAACTTCAGGTTTCAACTCCTCTGTCGTCACTCACTCTTCTCTTACTTGGAATCGGTCATGAACTCATGATTTGTCAAGCATATACAATTTGTAGATTGAAATGAACTGCAATCATAGTTTTCTTGCTAGCGAAGCTGATCATTATTTATTTCTGAAAGCAATGATAATTTGATGATGACATTGTAGAATGCTGGCCCTTGGCCTTTTTGTCTGATATTGGCAGAATGGAAAGGCAGCGTCGTGAGGATGAGATGAAAAACCGATCTTCCAAGAAAGGACAAGAGGCTGAACAGTCCATGACAAACAGGGTTTGACTTGTGCCTACTTGTCTTAGGATGTGCACTAACATGTTTTATTAGAAATACACTCTTTGATAGTAATAAAAATTTCAGATTGGTAGAGATGTAGAGTAAATATTGGCTTTTGTGGTTAACATAAGTTATTCATTTATTTTAGGCCTCCAGTCCCCAAACAAGATCTGAGCAAGCTAGTGGCAACTTAAAATCAATGAAAGAAAAATCAAGTCAGCAAGACAAAGACACAAAAGAGGGACCAAATTTGCAGGTTGCTGGTCCAGCTGGTGAAATTACTGCAGGTATAAAATGCATAAAATCTGGCTATGCTCAATTTAGGCCACCATGGAAATCCTTTCTCAAATGTCACACTTGTGCAAACTATCATTGTGCTTGACAATGAAATAAATATCACAGCGGTGTGCGTTTTGATATTTCTTCAGGCAATTTGGCCGCATCCTTGCTCCATGTACAATTCAAACTTAATCTGCTAGAGACCTTATCAATATAGTCCATTAGAAGAACATTGACATTGTCACAAGAATTATCTTCATGAACCACTTTGAACAGTTGTTGAAGTCTAACACGTCTTTTGACTTGTGGTAACAAAATACATACTGGTTTATTTAACAAATAAATGTACGGACATATTCCCCCTTTTTCTGTTCTTCAGGCTACCTTTTGAAGAAGAGCGCAAAAACTAATGGGTGGAGCAGAAGGTGGTTTGTCTTAAATGAGAAGAGTGGAAAGGTTAATCACTCTTCCATTCTCATCGTTTGGTTGTGTTCTTGTTGCCTTTGGAACCTACAGACGACTTCTTCGGGATGTTGTTTTTGTAATTTTTACACTTCATACTTGTTTGCTATGTGGGGGTGGTTGGATTCACTGTATGTTTTTTTACCAGCTTGGGTACACTAAGAAACAAGAGGAGAGGCATTTTCGTGGTGTCATCACTCTCGAGGTGTGCACACTCTTTTCTTCTGTTTTTTTGTGTTATTTATTCTACTTAGCACTAAAATGATATATCATAGCTTAATTTTTTCTTTAGTGTTGTAGCACTTTAGTTTGTTTTTCTTTCCCTGTTCCCTACTGGAATGAGCTAGCTGATATTAAAAGAAACAAGTATGTACTACAGGAGTTGTAAAATGAGCTGATTTGGTTACTTGCATGTGCTATCTTCTTGTGCAGGAATGTAACCTGGAGGAAGTAGAGGAGGAAGAACCTTCTAAAAGTTCAAAGGATTCAAAAAAGTCAAATGGGCCAGAAAAAGGCCCAAGTCTTGTGTTCAAGATAACTAACAGGGTTGCCTATAAAACAGTCCTAAAAGGTTGACATCCGTGAATATTACAGTTTGATGTTTTCTTTATAGTTGTACTCTTTTATATAAATGGTTTATTTCGTTTTGCAGCTTATAGTGCTGTTGTATTGAAAGCTGAGAGCATAGCTGACAAGGTTGAGTGGGTAAATAAGATAAGAGCTGTAATTCAAAGCAAAGGGGGTTCTTTCAAGGGTCCAAATACTGAGGGTGGTTCCATGAGGCAAAACCATTCGGATGGCTCCCTGGTAAGTTCTAGCTTATACATGGTTGACTTGCCTTTCTATTGTTATTCGTTGCAAAGATTTTAGCCCTATGTTTTTTCCTTTCTTGAACTTCTTGATTTGACATTAAGGATGTTATTATGCCATCCACTTTCCCTCTTCAGTACGTTTGTTGTTTTAAAGTGTCAACATGAAGTCTTTCCCCCTTTCTGCTATTTGTACATTTCAATTGACATCTGATCCCTATACTCTTCAAAGGATACCATGGCACGAAGACCTGCTGATCCGGAAGAAGAACTTAGATGGATGTCTCAAGAAGTTCGTGGTTATGTAGAGGCTGTTTTGAATAGTCTTGCAGCAAATGTCCCAAAGGTTCATGTTCTACTTCCATTCAGTTTATTTGACCTTATCATTGAGGCCATGTTTCATTGTTTTTTCTTTCTTTGCTAATCAGGCAATTGTGCTTTGTCAAGTGGAGAAAGCAAAGGAAGATATGCTAAACCAGCTATACAGCTCAATAAGGTTAATGTTTTGTCTGTGAATATATGCTTTTCATTTCTTCTTCTGGAGACTACCCAGCTGTTTGTTGCTTTCTGCATTTTTTTTCCTCATTACATTTTCGCATTCTTCCATTTTGGAAATATAGTGCCATCCAAGTAAACAGGCAAACACAAGCAAATGCACACTACCTCCTAGGCTCCTATACCTACTATCTAGACTAGCCATACGAATCAAAAAGCTCCCAATTAAATCCTGACGACCTTTATATACACCATATGATTTTGATCTTGTAATTCCATATTAAGGATATAAACCTCACCTCATCAATTGAGACATGTTATCTCTTTTTTGGTAGTATGTAAAAGAAAGATATTTATAATTAAGGTTTCTGCATATGCAGTAGTGACTTGTATATATAGTTTGAATAGATGTGGTAATCTTAATTATGATTGATTCCACAAATACAGTTTTTGTGGGACAGTTGGTGGGATACATATGTCGTTCAAACACCTTTTTATGGTTTGATGATGCCTTATTTCTAGTATGTATATTTTCCTTTATTTATCAGACAGCTGCCTGCGTGTTATATCGTCGTTAGAGATATCGTAGCTAGAGATATAATGCTCTATTTTGTTGAAAAAAAATTCACATTTCCCTTCACTTATTTCTCAATTCTCATTACCAGTGGGCAAAGCAATGCAAAAATTGAAGAGCTTCTCCAAGAGGACCACAATGCTAAACGAAGAAGGGAAAAGTACCAAAAACAATCATCTCTCTTGTCAAAGCTTACCCGTCAACTTAGTGTACATGACAATCGAGCTGCTGTTTCTTCTTATTCTAACGATAGCTCTGAAGCTGGTAAGCTGACTACATTTTCATTGTCTGAATAATAATAATAACAAATGTAATGTTTAACTGTTCTTAAGATTTCTTCTCTTTTATGATGATCATTGGTCAATATGGTTCGATGCTTAATGTAAATAGCAATATCATTGATAACTTTTATGACAGCTAATGCAGTTTTTTACTTTGATTATTAACCTTAAGGTAGTACTATCTGTCTGGCCTAGCCATAGCCTAGAGGTTCACGAGACTGATAAGCAAGGAACTTATACAAGCTAAAGTCAGCGAAAGGTGACTTTTGGAGCTTGAAAACTTGCTTTCACTAAACAATTTTTTCATGGCCTATGTAGTTGGTTTTCTTGGTTATAAGCTCTATGGCTAACATAGGTGCTTAGAGGGAAGTGTAAACCGAACCAAATTGGCTCTTTTGATCTTTCTGCCTATATTGTGATGCTTTATTTCGTAGTTCGGTTTAAACCTATTTTTTTGGACTGCCCACTTAGCTTTGGCTACTTCTTGCAACATAGATGGCTAATGTACATTCGTGTTATTTACTTGGAAGATTTCAGAATTTATCTGGATAGCAATTTAGTTTGAGATCCCTCCACCTAATGCGGAACATTTTGTAAATTGTCACAAATTGCTTGAAAAAAAATCATTTGCAGAGAGCCCTCGGACACCGAGCCGCCCAGGCGAGGACTGGAGGTCTGCCTTCGATTCCGCAGCAAACGGCCCTGTCGGTTCCAGCTCAAGCAGCGAATCAAGGTCGAGAAGTGCTGATGGTCGCAGTCGGCGCTACGAAAACGGGGATGTGAGCTCAGGTGCCAACTCCGGCAGCCGACGCACACCAAACCGGTTGCCACCAGCGCCACCAAGCTGATTAGTATCCATGAGCATCATGTGTTCTTGCTAGGCACACGCCCTGTTTCTGACATTGGTGCTTGGGAGAGCCGATTGGGGATTTGGATAGTAGAGAGAGAACGCCGTAGTGGAGAGATTGCATGAACAGTGTACGCGCAGGGGACCCTGAGTTGTTTGTAGAAATATATATAGGCAAATCCATGGTCTCTATTGTTTCATGATCTTTTTGGCACATTGATGTCTGATGCCGTCCCTACCTCTGGGATCTTGTGGGACGATCGATCTTTGCTTTCGCACTACGTTGTTGTACGCCTTTCCTTCGAGACGGTGATGTATGCCCCGCATTGCTTGTTCAGCTTTGTGACTTCTATCGTTCATTTTTAGACATCTGCCCGCATGGGTTAAATGAAACGGATGTGCTTGCATGTAGGGTTTCAAAACCGTTTTTACCCTTAAAAAAGTCTTCTGGACCTTGGCCGGGAGCTCGTAACTGGGTTGTTACCGATCCAATTCCGGTCATATTTAGGGTATGTTCACATTGGTTTTAAACAGATGTTAATACGAACACTCTTTTATAAGTCTTTTTTATCATATACTATTATTTATCAGTCACTATTTTTTATTTTTATATAGTATAACATATTTTATATTTTATTATATCATAATTCTGTAAATTGTATGACGGTTCAAATGTTGTAGTGTCTTTTATTGTATTGTCTTTCTTACATAATATACTACTATCATTAGCTATTACTATTCATCAGCCAATTCTATCAATCACTATTATTCATCAGCCAATTCTATCAGTTACTACTATTTATCAGCTATTGCTATTTATTAGCCGCAGTCAAAAATCATCAGCGAAAGCCTACATGAACAAGCACCAATTACTCATTTGACACTCTCATTGGGAGTTACAGTGCTCCTGCTACCCTGCTGTAACCGGCCGGTTTCCAACCCTCAAAATGGCACACTCTAATTTGGAGCTACAGTGCTCCTGCTACACTGCTGTAAACGGCCAGTTTTCATCACGATTTGGAACCATGCTTCATGCTTGAATGGCACTTTTCAATTGTCAGTATTGGCTCTTCATGTATCCCATGCCAGCATTCTCATAGATATGGAGGGGGCACGTAATTGTTCATTGAAGTAAGCAGAAAAAAAGGAAGGGAAAATTTTGAAATGCTAGTCATAATCTATATGGTTGAAAAATGACGACTGTTGGTAAACCAAACATGCCGTTTTTTGCCCCCGTATAACTTGCAGCCGAGGTAGTTTCTCAAATGCATCATCTCAATTAAAAAAACTCGGCGCTTTTAAGATCTT
This sequence comes from Dendrocalamus latiflorus, assembly GCA_017311315.1. Classification (NCBI taxonomy): domain Eukaryota; kingdom Viridiplantae; phylum Streptophyta; class Magnoliopsida; order Poales; family Poaceae; genus Dendrocalamus; species Dendrocalamus latiflorus. The sequence goes on from CM029631.1 coordinate 21,910,739, forward strand.
TTGTGATCTTATAAGGCCCCGCTTATTTCGACTTGATCTTCTGACTTCTGGCTTATTTTCTACTATTTTTAAATTTTGTATTTTTCTATCCTTTTGGTTTTTTTGAGTTTTTTTGCCGATTCTTTTTTTCCCGTATTCGTTTGCATTGTCCATAATAGGCTAACATGTTTTTTATTTTTTAAATTTAATTACGCCAAATAAATCATCATCAGTTACAGTATAGTTTCAGCAGTGCAATTTCAGCCATAAGCTAGCTTATTTCAACCTAACCGAGTGGTACCATAGTCATATTTAGTGCCCAGCAGAATATTATATTGTCATTTTTTGTTGTGTTGAAATTGTTCAATGTTGTTTACCAGACGCTTAATCATTGCATGAGCTCCAAATAAGCTAATCAATATATTATTGTTTCTTCTCATATGTACGGGGAGGGGATTTACATTTGCTTGTCAAATGCCTCCGCCTTTTTCTCTACGTATACAAATAATTTTCTGTGAAGAGAGCCTTCACATCTAAAAAGAATGAGCAAAAGAATAGGGGCAAAATTGTACAGACCCCCTGTGTTGCTATCTATTTACACTTCGGTCTGTCGCCGGACTACTGCTGTCTTCCGCTTGCAACTCTTGCGGCGTCGTCGACTCCTGTCGTGCCAGCCTGTTGAGCATGGCGAACATGCCGACCATGGGCGCGGTGTTGTACGTGCACGCCTCCGTCTGCATGTAGTTCTCCCTGTCGTCTCGGAACCTGTCGCGGCGGTCGGGCCCACCGACGATGGCACCGACGACAACGTTGGGGTTGGAGCCCCTGCGGCCAAACCAGTCATCGAACCCCTGCGCGCATCCAATGAACTCCTTGCTATCCTTGTACGGCACAATGGATGCGGCGCGGTGGTGCACCCTGGTCGGGTACTTGGCGCCGTACCCGACGAGGTAGCTCATGCTACGCGGGTTGCTTCCCAGCATGTAGTCCACTTGCGCCTTGGCTAGCGCGAACACCTCGCCAGCCTCTGCTGTCTCACCTCCAACGCATGCCACACCCGACGCGCCGGCTTCGCCGAGGTAGCCCGAGTAGGCGGACAGGAGGAACGCCGCGTTGGTAACGTACTGCATGTTGTTCCATTGCCGCACGTAGAGCATCCCGCCGGGGCTCCGCTCCACGTTCGCGTCCGCGCCGCCGGCCGCGTTCTTGCCGAGGCACGCGCACACGTAGTGCTCCGCCTTCGCCCTGTACTGCTCCAGCGTCTCCCTGTGATGCACCGCGTGCTCCCCCCTCAGCAGCAGCTGCAGATTACTCAACTCCCTTGTGTCAGTGACCAACCAACTTATACGTACATCGTATTACTAACGCGCCAGTGTGCATGTATGTGTGCTTACCCTTGCGGCGAGGATCTGAACGCCAACGTACTTGACGTCCCAGCTGAACTCGGTGATGGCCCAGCCGGTGCCGCCGAAGCCATCGGCATTGTCGACGACGTAGTCGAGGTAGTCGGGGCGGCCGGTGGCACGGTGGAGCCAGATGGCGGCCCACAAGAGCTCGTCGTGGTAGCCGCTCACCGACGCGTAGTAGCTCTTCACCTCCGCGATGCTGCTGTCGTACTTGCCTCTATACGTGTCCGCGAACTCGAACAGCTATTGAGATGGAGCACAAAAAAAAACCGAAAGTAGGTCAGCACTCAGTTGCCAGTACACTATTTTAACTAACGAATCAACTAACATTCTTCTGACTGCAATAATCATCATCATTGCTTGCATCGTTGTAATCGCATGGTTTTGCAGGCGATAACGTGACGGAAATGTGGTGGTTAGTTATTAGGAGGCGTTGTACTGTTTTTTTTCTGTCGTTTATGATTTTAACTGAAAACAATAAGTAATGGTAAAAAAAGTAACTTTAAAGGAGATTACGATTAGTGAGAAAAATGATGAAGAGATATATAAACATAGTGAGAGCAAAAAAAAGGTTTGTAATACATCTATGACGTTTATCTTATCTTTAAAGCAAAACGATAACAAAAAGTTAAAAAAATCACCTTAAAAATCAGATGCTTATATTAATTCTTTTTTTTAAAAAAAACCAGAACAGAGCCAATGCGCCATCACAGAGCTGCGAACTACTGCCTCTGGGACACGCATGTCGGTGTCCCTGTACCGACAGAAACTCCACACGGTTAAAAAGAGTTTTGCCTCGACTCGACGTCGAGTTGGCACGTGCGGCGCAGGACACAAGGAAGGACACGGCTCCAATGTGAACCAGGGGGAAAAAATCCTCCCGTTTTGACCGGGGTTCCAAGACGGGTCTGCAGATTCTACAGTCCAGCAGTTATCGCTACACGTACCCGAGACAGCCACACAGCGCCAGATTCGTCGTAATCCCAAGAATCTAAATAATTACTGTAGCAGCAGCGGTAATTAACCGAAGATGCGCGCTAATTATTTGTTACCTGCTGGGCGTGGTGCAGGAGGAGGTGGGCGTAGTGCGGGTTGGCCTCCCGGAACACCATGGCGGCGGCGGCCATGGCGGCGGCGGTCTCGCCGGCGACGTCGGAGCCGGGGCGGTCGCGGTCGACCTTGTACGCCTGCCGCGACGTGGTCATGTCCTCCGGCCGCTGCCAGCAGTAGTGGTCCGTGTCGCCGTCGCCAACCTGCAGCACAGCACAACGACACGACGAATCCACCATTAAATCATTCCAGCTTAGCTAGCTCACATTGTCAAAGCCATGGGAGCAAAAAATGATTCTTAATTCCTAATCCATGTGAAAACGCAATCATGCAGTGTGAGATTTGAGCTTTAATTTGCTTGTCCTGTAGCTCCACCTAACAAATGTTCCTTTCCTTTCCTTTCTTCTTCTTTTGCCAGCCACGACCAATTGTGCATGCATGTTGGTTGATCTCTTGGTTTGAATTGTTGATTGGATGATTAACTAACGGACCAGCGAATGACAGTAATTGGTAGCTGATTTACCTCGGCCCAGAGCTCGTCGGGCTTGGTGTGCGCCTTGATGAAGTAGTCGGTGCCCCACTTGATGGCCTCGAGGGCGTGGGCGAGCTCGCCGGCGTCCGCGACGTCGCCGCCGTACTCGAGGAGGCTCCACGACAGCATAGTCACCGTGAACGCCATGGGCAGGCCGAACTTGACGTGGTCGCCGGCGTCGTAGTACCCGCCCACCAAATCCACCTAACCATTGATTCAGACAAGATCCATCAGCATTCAGCACGCGGAAATCTTTGCGCAAGCAGCTAGCTAGCTAGCCATCGTGGGCTCGTGGCGGCACGAATGGTCCCTGCATATATGCTAGCTGCACGTACTCCTTGCTCGAGGCCGTCTGTGAGGCCGGAGTGGTCGCGCCAGGCGACGCGCTGGCCGTGCGGCAGCCGCCCCGACCGCTGCGCCTCGAAGTAGAGCAGGCTCTTCCGCAGCGCTTTCTCGTAGTCATGCGCCGCCGCCGCCGCCGCCAAGAACGCCGACGCAACAACGGCCACGCCAAGAATCCTACTCCAACCCGTGGCGCCCCTCATTATCACTCAAACAGCTACTGCCCTTCCCAGCCGCCGGGATCTTTCGCATGTATCGACAGACGGTACGCGCCTCCGGAGCTCGATGGCCGCGCGGCGGTTGTTCGACCGGTCGGGGCGGGGACTAGCTGGTTGTGTGTGGTGGGCTGTCTACGCCACGGGGGGCTCTCGCTTATATGTGCGAGGGGTGGGAGGAGGAGGAGGTGGGAGCGTCCGACCTGCTCCGCCGAGGACGCGCACCGTGTTGAACGCGCGGGGCCGAGGGAGGGGTTAGGTGACTTCGCGGCACGGGCCCATGATCACCATGGGCACCACGTCGGAATATGGCCCCGCTACAAACAATTTCAGCCATAATTTTTTAGTTTTTGGTACTTTAATTTCATCTTTTTGTTTTTTGACTTTTTGTTTTTTATCCTTTTATATTGTTCATAATAATATAACATTTTTATATTTATTAATTTTAAAAATTTAATTAATTAGAAAAAACTAACCGTTGTTATAATGCAAAAAAGCTATAAACCAGGGTTTATAAGCCGGTTAGAGCGGGATGATACGTAAAAACAATGTAGGAACAAAGTGGACTAGTTATGTACTAGTAGTATATGGTTTAGTGAAATTGGAGAACGGAGAGGCATTAGGTCTGTTTTTTCGTTTTTTAGCGGTTTTTGTATTTTTTAGCTATTACTATTTATTAAGCTAATAAATCACTAATATGTTAGTGGTGAAGGGGCTGGCCAAGGGAACCGGATCGTCTGACTTGCAAGAGCAAAGTCAGAGGCAAAACAGCGTGAAAGAACTGCAAAGTAGCAGCTAGAAAACACCGCGCTCGGTTTTGCTGTTGTGCGTTGTGGCGGTCACGCTGTAGCATTAGCTTATTGGCTTCAGTTTCTGGCTTCAGCTTATTTTTGCACTATATATAAATTTCGTCTTTTTTCTGAATTTTTTGCTTTTTTTGAGTTTTTTTACCGGTTCTTTTTTTCCTCGTATTTGTTTACATTATACGTGATGGGCTAATATGTTTTTTCTATTTTTAAATTTTTTAAATTTAATTATGGTAAATAAACCTCTGTCAGCTACAGTGCTTTTTTCAGCCAGTTACAGTGTTTTCAGCCATAAGCCATGAGTCTTTCAGCCGAACCGATCACCACCTAGATCTGCACCGTCCTTTTCCAATCGCACAGCCAGGAACCGTCCAAAGTCGTGGCACTGTGGGCCTCTTGACTCTGCTCTGGACGGATGACGAATAAAAAGTTGTTTATTTCCGCGAAAATGATCGTCAAACGGCTGGGGTTGATTGGTAAGGAATCGGAGAACAGCTTGCAAGTCGACGTACGGAATGTTGGAGCATCAAGATGCCTTCTAGTTAGATTAGCTATACCCCATGCGTCAACTTGAGCTAGCTTAAGAGAAAAGGAAACGCCGGAAAATTTCCAGTCTCCTGTTTGAGGTTAAATTTAAGGTTAAGAATTGATTTTTGCCGGAAAAAAAGTTAGGTAAGGAGGTGCTCCAACTAGCTTTTAGATGTAGTTTTTGATTTTTGGTTGAAAGAGCGTTGTAGCAGCGGTTAACTTTTTCGAAAAAAAAATTGAAAAAACTTATTATATTGTTATGGGCAATACAAAGAAATAAAGATAAAAAAATAAAAAAACTAATATAAGTTGAAATTAGAAGTCTATATATTGATTTCTACGCAAGTTCTCCATTTCAGCGCATTCAAGTCTGTGTACAAAGCAGTCATGAGGCAGTACGACGGTTGTGACGCACGTTTAGTTTCAGCTAGCATATGCTACTGTCTGTTAGATACCATAGTTCAACTTCTACCATCTACACGCATGCTGGGCGGGTTGTTCGTTAAGCGTTTCCATCCTGTAAGCACCAAGAACGACATTCAAATTTGGATTCAAAACTTGGCATTTCAGTTTACACGTTCTTGTAACCCCGGATCCCTGCAAGCTTACGCGCGCAGGATCCCTGCAATGACGGAGCTCACACCATCGATGGGCCCGACAGCTCGCCGCGCGCGGCCGGATGGCGACGGCGCTCCGGCCGCGACGATGTGGACGACCTCCTTTTTCCCTCGCCTGATTGCAATCGCGGCCGGCCATGTACTCGTCTGGTAGGTGGGCAGGGCCGCGTCCGTCGCGATTCCCGATGGTTCGCACCAAACCCTGCATCCCTTTGTGAAGCTTCCTGGTCGCTGCTCAGTAGGGTAAGCTGATGCTAATAATTAATCCTCTACAAACTCTGCATCATACTCGCAATTTTTCTTTCAGGGACCGAACCAACACACGTTTTGACCGGCTGTATGGCAGTGGTGTTGCAAGGGACGCAAATCCACTTGGGATTTGGAGGTTTCGTTTAGATGGCCACGATTTCCAGTCTGAACTGTAAAAAAATGGTCACCATTTCGATTTGTTAGTTGCTGCTTTAATTCTATTGTTGAAGAACTGTTTATATAATTCACACTGTAGCTACCTTTTTTAAAAAATTTAGCATCCGAACATCCGTTTCTGTAAATTTAGCCATGTCCATAAACCTATCAAGCTCAACAGGTACCTACCGAACTAGGAGAGCACGGCAGGTACCTGCGGAGCCACCCTAGTGTAGCTGCAAGCCATCCACAGTAGCACTAGTTAATTAGTTTATGATTAGAGTTTAATTAGTTCATAATTAGCGCTAATTAATTATAATTAGTATTAATTAAATATAATTATGACTTATTAAGTACTAGTGCACAATGGCCGGTCGGCCTACTGCCGCACGTGGGAGGCTCAGCATGTCACTTGTTGAGCTCGGTAGGTTCACAAGGGGGCTAAATTTGCAAACGGACGTTCAGAGACAAATTTGAAAAAAAAGCTACTATGACATTTGTGTAGACAGTTTATTGTTCAATTGTTATACTCCAATTAATTTGTTGGTGTCTAGGTGGATAGGGTCAGGGTATTCTAGTCTTGCTTCATTTTTCTCGTGTTGTTTACAGAGTTTACGTAGGACCAACAACATAGATTAGAGGAGGCGAATGATAATTATCTCTTGTTAAACTTTAACAAAATCAACCCCTTTTGACTTCTTCACTCAATTATATGAGAAGTTAATAAGGTCATATGCACAGCGAAATCAAGCACAAAACAAAAACCAACAAACCAACGAAACAAAAGAAGCAACGAATGGGACAAAACATCAAATGCCCAGTCTGACCGTAGGCATCACACCGGTCTGACCAGGCCTGGGCAGTCTGATCGCTCACCATTCCAGAATAGAAAAATAGCACACGGCCAAAAAACTCAAATAGTTATAACTTCTAATATGCTTAACCAAATGACTTGAAACTTAAAACATAGTTTTCTCAAGGTTCTATGAAACTATTCCATCAATAGATCGGCAAAGCTAGATTACATCAAAATAGGGCCAAAGAGAAAGATGATAATTGAATCAAGCCTATGGGAGAAATCAAGCTAAGATGACTATAAATGGTTTCCCACGTGTCCAAGCATTCTCAACCATTGCAAAAATTAAGCCAAAAGCCCTCAAGAGCAAAACCTCCCAATCGTCCTTTCTTTCATCAAAATCAGGCAAACTCAAGACTTGCAAAGAATAAATGCCTAGAAAGATGTGATCTAGTCTCCAAAATATATCTTAATTAGGATGTGATCTGGTCTCCAAAAGATATCTTAATTACTTATACGTCTTTGGCACAAATGAAGATCAAGAGAGGATAAACAAACACAAAAAATAAAGCCAAATTAAGATTCCAACACTTGAGCAAAGAGGATAAAGACTTGGATGAATTTTGAATATCTATTGATGTTTGGAGATGAATATTTATAACCACTCACAAAGCTTAAGGATGACAAAAAAAATCAAGCACAAAAACCACAACTCATCTTTCAACAGTTCTTTCCAAGAACCCTAACCTTCTTTAAACGTTTAGCCAAAACACTCGAAAACTTAGCCGAAACTCTTCAAAGCTTAGCAACTAAGCCAATACCTCTCTTTTATATATGGAGGCTTAAAAGAAACCCTAATCAATGCCTCTAGATTGGTTTCATCCACTTACATGGCTAACCCGTTAACCCAACACTATACTGAGTTTTACACATGCACGCACACTTTTCAAAGCCACTCATCCAAAGGGCTCCGATGGCCCGAAATGCCAATCCAATCCATCGAAACATCTCTATATGCTTTAGCACCTAGCCGTAGTGCCCAATGATTAGCCATTACATCTTCATGCATTCAGACTCCCTTGAATCGTCTCTATTTGCATCGGTCTCGTCACTTAGCGCACCACATGCACCAACTCACCTTATCACGACCATCATCCCTTTTGTGCTTCCCATTGAGCCATGTAGCCTCACCCAGACTTACCCGATCGCACGGTCCTCAGCTCTCCCGCCTAGTCCCGGTCCATTGCCGTTGGCGGCAACCTCTCTCCAAGCAACCTGTACAACCAAAGACAAAGAATCTGATTCCGAGCATAAATTCTATGCACTTAACTCATGTTAGTCATTACACACATCATGTAACACAACATAACACAACCAACCAATGGCACTCATGCTGTGCACACACTTAAACCAACTTGACTCATTTCACGCACTGAATCTAAAGTGCTAGTCTAACCACCAACCACAGTCCGATCAGATTGTCTAACACATCTCAACCTCACCTTAGTAACATGGGACCGGTCTAACCACTGGCCCAACGATGGTCAAATAGCCATGGTTTGGCCGTTTAACAGCACCAGAAAATACTCTCTCTTGAATTTTGCTTGAAGTTTATCTAGTTTTAGTCTAAAACTCTATTTTTAGTGATACCTAATGCTAAGAAGACCGTTAAGAATACCAATCGCAGAAACAAGTGAACAGCTTCTATATTTTGGAAAGTATGAAATGGTGATGCACCTAAAACGTGCCCAATAAGAAGAGGCCAAAAGAAAGAGGAAACACGATTGACGAGGGTGCAGGCACAAATCTTGTAAAATGCATGCCTGTTTTGTGGTCAGATCCAGTTGGGAAAAAGGTCAACGAAGGGAAATGACACGACCTTATGAAGGAACAAACGACCTACCAAACAACTAATTGAGTGATCCACAAAGGCCATATCGTGAGTACGCTGTGCGCTTGTGGTCACTAATAGTAACACTCAATTTCTCCTACAAAATTGCAATTTTTTTCATTGGCTCTCTCCGGTCTCTGTTCTTGTCTGTCTCTGTATTAGAGTGTCGGAGGTGATTGAACCAAGGTAACCACCCGTCGCTGCTGAGTGCGTGGTGACAACGAGGTGTTCCTCCTTTTTTTCCCCATGCAAAATACTTTTCAGAACACAATTCTTTTTCTTTTTCTTTTTCTCCGATTAAATACGACGTCGGGACGGGAGGATAATGGAAATCCAGATGTTCCCATGGGTGTTCTCCTCGCAATTAACCGGCTTCGCTTTCGGATTAGTTATAGGTTCGTGACTCACGGATGCATCTAAAAGTTTGGCGAAACGAAAGTGAAATCTACATTCACCCGTCGAGGCGCCGTCGAATCTTCTTAAGATTGCACTAGCGTTTTTTTTTAACAGCATCTTCTGGCGATTACGCTATTTTTTTTTTGTTGCCATGGATGTTTTGCTTGGCATGATTTGCTCAACTTGGCCTTTTGAGGTGGTTTATAGCTTTTTTTTTTTACTATAACTGGTTTATTTTACACTGTAGTTGTTGGTAGCTTTTTAGCGTAATTAAATTTATAAAAATCAAAAATAGAAAGAATATGTTATTCCATCACGGATAATGCAAAGGAACATAGAAAAAAGGTAAAAAAGAAAAAGAAAGAAAGAAAGAAAGAAAGAAAGAAATGAATAGTAAACTAGAAGGCAGAAGCCGAAATCGAAACGATCACATATCACACGGTTTTGCATGCACCCTAAAGCTGCTCATGGGTCATATTTTAACTTTGCTCACTGCGGATGGTGCACAATAATTTGAGAGCAATTTGTTTGCACGCAATGAGGAGAGAATGGAGGGCGAGGCATCGATCGTTGAGGACAAAGAGAGGATGGGGTTTTAAATAACAAGAAGCCTTTGCATGCACACTCTCTTAGGGTTTCTATATGAGTCTCAAGTGATTGCCAACCGAGTGCTTCGTTGGCGGAGGCAATGTGGAATGAGATGCTTTGGAACACCAAAGCGCGTCTGGAGAAAAGCAGAAGAGGCTAAAAGAGTGGTTTGCTCGCCTTGTTCTTTTGTTCTCCCAAAAAGTACTACTACTAGCGATTGTGGTACTGTACTGTAATTCATCCTATATACTTATGCCTGTCGTACGAAAGAATGTGGTGACGGATCTGCACGTCGGTAAGACAAATCACTATCTTGTACACATTATTTGGACTTGCTCCAAATAGCTTTAGTTTTTTCTTCTAAATTTTATCTTTTTGGCTTCTTGACATTTTTTGATTTCCCCTTATTTCTTTAGTTGCGTGTTTCAATTTTCTTTTTTTACTTAGAAAAAAGCTAATAGCCGTTGTAGTAAAAAACCTTCACAAAAAAAAAGTCAAAAGCCAAAATTTTCAACTCTTTGGAGCAGACGTGCATGATGCGTTTCGCCGTCTTTTGTGATATTTTTGATCGATTCTAGCATGATCCTGGCTTTTTGATAGTATAGTCAATAGATCTATTGATGACAATGTGTAGTAGCAGTAGTGTGGTGCATGTGGAGTTGTTTTTGAGTGTTGGCATGTGGAGAGTCAAAAGGGACAAAGAAATTTTCTGGTGAGGGTCTTAAGCCTCACCTTTCAAGGCTCTCTCTTATATTATGCCATGTGTTCCTCACTGATCTCAAAGCAATTCTTCTCCTATGACTTCTCGTGATCTCTATTGTTGCACTCTTGAGCCCCTACTCTCCATCCCTCTACCATCTCTGGCGAGGCCAAGGCCAATCGGCGGTCCGACGGGCACATCACAAGGATCAGACTACGGTGCTCATAGAACCGGCAGCTCTCCTCCTCACTCTTCGTGCATTGTACCCTTGCCCCGCCCTCGTGGAGTCATGGATGTGGTCGTGTGGAGTGAGCAGGCCCTAGTGGTGGAGGTCGCGGAGCAGGATCTCCTCCTAGAGTGTGGACGAGATGAGAAAGGAAGGAGCCGACGGTGGGGTGCAGCCGTGGGACGAACGAGAAGGCGCTCATAGGGATTGTCGTACCATATGCCGTAGGAGGTGAGAACGGCGCGGTGGACCGTGGTACGCTCACAAGCTATGGGAACTACGCATACTCACCGGACGCCGCCATCTCCTCGCACTCGCCTGGCGCGCTTGCTCTTGCCAGAGGCCGCCACACGTTGGTCGAACCATGGCACCGTCGTGTGCTCACCACCTCCTTGACTGACCCAACGTCACCAAAAAGGTAGGAGGGTGGAGAGAGATCGCAAGGTGTGAGGAGAGAAAATGAAAAAAAATTAGTCTTTCTTTAAAATTAATGATAGAAACACATGGTGAAATCTAGAGAGAACCCTAAGCCTCACCTTCCGAGCCCCTCCCCCAAATAATTTTCTTCCGTCAGAAGGGGAGGAGGAACTACTAGGAGTTAGGCAGTACCGAGACCAGACATGCAGGGCTGATGGTTGACTGGAGAAAGCTTGCTTCTGCGGCATGCATGGGAAGTCTTGTATTTTCCACGGTCAATTCACACCCATGTAAGTATATCCATGCCTTCATCGTGCAATGTGGCACGAAGAAAAAGAAGGAAAGGAGGGTACAAGTCAACTCGGGGAGCTAGAATTTTGCGAGCTACTTGAAGAAATAGCTGCTACAAATATGTGGAAATTCAAGCCAGATTTGCTCAAAGTTTCGGATAAACCGTTCAAGACTCGCTCTCTCAGCTAAGATTTGAAAACCATCCTATAATAATCTCTTGTTTTGGCGAACAACATGGCACACATTGAATTGTGGTTTCTCTAATGTTGCAAGGAACAACAATTGAAAGATTTCTTTTGAAACGGATGGCAGGAGCTCTGCCGATTCATTAAAGAGTCGGAAAGTGAATCATCAGTGGTGGTGATCGGTTCGGCTGAAAGCCTCATGGCTTATGGCTGAAAACACTGTAGTTGGCTGAAAAAAGCACTGTAGCTGACAGAGGCTTATTTACCATAATTAAATTTTAAAAAAAATTAAAAATAGAAAAAACATATTAGCCCATCACGTATAATGTAAACAAATACGAGGAAAAAAAGAACCGGTAAAAAAACTCAAAAAAAGCCAAAAGTTCAGAAAAAGACGAAATTTATGAATAGTGCAAAAATAAGCTGAAGCCAGAAGCTGAAGCCATATTGATCAGGGCAAGTAACTAAACTGGTTGAAGCTACTGCTCTACACCACCTCTACGATATATAAATATGTCTAAGTAAAAAAGAGACTCGCTAGCTCACGTGAAGAAGCCACAAGCAAGCAAATAAAAAAGCGCCACAATCTACATCAACGGACCGATGAGTAGGGCGGCACTCGGAGTACGCATCTACAAGTACAATACTGGTACCGTGCATACGAGTTTTTGGCCATTTTTTGGTTGGAATGACGACGGTTGCACAAAAATAGCAAAAATAGCGCTTCCACTTTATGGTGGCTGTGTAGCGGAGCCTTAAAGGCCAATACATCAGGGCTCTGCACGGTGATCGTGCAGCTAAGGTGGGTGCTGTAAGACCACCGTGCGGCAGAGCTTGATGCCGCACAATCACCGTACGATAGCCCATTAGCACGGTATATCACACTAATTAATCCTCTGCAGCACGGTGGTTGTGCGGTGGAGGTTAGTGCCACACGGCCCCGTGCGGTGGAGGTGGGGCTAGGTGATTTTTTAGTCTGCAAAACATGCAAGAAATCAAAGCCTGTGCGGTGGAGGTGGGCCCAGGGCAATTTGTTTGATTTGCTTTTACATGCGAAATCAAAACTCGTGCCAAATGCGACAAGGGGACAAACCACCGAAAGAGAGGTGACGTCGCATCTGTCCCCGCGCGCGCAGTTCCCTCCCATCATTACCGGCGCGTCGTTAGTGTGCGCTTCGCTATCGCTCTTACTGTAAGCACCTAATTAAATTGTGTGATTGCAGAAAATTAGTCACAGTATAGGAAGGCAATAAATTTTTTTAGCATCTGTTTCTAAGTTTAGCTCATCACTATATACCATTTAAAATACAATCGCGCATTTATAAGCACCTAATTAAATTGTGTGATTGCAGAAAATATTTCATGTTAATGTACTCTTTCTATTAGCAAGTATATGTTGTTTAATTATATATTTTTATATGCTTTTATCTTGACTATATTAGACATTAAAATCATAACAACTAAGTGCACCAATTAATTAAATTGTGGTGCCAGAGTAAAGATTATATTAGAAACATAAAAGAAGAATATCTAGCAAACTTCCCGTAAAACTCTGGCTAATTTGTGTAAGAAAATCTACTACCAGTGCTAGTTAGTTTGGCTAAAGTAATTAGTTAGTGATAAGTAATTAAGTAATAATGAAGTTGTGGTTTAATAGTGGTGACGACAATGGTAAGGAATTCCTCGTAATATTTAGTATTGTAGTGTTCATTTGGTCGTAATATTTAATATTGCAGTGTTCATTTTAGTTCTAAGTATACATTATTTTATACTGTTTATTTCGTCGTAATTTTTAATTTATAGTATTTTATTGTCATTATCAACATTCCAACTAATATTTCATTTGTTCCATTTGTTACAAGGTATGTCTCTACCGGAGCTTCTGAAAGACTTCTACAATGAGAACCACCGGTGCAAGTTGTGAATCATAGGTGACACGGATGGCCCTCTTGCCCTGTTGCTTCGATCTGGGAGGGATCACTAGGAGCTAGACGATCGCTACGTCCCAATTCTCTGGGCAACAGCCTTGTTGCCCCTTGCGAGGCTAGACTCCATCGGATGCCGATTCACCCTAGATGACAATTTGCTGGTGGCACTTTGTCGATAGGTGGAGGCCTGAGACGCACACATTTCACTTTCGATGGGGTGAGATGACGGTCACCCTACAGGACATCTCGATTTTGACTGGTCTCCCTCTTTGGGGTGAGGCACTTGTTCTAGGCCATCGGCCGAAAGACTCAAAGGCCAGCTTGGCATATCGGTTCAGCTTGCCTGTCCCAGAGTATGCTCATGGTGTCCCCCAGACTTGGCTAAGGAATTTTCATCAGTGCCCATGGGATGCACCTGATGAGGTTGTCAGGACGAACCTCATTGCTTATCTTCTTCAACTCTTTGGTTGGATCATGTTCCTACCCACACAGGGCTTTGGCTGACTTCATCCGCATCGCCAAGTCTTTGGCTGATGTGGAGGCTGGGGTGATGCCTTAGTACAACTGGAGATCAGCCGTCCTATGTGCTACATACCGGGAGTTGTGTGACGCTTCACGATGTGGCACTGGTGCTAACTCAAACTTGGCCATCTGCTATGTGCTCCTACAGCTGTGGAGTTAGGAGCACTTGCCTGTTGGACACCCATCCTTTGCACCCATACACTGAGTCGGACGACCCAATAGATAGGCCCACTATGGGCTTCCAATGGACTGCTGCCTGTTTGTGCTAGGCCAAAGACAAACTATCGAGCTGCTACCAATTGTTCCACAACGAGTTCGAGTCATTGCACAACAACGATATCATCTAGACTCAATAGACTCCAAAATTTGTGCTAATGGCAGCATCACACAAGCTGTCTGTGCAATGCACCCATGACACCGAGTTATGGGCGACGACCTGCTATTTGGTGTTTTAATAATTTTTAATTTATAGTATTTTAATGTCATTATCAAAAGACTCCACAAAAAAATTTGTAAGTTTTTGAGCTCATTTGCTATATCTAAAAATTTCTACATGCAATACATGTAAACAAATTCCCTAATTGCACTAATCAAACTAATTAATAAATGTGCTAATGGGTTGCCGCACGGTCACGCACCTCGGCTGCTCGGTGGCCGTGCGGCTCTCTAAGAGCAAGGCTAATAATGCAGCCTTCAGCTGGCCGTATGGACACTTACAGCCCATTTATCAGCACATTCATATAGTAGTTTACAGCCAGCTGAAGGCTGCATGACCCACCTTTTCTCTCATAAAGTTTCTTGGTTCTTGTGGTTCAGCTGGTTGTAAACTTACAGCCCACCTCTCTTCTCTCTCCTGCTCTCTCTCCTCCACCTCAGCATACAGTCTACTAACAGCCTCTTATTATACTTACTCTAACGTGTCGGTCTTTAAGGCTCCGCCGCACGACCATTGGTGGAAACATTATTTTTGTCATTTCAAAAACGGCTAATTCAGCCAAAACCTCCCGTGCATACAGCGCCACGGGTACACGTGTATGCGCCACAGGTATACGTACACCCAATCAAGATAGGCATTGAAGCTTTTGCAGTTACAGGGCAGCATTATTCTTCATATCCATTATAGTTGACACTTAAACGGTCAGCGGCGCGAGCCGAAATTTTTCTATTTAAGCCCTTTTTTTGAAAAATATTCACATTTAGACCCCTGGTAGTTTTAATTCCCTTTTTGGACCCTGAGCTCGGCGCCGTGGGTCACGGCGCCGAGCTAACACGTCTCGGCGCCGTGGTCCACGGCGCCGAGGTCGCAGGCCCGCTCCAGCGTGGCGTCCTGTGTGGCGCGGACGTGGCAGAACCTCGGCGCCGTGTATTGTGGCGCCGAGCTCGGCGCCGAGCTCGCGGCCTTTTCCTGGGACACGGCGCGGGTCACGGGTGTCTTTCGTTCGTTTCGTCTCTCGCTCGCCTCCGCGCCGCCGCCTCCCCTCCCCGCCCGCCGCGGCCGCCCGCGCGACTCCCCGGCCGCCAGCGCCTCCCCGGCCCCCCGCCTCCCCGGGCCGCCAGCGCCTGCCCGGCCGCGCGACTCCCCGGCCGCCACCGCCTCCCCCGGCCGCCAGCGCCTCCCCAGGCCGCCACCGCCTGCCCGGCCCCCCCCGCCTCCCCGGGCCGCCAGCGCCTGCCCGGCCCCGCCGCCTCCCCGGCCGCCAGCGCCTACCCGGCCCCGCCGCCTCCCCGGCCGCCAGCTCCTCCCCGGGCCCCGCCGCCTCCCCGGCCGCCAGCTCCTCCCCGGGCCCCGCCGCCTCCCCGCCCGCCAGCGGAGCCATCTTCAGGGCGCGACAGAAAGGGGAAACAACCACGCTACACCCAGTAGACAAGATGTAATAGACCCGGTCCACACGAGAGGTCGTACGAGCAGTTGGGTCGATTAGTCGGATATCATGCTAGCATGTAATAAAATTGTACGCGCCATTATTATCTCGGCTTTTCGCATGCAATGATTCCCACGTGTCTTATTATCACTTCCCCTCCTTTCATCCAATTGTTCCTATCACATTTGTCATAAAAAAATAATTCAAAAAATTTCTTCCAATAAAACAACATAACATGATCGAAAAATGTTATTGCCAGTTCAACATATTTTTCACGGTCAGCATTGTACAAAAATCACAAATACACTAATCGTTACTTCACACATAACTCGTTCGTCAATCCACAAACAGAGGGGATGGGATTGACCCAGAATATCCCAGTAATTATTTTCCCCAAGTGTGTAGTAACAACTGAACAAAAGGAAGATGAGAGTTGCTTGTATGCCACATGTCGCCTCCCCTCTGTCTTGCCAGCAGCATCTCACGGCCCCAGAACTTAACACAAAACTCGTTCGTCACGGCCTGCAGAATTTTATTTTTCAAAAACCATTACCAATGTACCATAATATTTTTTAAAAAATCTACACGAATTTTCCTACATGTTTCATCTGCAATACATATTTCAAAACATACGTCGTATTTTTTGCTCTCTATAAATAAATAACTAACTATATTACATAATATTACTATCATTAAATAATCCAACTAAAAAATACAACTTAATTCATTTTGCGAAAAAAAGACTGATCGGTGCAAACCCTCGGCGCCGTGGTACATGTGGTAGGCACCTCGGCGCCGTGGTACACGGCGCCGAGCTTGGCGCCACGAGTCACGGCGCCGAGCTCGGCGCCACGAGTCACGGCGCCGAGCTGCCTGCCACGTCGGCGCCACGCCGGCCGCTACGCTGGCGCGGGGCTCGCAGCTCGGCGCCGTGGTCCACGGCGCCGAGACGTGTTACCTCGGCGCCGTGACCCACGGCGCCGAGCTCTGGGTCCAAAAACGGAATTAAAACTATCAGGGGTCTAAATGTGAATATTTTTCAAAAAATGGCTAAAATACAAAAAATTCGGGCGGCGCGAGTGGGGTCCGGTTCTTTTGAACTGTGTTTTAATGGTTTTTGTTTATATTTTTGAGATGGTCATAGATAACAAAAATATTGATATAGATAGCGTATATTTGAAATCAGAAGGCCGTTTGATGAATTCACTTCGTGAAAAGATCCTATTTATTTTAATTTTTGAAAAAACTAAAAACGAAAAACGTAAAAGAATAGAACCTGTGTGACTGTTCGTGTGTACATGGTAGTGAGGGAGCGACCAAAGAAGAAGCTAGGAAGGCAGCAGGCAGCATTCTCCGCGTGCCTGTCAACTTGTGATTTGTGAGCCGGTGACGAAGGGCCCGCCGGCCAGCGCCTCCCGCCGCCGACACCGCACGAGCACAGATCCGCCCGTTTCGTCAACAATTTAGACGCGGTTCGTTGGAACTCGAGAGTTCAGTGAGGGAGTTCGGCTGGCATCAGCATGGCGTGCTTCCAGACAGCTAGTAGATGGGCAGGCAGACGCCGTGCGTAGCTGGGGTGCCACCGCTCTCTCCCGGTCGACCAAGGCGCCTCTGGCTCGGTAGAAGGAAACATTTCCTCTGAAAGAATGTCTTTGTCTCTTTGTTTGGTTTGATGAATAGCATCATTTTATTTTTGATGAGATGATTTCATCTAAGTAATTTGGTGAGAAATATTCTGCTCAGATGCTGAATCGTATCGTTCAGTCAAATCAAAAGAACCACATCATCCCGAATAGAATCACCCTATTACCTTGGTACCACGAACCGAACACCCCCTAACCAATACTCTAGGATGAATTCCATACCTATCCTACGCATCGTCGCGTACCATTTCCTCCTATTGTGGCTATAAGACTTGGTTTGTGATTAAAATTTATTTGCAACCGAGAATTTTACAAATATTTTATATAATTAAGAAAAATTCTTGTGTTCTAGACAAGGTCTATGTTGATATGTACGCACTTTACTTATACACGACTACAAAAAAATATTGAACAGTGTGTAAATGGTTACGCGACTTTATATCAAAGACAGGTTTATCTGATGCTAGTACAAGGTAACAGGAGACGTGGATCAGTATTGTGAACATCGCCCAATCTTTTTCTTGGGCAGCAAAGAAATGAAAGGAACACTTTTCCAGACTCTTTGATGAATATTTTCGCTTTTCAACAACATCCCACAATTGTGAATGCCTTCCTACACTGACCAATCAGGAAAGGGGACCATGTACACTCATTTGAGCCAGCAGCAAAGAGATGCCCACATTTTGGCCATCAAGCAAGTCTTTCATAAAACCTAGCTACTAGGTATTCTTTGCATAAATAATTCTTCAGGGAAGTGCTATACTTTCTGAAAAAAAAATTCCGGAAGCGGAAGTAATGTACGACTAGCTAGCTGTGATGTATTATATGTGGGTTCTTTTGAATTGTGGTTTACGAAGAGGGAGACAGTTACATGTGATTTTGGCTGGTATAGCTGAAGTCGGTATATTGTGTACTACAATCGACTAGTAGATTCCACTTTAAAAAACGCACCGTTTAAAAGCTAGTCACTGTAGCCCAAAAAAAATGAAAAACCAAAACAAAAGCTCTATCGAACCCAACCACGCGTATTGCTTCGAGATGAAAGAACAATTTTCTGTAAATAGATGATGATGATAAGTAATAAAAAAATGGGTTTCGATATTGAAGCAAGCGGAGGACACTAGTGCATTGTAAAAATTCAATCCATTCTTCTTGGCAACATATTCAGTGCAAAAGGGGGATCGAGTGAACAAATGAAAAGATCCATTCCGGAGCGTTTGATCTAGAATCGATGGCTCAGATGAAGATAGGAAGAATTTGAGATCAATTGCGGCCTCACTTTCAGTCCACGTTATAGCCCCAATGATACTTAGCAGTGAAGGGGGTGTTGAATTATGAATAGATTGGCCATGCTATAGTTCAGTTGATATTACCATTCCATACAAACTAATTAACTCAACAATCACCTATATATATGAGATCATGAGACGCCAAAGAACGCTAGGCCCCTGAGGACTGAGATTTTGATTTGTAAAACAAAAATTGATCGACTAGATTGTACCATATGTGAGCGAGGAATTATACCAAGGGTCTTTTTAGGTCTCTTCTTTTTCAGATTCTAAGCACTATTTTTCGGTTTTTCTACAGTAACTAACTTTCAAATAGAGTATCTTTTTAAGGTGGAGTTTATAAGTTGATTGTAGTACATAATATAAAGACTTATTTATATTAACCAAAACCGCACATAAATTTCTGTTACTCCGTATTCTCTCTCGCAACAGTCCAAAAACTATAAATCGAAACTAAAAAGAACACGTCTTTATCTCTTGTTTCTAGATTTTGCCTCAAAAACATGCCAAGAGTGAACGGGAGAATGGGAGCTGAGTCCATTGTGCCTGGGGTCTTGCAACTTGAATGCGGGAAAAGAAAGAAAAATCTGGGTTCGGCCGTTAGGCTGCTCATTTCGAGCTACATGAAACTCAGAAGAGTCGGTGCAACGACTCTTTTGCACTCCTTTTGACCTCCTTTAAAAAGCAGGCCAAATGCCGTCCACGCACGCACGCCCAAGTCGACAATGTTAGCATCACAATTACTAAATGCCATCTGCAGGAAGGGATCAATATAGCAAATAATTTTATGCTTGGTGCTTACATGAATAATAGCGCCAAAATTTTTATATCTAGGGTTTATGAAGATCTGACCGGAATCTGGGAATATATTGCATTGTGGATAGTTTTGTATTGACAAAATTGATAAGTTGTAGCTAGTCCAAGTTAGCCGCCTGATTTAATGTTTGTGAATCAAGCCAGCTCTGAACCATCAGAGCCAGCTATTAGTCGTTCTCGAAATAAACAAAAGTGTTTATCATTTCCATGGAAAAGAGATCGTACATACATAAATTGACTCCGATCTCATTGTTCCTTGGAAGACGAATAAATCCATTGGTGTTGTACCAAATTTCGTTTTTTTTCGCTGAAGATTTGGGCTACGATTTAGCGCGAATCTGTCGAAACTAGTGAGCAGTGACCCAGTGAGAACTGGTCTTGAAGCGGATTTTGAAACCCTAGTATGAACAATGCTTTATTTCCTCTTCATTTCCCACTACATAAAGGACCATGAATCTTGAAAAGGGTATGTATACAACAACAACGCATAATTACCGAACTTTCTCTCTCCCATTTGACAATGAGATATCCAGCTTTAGCATAACTTGAAAAATGCCAATGAAAAGGGGATGCAAGGCTTTAATTGCACTGGCTTCAACTAGCTAGGATCAGTTTTTGGGGAATCAGGGCATGTTTATGTTGCCTACGGCCGAAGGCTTTTGGCTGTAGCTAATGGCATTTTACTGAAAATAAATAGTAATAACTAAAAAGTGGCTTTTAAAAGGAAAAGATGAGTGATTGAAAAATAAAGGAGAGATATGTGTGCGAGATGGAAGCAAAAGAAATAGAGTATGTGATGCACCCGTGATCTCCTACCTTATTTTCGGAGCGAGACAAATGAGAAAACTACCTCGGAAAGCCTGGAGTTTATATTAATTTCTGGCTTCTCCAAACAGAAATCAGAAGTAGAAACCAATATAAACATGTTCTTATTCCATTCTACTTGCTTAGTTGCAATGGACTGGTTCCTCCATCTGGACAAGGAGAAAATGCTGGTGCTTTACTATATTGCGGACCAAATCTTTAACCAATAAGCTGATACGATATATATTCGCCTATTGATTGATTTGGTCCACTAATGCTACTTTCTTAGGGGTAATTGCTCCACTTGTATGTTTAAGCCACTGGGAATTAATGTGGTTTAGCAATTTGAGCAATGGAACAATTCAACGTATAAAAGTTTTGTAAATTAGAGAGTATATTACAGCAGACTACCAGAGGTTCTCAAACTTGTCTGGTTGCCCCAGCTAGTTCCTTAAATTTGAATGTTTGCCGGCCTTGGGGGGTGGTTTCACAAACTAACTTGCTTTTAATTGTGCAACTTTGGTTCATCTGACAGTTGAATAATTCAGAAAGTTTGATGACGTGACAAAATAAAATTAAGTTCAGAAAGTTTGATGGATTGACAAAACCAAATTAAGTGTCTAAGTGGCGTAAACAAACTGGTTGCAATTTACAAAGATTATTCCCAACAAATCCCTTTGGTTTAAGCAATGTTTTTTCTGAATCAGGTGGCTCAGTTTCTTATCTACCCAATTGCGTAGCTTGTAGAGGTGACGTCCTTTGAAAAGCGGCTTGCAAACGATATCGGAGAGTGACCGAGTGACTTTCCTCAGGAGGGGAGAAAAAAGAAAAAGAAAAGGAGGAAAGAGATGTGTCATCTAACAGCTAGAACAGCATGCATTCTTTTACAAAGCCAGCGTATAACGTCATAACGACGTGATGGGATGGTCTGAAGGGACACGAGCATCACTGGCTAACGGAGACGAGACTATAATATTGAGAGACACGTAGCTAGCTGACTGTCCCCGTTCGTTTCGGCTTTAGCTTCTGACTTATTTTCACTATTTATAAATTTCGTTTTTTTCTGAATTTTTGGCTTTTTGAGATTTTTTGCTGGTTCTTTTTTCTCATATTCGTTTGTGTTGTCCGTGATGAGCTAACATATTTTTTCTATTTTTTTAAATTTAATTACGTCAAATAAACTACCTTCAGCTACAGTGAAATTTCAACCGCTACAGTGCAATTTCAGCCATAAGCCACAATTTTTCAACCCAACCGAGCGGGGCATTTTCCTTGTTCTGCACTAATCAGCAGTCAATCACCAAAATATAGCCATCATGCAACGGTTTGCCACAGTAATTTGTAAATGTAGCAAAGTAAATATTACCTTAACAATATAATCTCAGGGCGGTTACGTAGGTGTATACCACTGCAAAAGTTGAGATTAGATGTGTACCATATCACATATGGTCTAATGGTTACACCAGAATTAGCACACATGATTAAACTTCGTGAAAGAAAATTGCACAAATTCTAAAATGAACAGGATCCGAGCCACTAAATACTCGCATTATATTCCTCCGAAATTACATTTTGCCGAACAATAACGAGACCCTTCGGATTAGTTGCAAACAATCAAAGTAGAGATCTTATTCAATCTTCTGTTTGGACTTGTCACACCAGTCCAAACAAGACCATCTCCAAACCAAAAAACACACACCATAGTCGTTGGACCTATGCTTAGGCACTTGGAATCGTTTGCAAGATGGTACGTACATGCTGACTAGAGAATAGAGATAGAAGTAGGGCTGTTATTTAAGTCAAAAGTTGACGGCTTTTGGTTTTTGTTACAGTACCTAACTTTCAAACGGAGTATTTTCTCAAGATAGGGTCTGCAAGTTAAACGATCTACACGTTAAAAGCCCAACATCTGTACCATCCAAAATCGCAAGTGAATATCTGTTTCTCCGTAATCTGTACCGTAAATAGCCAAAATTTAAAAATTTTAGCAAAAAGTCATAAGCCGCAGCCGAAAAGAACAGGCCCTAGCCTAGTTTTCTTGGTTACCATGGTTTTCCTCCAAACAACGATAACTTCTGCTTTTCTGAAGAACATATTGGTTTCTTAACGCTACCCTTTTCCTTCTCTGATTTCCAATGGCAGTGGTAGTTAGCTCTGTCTCGTGCGTAGCAAGATAGGCAGGGAGGCAGTGCGGTTGAGTTGCTGCTGTCACACCAACCATCGGATGCGAGTGGAGGGGTTCGGGTGCATGCGCTTATAGCTAGTAGTATTCTCTTCTTAGAATCTAATCTAGTGTTAATTCAGCTCATGATTTATTTGCATCTAAAGTTGTGCTATATTCGGCATAGCTTTGTTTAATGTTGATAGCCGTTATTGTCTAATCAAGGCTTTGTTGACTGGCTGCTCGTGCTCAACTACGGGTCTGTTTGTCTGCGGCTTATGACTTTTAGCTGATAATTTTAAATTTTGGTCATTTACGATACATATTACGGAGAGAGATACTCACTTGCGATTTTGGTTGGTACAGATGTTGGGTTTTTAACGTGTACATCGTTTAACTTGTAAACCCCGTCTTAAGAAAATAGTCTGTTTGAAAGTTAGGTACTATAGCAAAAACAAAAGTCGTCAGCTTCGGAGAAAAAAAATAGGCCCTCCATAGTTCACTAATGAATCAGCTTGGTTTGTGCACGTTGATCGTCTCCTTAGTGTCTGTTTGGAGTGGAGCGCGGAAATTTTGCAAGAATTTTCAATTCATTCAGGAACTTGGGTAAACTAGCCACATAGGCGCGGCGCAACGCCGCGCCAGCCATCGTGTGTACCGAAGCAAAAGAGACGATAATTCGTGAGGAGTTTTTTAAAAAAATCGAGGGCGCATATGTATTTTCGAAAAAGCAAAAGGTTTTTTCCGTAAAAAAGCGAGGGCCTATACGTAACTAAACGAGGACCCATACGTAATTTAGAAAACGCGGGGCGCTATCCTGCAAAATACACAAAATTTCGGTGAAGTGGAGGGCTGCTTTTGCAAAAAAACGCTTTAAAAAAACCTGCCAGGGACCTATTTGCGAGGAAAAAGGACCTTTACGTAATTTCGGAAAAAAGAGGGACTTTTTTGCAAAACCGCTCCCCAGACCGTACGAAGATTCTTCAGCCACGCGGCGGACGGAGCGATCGCACGGAGGGAAAAACGGTGACGTGGGCGCTCTCTCCGCTCGCGCTTCCTTCCTGGCGTAATAGGGTTTTTATTCTCGGGGTTAATTCCAAACGGGGCTTTACAGGATAAAATTACCGAAAACGATGGTCCTATATACTTGCAAAAATGACGGGAACGCATGGAGTTTTTTCCGTGAGAAAATTAAAGAAAAACACCTTTTAAAGTCACATCTAAATCCAGGGTGTGAATGACACTATTTCATATATAATGGGATATGTCATATGTGTGCACATCAAATTAGAATAGGCATATTCCGTTAAAAAAAATCAAGTGTTTATTCAATTTAGGCTAGCTTTGTGGTGTACATATATCTATTATATAAGAAAAGCTAATGACAGGTGATTTACATTTGCTAAGGAAACAAATAAATATGTTAGAAATTCTCATAAAGAAATATGTTAGAAATTCTCATAAAAAATAAAAACATCTTACCCTTAATTAGGTGGACCATGATTAAATCTGAAATATAGCAGTCATTGGATTTTTTTTGGGGAAAAGAAGAGCAATATTTTAGAAATTCTTTAAAATATCAATGTAATATATCTAGCCTTTAATTTTGTGGATCTTAATTAAGCCGAACTATAATATACAGTGGGTGTTAGCATTTAGAGATATATGTTATATTGTAATTTAAAAACTAAAAGAGAAGATAATCCTTACTCAAAGAAAAAAGGTTATTGAAAAACAGAAGCATCCCATCTAATCCTCCATGACACGACATGCTGCCTGTAGCTTCCAAATTTTGTGTTGAAGTCCTTTTATTTTCCTTTGTTACCTTCTCCTCTTACTTCCATTTTTTTTTCAAATAGGTGTTCTATGATTTCTCGTATAAATTGGTCAGACCAATTATAAGCAAATCATACAAAATTATGAATGATTTAAGCATCAAGATAAGAACCAGTGAGATTGAACCTATTTTCTTAGCTTGAGGTTAGAAATTCCCAGCTAGAAATGATATGAAACACGAAGAGATATAGAAAAAAGACATGCACTATGCCTCGACACATCAGGCCAGCGGTGTGTAATGAGGATATGCTGAAACTACGAGCCGCATGTGCACATTGAATATAAATATTAAAAATGCATTATTTTGTTACAAATAAAAACATGATTATAATTGTTGTAGGGGTGGCCCCTACCTAAGCCCAGTAGGCCTGTTAGAAGGTCGTGACCCAAAATAGGACATGTATAATGACATAAGTACCCCTGAGGGGATACTCAAATGTAAGGGTACTATTGTAAAAGCACTCCCCAAGAGGGTATATGAATACAATACCAGTCATGGGGGAACCCTAAGCCATTACTCACCTAACTCTCCACTACCATACTCTCTCTGTTTGGTCTGTAACCACAACAGTTGGCATCCCCGTCGACAACGGTCTGCAATTCGACGCAGCCCCATTTAAAGAATTCTGCGGCAACATGGGCATTACGCTCCGGTTCGCCTCGGTTGGACACCCACAGTCCAACAGTGCGGTGGAGCGGGCGAACGGTGCCATCTCCGCTACGATCAAGAAACGCCTGGTCGGGTTACCAAAGGGGAAGTGGCCGGGCGAGCTCCACAGCGTCCTCTGGTCCCTCTGCACAACGGTCACACGCCCAACGGGGTTCACGCCGTTCAAGCTCCTCTTCGGCGACGAGGCAGTAACACCTGAGGAAATAAAGACCGGCTCGAGAAGGGTCCTCGTTCAAGCACCAGAAGAGGAGCGCTAGTTGTCCATGGACCTCCTTGACGGAGATCGGGCAAGCGCAACACAACACGTCATAAAGTACGCGCGACAGATGGTGCGCGCTCAGAATCGTTCGCTGTACCCGCGCGAATTCCGACCGGGAGACCTCGTCCTCAAGATGGCGCTCCACGCGGAGACGGTAGGCAAGCTAGAATCCAGGTGGGAAGGCCCATACATCGTCGCCGAAGCCCTACAGAAGGGAGCATACCGCCTAGCCACACTGGACGGGCAGACGTTCCGCCACACGTGGAATGCAGACAGGCTGCAGCGGTATTACGCCTGAGCCGGATGTGCAAGCGCAAGGACCTCTAACGGCTTCAGGGAACGCCCCGCCACGCTCCTGCGCGAACCGCCCTGGCACTAGAGGCTCGAAACGTGTGCAGCTCCATCACCGGGCAACGACGGCTGCGGTCGTCTCCACCTTTAAGCAACCAGCGGTTAGTGCCTCATTTCTTGTAACCGCTCACCCGCGCAAACGGGAATTTAATAAAGTTCACCGTTCGCACAAATTTTCTCGTTTCCTACCAAAAGCACGCAAAGGGTTGCCTTCGTGTGCACTCTCCATGAGTATAAATAAAGACGCGTGGGGGGACGCCTCCGCGCGCACTCCACGGAGTATAAATAAGGCGTAGCGTTGAGGTCCTCCTCCACACGCATTTTTCACCGCCCGAAATGCGCGGAGGCTCGCCTCCGCGCGCAGTCTCCGGACTCTAAATAAGACGTAGCGTCGAGGTCCGCCTCCGCACGCACTCCACGGAGTATAAATAAGACATAGCGTTGAGGTCCGCCTCCGCACGCATTTTCACCGCCCGCAATGCGCGGAGGCTCGCCTCCGCGCACAGTCTCTGGACTCTAAATAAGACGTAGCGTCGAGATCTGCCTCCGCACGCACTCCACGGAGTATAAATAAGACGTAGCGTCGAGATCCGCCTCCGCACACACCTTCACCGCTTGCAACGCGCGGAGGTTCGCCTCCGCGCACAGTCTACGGACTCTAAAATTAGACGCAACGGGGGGACGCCTCCGCACACGCGCGCACTCTACGGAGTATAAACAAAATGCAACGTGAGGCCCACCTCTGTGTGCATGCTACTGAGTATAAACAAGACGTGGTTGAAGTTCCCACAGGCCCAGGCTTTAATAAGCGTCTACTTCGACTAGGCGCCAGCTCCGCTGCCACCCCTTCGAAAGGTAGGGGACGGAGCGCTCACGCGACTACTTCGACTAGGCGCCAGCTCCGCTGCCACCCTTTCGAAAGGCAGGGGACGGAGCGCTCGCGCGTCTATTTCGACTAGGCGCCAGCTCCGCTGCCACCCCTTCAAAGGTAGGGGACGGAGCACTCGCGCGTCTACTTCGACTAGGCGCCAGCTCCGCTGCCACCCCTTCAAAGGTAGGGGACGGAGCGCTCGCGCGAAGCGCGTAGCGTTCGCATGCCTGCTTACTACAATTCGCACGAGGGGAGGAGTCGAGCCTGAGGACCCGCACCTTACATGGCACCCCATCTCACAGCATAGTACACAACAAAAAGAGTACGGGAGAACTGTCGCTTAGCTCATATAAAACGGGAGTTGCATTACAGTAGCAGACAGATATACATGGCGCGTTATGCACCCAAACCCGGCACCATTCCTACGAGTCCGCACCATCTTCGCCGTGACGAGCGCCCGCGTTGCCTTCACCGCGTCGAGGAACTTCTTCGAGCCAGCGGAGCACATTCCCCTCATCATGCAGCGTCCGCCGCAACGCAACCGTGGCGGCATCCTCCCCGATGTAATTCCAAATCCGATTGTGGAAGTTTTGGATGGCAGGCTGGGCGGCGCGAACCGCACGAGATATCATCTCCGGCTAGGCAGGCAGGTCAAGCTGGGGGTTCGCCAGCTCATTGACATGCTCACACCCACCAGCGTGCAGCAGGGCGAGAGCAAGGCAAGCACTCATGTAGCCGCAGTGGGTGCCGAAGGCCTTGACACCGCGAAGGGCGACGCTCGAGCCCTCTTCGATTCGCCCAAGCGTCTCCATCAGATCTTGACGGCTATGAGTGGCATCCTCCACGTGCACGGAAAGCTCCCGGAGGGCCTGCTCCAAAGACTCCATCGCCCCCCCATGCGGATGTAGACGCGTTGTCCAAGCACAAGGTCTTCTCTGCAAAGGAAGCAGCAAGCTGCTCCTTCTCTGCCTCCAGCGCAGAGATTTGTTGTAGAAGGGCAGTCCGCTCCGTCACGACGCGCTGAGCTTCCTCTGTCGCGCGTTGTGCTGCTAGCACCGCGCTCTTCACGTTCGCGCCTACCAACTGCGCGTCCGAGATAGCTTCGTCACGTTCCGCCATCAGTACCCGAATGCGCTCATCCTTGGCGGCGTGGGCATCGTCAGCGGCACGCAGCTGGTCTTCCAGCACCCTCTGTTCGCACGCGCGAATATCCTCGAGGGCTTTGCTGATCGCAAGCGTCTACAAGGGCACAAGAACAAGGGATACCCGTCAGCTAAGCAAAAGACAGGGAGCGCGACCAGGGACAGTTACCCTCATCTCCGAGGCACCCAGCGCAAGTGCCAAAAGGTCGCCCCCACAGGACCGCAGCGCCTGTCGATCCAGGTGGCCGTCAGCGTACCCCGCCACCTCGCTCAAGGCGCGAAGCGTCCCCCACCAAGGAACGAAGTCGGAGACGCCAGGCACTAGAGCCTCCGCGCCAGCGCTTTCGACAACACTTGGAACACACACAGTCCCCTGCTCAATTAGGCCAGAGACTTTGTGGGCACCCCCGTTGCTCGATTCTTGTCCTCGTTTGGGAGACCTTGTCTCGCCTGATGTCGACGACGGAATGAGCGAGCAAATCGGAGAGAGTTTCGCGAAGTCGCGGGAGGAAAAGGAACCACACCTACCTCCAGCACCCTCTACCGCGGTACTCCGCCGGGCCTCCACCTGGGTCGTGACCACCTCGCTGGCCTGAGGAGCAACAACACCCTCGGCTTCAGCAACATCCCCGCTGGGTACCAGGACCCCGGCCACTGGGCCTGCCACGCTGAACCGGCCTCTCGAAGGCGGAGGTGACTGCACCCGAGGGTGTTTCGCCCTCGGAGATGCAGGCGACGCTTCTGCGGTTGCCTTAGTAACCACAGTAGCTGTCGTGAGCGGCAAGGCCACGGTTGCTGCTAGAGGCGACGAGGCATCATCTTCAAGAACAACGAGGCTCGGGCCTGTCGCCTTGCCACCGTGTATGGCTTCGTCGGGAATAGTGCGCCTCTCCGAACCGGTCAGTTCGGGCTCAGTGCCCGTCTCGCCCCTCGTCCCCACGGTCTCGACCGGTGGCACGGCCGGTGGGCTGGCGATAATGGTCTCCAGTTGGACCTCGCGCCGCGAGGGCGGCGCCCCCGCCTTCGCGCCACTTGGCGTTTCCACAGGCACCGGGCGTTCCGGAACGGGAATCCCCAGGACCTCGCATACCCGGTTAATCCGCCCTTGCTTCGCCAAGGAAGTCGCGGATTCACGTGCCTTGTGCTCCTTCGCCGTGTACGGCCCAAGAATCGCAACCACCGCGCGCTCCGCGTCTTCTAACCGGCGCACTGCACGTGAAGGCAGCATGTCATACATAAGGGTTTGCGAGCACCCAGGCGGTGCGTGGCCCACGGCAGTGATACTTACAGGGCGCGGAGGGCTTATGGAGCGAAGACACTCCCGGGTGGATGCTGTCCTTCCGGTCGGGCCCCCGCCGCTCGTACTTCCAGTTACAGGAAAGCGGAGCTATCCCGTACATGGTGAACTCCTCAGCGAGGTCACGCATGTTGAACCAAAGGGCGATGCCAGCAAGTCTTCGCGCCTGTTGTTCGTCGCCGGACCTGGGCTTCACATCCGGAGAGCGGTTGAATGATATCGACTCCCCCCGCATCGAAGACCGCTCGTGCTCGTCAC
The DNA here is from genome assembly GCA_017311315.1 of Dendrocalamus latiflorus. Lineage (NCBI taxonomy): Eukaryota > Viridiplantae > Streptophyta > Magnoliopsida > Poales > Poaceae > Dendrocalamus > Dendrocalamus latiflorus. The sequence continues at coordinate 21,939,818 of CM029631.1, forward strand.
AAGGTGGTAGAACCACCGTCGTGTCCAACCAGACTCCCATTTTCCCCGCGTAGCCAACGCGGGGAACAAATGTGCGCAATCCGTCTTTAGCACGAAGTTCACGCTGCCGAAGTTCGAATATGCCTCCCCTTCCATTTTCTTCGGTTGGCAGCGTGCGTCGTGCAGGATGGCGAACAAATCGGCGCTGGGACGGGTACCTTCCGTCCGCATCGCCCAGGTGAAGATGGCCAGCCGGACGATCGCATTCGGGGTTAGCTACGCCAGCTCCAACCGATAGGCTCGCAACACCTCGCGAACAAAGAGTGTCGACGGGATCCGGAGCCCGGCATCGAAGAACGCCACGAAGACGATTGCCTCTGATTCCCCCGGGTTCGGCTCCGTCTCGTCAGGCCCGGGCAAACGAGGCCCGGCACGATCCTCCAGTTTCTTCTCTCGAAGAAGGGTTTGGAGGGTCTCCTCCGTGACGCGACTCCGCCCCAGCACACGGGAGCAGTGGCCCTTTGACTTCTTCATGGCATCCCAACGATGGTTGGTTTGCGTTTTGCCGCGCAGAACCAGGCGATACTCCGCTGGTAGTGGCGTCAGGCAGCGTTGGCTTGACGATGCGCTCCCGCTAAGACGGCGCGCCGGGTCGTCGCGGGCGGCGCCACCGTCAGCCGGGCGGTCGTCGCGCGTGGCCATTTCTCCTTCCCCACTACGACGAGGAGCAGGAGCGGATGCGGAAGCAGCAGCGGGGTGCGCACGAAAATGGAGAGGAAAGCAAAGCACAAGCAAGCAGGCAGCCGAAAAGAGCGTTTGCATACTCGCGGTGACACCTTATAACGTCCCCCCGTCTCCCCCGCAAGCAGAAGACCAAACGGCGGAACTACAGCGGTTCGGCCGCCCACGATCAGGCAGTGCAACCGCTGACAGCCGCGGCAGGCGGCGGTAGGTGGGCGGGCAGCGCGTGACGCGCCGATGCGTTACTGCCGCTTGTCCACTTTCCCTGGGAAAGAGGCGAACGGCCGTGGTCGTGTGACCGCTGACATCCCACGACGCTCCAATCACAGCTCGCCGCATGCCCCCACCCAGCGCAAAGCAGATAGAACGACCGCGACAGTCTGCCCCTGACAAGATAAGGGCCGGCGCGATTCCGAACGTCATTAAAGCGCACTCTTAGGCCGCGCAGCCACCTCCCCGCGTCGGCGCTACACCACGCAGAGCTCTTCTCGAAACTCAGCCGCCCGGGGCCAGCCGTGCAAGCTCTACCTCGCGCCCACAAAGATCCGGGGCGCGAGGTTTGTCCCCACCATGACCTCGGCCCCGTTGAGGCCTTCAGCCTCCCTAGTATCTTCGACCTTGCGGCCACACAGCTCCGGGAGCGGAAGACACTCCGACTCCCGTGCCATCTCTAGCGACAAGGAAGATCTATTAGTCCGTCGAGGGTCACAGGCCAATGGGACGGAGGGGGCCAAAGGGCTCGGCAACATGGCTTCGGCCCGTGAAGCCCTTCACCATGAGAGGCTCCTGTTGTAGGGGTAGCCCCCACCTAAGCCCAGTAGGCCTGTTAGAAGGCCGTAAGGCCCAAAATGGGACATGTATAATGACATAAGTGCCCCTGAGGGGGATACTCAAATGTAAGAGTACTATTGTAAAAGCACTCCCCAAGAGGGTATATGAATACAATACCAGCCATGGGGGGAACCCTAAGCCATTACTCACCTAACTCTCCACTACCATACTCTCTCTGTTTGGTCTATAACCACAACAGTAATCATCCCATATCTGAATAATTTGTTATTGAATGGAGTAACAATTTCCTTCAAACAATGTGCTTATACATAACCCATTGTCTAGTAAAAAAAATCCCAGCCATTGTCAAGTAAAAAAATCTCAGTTAAAATATCAATATCCAAATTCTAAGCCATGATTAGAATTGATATAGAAATATAAATAAGAGAATAGTACAACTAGCCACGCATATGGCTGGGACACTCTGTAAGATCGAGGAGGCTGACTAGAGGGATGAATACGCAATTTTAAAATCCCTTTGGCTAAAACCAAGTTTATAATTCAGAAGAGTAATCAAATTGGTTTTGCACAATTAAGACCTAAATAAACTAGTCTCACTAAGTACACTAACAACTTAAGTCTATATCAAAAGTTTGCAATCCTAGGATGACAAGTAATCAATTTAATTCTATTAATATAAATTGTTTGAATGTAAATTGAGTACAAGAAAATAAACCACAATGACACGGTTCCTTTTTTTTCATATTGTTTGGAGACTTACCGGTCTCCCCTAGTCCACGTTGAGGTAATCCCAAACTTATTGGACCAGCTGTATGAATTAAACTTTCCACCTCAAATCCACTAGTAGTAGCTTTTTCCCGCTATGGGTAGGTGAGCTCTAACTTTCACAACACGTCGACCCTTCTCACAAGTTTTTTTGAGAAGATCACCGGGTATGATGCCTCCAACGCCATCTAGGAGTCGGCAACCTCCAAGAGTAATAAGTCAACCCCTTTACACAAAAGCTGAATCTTGATAGAAAAATAAATAGAGGCACTCATATATAACAAAGTAACAAATAAACACTAGTAAATATCGAGTGTTCATATATAGTTATTGATGGGCCAAGTAGAGGTACAAGTGGTTAGACATTTAGTCACATTCACCCCTGACTTTATGCTCGTGCTTACAGGTATAGACAGCATGTCGTATGTAGATAACACTAAAAGCATCTACTATAATAGTTTGTCTTTTTAATTGAACCTCACAATTGCATGAAACTTGAAAATTTCATTAATCAGCGCTAAATTATATATTTATAGTCTATTGTGTTGCTTGTTTACAGCAACATTAAAAGAAACATTGAGGAACTAGCACCATTAACCAGTTAGTTTGCATAACGTGAACTAGTTACACGAGTACCAGTAATCATAAACGACAGGCAATATATGTATTAATCTGACGAATGTTACCGCATGAATCATAGAAATAGAGACTTGCACTTGTGTTTTTGCTTGATGCAGGTAAGGCGATGCCGAGCTAACGTAACGTGTTCGCCAAAGCTTTTTTTTTTTTTTCACGCGCGGATGAGGAGATGATGGGGTGGCAGTTTCAGCGAGGCGCGCTGGTGTGGGTAGAGCGCGCACGGGATCGGTACCCAGGCCCACAAATTGAGTTCTGCACGGACGAGTTCGATACGACGCAGAAACATTCGGCGACAGACACTCTTTTTTTCCTCGCGCGTGAGGTGGTCTGTTCGCGAAAGGGCGCCTTCTCCCTTTGCTTCTTCCTCCTCTTCTACCTTACCAAAAATCCTAAATAATATCTCTCTTTTACCTTATAAAAAAACTATGTAATATCTTTTTATACACAGCTGACGATAGACTATTATACATGCTTCTCTTCTACCTCATCAAGAATCGGTTGGGCTTCAGCTTTTAGCTTCCGGCTTATTTTTTACTATTCATAAATTTCGCTTTTTTCTGAACTTTTGACTTTTTGTTGAGCTTTTTTACCGGTTCTTTTTTTTCCATACTTGTTTGTATTATACGTAATGGGCTAACATATTTTTTATTTTTTTTAAATTTAATTATGCTAAATAAGTCTCTGTTAGTTACAATATTTTTTTCAGCCAGCTACAGTACTTTTCAGCCATAAACCATCAAAAATAAACCCAAATAATCACACCTTAGGTGGCGCTGATGATAGATTATTGTATATGCTCTTAACCATATGGCGCAGCCACCTACGATGTGACGTGCGGCTGGGCTTGCGGCATATGCGTGCGGCTCCCGTCGAACCGCACCCGCGAAAGCCGTTATCCTGCGTGTTAGCTCGTGCCGAGTGCCCCGCCCGGGCCGCAACCACCAAGCTCGGAACGGCGCGTACGTACGTTTGCCGCCGCCGTGCGGGCCGTGCAGTACCAGCGACCTGCGCGCGTCTACAGTCCAGACCGGTGCGGTTTGGCTGGCCGCGTACGCTCGCGTGCCGTCGTTCGCACGTAGGTGCCCGCGGTGGTTCTGCTATGCCGTGCTGTGCTCCCCACCGCGCCCTGGGCTGTGTACCTGTCGCCGTGTCGTCGATTGCAGGCCCTGCCAGAGACGTACCGCCGCGGGCGACGGCGACGGCGCTCTTGCACAGCGAATGCGTTGAGGATTGGCCTCCCTTGCTGCAAAGCTCGGTGGAAGAAGAAGCGCCTTGCTTTGTTGTCCCTGCTCGAACCAGACGCAGGGCCGCCGAGGTAGATGTGTAGGGACGGCGGATTCCCAAAAAGAGGCGGGTGGCGTAGCCAGAAGTGGACAGCCACGAGGAGGGGCCTCCATGAGGGGAGGCTGTGGCCGGTGTGGAGGAAGAAGATAGTAAGAACCGCACTCCAGCACACTGTGAAAAGTCTTCTTGGCCCTTGAATCGGGCAGATCCGGGTTGAAAACCAGGCAAGAAAATGGGGATTGAAGGAGTGGAGATGGCAGAGTCTTAAGGAGTGGAGATGGCAGAGTCTTGCAGCAGGGGCAGGAGTCCACAGCGGCCGGGAAGAGGCGGTGCGCCGGCAGTGTAGGCGATACACGCCGTGTGCTACTGCTACTTTTACCCGAATGGCTCATCTCGGACCCCTCTGTTTTCGTGTGTTTTGGGCTGTTCTGCCATGTCCACCTGCATGAGTACGTAGGTCGTCGTTCCTTGACTTTCGAAATCCCGTAACGTCGGCAAGGCAAAGTACCTCTCCATTGGGCTCTGCTTCTAGTTTTTTTGCCTTTTACAACAGCTCATTGAAGCGAAATTTTTAAACGGTTTTTTGAATCTAAAATCATATATATTATCTGTGTTAATGTCTTCTACGTCCGTTACCATCTTAAAAAACATAAACAAAAACTATCAACCATCCGCAATAAAAAAACATGACCTTTGAAGATTATATGTGAATTAGATAATTATTATATATACTTGGATGCGCACAATTTTTAGATCTACTTGATGAGGTAACCGGTTCAAATGGGAAGATCATATTGAAAAATGCGTACAAATAATCCTCATCACCTGCAATTGATTGGAACTGAACTTTGGTCGTTAACCAGAAAAATAAGGTATACCATTGGTCTATGCAATGGTCGAATCTAATGCTCGAATAGGCTGCAAAACCTTAATTTTTTTTGAGACGTGCAAAACCTTAAGTGATCAAACAGTACTGTTGTCCCGCTCGTTTCGGCTTTAACTTCTGACTTATTTTTTACTATTCATAAATTTCATCTTTTTCTAGATTTTTCGCTTTTTTAGCCTTTTTGCCGGTTCTTTTTTTATTGTATTCGTTTGTGTTGTCCGTGATAAGTTAGCATATTCATATTTTTTCTATTTTTAATTTTTTTAAAATTTAATTATGCCAAATAAGTCATCTTCAGCTACAGTAAAATTTCAGCCATTATAGTGTAATTTCAACCATAAGCCACAACTTTTCAACCCAACCGAGCGGGCCTCGCAAAAAAAAAGGTTGTCCATGCCATCCTGGTACGTGTCAATGTAAGATTGGGATTTGAGGTTCGGTTGCATCCGTCCATGGCAACTTCTCGGTACTACATTACAAACCGTACAAAGGCCATTTTCTTTTAGCTTATGAATTATGTCTTTTCCAAAAAAAAGCGAACGGCTTCTTCGTTGTCTTTTTGAAGCGGCTTATCAGTTTATTGATATTTGGTACTGTCGGTATTCTAATACTGATCTTACATATGATTGTTTGGATTCGGGGAATATCTCAACAATCTGGTTACGATCACACAGAAAATAACACAAGGATTTTATACAGGTTTGGACTTTCTCTGGAGAAAATAATAACGTTACTCCTGTGTGATTACATTGATTGCATTGATTATAATTGGGAAAGAAAGAGCGATGTTGAATGTCTTGCATTACTTCTATTGCATCTGTCTTGTTCTTTCCGACTTCAGCCTTTAAATAGCGCACAAATCAGTGGTGGTTGCTCTATGTCGAGAGACGTCTCAACGTTTGGAATGAGGAACCACCTAGCGGAAGTTATTAACGGTGACACGATCTCATCACGCCGTCGGGTGATTATCGCTGAAGGGAGGAAGAGGTTATGAGTAGTTATTTTAGAGAATAAATTCGTGCATTAGCCTTGTCAGATAAACCTACGATATTGCAAATTGTCGCAGAAAAGTTTATAACAACTTACGACCACATAGTTGGGTCTCTCCCTTATAAGTATAAGGGGTATATTTAAGGAACATAATGATATAATAATGACATTTTACATATAAATAATAATTGAAAGATTATTATATTTTCGTCAGGTACATTCGTATAAAACGTTCATACTAAAGCTAAAAACCTTCCGTCACAGCCATAAGCAATCTGTCAAGGAAGGTGTTCGCTTTAGCTTCTATGGGCCGCTTTTCTACCGAAGATGTTGGCAGCGCTGCTCTGCTCCAAAGTCCCATGCACAAAAGGCCGCGGCCGAAGCGTCCGAACGCTGGGCCTTGGAATCGCAACGCTAACCTTGCAGGCCCAGCAACGCGCCATCGAAACGGGCTGGCCTCGCCGCTGCCTGGCTCTCACTGTGCCTCTCCATCCTCCTCTTCCTACATTACTCCGCCGCCTCCGACCACCAACCGCCCCAGAGGCGGCCGTAGAAGCAGCGGAGCTCCGGCGACGGGTCCTTAATTAGGACCCCCCCTTCTGTACGTGTTCTTAAGGTCCCGTCCCACTCGAGCTCCCCATCCCAATTCCCAGCCCCTTGGCTGCAACATCTGTTTTCTTGGTTCTTTTGGAAATTTTTTTTGTGCTTACTTTGTGGGTTCTTTACTTTTTGAGAAAAGACTCTGGGTTTTTTTAAATATTTTCTTCTTCTTCTTCTTTTTCATTTCAATTTTATTTTACGTAGGATTTTCAGTACGCGCTGGTTTGTTAGTGCTCGATTAGAAATTTTATGTTCTTTTTTTTGCACGGTGATGGATTTGTTAGTGCGATAATGCATTTGAGCTGTAAAATTGACACCCTGGCCATGTTTCATGGTTGTGTTTTGCTTGTTTAATCTGTGCGATCGAAACATTTTTATTGTTTCTTTCGCTCTGTAATGCCACATAAAGTTGTAGTTAAGGCGGTATTCCTGTTAATATTCTTTGTAGTCGTGTGTTATGACTTTCTTAGCCGATGTACTCCACCGTTGCATGGCTGCCCAACCAATGGATTTCATGGGCTATTATTAGTTTCTTGAACCGCTTCTTACGTTTCGTTATATTTATCTTTTCAGTTTATTCTTTACTTCTTCATATCAAGTAGTTCCTGTTAGGGCATGTACAACGGGTCTCTTCCGCCCGTCTCCGTGATCTCTTTTTTGCAAAAATCCCCCCGGTGACGCTTGGAGACGGAGGCTTCGTCGTTTCGCGAGGCGACGGGGAAGGCCCGTTGCCCCAGGCCAAGACGCCGGCTCCAGCAGCGTTGTACGGATCGCCTCCTGACCCGACGGCGCGCGGATCCCGTGCGCGCGCGCGGTTCTAGTTTGGGCGCGCGCTGGAGGGAAGTCTCGCGCCAAAATCGTTCCCCATCTCCCTATTTCCCCAGTGTCCTCGCCTTTCGCCCTAACTACTCCACCCGAATCAGCGGCTGCGGCCGTCCGCCTCGGCGGCGGCGGCGGCGAGGTGGTCATCTGCTCTGCGTCCCCTCCTACCGGAGGCGCTTCCAGGTTAGTATCTCTTTTCTTGGTAAGCCCTTGCTTTGGTTGGTTCACTTCATTTTTTTTGGTCTAATTTATGCTGCGAGTATTCTAGGTCTTCATTTGTGTTTCCTTACAGTTCTTGCGTGCGTACAGTATCGGACGAGTTGCTCATCTGTTTCTTGTTTACAGAATAAATCGAATCAGTTCTGTAAGTGCAGGGTTTATTACATTTATTACATAAATCATGTACGATTATTCACTCTTGACTCTAGAGCTCCTGTTTTGTTTCTTCAAGAAAGAGGGCTCGTTCTCTTTTAGTTTTAATCTGACATTTGGACTCAAGAGTATAAATGGCTTGAGTCAATTTATCATATCATTTTCACATCAATATTAAAGTATATCATGGGAACTATTGCAATGTTGCTATAGCACCATCCTAAAATTAGCTGACCTTTGTACATCATAATTTTAACAAAATCCTCAAGTAATCTGAGTGCTGCTTGCAATCAGTTTATTTTCATCAGAGAACATTTGTTCATAGGAATCAGTGGCTAGCTTCAGAGATTCTAAAATTCGTTGATATTCTAGTAAAAAAGGTAGAAGTGCCCCAACACTGTTCCAAGGGAGCAGACAGGGTTTCTGAATCGGTTATCTAAATCTGATGATTCACTTAATTCTCAATTTCTAATTCTTCAATCGCAGTCTGGTGTGGCAAATGAATCCATTGCAGAAGCCATTGATACTGCATTTGAGGGGACTGAAAAATCAGATTTAGCCACCTTGAAACGTTGAACCATTTGATCATTTCATACCGACAAATAGTTCATCTTATTACTAATTATCTCTTGAATTTGGCTACCGAGCTATTGAAGCTTTAAGTAACTTCGGGATTTGTGGATACTGAGGAATTTCAGAGGTGAATTTTGTTCTCCCAAATTATTCTGCTCATTTGTCTATTCAAACTTCCTGGATGGCCTCCTTATGATTTCATTCCAAGGCATCATGTCATTCAGGTTGCAAAGCAATGCAAGGATAGATGGCAGGTAATGACACATACATAATTGAAACCATTCTTACTCCACATGTTTCCAACTAGTTTGCAACTAGTTTGCACGAGTGAGATAAAAGTGTTGTGTGGTTGACAATGAGAAGATGTATCCTTTCTAAGGATAATCTGGTGAAAAGAGGTTGAAAAGGTCATATAAATTGTCAATAATTCTACAATATAGGTCTTGATTAGGACTTGTGATTCTACAATATACCACAGTTAGGACTTGTGATTGCCCACTCTCATTTATCATCCAGCATGCTTTATCTGTTGCAAAGTGGTCTCTTCCTAGCTGGATCATCTGTTTGTTTGGGCACACCATATACATATTTTTTCCTTCCTAGAGTATCATGTTTCAAGTTTCAACAATCTTGATCAGTGATGTTGCTCACCGAATGCCTTGTCCTGTACATTGTGCAGAGTAGAAATCAGCAGAAGGGCCTAAACCCACTGAAAATTTGAACTTCAGTATTGAAGGAGAGCCTACAGCAGCTACAATGCATAACTTTCTTTTGTTGAAATGATGCTCTAATGGAGCCTACAGCAGTATTGAACAAGTACTAGTATTTGAACTTTTGTGATGGTTTTATTAATGTGAACAAGCTTCCAGCTTGTATCAACTTTGCTTGTAACTTTGCTGTTGCAAGAAGTTATATTACATTATATATAAATATATAAATATACTATTTATATTGATGGTTCCAAAAAATATTGTAATCATGATCATCTTTTTTTTGTTTAATCTGTTTTGTATCAATAAGCATCACAATGGTTTACATGAATAATATTCACACTTGATCTTAACTACATGCAAGCATTAAACAAACAATAGACAGCCAAACAGACAGGCCACTGTACACGCTGTCTGTTTAGTCGTCTGTTTGTCATATGACATCACCATACAGACAGTCCTCTGTCTGTGGGTTGTACATGCCCTTATGTGCATGATTGTGTCACTGTTTACAAGAGATTGGTCAATTGAAACAGCATAGTATTGCGGTGTCCTTTTAGAGCAAGTCCAATAATAGAGCCAAGTGTTTGGCTATAAGTCAAGTTATAAGAGCCAAGTCATATACTCCCTCCAGTTCTATAATATTTGTCGTTGAAGGCTTCTTAGCTTTGTGTGAAAATTCCTGTCGTTGGGTGCTTTAGAGGAAGTTTTGGACGAATTTACCCCTATAGTAATTGCTTTCTCCACAACTCATGCATGCATACGAAGCTTCGTTTCCTGCGCTGCATGCATGCATACACTGCATGTGGAGTAATACTTCCTGCATGGCTGCGAGACTTCGAACCACACAAAAAACGCAAGCAATGTGACTCGAACTCCTAACCTCCTGCTTTGAGATGGCAGCCCTAACCACATGGTCTAGGTGCTAGTTGTGCTCAAAATTACCACGCAATGCTATTTAATATGGGCAAAATAGGGAATAGCTACGCTAATTAATCCCTCCTTGGTAAGTGAGATTATGTCCAAAACGACAGATATTATGAAACTGGAGGGAGTAATAATTTATCTTCTATTTGTCTACAAAAGGTTTTTTATTATTATGTGGTACCATGTCTCACATTCTCTTTCCTATTCCTCCTCACATACATTTATTATCTGAGCCCACCACTGCATAGGCTCCCGTGCCCAGCTTGTTGCTTGCATGAGAGCCAAGCTCTTATCTCTCTTATCTCTTCTCTCATCCACATCAGCAAAAATGCTGACTAGCTTGGCTATAAGACCATTATTGGACTTGCTCTTAGCTGGTATCTATCTCTCATCATTTAATGAACATTGGTTCTAATGTAACTGTTGTTGTTTATTGAAGATTGAATCAAGTGTGCTTGAAGCGACATTTTTGCAAGAACAATTGACAGTTTAAAATGCCCATAGCTTGTATTCTCTACTCTTATTGTCAGGTAATAAGTAGTCAAATAATATATTGCCTCTTTGACAAGGATAGTCAAAATGCACATAAGTTGTATTCTCTACTCTTATGGGATGATTTACATATCAAAAGATGCAGGAGACAGGTCGTTGAATACTCTACTGCCTCTTTGATAAACATGCTCACTGAACGATAATACCTATATTTGGACCATACCAATATCTAGTCGTTTGAGGCTTTGAGCTGTACTTGACGAAGTTCAATTCTGTTTGCAAACATGTGCTTTATTAAAATTTTCTGATGTATTTCTGTATTCCATATTTTATTTGAGATCCATTTACTGTTACTTTACAGGATTGTGTTACTTTTATGAGATCAATGTGAAGGGAGAACTGTATATTGTGTATCATATTAGGATCACCTCTTCCCATGTTTTCCTTGTTTTCTGTTAGGAACTAAACCATCCCATGGATTCACTGCAAAAATCCAATGCTTTGTGCCTGAAGCACAAGCTCGTTGATGATTGCCTGGCAAAAGACTTCAAGTCTCGTTGTGTCGAGGTGGAAAATGTATCTTCTGAGGTGGAGTGTGGATCCTCATCCAATGCACCTGCTCACAGTTGTTGCACTCAACCTAATCTGGCTAATGATTGCGTCAATTACCTGAAAAGTGAAGTGCCAAGTCGTGTTTTACGAACAAGGTTCATGGTACAATTTCCCTGAGCAAATAATGAATTCCCTTGCTGATGGATTCAAAGGTGACAGATCTAGTGCTGTGGTTGTGATGCATGATCAGCCTCTTCTTGTTGATTTCTGAAACACCCCAAAATTTTCAATTTTTAAAATTTTTTGTGAATTTTGCTGGATTTATCTTTTCTTTGCCAATTTGGAAATTCCACTGGAAATACGCTTTCCATTTCGGGTATTTCCGCTATCTCCTTTTCTCTGGCGCCCTCGTGCGCGCCGCTTCTCCACTGCTTCCCGAAGCATGCCACCGCTCGCATCCATCTCCCCTGGCCATTGTGCCTCGCGTTCACCTCCCCTAGCCACAACACCTTTGCGTTCATCCCCCCTTTGCGCAGCTCCAGATTCACTCCCCCTGCATAGCGTGAACCGAACGCAACCAAAGGAATATCTCCGGGTGAAGCTCCTTTAGACACTCCCACCCATCTCCCCAAGCAGTCGATTGCCCTCTCATCGCCTCTGCCGCCTGCAATCGAAGTCCCTGGGTCCGGTGAGCCCTAAGTGCAATCACTCGATTCCGTTGATTGTTTTTCGATTCAACGCTCTAATACAATCTCTATTGCCTCTGGAATATGTTGGTGTAACCGATGGAGCACGAGCATTTGTCTAAAGCCGTGGCGACGAAGTTCGCCGTCGGTCCAAAAGACCTCACCGTGGCTAGACTATTTGAGCCACTCCCGAGCTGCACTGCCACTTCCAATGTGTTTCTTAGGTCCAGTAGATGGTGAAAACCCAGCCTATTTGACCCAAACCCCACCGGAGCTCTTAGGTGTCGCCATGGAGGCCGCCGCCCTTCTAGCCACCGCCAGCCCCTACCGGTTCTCCACCCGTTTTCTAAAAGGCCAAAATGGATTCCTAAGCCTAAACCGCCCCTCTCTGTGCCACCCTTTCCTCCGGAGAAATCCCACCGGCGTCGCCCCGTCGGAGCTGCTGCTCCCCTGTTTTTCGACCGGGAGAAGAAGCTGGAGGTTGAAGATGACCATGGGGGCGACGTGGCTACAACGTGATCGTCGGTACCCATTCATTCCTTCCATCCGAGCGTCCGCTCTCATCCGAGTCCAGGCCGTCCGATCTCCATCGCTCGGCTGCCGATCGCTGGGGTGCTTGCGCGGTTAGCCCATCGGCCGCGCGCGTATGGGCCTTGGCCTGCCGGCCCAAGCGGTCGCACCAGCGCGGGAAAAGGCTGCCGGCCGCACTGTGCGGTTGGGCCGAGCCCAATACTATTCACCCAGCGGAGCCCAACACTGTTCACTCGTTTTTGGAAAAGCCCAGAAAATTCAGAAAAATCCCTAAAAATCATAGAAAAATCCATAAACCCCAAAAATACCAAAATACACCATTTTGACCAGTTTAATATCCCAAATTCAAATTTGGCATCCATTCATCCAAATTTAAATTCTAAAAATTTAAACTTCACTATTTCACAAACTTAATTCGTTAAATTCAATTTCCATTGTTCCACCTAATTCAAATATTGTAAATTTAAATTCCTTCGTTTCACCAAGCTAAATCTCAATAAAACCCAAATTCATCCCGTTCAAAGATCAACCATTCTTTTAAAAATGTCTATCTTCTGTTCCCCAAAAATTTATCTAACACATGTACTACCTATTCGATCTTCCTAAAGCTACCTAGTTCAATTCTAGCCCTGTCGACCACCTAAACATCGTTGAACCTCAACCTCCCAATCCAACCCATTTCTTTTTATACTCTTTCTTATTTCTAATTTGCATTTTGTTCCCAGTTTGCATCTCGCAAAGCAGGAACCGATTGGATTTCGTTTTCCACGCTAGTGAGCGGACCAAGCGAGTTGGTCAATTGAAGGACGGCAAAAGCAGATGAAGTAAGTTTGAAGCCAATCGAGAAGATCAAGAGTAGCCGGAAGAAGGCAAGTCACATGTTTTTGATCATATTGAATCCCATGAAATGCACATTATCTATTTAATGTATTTTCATTATTGATAATTGTGAAATGTAATTGCTTAAAATAAAATGTTTAGAATGGCATGCTATTTAGATAAATCCTACCACTGATAAAAACTCTGTTTACTTTGATGGCCATATTCACCTTGACAACCTTAGTAGTTATTAAAATAATGTATGAATATACATAGATCATCTCATTTAAATTTTGGTACTATTAAGTGACTATGGCCGTTGGCCGATAGATTTGGAAAATCCGGAGAGGGTAGGGTGGTATGGGACACCGTACCCTAGGCCGGTGATACTAGTATACATAAGTTAGGGTAAGGGTGTTGTGGGGATCCGTGCGGCGGAGTTCGCCCATTGCTTTACCCTGGAGTGAGGCTGGTTGGTTTGGTGGTGTTGAGTGCTGTTGAGCACAGTGGAAGTTTGTGGTTGAGTGCCTCAGGTGAAAAATATAAGGATAAGAACCTTGTGCCAAGTAACAGACATAGTGACCGCTCAAACCACAGGAGTTGAATTGTCAACACTAGTTTAGTAACTGCTCAATTCGATTGAAACTCTACAGGATGAGATGACAAGATGCCGGGGAGTTAGGTATGCCGCAGGGTACCTAACAACGGTAGTAAGCACTTAAAATGGCAGGGAGAAGTTTTTGTTTTTATTTGGCCGTGACTGAGTGATGCTACCGGGTAGAGCCTATATAGAGAATTGAGTAGTGAAACGACCTGGTTTTCTTAACTCAGTCATGAGGGTTAAGGAATCGTGTGGGTAAAGTTGAGCAACTCTGCAGAGTGAACTAATGGTATTCGAATACGCCGTGCTTCCGGTTAATGAAGCTGTGTTAATTGGGTGATTCCAACAACAAGGCATAAGTAGAGTTTCTGATGTGGTTAATCTGAGTAATGATGAAACCTTGTATGATAATAAAACCCCCTGATTTTAAGGAGCAAATGTTTTAATTTTATTTGTTTGCAAATAAAACTGCATCCACCCACTGTAATAGAACCAATATATTCCTACCCTTGATTGTTCCTTGCAAATAGATATGTAGTGTTTCCCCATGTGGCTTGCTGAGTACAGTGGTTGGTACTCAGACTTGCAAATTTTTTCCCCCACAACAGATACCAGAAGAAAAGAAGATGCTGCAAGTGTTCATGTTAGGGTTGCGACAGCACTCAAGTGTTCCTGTGGAGTTTTCTTCGGCTTTTCTGTATGTAAGTTGAGCTTTGGGCTTGGACGCCCGTATTGTCATTAAAATTGGCCATTAGGTCTTATTTCAATCAAATTAACTCTTTTTAAATTGTTCGTGAGTAGGTATGATACACTATTCATCCGCAACTGTACTCCTGGGCTGTTGCGGGTGGTGTGACGTCCCTGTTCCAAAAAATGGGGGTGTTACAATTTCTTATCAATAACCTTGGTGAACCTAAAAATGAGAAAACAGCGATCTGTTGCATGGCTTGATGGCACTGACAAGTGGTTTTTCCCTTCTGCATTCTTTGATAAGGAAGTTGATGAATCCACAAAATTGCACACAAGTATCGTTGTAAGCGGCGCACAAGGTTTAATTGGGGGTAAGGTTGTAAAGTCCCCACCTGAAGTGGTGAAGCAAGTTGTCATTCAAAGTAGCCCTCCAGTTCTCCAGAATCCTTGTGCTGTAGATATATTACATAATAAGATTGTACCTGTTGAAAGAGGTAGTGAAAGCTTCCTGTTTGTTCAGAACCTTTTTGTCTCTGGTATGGGTTAATTTGCAATGCCTAACAACATACTCCATATTCATCAGTATTCTCCAAAGAATCTCTCTGCACAGTGTAGACTTGAAGCTTTTGAAAGACAGATGAGGCTGACAAGAGAGAAGTTTGGTGATGCAAATGCAAGATATGGATGGTTTGGATCCAGAAAGCAAGACATAGTTTGAGTATTAATTAATGGTTTTATTTGCACCGGAAAAACCACTCATAATGCTGATATATGTGCTAGCACGCAAAGGGGGCCTTTAAACTGCAATGCGCCTGATTCATCAAGGCTAAAATTCCCCTTTTTTTCCTTCATTAAGTTGCTTCCTCACTCGTTAAAGCAACTGATTATGCTGTTGCGCCTCTTTTACTCACTCTGGAATTGCTGATTCTAGCAACAGCTGCATCTCAGCCTGTGCTGTACCAGCGAAACAATAGGAAATTTCCATCCGTTCAAAGTCAGCAACAAGACAACCTAGAGAGAGGGTGTTATCTTGCGATTAAGAGCATTAGCAACCACATTTGTCTTGCCTAGATGGTACTGAAAAGTGAGATCATAGTCTTTAATCAGCTCCAACCACCTCCATTGCCTCAAATTCAGCTCCTTCTAAGTGAAAATGTATTTGAGGCTTTTGTGGTTAGTGAAAATATTACAAGATTCTTTATACAAGTAATGCCTCCAAATCTTTAGAGCAAAAACCACCGCGGCAAGCTTTAAACCATGGGTTGGGTAATTCTGCTCATGCTTTTTCAACTATCACGAGGCATACGCGATCACCTTGTTATCTTGCATGAGCACACAACCCAGACCCACTCGAGACGCATCTGAGTAGACCGTGAAATGCTTCATTGGCTCAGGAAGTGTAAGAACAGGAGCAGTTACCAACTTCTCCTTCAGAGTATTAAAACTGCGCTCACATTCATCGGTCCATTGGAATTTCACACCCTTCCGCATGAGTTGAGACATTGACTTGGCAATGATGGAGAAGTCTTTCACGAAGCGCTAGTAATAACCAGTTAGGCCAAGAAAGCTTCTCACTTCTTTAACATTAGATGGCCTTTTCCAATCCATGACGGTGGAAATCTTGTTTGGATCTACTGAAATGCCTTCGTGGTTAATTACATGACCCAAGAAGTTCACTTCAGAAATCCAGAACTCGCACTTCTTCAATTTTGCAAATAATTGATTTTTCCTCAGAGTCTCAAGCACGAGCCACAGATACTGCTCATGCTCTTCCTCCGTCTTGGAATAAATCAGGATATCATTGATGAACACCACTACAAAGTCATCCAGATACTTGTGTAGCATATTGTTCATCGTCTCCATGAAGACAGCAGGGGCATTCGTCAGTCCAAAGGATATAACTGTAAATTCATAGTGCTCATATCTTGTGGAGAAAGTTGTCTTTTCAATGTCTTGCTCCCGCACTCGGATTTGATTATACCTAGATTGTAGATCAATTTTAGAGAACACCTTAGCTCCTTTCAATTGATCAAACAAGTCCTCGATGCGAGGCAATGGGTATTTATTCTTGATGGTCACCTGATTGAGAGCACGGTAATTTATACACATGCGCCAACTCCTTTCCTTTTTCTCGGTGAATAGGACAGGGGCTCCCCAAGGTGACACACTACGACAAATCAAGCCTTTGGATAACAACTCGTCCAATTGCTTCTTCAACTCCTCTTGCAAGGGTTGTGCCAATCGGTAGGAGGATATGGAGATATGTCTTGTGCCAGAAACAAGATCAGTTCTGAACTCAACATCTCGCTTGGGTGGCATTCCTGGAAGCTCTTTAGGAAACACATCGAGATACTCACGCACCACAGGAATATCCTCAATGTGCAACGGTGCACTTGGCTTCTCCGCAAGTGCTAGGAGTAACCTAGACTTCATTGTTCGTTGGCTAGGGAACAGGCTGGCCAACACAAAGAGGAACCACGTGGGTGCATTCCCCTGAAAGATTATCTCCTTCGCTGAAGGAGATTGCAAGGTGACTATTCTCCAGAAGCAGGGAATCACAACCTGGTAGCGATGCAACCATTCCATGCCAAGGATAACATCAAAAGGCTCTAACTGAATAACCATGAGGTTGGCAACAAATTCCTTGCCATCTATTGTAACCACACAGCCAGGGCATACTGTGGAGCTATCAATAATACCCTTTGGGGCTACTAACCATAACCGATTGGGAAATTTGCTGAACACTCAGCTTGGCTTTCCTCACAAACTCCTGGGACACAAACGAATAAGTAGCACCGGAGTCGAAAAGAACAAGGGCTTCACATGAGTCCACTAACAGGGTACCTGTCACCACGTCAGGTTGACCCGTGGACTCAGTAGTAGGTAGTGAGTAGACTCCGGGTGGTGTCGAGGCGGTGAGAGCCCCGACGCTCTGCTGTGGCGGCAACGAGACTGGAGGCAGTGTAGCATGCTGGAATGGAGGAGTCGGTGCAAGATGCCAGTAAATACCCGGCGGGTGGAGCCCAAGAAAGAGGAGGCTGCAACACAGGGGTTGCCACCATCATCTGGACTGACCCCCCTGTAAGATCGAGGAGGCCGACTAGACGGGGGGGGGGGGGGGTGAATAGGTGGTTTAAAATTTTTCTTCTAATTTAGGCTAACAATTACAATTTAACAAATTGTCTAAAGCAAGTTAGCAAGGCTACAACTAATCAAGATGATATGGCTCAAGAGAACACTATCACAAGGAGAATTATTCTAAGAGCAAATATACTTCTAGCTAGAACAAGGTATGCTACTCTAATTACACGAGCAATCAAATGATTCTATTGAAGTAAATTGCTTGAAGAGAATAATGCACAAGAGAGCAAACCACAATGAACACGATTACTTTTTACCGTGGTGATCGGAGACTTGCCGGTCTCCCCTAGTCCACGTTGAGGTAAGCCCGAACGAATCGGACCGGCTCCACGAATTGAGCCTAAGCACCTCGATCACTATCGGTAGCCCTTTCCCGCTCCGGGTAGGCGAGCTCCAAGCCTTCACAACCGTCTCGGTCTTCTCACAATCTTCTTGAGAAGATCACCGAATTTCCCGCCAAGCCGTCTAGGAGTCGGCAAACTCCAAGAGAATGGATCGTCGCAGGGCTTGATCACGCTCAAGTGCCAAATGGATCAATCTACGGATGCAATGCACTTGAATTCACTCAACTACCTCAATTGAATGCAAATATGTGAAAGTGAGGTGTGAATGGTTGCTCTATGCTCAAGAATGATCAATGAGGGTTCAACAACATGTTCTTGTGCTAGTGGGGTCGAATTTATACCCCCACCAACCTCAATTAGCCGTTGCAATAAACAATCCTGAAAAATCAGGGAAATCGGAACTACCGCAGTGCAATGTGCGGTACTTCCGGACTTCTGCAGGTGGGTCAGAACGGCTATGTCAGTGGATCAGAAGTATCCGTTGGACATTAAATGCGGTACTTCCGCCGTTGTAAGTGCGGTACTTCCGGATTCCCGGAAGTTCCGACTTGTCCCCGGTACTTCCGATCTCAAAGAGGCGAAGTGTGAAACGAGGTTGCTCTCTGGAAATAAAGTTCCGCTCGGTAGGCCGGAACTTCCGCCCATGCGGTAGTTCCGCAGTTCAACCCGCGGTACTTCCGATTTCCAGGAGACTAAGTCCAACTCCGGGCGCTCTCTGGAAATAAAGTTCCGCTCGGTAAACCGGAACTTCCGCCCATGCGGTAGTTCCGCAGTTCAACCTGCGGTACTTCCGATTTTCCAGCGGCTAAGTCGAGTTCCGGGCGCTCTCTGGGAAAAAGGTTCCGCGCGGGGCCCGGAACTTCCGACCTTGCGGTAGTTCCGCGAATTACACGCCGGTACTACCGAAATTTCTGGGAGTGCACAAATTTTAATTCAATTTTAATTCCAAGTGTATGCATGATCCTAAATTGATCCATGGGGCATATTTGCATATAATCAAGCACTTAGCTATGATCCCTCTTAATAGTACGGCATCTACCCAATAATCCGGTCTTTCGCCTTTCTCCTAAGACCGGTAAAAAATAAAAAACCCTAAACTATTTACCTCGCCGTCTTGGGTCTCTTTGAATCATGTGAATTCTTTTTATGTGCCTCTTCTCTCTGTCTTTGAGACTAATCTTTACAAACACTCAACACATATTAGTCCCATAATCAAATAACGTCATTAATTACCAAAACAAATAATTTTAGGGGCCTAGATGCTTTCACCCCCGAGGTGTACCATTTGACGAGGATGAAGATACTGGCTCCCACTTGAAAATACTAAAGGGGTTCTGACGACAAATCCGCCCCAAGCCCCCAAATCCAATGCGGCAATGCCCCCATTACCCATACGGCTAACCCTAGCTAGCACTCGGTCACGGTCACTACTCACTTCTCCCTAGTCCCCACCCCGATTCAACAGCCGCCGCAGCGGCGACGCATTTGGCGCTCCGCGCTCGGTCTCCGGCGGCCTCCACGCTCACCCTCCTGTCCCGCAGCTCCCGCCACTCGCCGCACGCTCGTCCTCCCGCACGCCCTCGCCTTCCAGTTCAGCCCGCCGCCCCCACACCGTAGCCAACGTGCATCACAACAGTAGGCCCTTGGCCATGGCGCTGCCCTCCGGCTCCAACGAAGATGGCCGGTGAACTTCTTCCTCCTCTCCATTAACCATTGTTGCAGCTCGCATTACTGACCCGACGGGCGACCCGTGGGTACCCGTTAACCCAGTGGGCATGGGTCTAGGCAAAAATCTGCACCCGTCACGGGCATGGGTTTTTTAGCGGGCACGTCCAACTTTCATGGGCACAGGTTTGGGATAGCAAAACCCAACGGGTTTGTGCCCGTTGCCATCTCTAAGGACAATAAGTTGGGGTCACCGACGAAGAACGAGGCACGAAGGAAGTCAGCCTCGAAGTCTTGGACTTGGATGAATGCGAGGGACGCTGACCCCACTTGGATTTCTTAGGAGCGGGTTGCTGAGATGACCCACCCCCTTCAATAAAGCTCCTCTCTGGTCACCACCAGAAGCACTCGAACCACCAGAGGGTTGCAGCCCTTTAGTGAGCTGCATCTCCATCTCCATTCCTCTAGCCTGCTCTACCACGGACCTAAAGTCACGTGGCATAGTAGCTCCCATGACATGTTGGAAATTAGAGTTGAGCCCACGGCGGAACCTTTTGGCCTTCTCAAGGTCATAGCTCGTGACCGATGGCACGAAGCGGATCAAATTGTTGAATCCCGCCTTGTACTCAACTACGGTCATCTTTCCCTGCACGAAGGTCGACAGGGCGACCTCCATAGTCTCCACGAAAGAATCTGGGTAATACTTCGCCTTGAACTGCTCGGCAAAGGCTTCTAAGATAGCGGGACCCTAGGCAGGGGTCCTGGCTGAAAGAACCCCTTCCCACCAGATGTCCACCTAATCTTTCAATTGGAAAGCCACATAGTGAGCTTTCAACTGAGAGCTCCTCTCTAGGGCTTCGAATTGCCTCTCCACGTAGCGCAACTAATCCGCAGCCTAGACTGGTGTTCCCGAACCATCAAAGATATCTAGTCGCAAGGTTAACCACTCACGAAGGCCCATTCTTGCCTCCGGTACGACCTGAACGACAACAGGGGCAGCAACAGGCATGGCCGCAGTAGCGTCTGCCGACGCTTGACGGCGAAGCGTACGGACCTCCTCTATGAACTCCTGCAGCAAGGCTGAAGACCTTGCCGGATCTCTAGCTATGGACTGCTTAGTAGAAGCAACCTCTGGCCAGGTGCCTCCTGCTGAACCTCAAGCGGTGGCTCCACTTGGGCATGGCCCCGGCCGCGACCTCCACGACCTTGACCACGTCCGTGACCTCTATCTCTCGGCATATCTGTTCAAGACAGATAGCCGGTCACACAGCTAGCCCACAAACATCCATCTCAACAGTACAAATCATCGACAAAGCTAACGAAAGCGTAAATACATTGCAAGACCCATTCCCCATCCTATGGTGCACCAGTGTGTCAAATTTTAATTATTAGGCCTAAGTCAAATTTTAGTTGAATAATTAACCTAAGTTGTCAAATTTCTTTACCACAGACCTAATGCCCGCTCTGATACCAACTGTAACACCCCGCCCATCCTCTGGGCCTAGAGTGCTACCATCATTGCATAATAATAACATTTTTGAACAACTACTAGTCTGTTTAAGCAAATTATACTTTATTCATAAAGCAACAACCACTTACACCATACCATTTTCAAGCAACTATTCTAGCTTTCTAGTGGAGTTAAACATACTAACAAAAGCTAATATGTGAAGTGCTGTAAGTACGTGAAATTATTCATGTGCTACTCTCACCCGTGCATGACGTCCTCAACGGTCACCTAAAAAACAACAACAAAGCAAGGGTGAGTCCAATGACTCAGCAAGTACACAATAGAACGATAAACACTGTCCAATCATATAAGCAAATTTTAACAGCCATAACTTTCTCCTCATACATTATCCGATTCATATTTTTACTTCATGTTCGTTCATTGTCATATCATTAGTGCGATGCAGCAATACTATACATGCTCATTTGCTAATCTCATTGCATATACCGGTATTGCCGAGTTAACACCTGTCGATGTTCACCCAAAATCTTTGGCCCGCATATCCATATAAGCATCATCATATTATGTAAACATCGCATATTCCAAAAACTCTACGGTCTGCCGCTCTACCATGCACTTGCCTGTTAACCAAGCGGAGCGACGTGACGTGCGGACGACGTCGACTCAGGACCTCCACCTGAATAAGCAATTAATCCGACTCAACGCATCATGTCAAACCAGATCATAAGCGAGCATCGACAACTCTACGCGTATAACCCAATTCTGATATAAAATGCCCGGGGTTAAGGACCCGTCGCGCAGGTACCAAACCCTCTTTTTTTTCTTTTTCTCCTCTTTTCTTTTCTCTTCTCTTCTCTCTCTCTTTTTCCTTTCCTTTTCTTCTCTTTTTTTCTCTTTTTCTCTTTTATTTTTCCTCTTCCCTTCATCTGATGCGGCTGATACGGCACTACCAATTCCTCATCGCCTCATTTCTTTCGGCCGAACACCCCGGGCGACTCCCAAGCGATGGCGGCGCGCGACCGGGCTCAGGCGTCGCCGGCCCAGAGCTCGCTGACAGCTCCTCCGTCGCCCCCGCCTTCTCCTCACCCTTCCCCTCTCACTTCCTCTCTCTTACTCCCAGATCCAGCCGACCACAGCCAGATTTGGCACCGCCTTCCCCAGATCTGGCCGAGAGGCTTGGCCCTCTTGCGACGCTGCTCCTCCACAGGTTTACTGGCCACGGCTCGCCACCTACCAGGAGCCTAGCGTCACACCGGCCTACTGCTCGGCCCCTGTGCATGCACAGCGAGGCGCTCAATGCTCCCGCATCGCCTCCCGGTCGGCACGGCCTTCTTCCCCCTTCGACTTCGGCCTCTGGTGCGCCTGCGCCCTCAAGGCTCGGTCGCCTGCGCCACCGCCCGTCACCGTCAGCCGTAGCCCTAGGCTTCGGCCGCTCCCTACGGGTTTGAGCTCGCCATGGATGCCGTCCTCACACCGTCGAGCTTTCACAACTCCCCATCTCTTCTCCTCTTTCCCTCACTTCCTCTCTGCGTTGCTCTAGCTGGTTTAGCCGTGCTTGGCTTTGGGGCTCATTTTCTATTGGCCTGCTCTCGGTTGAGGAAGGAAAAGAGAAGGGGTGAGAAATGGGAAGGCTTGGTTTGTTTTCTCTGAATGAGTTCTTGGCTGAGGGAAGAAAAATGTGTATTGCACACTGGTGGTTGATGGCTTAAGAAGGGCTTCAGTTGGCTTGTCCCTCTGGTACCATGTACAATGACCAGATTGACCTTCACTCATCACCCTACTCCCTCTTAAGTCTGAGGGCTTTAAGGACCTTTTGGTCTACAGGTGGGCTCTGTACTGTTGGCTTTTCTACGGCGGTAGGTAAGTCGGTAAAAGTGAGTGTTGGCTAAATCTATGCCGAATGATGAAGCCCATAATAGCGAGAGGTGCCGACCGTCCCTGGTGGTCTGGGAACCTCAGTGAGCGCTACTTTTATTCGACATTCTAAAAGTCGATGGGTCTGACAATAAACTCTTCTTAATTTCCTTTATTCTCCCTGTTGCCTTTTTAGTGGTATTACAGTGAGACGTTCATTATGTCAGGTATTTTTGTTCCTGCTAAAACCTGGATGTGTGATGTGATACTATTATTTGTTCTTGCGTGATCAATTGCTGTTACCCTCGCAGGTCCTCATCACTCCAGTGTAATCCATCTGTTTCTCCCCCTTGCAGGACAAATTTCACCTTGTCTTCTTCAATGATAAATCTGTCGCGGTATATACCGTTGCCCACATATCTTCATAGTAGCTGGTTTCAACGGAAATTGTACAGTTGGTTATGCTGTTAATGTTATATATGCCTACCTCATTGGGATTTTCATACTTGGTACATAAAACTGAAAGTTACGAACGTTCAGAGCTGAAGCCTCCGTTCGGCTGGTCTACGAGGCTGCTGCATTTCGGCATCACGTGTAGCTACTCTGTGAAATGAACTTGAAACAAAGATCAAAGTCACAACTTACCTTTGTTACTTGTCCCAATCTTTCTGTGAAAAGCTTGTGCTGGAATCTTGTCTTACAAGTACATGTTCAGCTAGTTTCGCCTTCCAATGGTATACCATTGCACTTCACGCCGCCGCACTTCACTACTTTTGCAGAGTATCCTTAAGCAAGAAGTTTTGTCTGAGTCGGATGACGATATCAGTCCGGTTCAAATTCGATGCCCACATCAGTTTTTTTTCCATACGTGTGTTACTACAATTCGACAATTCTAAGTTCCAATTTCAGGTCTTCTTTTTCAACGATTTTTTTGTTTTAAAAAAAACTTGCAAGTCTTCTCAAAGGTGTTTCGAGTCCTTACGGAAGAACATCGATCACCCTCCAATGTGCCTGACCATTCGTTGGAGACGAGGTCAAGTCTACTGCAAATGCGAGTCCAAAATTAATTAAGGATCCAAGATAAGATGGATACGTGTTAGTGTGTCGTACATGCTCCCTTCCTACAGTAGAATTGCTATGTAGTATGTAGATTGCTATGTAGTATAGAGGCGCCTAGTAGCGGTGGAACGATGTATACAGTAAGTTTACAGTGAGCAGTAGTAGTATATAGCGCTTGGGAGTCGTAGAAGTTGAAAAATCAGTGCCAACACTTGTGGGCTGAACATGGACGAAAGCAGAGGCGAATTGCTACGTGTGTAGATCCGTCCATGATATGGCATTACATTGTGTGTGGCAAATAAGTTCATGTTCTAAATAGCTTTTGATTTTTTTTAGTTTTTAGAAGTAAGTTTTTAAACGCAGTGGCTTTTTAATACGGTTTCTATTATTTGTAGAAATCACCGCAGGAATCATTTTAAACAGAATAATTTCTTAATATAAATATATTTTGCTGATCTAATCTCTCATAATCAACTAAAATCTACTATATTCAGACGCTAAACATCATTGCACTATGTGACGCAAATAACTATGGATGAGAGCATGGCATCGCATTGGAACCCACGTCCCCCCGACCCTTTGTCCCTACGAACAAGAATGTTTTCTACCTTCGCCTGTCGCCTGTCGTAGTCTACTAGCGGGTAGTACCATATACAACCATATTACCACTTGCAGCATGTGTATCTCCGACGAAATCTAATCAGCATGGCCATTGGCACACATCAGGGCATTTATTCCGCTTTGGAAGATGCTGTGGCGGCTTGTGTTGGCTCAATACGACAAATATCGTGGGCGACGGTTTATGGTTCCATTCAAATTTCTTTGGTTTCTGATTTTAAGCTTTCGGAATCTAAAAACTGTTTAAAAAGCGTTGGCCTGTTAATATACTTTTTTCTTTTATTTTTTATATTGTCTGTGAAGATATAAAGGTGTTTTCATTTTTTTTCTCTTTATTATTATTTTAATTAAATATTTTACAAAAGATAACGGCAGCTATAATATTATTTCAGTAAAAAACTAAAACCATGTAAAAAAACAGAATTGAACGCGCCGTATATGTTGACTGATGGAGCCACGCATGTACCACGGTGGCCGTTGATTCAGTCCAGTCTTGATCTCCTCGGATCGTCTGTAATTCTGCATCTTTCTATCTCTTCTTTGGCTGCTTTGTCTTGTAGCGGTGCAGCGGAGATACCCTATGTAAAGTATCCATTGATGTCTGTATAAAATTTGTACAAGAGCGCCACTGTACAAAGAAAACCCGCGATCGCAAAATCTCTATCCCTAAAATCCACCAGTTCAGTTCTTTCCTACGACCACCCCAAATTGTGCCCCCCAACAGTCATGAGTTTTCCTGCATCCACACCAATTCATGTCCCCAGAAAAACCAATCAGTAAAATCAACGATCAAGGATCAATTCCCACCTTTCTCTCTCCTTACCCACTCATATCCAACGATCCAAATCCAAAGCGGACTCGCGATCCCCACCTCCCCCACCACCCGCACCTCGCGCCGCCGCGCCCTCGCCTCCTCCCCCTACCCAGCGCCACGCCGCCTCCTCCTCCCCCTTCCCCTCCGCTGTGTCGCCGCCTCCTCCTTCCCCACCCCTCCGCTTGAGTGGCTTCTCCGCTTCCACCGAATCCCCCATCTCCCCGACTGCATCTCCCCCACGTTCTCCGCCACGCCGCCCTCGCCTCCCCCACTACCCGCACCTCGCGCCGCCGCGCCCTCGCTCCTGCCTCCCACAACTGAACCCGTGCGCTCCTCGGCTCCTCCCCTCTGATTTCTCGGCGCGATCGGGCGCTGGCGGCGTCGTGGGGGTTTCCAACCCTCGCGTCTAGATTGTCGCGGGGATCGCCGTCGCCGGCATCATCGTCCTCGCAGAGGCCGCGCGGCGCCGCCGGCGGTGGCTGCGAGGTAAGTCCGGTGCGCCCCCCGACTCTGGCGCCTTCTGCGACCGCGTAGAGCTCGCCCCGCCGCCGCAGCGGCCTCCTTCCCTCCCCATCCCGCACCGCCTCCTCTTCCGCCCCCATGCGCCGGCACCTCCTCCTTCCTCCTCTTCCCTCCCCACGCGCCGCCTCCTTCTCCTTCCCTCCCCCCCCCGCATCGCCCCTCCTCCCTTGCCCTGCCATCCCGCACCGCCGCCGCCTCCTTCCCTCCCCACCCCGCATCGCCTCCTCCTCCCCATCCCTCCGCTCTGCCGCCGCCTCCTCCTCCCCCCACCTTGCGCTGCCGCCGCCTCCTCCTCCTCCCTACCCCGCGTCGCCGCCTCCTCCCCCGTGCCTCCACTCCCGCCGCTCCCTCATCTCCGCCTCTCCCCCGCGCCTCCACTCCCGCCGCTCCCCCCGTCCTCCACCGCGCCACCACTCCCTCCGCTCCCCCCGTCCTCCACTGCGCTGCCGCTCCCCCATCTCCAGTTCTCCACCTCTCCCCCGCGCCTCCACTCCCTCCGCTCCCCCCGTCCTCCCCCACGCCGCCGCTCCCCTCACCTCCTCCTCCCCACTTCGCACCGCCACCGCCTCCTCCTCCCCACCCCACCCCGCGCCGCCGCCACCTCCTCCTCCCCCCACTGATAACCACTCTGACCAGATCTACAATTATAGATATATACACTGACCTGAAGCGCATTATCAGGTTTTCAGGTTGTCTGCAATAGATAGTATTTGTTAAGAGCTGGACTAGCATTAGAGCATATGGCAATAATAGTCACATCTTCTTTTAGAAAGGCTGACAATGGATCTTTTTTGCTTTCATGTTCCAGATTATGGGACTTCTGAGGTGTTTCAATACTTATGAGGAAGAAAATGCAGTTAAAATGTTGATTGTGAAGGTAACTGATTGATAGCACTGCTTTTCTATTATCATGTAATATTTGATGTTGTTCTTAAATATAGGCTATCTATGTCTTGTGCTCTGGTCTTGTAATTCGAGGCCAACCCTTTGATTATTTGGATGCTGTCTATTAACACATAAGTAGAAATAGAAATTGCCGAGTAGAGTAACAAGGCAGTAAGTAACAGTGAACATCTGTTACCCAATCAATTTTCCCAAAATTGAGGATATGGAGAGTTTGCTGTGGTTATTCTGTTTTGAGCATATTACTCCATTCTTATTATGTATTTTCTTGTCTTTCCTTGATCTATGAATCCTGGCTTCTTGCAACAATTTCACATTTAGTACTTGGAGTGTCTTTTATTTTGCTGTTTCTGTTCTTGTTTGTGCTCAGTATTATTCCTCATTCCCTGCTATTCTTAAGTTACGTTCACTTTGATATTATTGTTGCTATCTCTTCCTTGCCTACTTTAACTACCCATGTATGTCGTCGGATTCAATCATCACTTTTCTCAGGGGAAAGGAAGAGCATTTTGTGCTGGAGGTGATGTTGCTGCAGTTGTCCGGTCTATAAATAATGGTACTTACAAGTTACGATTACTTCAGCTGTTTTACTTTGACTTCTTACACCTTTGTTTGTCCTACACGAATTCAACTGTTAACAGTTAGCATATATATTTAGTGTTGTTCCTGACATTTGATTGACTTTACTGTATGTCCTTCTCATAAATCAGACAGCTGGAAGTATGGTGCTGATTTTTTCCGAAATGAATTTTTGTTAAACTATATCATTGCAACTTATAGCAAACCTCAGGTGAGCTGCATCCTTTGAAATTGATTCTCCACGTAATCATTCTTCTCACTGTTCCACACCGCAAAATGTTGCAACATTCAATTATAGGTTTCTCTTCTTACTGGAATTGTCATGGGTGGAGGTGCTGGTGTTTCCATACATGGAAGGTTTCGGGTTGCCACTGAGAACACGGTATATATTATGAATCAAACTCAAATGGCATTTCCCTCATTTCTTGTATCTTTTAACTCAGGCTGTAGTAGGGGTGCACAAAATGCTTATAAGTCATGAGGCCGCTTGAGACACACTTGTTTGGGGTTCTGCTGAATGTTGGTCCGTGCACATGCAACGCAGTATTATAACTGTTGTGATTGCAAATTATCTTATTTAAGTTCACTATTTTAAATAATTTATGCTGGTACTGTATGCATACACACTCATATGTTATACTCTTTACTATTGGTATTGCATCACAATTCTTGATAGTACAGTACAACATAGAGGAATATCACAATATCTCTTTTCGAAAAAGTTTCATCGATCCAAGGAACTGGGTATAGTCCAATTTTGCTGTGTTTACATTTTCTTTGTGACCTTTTATGCAGTCATAGCTTCATCCTAAAATTGTCTGCTGCAACCTATAGAAGATGTTTGCAAAGCCTTGCAGATTTGTCAAGTAAGACATTATTGTACAATCATTAAATTTGTGTGTGAGAACTATGGTAGTCTTTTACGGTGATTTGTTTGTGAGAACCCAGATCATCATGCCACTTGCTCACACAGTGGAGAATAAGGAAGTATATTCAAAGGTCTT
The DNA here is from genome assembly GCA_017311315.1 of Dendrocalamus latiflorus. Classification (NCBI taxonomy): domain Eukaryota; kingdom Viridiplantae; phylum Streptophyta; class Magnoliopsida; order Poales; family Poaceae; genus Dendrocalamus; species Dendrocalamus latiflorus. The sequence continues at coordinate 21,968,243 of CM029631.1, forward strand.
TCCATGTAGAGTTGTATGACTTGCTATGGTAGTCTTGATAGTGAGAACTATGGTAGTCTTTTACGGTGATAATAATTTAATCGATTGTATTCTAAGGATAACTATTAAATTTAACTGGTGTCTTTTAAATTTAACCGGTGTCTTTAGAGAGGGCTAGACTTCAATTTCAAAAACCATCTTTAGTACGACCATTACATCTAATGCATGTCCATTAGAACAGAGCTTAATTGAGTAGATGATTTGTGATACTATGATCTAAAACTATGATCTAAACTATGATCTAATGCATGTCTATTACTTTTTTATGGTGTTCTTTAACTTACTGTGCCAAAATCCTGAACAATGTTCCTCCAGGTCCTTGGTGGGATGAGAGGGATGATTGGAATGCTTTGGGAAACATCGTTACTTGACCCAGAAGAGGTATCCTTGTATTCTTCCACTTCATGGTGCTATGGTACCGTAATATAAGGGCGAATTGCATATTTGGTCTGCGTATATCTTGAAATGTGCAATTGACTAAAAAATTAATCACTGTATTATCATGAAAACATCCAATCGAGTTTCTATGCTAATGGTTGAGCATAATCTGTTCCTGCACAGCAATAATTGGTGTCTTAGTTGTCTATTTTATGTCAAAATCTGAATCAAGTTCCAGAATTAGCTATAGCACAGTGATTCAAAAGAGATGTGCTCAGCATGGACTAAATTTGCTCTCAACTCGCTATACAGGAACTTGCTTGAGTACAAGAGCATAATGCTTTATGATTTTATCTTTTACCACGAGGGCTTCGTTGCAGATTTTATGATAGAATTGGAATTAAGTTTGATTTTGTCAGATTTGAATGTGCATCTCTATATCTCTTTGTTGTTGGATGTAATCTATATTTCATTTCTATCCAGGGTATTCGTTTTAGGGGTCTTTCTATTCCAGAGTGCCAGAGAGTACTACCAGTTGCAGTTAAAGATGGAGAACCTTTGCCTGAGGGCCTCCTTTGCCTTCTTTTGACCAGAAAGGTTTGCCTTGTGATACGCTTACTCAAGTATAGTTTAGAGTTTAGTGGTCTTCCAAAAAATTCCTTCCAAAAATACAAAGAATACTTTGTTATTGATTCAGTAGGGAACAAAAGTTTCTTGTGGACTTTTCTGTTATTCCTGTTATCTTTTTTGATTTTGCGCTGTTCTCAACCTATTTTTGTCAGCTATAAGTCTTTAGCTGTTAGTGTGTGCTGATTATTTTTTATTTGTTCCAGGTTCCAACAAGGAGCAAGTTGATGCTCTATCAAAGGAATTGCTTAGCCGTTCGAATGTTCCAGGTCCCTTACTGTCCCAGCTGTTTTTTATTCACATGTTACTGCTAAATATTGAAGTCCTTATGCATTGGTTCATTGCAAATATCATCACATCATCCATTGGTTACTGCTCTTGATGTTTTATGATCGTCTTCATCATCTTGTAGATACTCAGGATCCACTGCAAAGGACTTGCACATTAATATGGCAATATCGGCAGCATTTGTAATTCTTTTCTGCAATACCCCAAATTCCCAATGAGTCCATATTTAGCTGTTAATATTTACGATTTTAGTCAAACATAAAGTTTATGAACCTCAGCTGCAACTGCAACAATGGCTTGCTCAACTGCACTCCACGTTGTCATATTAACCTGAAAAGGACAAAATGGAAAGTTATTCAAATTTAGCATTACTTTAGGGTAACTTAGCTGTCGTAGAAATGATTTATGCATTTGTAGGTTGTCAATGTTGCTCTACGAACAACAAAATTAGAATGGGTGTTTATCTTATTGCACTTAATGATAATCATGGAAACAACAATTTTGGAAAAACAAATGTACTTTTGTTTGATTTTGTCTGTTTGTATCTTTTCTTACAGATCATGTGTATATCTACCATGGGCCATGCAGACTGGAAGCCCTTGCGGTTTTTGTGTTTTGCATATTTCTACAGAATACTTGAGAAACTGAGCAATAACTCCTGTCTACAATGTAAGGCTGTTTCTTAATTTCATCTCATCATATTTTTTACATTCTATGTTCTAATATGGAATGCTTGCATTAACATAAATGTTCTACTGGTTCAGGCTTTTGATTTAGTTTATGGTAGTACAGATATGATAAGTACAAAAATAGACTGGAAACAGGGGTGTTAAGTGGGATGATTTCTCTCTTTTTGATGGTAGGGCTGGGAAGTATATTCTTGTTATTAAATTCATTTATTTATTTTGTGCAACAAAACAATGTTACATAAAGCCTTGTTTGTCTTTTGTGAAAGCTCTCAGGTTACTAGACTATTAGTTTTCTAGCTTTGCTGTTCAGCTTCATGGAAGAAGCTTAACTGGTGATGTCTAGATAGAGAGTGGAATCCCCTTGATTGGTGAAAGTATTAGATCAGACATCCTTGCTTCTTTTGAGTTTGCTATGATTTATTATGTGACAAAAATATTTGGTTATACAATATATGAGACGTGAATCTTAATGAATCTGATTGTTTGTTTTATTTTTTACAAATTTTATCTTGTTTTGTATTTTACCGTAGCGTTAGCACGGGCACACTACTAGTTGCTGGAAGGTGGTCTCTTCTTTTAGAGATAATCGAAAGATTGCTGTGGAAATCTTAAGAAGTTATGAAGGCTTAATTTGGTGTCTCACTTTTGAGGAGTTTGTAAGTGCTTCGAAATAGACCAGAGCATTTTGCAAACTAGACTGAGAGTAGCCTGAAGTACGAAAAACCTGTTCTTTTTAATTTCTAAAAGCTGTTTTTTGATTTTTCTATAGTAACTATCTTTTAAACGAAGTATCTTTTCAAGATATAGTCTATTAGTTAATTGTAGTACATACTGTATCGACTTCATTTGTATCGGTAAAAATTACACGTAAATTTTTGTTACTCTGTAATCTCTCGCACGTAAATTTTTGTTACTCTGTAATCTCTTGCACGGACAGTACTAGTTCCTCTTGAGGAAGCCATGCCTAAATCTCCAACATATCGCAAACCAGTAAGTAATGGAGCCAATTTTGTAGGCCAGTCCAACCTTAAGCAACTTTAACACGATATTTTGATAAGCAACTTTAACCTTAAACAACCTTAAACATGGTTGAGTCAACATGACCAACGACCTACGATATTTTGATAGGCACATGTTTGAATTTATAATACGAAATATCATAGTTTAGCCAACATGCACATCACATTAGACCCTGTGCAATTCTAACATGAAATGGTAAAGTTGAGCCACTTTAATCCTACTAATATAGCTATAGGGCTCGTTACTCGCGTCTTCGTAAAATACGAGTATGAATTCCATCAGTATATGGGCAACGCTAGAAGAATTGAAGCCACTGGTTGCATCGCGTTCCTTTTGGCCTATAGCTTATGACTTTTTTTAAATAAACAAACAAAATTATTTTTTATTGTCTTTTCAAAGCGACTTATCAAGATAATTTTTTTGAAGCGGTTTAATGGTATTTGGTTTGTTTACATAATTGCTCACATTAGAGCCAAAAAATATAAATCATAGAAAAAAACCCACCCTACAATGGCACCTGGTCTTTCGCTGATGACCAGAGTTCGATTCTTTAGGTTATTTATGTAAATTTTTTACTAGCATTTTTTCCCAAATTTTAATTGATTATGAGTTGATGACTATGTTACCTAACTATTCCAACCAACTAAAGAATACAGAGAATCGGAAAACAAGAACTCTCTGACGCCGGAATCGTGCAAATTAAGCCGAATATGCACCAACTTTGGTCCTACAATTCATCACTACGTGTTTCCACTCCAACCAACCGGAACATGGCGTGTGCGCATCCAAACACGCACGACACGGCGACGAAGTCCAAAAGGCTCGACGAAAAACCTCTATCTTTGCGAGTGTCACGACGAAAAACTTTGGAGCTTCGGTAGTGCACAATGTAGCTGCTCGCCGGAAAAGCACTGTAACGACTGAAAAATATATTATAATAATTATTAATTGTTGAAGTAATTAAATTAAAAAGTAAAATATAAAAAAATTATATCATCCTTACAATACAAAAGAATAGAGAAAAAACAAAAAAAATCTTAAAAAGCTAAAAACCTTTTAAAAAAACGAAAATAAGAAGCCGATCTATTTTAGAAGTCCGAAACAGGAGTTGCGTGAAGCGCGGCCCCCACAAAAGTTGCCCGTGGTTATCCTAAAGATCGATTAGGTTAGCCTGTTAATTAAGAAATATTCTTTGGGCTCTCGCAATGGTTTGCGGGATTAATTGTGGCGAGGATGTGACCGACCCGCCGGACCGAGCCAATGCGCTCGCGCCGACCACTCTGTACCAGCCGTCCAAGTCGCCATTAGTCGGTAAGCGCCCAAACCGCAGCGCCTTGTTAAATGGGTTAGAGAATTTTGCACCCAACCTCCTAGATTATAGTTATTTTACGTAAGATCTGTTGGTAATTCATTTCCTGTCTTACGAATAGTGTTTTTTTTTCCAAAATTGCAAAAACCTATCTGAAAATACGTTTGATTCTGTCCTTGAACTATTTTTTTAAGCACTTTCACTCCACTGGTACATAGTTGTTTGAAACTTCCCACCGATGCCTGTTTTCGTACTATTTCTAATGACATGGCCAACTTAGCTCTCCAGTACGACGAGGTGATCATCTAGCATGGCATAAGCACAAAACATTAATACAACTAGCCACGTAGGCGTGGCGTCACGCCACGCCAGCCACCGTGTGGACCGAAGCAAAAGAGACGACAATTCTCAGGGAGTTTTGTAAAAAAAATCGAGGACCCGTGCGTAATTTCGGGAAAATAAAAGGTCTTTTTTGCAAAAAACCGAGGACCTGCAAGGACCTGTACGTAAGTAAATAAGGACCTATACGTAATTCTGGAAACCTGCGGGGCGCAATCAAAAATTTTTTTGCGAAAAAAAACTGACAGGGACTTTTTTGCGAGGAAAAAGGACCTTTACGTAATTTTCGAAAAAGTCAGGGAAAATGCCTCCCCCGGCCGTACGCAAAACGCACCGACACGCGCCGGCCAGGGGAGGCCCGCGGGGTGACGTGGGGGGCTCTCGGCGCGGAGAGTCCCCCGGAAATATGGCTGTGATGATGCCATAGCCTGTTACTCATCGGATGGGTTCTTTTTTACTGTGGTTTATATCTTATAAATGCGAGTTATGGTTTTTAGCCCTAACACGAGAGTTTGTATGAACGAATCGAATGATGATAAGTAGATAAGCCACTTCGAAAAGACTATCCTGATAAGCCACTTCGAAACAACGGTGGAGAAGCCGCCCTATTTATTTGTTCAAGAGAAACTATAAACCATAAGATATAAGCTAAAAAGAACTGTGCCATCAACCCGACTTCAGGGGAACCACCGCTCAAAACCCTTCTCACCCATCGTCTTCCACCGTGGCATTCTTCGTTAATCTGCTTAACAATCAGGGTGTGAGATTTGTATGCTTGATTGAAGACTCCATTATGCTTTAGCCATAGCTTTGGTCAATACCAGTATTAATGATTATTAAGACTGAGTTCTTTTAGACTTATGGTTTATGACTTTTGGCTTATGCTACAGTAACTAGCTTTCAAACGATGTGTCTTTTTAAGGCATGGTCTATTAGTCGATTGTAGTAGACACTGTACCGAATTCATCTGTATTGGTCAAAATCATACGCGAGTGTCTCTCTTTTCGTACTCTCTCTTACGAACAGTAACGATTCTAAATTTTAAGCTAAAAGTCATAAGACAGCCCAAAAGAACCCACCTTAAGTTCAGCCCTTTCACTTTGCTCTTCAAAATCTTTTTCTACACTCCGAGTCACTAGCCATGCAGACTAGACTTGGGGCGGGTTCGAATCTGCTTAAGCTTAGGCTTAAGATTCTATAGTAACTCACTGTTAAACGGTGCGTTTTTTCAAGGCAAAGTCTACAGGAAGATTGTAATACAAACTGTATCGAGTTCAACTTTACCGGCCAAAATCACATGCAACTATTTTCCTCTACGTACTGCCACTTGCAAATAGACCAGAATTCAAAAACCACAACCCAAAGGAACACACCCTTGTTCATGGTCAGCCTTGTCCGATTTTTCTAGGCTCAAACTGGGCTAGGCTTGGGCCTTGATATTTGTCCATAGACCTAGCCCGAAGCTAAAAAAAGCCCGAGATAGCCAATAAAATAATAACAAAATGTTATTTAGAAAATTAATTAATTAAATATTATTTTGATTCAAAAATACATTTAATAATAATTATTATTTTGAAAAAGAATTAAAACATTATTTTATTCAAAAATTTTGGGTTTTTCTGGGCTTCAGGCTAGGTTCGGGCTTTGCCTATGTCAGGCGGGCTCAGGCCTGACCATTCTAGGCCCAATCCAACGCTTGAACAGGTCTATTGCAGACTGACGTTCACTGCCGGTGTTAACATTTGAACTTGTATGCATGGTGATTAGATTCGAGTAGCACAAAGATGCAATTTCCTAAACTTGAAGGTACCAACTGAGACAGGCCAACTCGGCCATGGGCCCCGGACGAGCGGTATACATAGTTTTAGTGGCGGAGCTACGATTTTAATTTGGGGGGGAGTTAAGACACGTCCATTCTGAAATAAGTTCAAATAACATAGTACAGAAGTTCAATATATGTAACTAAGCAATCATTTAAATATTATTTACTTATGCTATTTCTTAGTTTGTTAGCATTGATCATAAGTCCTGCAACTTCTTTTTGAGTTCTGATTTCTGAGATCATCCTTTTAAACTTGAAGGCAAAAAAAGGAGCAATTTACTTTCTGGTGCCCAGATCAATCTATATGCTACAATCTATAACTACCTTGAAAACCATCTCACCGGAGCCTTTTGCATCCCCATCCGATCACTAAACCCTGTAACGAGAAAAAAAACCCAATACACCACTCTGTGCCACACAAGCTCACAAATTAGTATATCGAAACTCAAATTAACACCATAGAACTCTTCAAATACGTATCCTGCAACCCATAACGTTCTAATCATACCTTAATTTGGACAATTCACAAAGATATAGTACCATTATTAGCACTACCGAATTAGCAGCTAGTTGACATATGAACATAAGAAAATGATTTACCAGCATTCAAGATTCAAGAAGCTAATTAATATCGAGGGCTTAGGTGCATAGAAGAGTTGGGAGGTAAAGAACAAGGCATAGTAAGTTAGGAACATAGGGAACCTAACGAGGCGGGTGTAGAAGAGCTACTTTGATAGCTCCTGGCACTTCTCGACGGTGGGTGGGTTGGGGAATCTCCTATTGGGGTGGCCGATCGATTGAGGAAGTGTGGATGGCATGGACACTTAGGCTAATAGGCTTGACTTGTTATCTGTTAGGCTTAATGGGTTACTAAGAGTATGTTAGTATGTGCAGTGTATACTTTATATATTAAATGAGGTATATATTAGATTTTTGCGTAAAAAATCTCGGAGTGTGACTGCATCCCATGTATTAGTGTGGCACCGTCACTGCACCGTTTTGCCATCGCATCCGCGGCGGACGAGTCGCGCGCCGTGCGCTGCGCCCCCATTCAAACCACACCGTTCAACGGTCAACGTTCAAACTCCAGCTCCACACGCCCCAAACAATACCCCTCCAGCTCCACACGGCACACGCCGCACCCAAGTCTCCTCCTCCAAACCCCGCGTACGTAACGCGCCCACCCCCTACCCTCCTCCACAACCTATATATCCCCTCCTCCCCATTTTTTCACCACACTGACTACCTCCCAATCTCCTCTCTCACACTCATCTAGGACAGGCTGCAACTGCTCATCTAGGACACATCTCCGCGTCATTGGTTTCTTCTATCGTAAGCAGTACCAATGGTTCTGACGATGTCACGTGCTGCGAGGACTGTGGCGAGTCTGGTGCCCGATATACCGCTCTTGAGACGTGGCAGGCAGCAGGTGGCGGCGGAGCTGGCGGTGCCGGCGCACTTCCGGTGCCCGATATCGCTGGATTTGATGAGGGACCCGGTGACGGCGCCGACGGGGATCACGTATGACCGGGAGAGCGTGGAGGGGTGGCTGGCGCGCGGGCACGCCACGTGCCCCGTCACTGGCCGCCCCGTGCGGCTCGGCGACCTCGTGCCCAACCACGCCACGCGCCGGATGATCCAGGACTGGTGCGTCGCCAACCGCGCGCGAGGTGTGGAGCGGGTGCCCACGCCCAGGGTGCCCGTCGGTGAGGCTGACGCCGCGGAGGCGGTCGCAGCCTTGTGCGCTGCCGCGAGGCGCGGGGACGCGGCGGGGTGCGGGGAGGTGGCGGCCAGGACCCGGGAGCTCGGGAAGGAGAGCGAGCGGAACAGGCAGTGCCTCTCGGCGGCCGGCGCCGCACGCGCGCTCTCGTCGGCGTTCCGGCACCTCGCGGGCGAGCCCATCGAGGCCGCCAGCGCCGTCTCCGGCAACCTGGGGGAGATCCTGGCCGCGCTGACCGTATTCTTCCCGCTCGACGAGGAGTCGCTCCGCTGCATTGCCTCCCCGGCCTCGCTCAAGTCGCTTGTCTCGGTGCTGTCCCACGGCGAGCTGGCTGCGCGGGCCAGCGCCGCCGTTGTGCTCCGCGAGCTCGCCTCGTCCGCCGACCGGCACACCGTCGAGGCCATCTCAAGGACCCACGGCATGTGCGACGCGCTCGTCGGCCTCGTCAGGAACCCCGTCTCCCCGCAGACCACCAAGGCTGCGCTCGTCACGGCCTACTACCTCGTCTCCGCCACCGACCGCGCGGCCGCGCGCTTCACGGAGCTCGGTGCGGTGCCCGTCGTCGTGGAGCTCCTCGTGGACGCCGACAAGGGCACGAGCGAGAAGGCCCTGGCCGTGCTCGACGGCGTCCTGTGCACAGACGCCGGCCTCGGGTCCGTGCGCGCGCACGCGCTGGCCGTGCCGGTGCTGGTCAAGAAGATGTTCCGCGTGTCCGACATGGCCACGGAGTTCGCCGTCTCCGCCCTCTGGCGCCTCTGCCGTGCTGCGGACGCCGGCGCGGCCGCGTGCCGCGCCGAGGCGCTGCGCGTGGGTGCGTTCCAGAAGCTGCTGCTGCTGCTCCAGGTGGGCTGCGGCGGCGTGACCAAGGAGCGGGCCAGCGAGCTGCTCAAGCTGCTCAATGGCTCCAGAGGCAGCGTCGAGTGCATCGAGACAGTCGACTTCAAGGGGCTCAAGAGGCCATTTTGATCAATTTTCCTTCCCTTTCTGTGTAGAATGTTTTGAGAATTAGATGTGTGGATGAAAGATACAGACAGGATGATTAGGTTTAGGAAATTTTTTGACACTGTAATTACACATTCATATACAAAGAGATCGTCACACAGGAGAATTGAACAATCTTTCTTGCCATATATATTCTTGTGCAATTTTGCTGCTTTCTTGAAGTCATTTGGTTGTTTTATGATTTTGATCTGAACCAAACATGACAGGAAACGAGGAAAGCTATGCTAATGGAAGAGAACAATGATACTCGAAAACCATTCAGCCAAAATTTTCATGCCATCCTATGTCTTTTGTTGCTATTGTCCAATGCTCAGGCTGTTAGTGTACTTTCCTTCAGTTCATTTGATCGTGAGAGTTGTAAACTTGTGATTCACATTCATGAATGAAAGCAACAGACATGAACAATTGATCTCGACATCTTCAGTTCGACGCGCAGTCTTCTCGTCTGCTTGGTAAACAAATGAAAGAGACGAGTCAGCCACTTCGATTCTGATTTCTGGTCCCAGAGCAATGCTGTGCATGCGCTCCTATTCCATCGGTTCTGCGCGTTCACACAGAGAAAAGCTCCCGTTTACTTACTTCACCTTTCGAGCTGTAAAGCTCGTACTTTTGGTACCATTTCATTCCACGATCGCTAGTTCATGTCGATCAGAAGAACAAGGTTGTGAAGTACAAGAAGAGAACACACGAGTAAGGAATATATACACGTACGGGACGATGAGCACACATGAATCGCGAGTAAAATCTGACAATTTTCTTTATGACAATATTATAAAAGAGAGAGCAGAAGGTTCATATATACACTGGACAATCCAAACGGCATGTTCGTACGAAGGAAGGTCGTGAGTTTGATGCCCGACTCGCAAGACAGATATAGTTGTGATCGTTTTAGTTTCAGCTTTTAGCTTCTGGCTTAATTTTCACTATTTATAAATTTCATTTTTTCTGAACTTTTGGTTTTTTGTTGAGCTTTTTTGCCGGTTCTTTTTTCCCGTATTTGTTTGTATTATACGTAATGGGCTAACATATTTTTTTATATTTTTTAATTTTTTTAAATTTAATTATACTAAATAAGCCTCTGTCAGCTACAATATTTTTTCAGCCAGCTACAGTGCTTTTCAGCCATAACCCACAAAAAATAAGCCCAAATGATCACCACCTGTACGTGCGCGACAGTATGAATGAGGTGCAAATCCAGGGTGGGCTAACAGAACATGTATTATTCGCTCAGTCTTCTTCTTGAAATGAATGGCAGAGTTCCTGCCTTTGGTTTGAAAAAAAAACTCGCTCGTCTTCGGTCCTCGTAAGGAAAAATGAAAGAAAAGAAAGAAGAGAAAGAAGCAAAAAGATAGACTATAGAGGCCAGTCTTCGCCGATGAGCCGTCACGGCACCGATCAATCAGACGGATCCATGAAGTCAACCGTTCGCCGTCGACCAAACTCTGCTAGCTCATCACGAATTCATCAATGAATTCTATCGAGTTCAACACCTAAACCATTCAGCAGTTCAGCTAACCCTGAACTAATCTACGACCTAAAGCATTCAGCAGTTCAGCTAGCCCTGAACTAAACTACGGCAGCTACAGAATTAGATTAATAGTAGTGCAGTGAGTGCATACTTTTCTGTCTCCAACCAAATGGACCGGCACGCTGACCTCTCGCTATCAGATCACAGAGTCTGCTGCCTCTTGGCCATTGCATTTCACTGGTTGCTATCGCTGCTTTATGGCTCATTAGCTTCTTGATTTTTCTAGGTCTGTTTCGAAGGATCGTCCAGTTTTCTGTGAAATTTAAGGCGTTCCAAACGGTTCTTTGCCGGTCGTGGTTGGGTGTAGTTTCGAGCTTTCGGTGTGTCTACGTACGTTCATTGATGCCTGATTGCTTGCTTGCTTGCATGTAAAACTACGGATTTGTGGAGTTTAATTCGTGGACTAGGCGTACTTGTCGTACGAGGTGGGTAATTACTTCGTACTAATAGTTGGCCGGTCGGTTTGGACGTTTGGACCGGCGAGACCCGGTTCTTGTGGAATTTTGCGACTGCTGACTGGTTCAACAATCTCCGGTTGATGGAGCACGGTAGCAAACTAACAATGCAGCACACAAATGTACGGATGTCTTATTCTTTTGAGGTGTGATCAATAGTTTTTGGCTGAATTTTTTGAGACGGTGGAGACACTGATACGAAGTTTTATACTTGAAAACTATTTAAAAAACGGATTCAAGAAATCATTTGAAAAGCCATCCCATTTATTACCAAAGCCGAAGCTAAAAACCACGTAAATGACAAAAAAGATCAGAGTTCGTCACTAGCTAGTCTAAGTAGCACAAATCTCCACGTAGCATTGGTTAGTATTTTAGCTTGATCTAATGGCTTCGTTTTTTTAGGTAGTTGGCTGGAAACGAAGCAAAACTCCAATAAAAATATCAACATTTTTTGGAATCGGATGCTCTTACTAGTCCTCCATGTGCAAAGACAAGCCATCGCACTAGGCATTGACTTGTACGCCGAAGGGTCTGGCTTGCTGGTGAGGGGACCTCCTGCCGTAATCTATCAACAAGAAGAAGCTGTCCTTACCAGAATATTCTTATTTCATACTCCCTGTAGTTCCACATGTAAGTCGTTTTAGACTTGAGCGTAACTATTTTACCCTCGGTCATTCTCATGTTAAATGCACAGCATGCACATCCTCTCACCGGTCTTTATTGATGGTCTAATCTTTACTATTTAATAAGTTTGAGTTGGTGATTGGTGTATTCTCCTTCCTCCCTTCTCAACCGTCCGATTTGAATATTGAAATCTTGACCATCTATTTAACATCTCTCCCCTCTCTCTCATATCTAACTACCCCTCCTCTCCACTTCCACCAACAGTTACCATCTCCCACCCACTTTTCTATCCGGCCTCTCTCGCCTCTCTCCTCTCCTGCTTTGCTTGCTTTTGCTCCCTCTCCGCTTCACCTTCCTACACCGCCTGCCCCTCCTGCCGTGCCGCTGCCTTATGCTCCCTCGACGCTGGCGTTCGCCCACGACACGCGGTGCAGGAACAGGATGCACGACGAGGACGACGGCGCAGGGTGGGGGAGGAAGGAGGAGGTGGGGCAGGGAGGGGAGGTACGGGGAGAGGTGGACCCCGACGGCGAGGGAGATGAAGAGTGCGCCAGAGAAGAAGAGCACCTTGTTGCGGCTGAGGTGCCAGTCCGTGAGCCCCATGGGGACGAACAGCACCACGCAGGCCGCGAGCACGCCCACCTGCGCCGCGACGGACACCATCGACCGGCCAGCCTCGCATGCGAGCAAGGGACCACCAGATCTGGGCCTCGCTAGGGGGGATGAGATCGCAAGAGGAGGTTAGGTAGGCGGGCGATCGAGCGGCGCGGCGTGGAGAGAAAGCGAGAAGCAGAGAGGGGGGCGTCGCGTGGTGGGTCGGTGGGGTTCAGCAGGGTAGGGTAGCGGAGCGGAAGGGGGTCGGCGGGATGGAAACAGCGGAACGACAAGCGGGTGCGGTGGGGGGCTGGCTGGCTTCGGTGCTTTGGCGCTTGGAGTTGGCCGCAGTCGGTGCGATGCGTGCGCCGACGTGGACCTAGGGGCGTTGGCACCAGGCTGACTCGGCCCCGGTTTTCGTTTGTAAAAGATAGTGAGATGGGAGGATGGTTATTCAGATTAGAAGTTATCGTTTCATTAATGGCGTGTGTTTTTCTTCTGCTTTGTTAAGTGAGAACAAAAATGATGACAGGTCAATTCCAATGCTACTCTCTCTGCACCGTAATACTAGCTAAATGCCCGTGCGTTACTACGGATTTTAAAATTTTATCATACTATATGTTCTAAAACTAATGGGTGGTAAAATTTGTTGGAACGTGCATACAAATATGTTCTAATTTTTTTAAATCTGTAGCAACGTACGGGCATTCAGCTAGTACAACATTGGTTCACTAGTTAGGTGGGAGTAGATATAGGGAATGGAGACATGGGAAAAGAGTTCGTTTAGTGAAGGAATTAAGGGTAAAACATGAGCAAAACAGGTAAAGTACCTAGAAATCGTAGAAGGACTGACATTTAGAGAAAGCAGAGAATGCTAAAATGACCTACATTTAGGATGGGAGGGAGTAAAATGTACTAAAAGCTACTCCCTCCAGTTCTATAATATTTGTCGTTGAAGGCTTCTTAGCTTTGTGTGAAAATTCCTGTCGCTGGGTGCTTTAGAGGAAGTTTTGGACGAATTTGCTCCTATAGTAATTGCTTTCTCCACATCTCATGCATGCATACGAAGCTTCGTTTCCTGCGCTGCATGTGGAGTAATACTTCCTGCATGCATACGAAGCTTCGTTTCCTGCGCTGCATGTGGAGTAATACTTCCTGCATGGCTGCGAGACCAATATCAATGGAGTAAGATTTGCATGCATTAAGCCAAGCTTGCACGGGACTGAGGAGAGCAGGCGCCATGGATTCTAGTGGAGGCATGCGTGCAAGCAACGGCTACGACGCCGACGAGAAGCCATGCACTTGGTGCGGTCGCGTCCACAACGAGATCCCTCCTGCAACGCGCATACGCACTACGCCGTGCTCTCGTTGCGGCCTCGTCCATAGCGAGTACACAGTCACGGCTTGGATCTATGATCTGGAAGAGTTCGACTGCAAAGTACTCCTACCTGATATCGACAAGATTGAAAGCATTGAGAGCAAAGGTATGTCAAGTTAAACGCAGATGTTTCGATGGCAGTACTCATCTAAGAGTCGATTTGATGTTGTTTGGCAGTACCAGTACTTGTAATCACAGTTCAAATTGATCCATTACATTTTTTCATCGATGAAAAAGCAGTAGTTTCTCTCTTGGCAAACTATTCAGCCAACTTGGCCATAGCCTCCCCTACCAACGATAATTCGCAACCGATTTGCAAAGGAAGATGACCCTGTCTTTCAAGGGTTCCTTTATTCATATGTGGAATCTTGAAATTATTTCCTCCTCCTACTTTCATTGCTTCCTTCATAACAAGTTGAAGTGTCAAGAAAATTCTGTTGGACTTTTGTGCTGAGTACTCCTGAAAGGCCTATTTTGTGTGAATTATTAAGATTAGCTTCAAGCAAATTTTCATAAAAAATAAATGAACGAAAGAAAAGAGATAGGACCTCTTCAACAGCTGGAACAAGATCTGCTACTGTCTTTGCAGCCTTCTTATACTGAATAGATTGTATAGCACGAAAAAAACCCAAATCTAAGATGTTGAAATCCGGTGAATTTGCCGGTTGACATATTAGCCGAATATCAAATCCATCTAGCTTAGCAGCTTCACAAAATAATGCATCTGCTGGTTCAAGATGAGGCCGAGCATTGTCCTGTTGAATATAGATAGGTCTGTTGACATCTTCACGTGGCCACTTAGCTCGAATAGCCGGCAATACCTTATTGACCATGAAAGCTCTTGTGACTTCCTTCGTAACAGATGCGATAGGCTTCACTTCCATTGTCCCAGCTGGCCGGTTAACACTGCTTCTTTTAGCAGGCTCATAAGTAACTAGAGGAAAGCACCCAATCTTTCCATCAAAAGTGCAATTTCCATTGACATCAAACCTTGGCCGAGTAACAGCAGTTAAGAACATGATTTTAGGGATGTTGTTCTTGCTTTTACATGTACGTGTAGGCTCATCTTCATCAGCAAGCATATAATATTTCTCAGATTTCCTCGTCAAATTGAACCATTTTTCATCAATATAAACAACATCAAATAGGTCCCTAAACATTGGACTGTTTGGCATGCTACCTGGATCAAGCATGGATACACACCATTGCAATCTAGCTTTCTTGTTTGCATCTGTTAAATATGATTTTATGCTATTCGAATGACGCTTAATGATACCTTCTCGTTTCAGTTTTAGCAACTTGTATTTACTCACATGTAACCGAGCACATACATCTTCAAGTGTTGTTCGTTCCTTAAGTGGAATGTCACCTAGAGCAGATAAATCTATTTCAACTCGCTTACGACCGGCGTTGCACCTTCTATTAGAAACATCAACCACAATGCCTTGATCAAGATAACTTTTACCTTGCTTCCAAATACGTTGAACAGATCGAACATGAACATTGAACAACTCAGCGACCTCCTTGGTTACATGCCGCTTTAGTTTTCCATTTGTGCTCCTTCCTAATAAAGCTTGAAATATTTCTTTTCGTGTTGTATTCGGCACATCTTTTTTGCCAGGGAATTGAAAAACAAAGTGAGATTTCAGCAATGGCAAAAATTAATGAAGATGATTTGGCAAAATACAAAGAGGATTAGGAATACCAGTAGCTTCTTCTACGGGTGGTTCTAGGTTCAAATCAATCCCAACTTCCACAGCATTATCATCTAGGAGTAGTGAGCCAAAAACATGAGTTTGAAAGGAATTGTTGTATGGCAAAAAGAATGTTGAACGAATGCAAAATTTACAAAGAAAAAAAGAGTTACAAATTCAAATCAACAGATAAACAAGAAACATACCGTATTCTATCTCATCAGCAGAATCATCTTGTGGCTCCATATTCAGATCCATCTCTATTCAGCCTTGCTTGATGGGAAGTCTTATGTTGTGGGCTTGTTGCACTGGCAGACACAAGCAAAATGGAAGCCGAAATGGAGCAAATACTTCTGGCATGCTAGGTCTACACGGTGTATAGCTGTATAAATACATTAGCAGTGCGCGCGAAAAGAAATTTGTTCAACATTTTTAGGTCACATGAGCATGGCGGCAAAATGGACGAACGAAACTTACAGGTGCGAGTGAAAAAAACACTCCAGATGCCCACCAAAAAAACGTTGCCTTAGGCGACTACATGTACTCCACGTACGGGCCAGATGCATGCGACTTGGTTGGATAATGCATGCGCCATGCAAAGCAAGCAAGTCACAGGGCCATACAAAAATCACACAAAAAAACGCAAGAGCAAATACTTCTGGCATGCTAGGTCTACACGGTGTACAGCTGTATAAATACATTAGCAGTGCGCGCGAAAAGAAATTCGTTCAACATTTTTAGGTCACATGAGCATGGCGGCAAAATGGACGAACGAAACTTACAGGTGCGAGTGAAAAAAACACTCCAGATGCCCACCAAAAAACGCTACCTTAGGCGACTACATGTACTCCACGTACGGGCCAGATGCATGCGACTTGGTTGGATAATGCATGCGCCATGCAAAGCAAGCCATACAAAAATCACACAAAAAAAACGCAAGCAACGTGACTCGAACTCCTAACCTCCTGCTTTGAGATGGCAGCCCTAACCACACGGCCTAGGTGTTAGTTGTGCTCAAAATTACCACGCAATGCTATTTAATATGGGCAAAATAGGGAATAGCCATGCTAATTAATCCCTCCTTGGTAAGTGAGATTATGTCCAAAACGACAGATATTATGAAACTGGAGGGAGTAGTAGCATATTCCAAAATTTTAAGCTTTTTCTCTTGTGCTATGTGTGAGAAAAAAACTTCTGTTGCAATATACTCCCTACAGTGATAAAAGAATTTTGATTTGGATATTGATACGGCCCTTAAAATGTAATTTTGATCATTAATTTTTATTATAATATGTTTATAAAATCCAATAAAATTATAATATTATAAACTTTTGAGACAAATATATACATAATTTTTATGTTTCTAATCTAAATATTTAAAAGATATGTGTAGCCAAAGTTTAGAAAATTATATCCGAGATGATTCTTTTGAAGCGAGAAGCGCTAGTGCCTGTTTTCAAGAGCATTTTCTGGCAATATACTCTTTTATTTTCTTGGGCGTTTTAGGGTGTAGGTCCCACAAGATATTCTCACCAACTTCAATGAGATGGGTTCAAAATAAAGCTATATCATTAAATCCTAATTCACAAGGTATTATGACCATATTATTAAGGGCATTCTTAGTGCACAGTGTGTATAGGTGGTATCAAACATATCACATCATATACAAATATCTCCATTATAAATTTTTTGATGTATGATATCTAGCAACTACTCTATTTAATTAATTTCTTTTCTCCTACCCTACCTCCTTTCTCTCCCTCCTCTTAATCATCAGCCTCTAACTTTCTTGGTTTTTCCGAATAGGTTATATCTTGTATGAGATACATCTCTATTATATTCTCTTTCTTCCTTTAACTCTCCTTCCACATAGACTTTCATCCTATTTAGCATTTCTATAAAACTGCCTACGTCAGAGTGCCCGCCGCACTGTAAGGTGCCACTATTTTCTTGACATCGAATTCTCTCCAGAGGTATTTTTTTATAAAAGAATTCTCTCTAGACATAAATGGAGCTTCATCATTTAACGGTTCGAGTTTTGTTCTTTTTTTGGGAAGGAAAATAGTATGGGAGAACCCTATGGTTCAAGCTTAATTACATAAACACTATATGCAATTTTATGATGCACATGAGTTTCATCACTGTATGCAATTTTATTTCTTAGGCCGGTGAAAGGCCTGTTAATACATATTAAGCTACGTACATTTCTAACGAAATACAATTACCAATCAATACAACCGTATCTCCTATCACACTTGCGCATGACTAGAGGAAAATCAAGAACAAACGAATACACCTATATACGAAGGGAAGATAAACAAAAATCCAAATGGCAGTGTGTGTAAACTAATTAAGAGTCTTTCAGCTGGGTGCTAGCGCTTCTGCAACGGCAGCCTCCTTACTGCATGGCTACGTCGCATTATTGATGCATGAACCCTAACAAGGGCACTATCTCCATCTTGTTGTTTACGGTGGTGGTGGTGGGCACTTGTTGTTGGGACTCCATGTCCCGCACGAGGCGCCCTGCTTCATCTCCAGTGTCGGTAGCCTGTGGCGCAGCCGCCAGATCAGCGACGACGGCAGCTCAATGACCGAGACGCCGGCCGGCGCCTCCTCTCCCCACCAGCCGCCGTCGGCCAGCGGCCTTGCCGCAGCGGCCGGCCGGGTGCAGGTGCCCGACAAGACCACGAAAACCAGGAGCATTGGCACGACAAACTTTGATCTCATCATGGCGTACCACGTCTCTCTAGAGCTTCCTCCTTCAGCTAAGCTCACATGCAACTAATCTTTTGGTCGATCTCTCCCTATCTAAGCTAAGCTAGCTACCAAACTTGGCAAGAAGTAATGAACGTACATATACATATGCACGTAGCTGCATATATATAGGGAATGTTCAGATCGAGCTGCATGCATGAATGCATGATCACTTGGCTAGCTTAGCTATGCATTTTGGACTTAAACTTTGTGAAAGTTCCACGCAAATGGATCCATGCATGCTAGCTGCTTTCTTACGTGTGCGACCAGGCGCCGTCCGTGCACTTGACAAGTTGCCGTCGTCGATCGATTCGATGGTCCACGCGGTTTGCAAGTTTTGCCATGGAGGAATATCGAACTGACAAATTAGTCATGTTTGTGCGCGCGCCCTCATCGTGTGTCAGTCGACTAAAATTTTTTTATTTCTTAATCACTGAAGTTGTACTCTCAGTCAACTAAAGTTGCAGTATACTAATTTCTCCTCTCTTGAAATTGTATTCTTAGTCACCTAAAATTACAATATAAAAAAGTGACTGAGGATGAAAGAAAAAAACAGTCACAGTCGCCTATGCAATAGCCACTCTCTGGTGCAAAAGTGTACATGTTACGTATCTTTCGGCCGGCAGGTCTGAGGTCAGTGATCTCCTGCCGTAACGAACGCTGCATGGAAAAATCGGCGCCGGTTGAACAGTTGAACAGGTGGAAAATCGGCGGGGTTAGCGGTAGGAAATGAAAGCACTGTCACCATGTATTCATGTTCCAGGCAATAGATCGCTTGCTTAATATGCCTGTGATAAGTGATAACGGTGCTGTGTCCTTTTTTGTTGGAAACGACTTCAGCTGAGTGCTCTGCTATAGATTGATGCCACGAGAACAAAACAGTGTATACAGTTTCCTTCAAAAGACAGACGAGGACCTAACGCGAATTAAGTGCTTACAATTAAAGCAAGCTTGGAGACACTTGTCACCTCATTTTCCATCCCCTAGCTAGTTTACTGACGGATTGAGTGGCGCTGTTAATTGATATGAAAGTTCAGGGACCTTCAAAACTGAAGTTGAGATTCAAAGGCCTAACCTGACACAATCGAACAAGCGTGAGGACTTGTATATGGTGCAATTTGCTCAGAGGGGAAAACTACGACCATGTGCTATTGACTAATGGACTTCCTGGTTTAGTTTGGAACTTGGACTTCCACTATTTCGCCATAATCAATCAAAAGTACATACATACTTGTCCTACATTGTATGGCCTACATTCGCGTGAGGAGACGTCGACGAAGAAATCCTGCACTATTTTCCGTTGGCTTGATCGATCTTGGACTTGGACTGCGCCAAATTGAAGTTGCACGTTTGTTAGGTCCGTGACTAGCTATGTGCATGAACGGTTTTGCTATTGCACGGTCGACTGAAATTTTTTTATCTCTCAGTCATCTGAAGTTGCACTCTCAGTCACCTAAAGTTGCAGTTTACTAATTCACCTCCTTCCGAAGTTGCATTTTCAGTCACCTAAATTTGCAGCGTACAAAAAATAACTGAAGATGAAGAGAAAAAACAGTCGCCTATACAATAGTCACTCCCGTGCATGTAACACCTCAAAGTTCAAATTGAGTTTGAATTCTTTTTGAATTTTCCTCCTGAAGTTGCATTTTCAGTCACCTAAACATACAACGTAAAAAAAATAACTAAAGATGAAGAGAAAAAACAGTCGCCTATGCAATAGTCACTCTCGTGCATGTAACATCTCAAAGTTCAAAATGAGTTTGAATTCTTTTTGAATTTCTTTTGAATTTGAGTTCTAGCCAACTGGGAAATTCTTTTCCAAAAACCGCTTTCCTCTTTTGGCCAACCCACTTTCACCCCTCGGCCAGAGCCTTTCTCCTTCCTCGCCATTTCTCTGTGCAGCTGAGCCAAGCTGGCCACCCGCGCCGCCGTTTTTTGCTGATCCTCCCCCGTGTTCACACTTCCTGCCTTCAGCTTTGCTAGCGCAAACCTCGCACATCATCTTGCTACCACCCCATACCATCCTTGCTGCCTCGTATTGCGCACCGTACCAATTAGGGTCACCGCCGCTTTTCATTGCCTCGCCTGGCTGATGCACGTGCACTCCCCGTACTTGCCCATGTCATCCATTGGTAAGCATGCCAGAGGCTGTAGTACCTTCCCCGCCACCTTGCCTGCAAGCTTGCCTCTCTGACCGCGCCTCTCACCACCGAGGCCTCCATGCGCCGACGCCGCTCAGCTCAGCTCACTGCACCCACCGCCTTGCCATAGCTTTAAAGTCCATTCAACCGCCTAGACCACTCCACGCCACTGCCAATTGCCCAACCGAGACGCTCCCCTGACCTCTTCCGTACCACACCACCGCCGACGAGCTCCCCTGAGCTGGTGAGCCTCCTTAGCCAATATTCTAATCCAGCCAACTATTAGCCAATAAAAGGCCACCATAGCTTCATTATGCCACCTCAAATTCACGTATGTACTTGCCAGACCCTCCCCTATCCGTAGCCCCGCCAACGCCTTGGACCACTGCCGGCCGAATCTCTCTTCCGTGGGTAGCCAACTTCAAAGCCCTAAAGCCAAATCCATTGCTAATATGGTGTTTACCTCATGTTATATATGCTTAGATCCTTCGCAACCCCACCGGAGAGCCACCAGAGTCGTTTTTTGCCGTGGGGGAACCCGAGGGGGCTTTCTTTGCCGCAAGCTTCAACCATTGTTTCCCGTGCCCTCCAAAACCCCAAAATGGATTTCCGAACCATAGGAGAGTCTGTCCATGCTTCCAATCTCCATCGGTGAGCTTCGCCGATGCTGTTTTGCGGAGGTTGCTATACCCCTGTTTTCGCGCCGGGGAGAGAGGGCAGAGGTTGGAGGGGGATTCATGTTGGGTCGTCAGGCCATGCACGCGCTGCTTGTTTGGGCTGACGTGGTTGCGCGCATCTGGGCCAAGCAGGTTGGCCTATGAGGCCGAAGTTCATTGGAGCTGTACTGGGCCGATTAAGCATTGTGCGGCACTGTTCATACCAGGCCAGCCTAACACTGTAGTAACCTTGGCAGCTACTGTTCACTTCAAACCCGATTCGCTTCCTTTTAAACTCGATCTGGCACTATGCTATACCAGTTACTGTTCATGACTCGATCCTGAAATGAATATTGACCGACCCGTTACTATTCACCAGCAAACCCAATAGCAAGTATGTATCCCTTTTGACTGTTTCAAGCCCGTTAAACCCATTCTGAGCTCTGTTCCGCCAACCCAGATCCCAATAAAACCCCAACCCACACTGTTCCAAAATCAATCCTCCATTGCATACCAGCTTGTTACTATTCATTCCAAAATCTGTCCAACATATTTATAGCCGTTTCGACTATCTCGAACCTAGCTAGCCCAATCCAACCTTGTTCAACCAACCCAAGTACCGCTTAAACTCCAACTATCAAAACCCATTTCTTTTTATGTATTTTCTCATTATTTTATTGTATTTTCTTTCCAGCTTGTATTTTGCAAAGTAAGAATTTATTTGAATTCCATTCTTTTGTGCTAGCATCCGGATTCGGCTAGCTAGTCAACAGAAGAGCTATAGGAGCCATTAAGCAGTTAGCATAAGCCTAAAAACCACAGTAAAATAATCAAAGACTATGGATAAAGAGGTGCATCACATGTTTTTGATCATGTTGAACCTACATCTTTTAATTATTTAATTAGAAGTACTTTCATTATTATTTATTTATGTAATGTTATGTATTTATAAATAATTGTTTGGAATGACTTGATCACTAGTTATGTCCTAACACTCGAAAAGCCCTATTTTACTTGACGACCATATTGTAAGTCTTAAATGTTTTACAGTACCAAGTATTTTGGCATTTTGCCAATAGATTTATAAAATTGTACTAGGGTTGAGGATGAATCATGAAAAGCCACTAGATGGTTGGAATCCATAAACTTAGCCTGGAGTTGAGGCTTGGGGTTGGAATGGTCGTAGTGCCATAGAGCACTAGGGATCTGGTTGTGGATGGCTACCTCATGGTGAAAAGTAAGGATTGGAACTTTATGCTGAGTAGAGGACATAGAAATTGTTCAACCACAAGGGTTGACTAGTCAAATCTGGTCTAGTAGCTGCTCGTCTCAATTGAATATATATATATAGAGGAACTAGGAGTGAAAGGGCGTGGTATGAGAATAGTAAAACCATACTTAACAATGGTAAGCCCACTCAGAATCAGGCGGGAACGTTTCCAAATTGGCCAGTGGATACTCGCATTTGAGTGGTGCAAAATCCACCAGGTAGAGACTATATAAAGAGATGAGCAGCGAAAGACTTTATTTTCTCAACTCAGTCGCACGCTAACTGAAGCGTGTCTATTGCATAATATTGAGAGTTTGAGAATTCTTATGGGTAAAGCCGTGCAACTCTGAGAGTATAACAAATGGTATTTGAGTACATTGCACTCTCAGTTAATGAAGTTGTATTTTATGGGTGATTCTAATTACAAGGCATAAGTAGATTTTAATGAATTTGGTAATGGAAACTATGGTTAACAAACCCCTTTCTATTAATTAAATATTGTTTTATTGTTTTAAAAAATATAAAGTTCTTTACCAGTAAACTTGCATCAATAAATATAATAATAATAAACCTAACACATCCCATTTCTTGAAATACTAGAAATTAGTTAAATAGCATTTCCCCATGTGGTTTGCTGAATAACTAGCGTACTCAATCCTACTTAATTCAATCAAATCAGATACCAGAAGAGTATAGGACACTTCAAGTTTTCACGTTAGGGCTACGACCGCACTTAAACGTTCATGTGGAGATTTCTTATGTTTTTCTGAATGTAAGTTAAGTTTCAGGCTCGAACACCTGTAGTGTTGCTAAAGTCAACCACTAGGTCTTATTTTTAATCAAGTTAATTATTTTTAAATGTTCATGAGCAGGTATGATACTCTTTCTGTCCGCAACTAAACTTTTGAATTTTTACGGAATATACAACAGCCCTATTCTAAAAATGGGGTTGTTACAATGCATCTGATCAGAAGTTGTAGTGACGGACGAACAACTTCAATACTATGACTATCGTACTTTAGTTTTCTTTTGCTGCCCAAAACCATAGGGTGTATTCCCTAGGGCTTCCTGTTAGGGACTTGCTTGGGGTGGGATCGGTTAAGAACCTGGCTCAATCCATGTGGAAAATCCCAGGGTGGGAACCTACCCTGAAAGTGCGTTTGGACGTAGTATGGGGCTAAACAATCCTAGCCCAATCTAATGGAAAAAAATCTGAAGGTGTATCTATGGCCTCGTTTGACACAGCTCTAGCTCCGAGATCTATGCTGGATCTGTAGTTTGTTGACTAAATTAAAGTGATTTAAATATTTTTATTTAATATATAATATAAATGAAATGAGTCATGTAAATGCACTTAACATGCCTGCAACTCTAGATCCAGGATTTCCTAGAGCTACAGATGACCAGCTCTAGGAAATCTACAGATTTTCTAGAGCTAGAGCTCTGCCAAACGGGGCCTATGTTTTTTCTATAGTGATTTATAAAACCCTCCTCTGGCCAGGAAATTTCCCCACGAAACTCGATGCTACCGCCCCTTGTGGGTCATGGTCCGCCCTACTCATGCTACCTCCTTTATGATCCACATTGTTGTGCACTCTACACTTCCATTGCACCGCGCATCATATCGCGGATTCTTTGCACCCAATGAGAACTGAGGAGATGGCGAAGGCCATGTGGGCATCAAGGAGGAGGTCCTGGCCCAACATCTTTGTCATTTCTGTAGGACCGAACGGGCAACAGGGGGTGAATGGTGCCTTCGAAAGGTAAAGCGATGCGGTCGAAAACACGACCGTGGTTGAACTGGAAGTGATCGTAATGGAGTTGGAAGAGCATAGTAGCGCATGACCGCAAGATCCAAACTCCATGTAACTTTTGATTAAAAGATCAACTAGCTATGAAACTTTGTACACAACATGGTTAAGGTCTCAAGAGGCTGCTCTAATCTTTTATTGAAAACTTAGCAAGCATATTGAGAGCTTTTTGCGAAATAACTGAGTGCGCACAAAGTCAAACCAAAGTGATCACAAAGACAATCAGACAAAGCTCGTGGGAACAGAATAGCTAAGATGGCTTTGAGAATGATTTCACAACACCTAGCAAATCAGATCATCAACAAGACAAGCAAGAACTTTCTCTTAGATCAAGAAGGGAAAGGTACAACTGACGAACAGAGAAGAAATAGAGAAAGAACCAAAACAAATCTGAGCCAACTCAAGCAAATAAAAGATACACAAGCAGTCGATCAAAGGTTGATGTATTACTCAGATGATTGGTTTCACAGCCACTCCTCTTAGGAGGACCAAGCTCTAACCCTAGATCCCACACTCACTCTCTAACCTAACTCACATGGGAGGGAGTAGGAGCTAGCCACCACAAGACTTAGCCAACCATCTCTCTCACTCAAACCCTAGCTCTTGCCTCCCCCTCTCCTTTTTATAGGCTCACCTGTGAACCCTTGACCTAATGGATCCTACTAGTAGTCGAACCCAAGGATAACCCGTTAGCCTCACCAAACACTGGGTTTTACTCATGCACACTTCTCAAAGTGGCTTACATGTGGCCCCAATGACTTGTCTTCAAGCCTTGCATGCATTCGGATCCCACCGAACCGTCCTCGCTTGCAAATGACCCAAGTCACTTGGCGCACCACATGCTTCTCCTCATGCATGACGGTACTAGGCATCCTTGACCGTCTGGACCTCGACTCCTCCCTGATCTTAGTCTCGGACCACCTCGCCATTGCCCGTCATGTCCACCTCCGGTAGCTCCTACTTCGGTTTCTCGTCGTCCCGACTTACAATCACCTCACCAGCCTCGGTCATCTTCAGTGTCTTCTTGACTGTTATGGACCTCAACACCTGTAACAGCCCAACTGTTTATTTCAAAATTCTCAGTAAAAAAATAAAATAAAATTGATTTAATTTAAAATAAAAACAAGTGTTATTTGGTTGCTTGAATTTTAGAGATTTTATTTGCTTGTTTTTAGTTTTAAAAAGGCTCTTGTTGAAAGTAATTTACTAAATAAAGAGTATTTTGAATTTGTATAAAATCCTAGTTCAAATTAATGATTTTAAAACATTTGTCTTTTATTTGGATTTTCTGTGATTTTCTAGGATTTTAAAATCAATTTCAAAGCTAAAAATTATTTTTGTAAAAATTTAAAGGAAAAATTTAAGTTGGAAATATTTTTCCTAAGTCTAAAACAGCTCCAAGAATTTCTATAATTTTTTTGGAATTTTTGGACATTATTTACTATTTTCTAAGTATTTTTTGAAGCTTTCTAGCATTTTTGAAAAGTTAAAACAAAATTTAAATCCGAATTAGTCACAGGCTAACACGTGTCATGCCCTGATTAAATTCATCCCGCCCCTTGATCTAATCTTGGCCGACCGCCTTCTCTTACCCCTTCATTTGGGCTCAACGGCCTAGATTCAATCCATCGTCACCCGATCTCATCCACCCCATCCATCTTCACTTAAACCCTTCAATGGCCCCGATTCCTTCTCTTCGCCGCATGTCCTCCATCCAGCCGTCCACCTCTTTCTCTTCCCTCCTCTCTCACCGATGCGCAGGCCCCACTTGTCATCTTTGTCTTCCACCTCCCCCTTCTTCTACCTCTGGCTGTGCGCCATGGCCGCCACACCTGAGCTCCGTTTCCTATTCCCAAAAATGCCGCCTTGGTTTCCCCCTCGCCACCGCACCTCGCGTCAACCATTTATGATCTCTCCCCTCTTGCGTTCACACCGGCCGAGCCGATTTTCCCCAGGAACTCCAACGAGCCGCGCTGCCCTTCTCCCTTATAAAATCCCCCCGAGCGCCTTCTCCCGCACCGCCTCCCTCTGCTCTCCCTTTTCCCCACCTCGGCCGAGCCCCAAAGCCACCGGTGCGCTGCCGCGCCGTCGCCAGGTGGGATTCGAACCCCGCCGCCTCCTCTCCCTTCTCCTCTTCTCGCCGGCCGCCATTGAGTGCCGGAGCTCCGGCGAGCTCGCGGGCTCCATGCGCCCCGCACTGACTCAGCCACGTCATCGCCCTAGCCATGTGGTAGCCCAGTGGCATGCCACGGCAGCCGGCCTCGCAACATCAGCATTTTCAACTCAAAAATAATTCGGCCAAAAATTAATTTCCCCTATTGACATCATAAATATCCTTTTCAGTATAAAATAATTCCAAAAAATTAGCCTTTTCCATTTTGTTTCTTTTTAAACTTCTGGAAGCCCGTATTCCTTCGTTTTAACTCCGATTTGACCCGTTCAAATTTCTAAATTCTTCTAAAATCCTAAAAATACCCCTTTTGAATTTTATTTGAATTTATTTTGGTTTTTCGCGGTTAGATTTCGACAATCTCGGAGAGCACGACTTTGATAACGTGCACCAGGACCTTGAGCAAGGCAAGTTACACCATTGATCATGTTGTTTCCGCTAGTTTAAATTATTTATGTTGTTTTTAAATTATTATGCATATGTACTTTTATTCAAATCTAGTTTAAATTCTAGTTATGCCTAAATCCTTTGTATAGCCAAACTTGACATTGAACACAATTATGCCTTGTCACCCTATATTAAAACCTAGTTAGTACACTAGTATTGACTAGAAATTTTGAAGTATTGCTTAGCCATGCTTAGACAATCATAGGATTGGGATAATTTTTCACATAAAATGATAAACTTTTGAAGTGTATTCTTGACTTTGGTGAGTCAAGAATGATTATGAAATATTTTTGAACAAAATATAAAAACTTGGTTTAGACTTAGGCATTGGTATGGTGGTGGGTGCTTGCTGGCATGCATTGTTGTTTGATAACTCAATGTTGATTGTCAAGCACAAGGGGTAAGTGGTTAGGCCTAAGTCAAGTTAAGGACCGGTCTGTGAGCTACTATTACAAAGTCGCACCGTACTACCACAAGTCTGGTATGGGATAGACCTGGTCGAATAATTTGTGAAGTTCCGACTTGATCTCGCTATAGGCTGAATGTGAGCATGGCGCAGGCCGTGAGAAGTCTCACATGGCACAAGTGGGGGCTCCAACATGTGGATTCATGTTGTGGTGAAATCTTAGTGGCGGTGTGATTAAGTTGACAACGGAGTATTGTAAAGGCCTTGTCATGATCTCCTCGCCGCACACCAAAGGAAGTGTGTTTATTCGATGGCAATATGGGATGATTATGTCTTGTGGGTAAAACTGTACACCTCTGTAGAGTATATAATCTATCCTAGATAGCCGTGCCCACGGTCATGGGCAAGTTGAGTATGCTTTTTTCA
The DNA here is from genome assembly GCA_017311315.1 of Dendrocalamus latiflorus. NCBI lineage: Eukaryota > Viridiplantae > Streptophyta > Magnoliopsida > Poales > Poaceae > Dendrocalamus > Dendrocalamus latiflorus. The sequence continues at coordinate 21,995,830 of CM029631.1, forward strand.
CATATTAGACTTTGGTTTAAATTCTGGTTTATGGAAAATTTGGATATCTTTTGGGAAAGATGGTCCGGGTGAGATACCCGTGGATAGGTTAGTGCTTGGTTGGAGCCTGCACTAGCAGTATTATTTTGTTATAACCTTGTTCCTATTTATTGTATCAAAAGCAGTTGTTGAATCTACTTACACTATTTACTTCAATTTCGCTTTATGCTCAACTAACCATATTAAGTTTTCCTTTGTCAATCTTTATGCATGCATTAACTCTGTTAAACTCCTGGTGTAACTTGTGGAGTACTTGATGTGCTCACGTTGCTCAATTTATCATCTTTCTAGAGGAAGCCTTCGACGACTACGGTGAGGATTGCAATGAATAGGCCATGTCTTACAGTCATTTGCCTGTGGGAAGGCTGGATGGGCTATTACTCTATTTATCTTCTGCTGTCTACTTTATGTTTTGGCTTCAAGCCATTATTGTAAACTTGGCCATAAAGCCCATACCTTGCTATATACCAGGATCGAAGTAATTGAACCAGACTGAACCAGTTGGGTCTTTGTCTCTAGCTCGATGCGAGCTAGGGTTCCACATAACCAGAGCAAGGGTGAGGGTAGGGAGGTCATGATCGATCGCCTTTGCCCCTGCCTTCCACTTGTATTCCCTCCTCTAGTTTCAATTTGGTGCAAGAGGAAAACATCGACTGACCTGCCTATACTCGACCTGAGCAGCACATGTAATCCCAAGGGCCATGCTAGAATGCCTCATATCTGACCTAGCATGCCACGAAGTCCATGCCAACAGAAACCACCACATCAGTAGGAAAAGGGCTGACAGGTGGTAAATCAAACAACTCTGCAATTGTGGGGCGAGGGGCATTTGCCACAGATATACTTGTAGGGGGGCAGTCAAACTCAGGCTGATTTCTAGGAGGTTATTTGCTTTTTTTTTGTTAATTATAAGGTGGTCACTTATGTTTGCATTACTAAATATAAGGTTAGAATATTTGAAATTTGATTTCAGTTCGAGATTTCGAGTCATGCTCGATCAAATATCTTAATTTTGAGTTATTTCAATTATTTGTGTCAGATACATGGGCAATATTTTAATTTTAAATTTTACTAGGAGATAGGTATGGTAAAAAAACTAATGATGTAATTAATGGAACTACCAGTAGGTAACTTATTGTACTTCAGAAAATACACAAGAATAACAGAGTCATAGATCGCACGAATGACTTACAGTGGGGTTAATGGAAAAGAGAGAAGCAGTGTAGAAACAAGCAGTCGTGGAAGTAGTTGACATCGAGAAAGAAGCCAAGCAGTTGCGCAGGCCGTGTTGCCCAAAAACCTTATTGCTACCCCGTGCAGGTTCTCTCCGCATCAATGGTTCGGAGATACCACTCACCCTCTTTCACAGTGCACATCGAGAAGAAGAGTCGATGAGATTCATGTGACACAACACTACATCATGAGTTTGTATATATATATATATATATATATATATATATATATATATATATATATATATATATATATATATATATATATATATATATATATATATATATATATATATATATATATATATATAGGAAGCTTCTTTTCTACACCCGGGTGTAATTACACCCTATATCGTATCTCGCAATATAGGGAGTATCTCGCATAACGGAAGATGTGTACGTGTAGTATATGGGTATTTAAAACCATCTAGGTGGTATGAACAATTTTTCAGAGATGGTATGTACATTTGTTCGACATACTCCTTTTTATGCGCGTATATGAGGGTATTTACAAAATACGCTAAAAACTATGAACTTCTTTACACGTTTTTTGTGTGGTTCACATTGGAGTATCTTATAATCAGTGTACAAATATACCTAAAGTGATAAAGGAGTATTTCAAGTTTATTTAGGTGGTATATTAGAGATGGGTGTAATTACACCCGGGTGTAAAAGGTATTTTTCCTATATATATATATATATATATATATATATATATATATATATATATATATATATATATATATATATATATATAGATCCAGACTGGTAACTAACATAATTAACCAGATATTTATCCACTGGTAACTAATACGATTAACCAACCATTTACCCACTAGTAACTGCCACACAAAAATCCTCTCATGCCAAAACTATGGGGTGGAAAAAAGCCATTTAGTGGGGTTCGTTGACTCAGTTCAAAATTGCTTCAATTGCACTTATTAATTAGTTGAACATTGAATGAGTCGGTTTCGGATGAAATTAAACTGTGCTTTGGATTGTCTCGTTAGCTCGATTCTAAAAATACTTCTAAACTATAAATAAAATGATATTAAATTAAACTATTCCAACATCGAAAAAAGCTCGATAAAATAAGGATCTGGCTCGATATCCACTCCTAGCTAAAGCTCTCTCATGCCGTGTATCTCAAGCATTCAAGGAATAGTAAGAAAGAATCCCACCTTATGTATTGCCCTCCTCCATCTTAACTTAACAATGTAGTACTAAATCATGCTAGCTAGCTTTAAAATTAGAGAAAATATATGAGCCTAATTTCTAACAATCTGTCATACGAGTCGATGGGACAGCTACTTAGCTTAGTTTGGCTGGTTTGTCGAAATTACCTTGCTCCGCCTTGTTTGGGCTCGACTCTTTTCATAAGCTGGTTTCTCCATGGCAGGGACAGATTTGGGGTGTGCATGGGTGTAGCTGCATCCCCAAATTTTTTAGAACATATATATATATATATATATATATATATATATATATATATATATATATATATATATATATATATATATATATATATATATATAAAGGTATCAATTTGGAAAAGAATCAATCATGGATGGAAAGTTTTAATTATGGAGCTTGGGCACCATGGTGCACCTGTTATTTTTCCTATATATATATATATATATATATATATATATATATATATATATATATATATATATATATATATATAGGAAGCTTCTTTTTTACACCCTAGTTACTCCCTTTGTATCTACCGTTCATCATCCTTGAGATATTCCTACATTGATCGGGTTTGGGTTTGTGGATGCACTAGATACCATTGGTGGGTGAACTAACTAACTAGTTTAATTAAATAATTAATTAGCATAACAAACGGCAAGATTCTCAGCCGCATGCACATGTTTGACCTTGCTAGCCCATCAGAGAGGGAGTATGTGGTATGTCTCTCCCTAATAACTCATATACCTTATTCATGTATCGATTTAATGGAGTATGGACGACCAAGTATGCGTACTATATCACTTTATGAAGTATGTGCACATTTTTTTTATAAATGGGAGTATCTGCGTGGAGGGGAGTATGTGGACATAATGCGTTTGTGGAGTATGTGCACATTTATGGAGTATGTGTACATAAATGGGAGTATGTGCACATTTATGGAGTATGTGTACATTTTTTTTATAAATGGGAGTATCTGCGTTTATGGAGTATGTGCACATTTTTTATAAATGGGTGTATCTGTGTTGAGGGGACTATCTGCACAGAGTATATCTTCATATTTGGATGGAGTGTGTATACCACTTATTTTGGTAGTATTCGTCATTATGGTTGTATCAAGTATGTATCCATTTTTATATCTAAAAATATAGAAAACTGATGTATGTATTAGCTAATTAAATTTAAGTCCCGTGCCATGGTTCTTCTCGCAAGTAGGCAAGAGGCAAGCAAATCGGGATGGCAGTCATCAGAGCTTAGGAATCGGCAGGCAGTCGCAAAATCTAGAGCTCAGCCTCGGGGGCAACAAATCCGGAGGCAAACAAATCGGGATGCAAAAGTAAAAGGGGAGGCAGAGCAAAATCTGGAAACAAAACCGGAACGTAGAATAATTAGGAAAGCTCGTATTCATGGGTGTGGTAGAGAAACACAATTTTGTGCGTCCACGACCCGTTAAAGCATTCACGAATCTGAATGCCAATCGGATGGCAGTGAGAGTGGATGTAATTATACCTAGGAGTAAATAGTATTTTTCCTCTCTCTCTCTCTCACGGATCTGAGCCATAGCAGGTGAATCCAATGGCCCTGATTTGTGTTTGCATGTTACCACTGAATTACCCATTCGCTAGATATGCATATATATATATATATATATATATATATATATATATATATATATATATATATATATATATATATATATATGCATATCTAGCGAATGGGTAATTCAGTGGTAACATGCAAACACAAATCAGGGCCATTGGATTCACCTGCTATGGCTCAGATCCGTGAGGGTGAAAGCCACCTCAAAACTTGTGCGTTTTTACACTTAACCCCTGCCTCCCTTCTCCCTTTACACATAACACCCGTCTGATCACCCGCCCATCACCTCAAGTCTCTCCACCACCGGTGATTTACCACACCACCAGCTTTGTGCCACCTCGTTCCCCTCCACGCCTCTCCCCTCCCCTCCATGCCCTTTACGCCGCTCCCCTCCTCATGGCTCCCCTCCCGTGCCCTCCGCAAGCGTATCGTGAATTCGTGATATAGGTTCATTTGTGTTGGGTGTTTCATGCGTATCATGACGGAACCATGTGTTAAATGAGTGTTCGTTGACGCATTCCCAGGAGTAGCGAAGCAAAATAGCAAGATTTAGGTGATCACCACCAAAACATTGAAATGCCGCTATTTTTTGTTAAAATTGTAGTGATTTGGGTACTGCTTCTGCATGATTTCTGTTGGATTATATGTGGGCCAAGCCCATATAATAAGAATAATTCCTATTAAATCTCAAAGGCCCACTCATGCAAAGGAGGCATGCATGTGACCTTTAGTACCATATTGCTAGTTCTAGGAGAGGAAGACCACCTTAAAAGGGATGGTGCACTCCTAGCCACTTGAGGCATGTGTGGGAGAGAACTAGAGGATAACACGCGCGCGCTCGCTCGCCTCGCCTCGCAGGGCCGGGCCGGGCCGGGCAGGGCAGCGCGGGCGCACAGCACCTGCGTGAATGGTCCGCCAAAATCCGCTCCAGGTGCTTGCGCAGACGCGGCTTCCTTTTGCAGTTTTATTTTGCTGTTTTGAGTGGCGGTGAATCCGGATCGGTTACGGTTGCTAATCCGGTTCGGTTACGAGTTATGGAGAACGTGCAGGCGTCTTGATCACGCGTCCTGGTCTTCTATAAATACGGAGCCGCCGCCTTCATACAGAATATGCAAAAATCAATCTAGGGTTTTGCCTCCTTCATCCATTGTGCTGCGCCGTCCCACGTAGTCTACTCCGTCCCGTCCGCCGGCGTGCACTGTCGTTCGGGAGAGCAGGTCTCCGGAACCGTCGCCTTCGAAGTCCTGCACCAGGAGAGGGCGAATAAGGTTTTTGGGAAGCGCTCTGCGCGACTGCTCGCTGTAGCTCTGGCTCGTCTTCCTCGTCGTTCGGCTTCGGCGAATCGTCATCGACTTCGTGTCATCCTCAACGTGCCTGCGGCGTCTACATCGGCAAACCGATCAGAACAGAACCATCGGTACGTAACAGTAATGTTCTCCGTATTAGATCTGTTCATGTACAGTTTCCTGGTTTACATGTCTAGATCTTTTATGCCTGTGATGGTTCTGTTATTGTGCGTGCATGATGTCATGATTAATTTATGGAATAAATTGAACCTACATGTGCTTATATTTTCAACAATCCAAAAACCTTATTGTAGGCACTGTGGTTTTACTATGGCTGGATTTGCCGATGCACTGAGGCCGGATAAGTTCTCCGGTGTGCACTTTAAGAGATGGCAGATCAGGGTCACTCTGTGGCTTACTGCTATGAATGTATTCTGGGTTAGTAATGGCAAGCCTGAAGGTGTTCTTGATGCTGAAAAGCAGAAAGAATTCGAGACTGCCACTACTCTCTTTGTTGGATGCATTCTTAGTGTTCTTGCTGACCGTCTGTGCGAGGTGTATATGCACATGACAGACGCGAAGGAGTTATGGGATGCACTGAATTCCAAATACGGTGCTACTGATGCCAGCAATGACATGTATGTCATGGAGCAATTTCATGACTACAAGATGGTTGATAACCGTTCTGTAGTAGATCAGGCTCATGAGATACAGGCCATTGCCAAGGAACTCGAACTCCTGAAGTGTGCCTTACCCGACAAGTTTGTGGCTGGATGTATTATTGCGAAATTACCTTCTTCATAGAGGAATTTCGGAACAGCACTCAAACACAAGAGACAAGAATATTCTGTTGAGAATCTGATTGGGTCTCTTGAAATTGAGGAGAAAGCTCGGGAAAAGGACGATGTGTCTAAGGGTGATGGAGGGCAGTCTAGTGCCAATGTGGTACAGAAACCCTCAAACAAGAACAAAGGGAAATTTGTCAAAGCCCAACAGACAACCAACTTCAAGAAGAAGAAGAACAACAACAATCAGGATGATAGAACTTACTTTGTGTGCGGTGAGCCTGGTCACATGGCCAAGAAGTGCCCACAACGCAAAGGAAAGAAGGCACCTGTAGGACAGACTTCTAAGTCTGTCAACGTGACCATTGGCAAGACTGGAGATGGGACTGGGTATGGTAATTTACCTACTGTTCTTTCAGTTAGTCAATCTACCAATTGGTGGATTGATACAGGAGCTAATGTACATGTGTGTGCTGATATTTCGTTGTTTTCTTCTTATCAGGTCGCCCGAGATTCCTCCGTCCTAATGGGGAATGGGTCGCATGCTACTGTTCATGGTGTTGGCACGGTAGATCTGAAGTTTACTTCGGGAAAGATCGTGCAGCTGAAGAACGTGCAGCATGTCCCTTCTATAGACAAGAATCTCGTTAGTGGCTCCCGTTTATGTAGAGACGGGCTTAAGTTGGTATTTGAGTCTAATAAAGTAGTCGTGTCTAAACATGGACATTTTATTGGTAAAGGCTATGAGTGCGGAGGCTTGTTCCGTTTTTCCCTATCAGATTTCTGCAATAAGACTGTAAACCATATTTGTGGCAGTGTGGATGATGAGGCTAATGTTTGGCACTCACGTTTATGTCATATTAATTTTGGTTTGATGTCTCGGCTTTCCAGTATGAATTTAATTCCAAACGTTTCCATCACCAAAGGTTCTAAATGCCATAGCTGTGTGCAATCAAAGCAACCTCGTAAGCCTCACAAGGCTGCCGAGGAGAGAAACTTGGCACCACTAGAACTCCTGCATTCAGATCTTTCTGAGATGAATGGCGTGTTGACGAAGGGTGGAAAACGATATTTCATGACATTGATTGATGATGCAACTAGGTTCTGTTATGTGTATTTATTGAAAACGAAAGATGAGGCTTTAGACTATTTTAAAATCTATAAGGCAGAAGTTGAAAACCAGTTAAATAGAAAGATAAAAAGACTTAGGTCAGATCGTGGTGGAGAGTATTTCTCAAACGAATTTGACTTATTTTGTGAGGAACATGACATTATACATGAGAGGACGCCTCCTTATTCCCCCGAGTCAAATGGGATTGCCGAAAGGAAAAACCGCACGTTGACTGACTTGGTGAATGTCATGTTAGATACTGCGGGATTACCTAAGGCATGGTGGGGGGAGGTTTTGCTAACGTCTAATCACGTATTAAATAGAGTTCCTAACAGAAATAAGGATAAAACACCATACGAGGTATGGATTGGGAGAAAACCATCACTTTCTTACTTGCGTACATGGGGGTGCTTGGCGAAAGTTAATGTGCCAATAACTAAGAAACGCAAGCTTGGACCTAAAACTGTGGACTGCGTTTTTCTGGGATATGCTAATCATAGCATTGCCTATAGATTTTTGATAGTTAAAACTGAGGTACCTGACATGCATGTTGGTACAATTATGGAGTCTCGAGATGCAACATTCTTTGAGAATATTTTTCCTATGAAGGATACACATAACACTACTAGTCAACCTTCTGAAATAATTCCCAGTTCAATCACATCACCTGAACCTTTTGAACATACACATGAACTTGTCAATGAGGAGGATGACAGTGGAGCTCCTAGAAGGAGCAAGAGACAAAGGATATTCAAATCCTTTGGTGATGATTTCACTGTGTACCTTGTGGACGACACTCCCAAGTCTATTTCAGAAGCGTATGCATCCCCTGATGCAGACTACTGGAAGGAGGCTGTCCGTAGTGAAATGGATTCCATTATCGCTAATGGAACCTGGGAGCTGACAGATAAACCTTATGGGTGCAAACCTGTAGGGTGCAAGTGGGTGTTCAAAAAGAAGCTTAGGCCTGATGGTACTATTGAAAAATATAAGGCTCGGCTTGTTGCCAAGGGCTATACTCAGAAAGAAGGCGAAGATTTCTTTGACACTTACTCACCTGTTGCTAGACTTACCACAATTCGAGTACTACTTGCTTTGGCTGCCTCACATGGTCTTCTCGTTCATCAAATGGACGTTAAGACAGCTTTTCTTAACGGAGAGCTGGATGAGGAAATTTACATGGAACAGCCTGATGGATTTGTAGTAGAAGGTCAAAAAGGCAAGGTGTTAAAACTGTTGAAATCTTTGTATGGTCTGAAACAAGCCCCTAAGCAGTGGCATGAGAAGTTCGATAGAACACTGACATCTGCAGGCTTTGCTGTCAATGAGGCAGATAAATGTGTATACTATCGTTATGGTGGGGGTGAGGGAGTTATTCTATGTTTGTATGTGGATGACATCTTGATTTTTGGGACAAACATCAGTGTGATAAATGAGGTCAAATCATTCTTGTCCCAAAACTTTGAGATGAAAGATCTGGGAGTGGCTGATGTTATTCTAAACATTAAATTGGTTAGAGGTGAGGATGGGATTACACTTTTGCAATCTCATTATGTGGAAAAGGTCTTGAGCCGTTTTGGCTTTTCTGACAGCAAGCCTTCTCCAACACCTTATGATCCTAGCGTGTTACTTCGTAAAAATAAGAAAATTGCTAGGAATCAGCTGGAATACTCCCAGATAATTGGCTCACTAATGTACCTAGCTAGTGCAACAAGGCCAGACATCTCCTTTGCTGTGAGCAAATTGAGCCGGTTTACATCTAACCCAGGAGATGATCACTGGAAGGCGCTTGAGCGAGTGTTGCGCTATCTGAAAGGTACCTCGAACTTTGGACTTCACTATACTGGGTACCCGTCGGTGCTGGAGGGTTACAGTGATTCCAACTGGATCTCTGATGCTGATGAGATCAAAGCCACTAGTGGATATGTTTTCACTATTGGTGGTGGTGCTGTTTCATGGAGGTCTTGCAACACAGACCATTTTGACGAGGTCAACCATGGAAGCAGAGCTTGCGGCACTAGACACTGCTATTGTTGAGGCAGAATGGCTACGAGATCTATTGATGGATCTACCTACGGTGGAAAAGCCAGTGCCAGCTATCCTTATGAACTGTGATAATCAAACCGTTATCGCTAAAGTGAACAGTTCTAAGGATAATATGAAATCGTCTAGGCATGTTAAGAGACGATTGAAGTCTGTCAGGAAATTGAGAAACTCCGGAGTTATAACCTTGGATTACATCCAAACAGATAAAAACCTGGCAGATCCCTTTACAAAGGGACTATCACGGAATGTGATAGATAGTGCATCGAAGGAGATGGGTATGAGACCCATGTGAGTTATCTATGGTAGTAACCCAACCTATGTGATCGGAGATCTCGTGAATTAGGATCTGGGAAAAACAAGCCATTAGTTAACTGGAGGAGAGTAATTTCAACCCTCTCTATGTGAAGATGCAATACTCTCAGAAACTGCAAGGCAGGTTGACTAAGGTCTTAATGTGTTCCATTGGCTTTTAGAAGCGAAGACGCTATCCTGCAGAGCGTTCTTGAAAGAACACACCTATATGAGCCCGACTGTTAGTCGCAGTCTATGGAGATCTTGGGTAATCTCCTACTAAGCTCATGAAGAGACCAAGGAGTATGACTTATACGCTCCAACCGAGGGGTAGCCTACTGGCGGCCTAGTATCAGTTAAGTCTTTAAGTGAAGCTTGCTTGCACCAAACTTGCAATTCAAGGCATAGTCCATTGTTCAAGTTGTGAGTAAGTGTAGCTTGGAGTTCTAGGTGGATGTTCAACCTTAATCGGTCTCCATCGAAATACTGATATATAAACAGTACATTGGAATTCAGGCAAATCTCTGTGGGACTTTGAGATCTGGTGGGGGATTGTTGGATTATATGTGGGCCAAGCCCATATAATAAGAATAATTCCTATTAAATCTCAAAGGCCCACTCATGCAAAGGAGGCATGCATGTGACCTTTAGTACCATATTGCTAGTTCTAGGAGAGGAAGACCACCTTAAAAGGGATGGTGCACTCCTAGCCACTTGAGGCATGTGTGGGAGAGAACTAGAGGATAACACGCGCGGGCTCGCTCGCCTCGCCTCGCCGGGCCGGGCCGGGCTGGGCTGGGCTGGGCAGGGCGGGCGGCGCGGGCGCACGGCACCTGCGTGAATGGTCCGCCAAAATCCGTTCCAGGTGCTTGCGCAGACGCGGCTTCCTTTTGCAGTTTTATTTTGCTGTTTTGAGTGGCGGTGAATCCGGATTCACGCGTCCTGGTCTTCTATAAATACGGAGCCGCCGCCTTCATACAGAATATGCAAAAATCAATCTAGGGTTTTGCCTCCTCCATCCATTGTGCTGCGCCGTCCCACGTAGTCTACTCCGTCCCGTCCGCCGGCGTGCACTGTCGTTCGGGAGAGCAGGTCTCCGGAACCGTCGCCTTCAAAGTCCTGCACCGGGAGAGGGCGAATAAGGTTTTTGGGAAGCGCTCTGCGCGACTGCTCGCTGTAGCTCTGGCTCGTCTTCCTCGTCGTTCGGCTTCGGCGAATCGTCATCGACTTCGTGTCATCCTCAACGTGCCTGCGGCGTCTACATCGGCAAACCGATCAGAACAGAACCATCGGTACGTAACAGTAATGTTCTCCGTATTAGATCTGTTCATGTACAGTTTCCTGGTTTACATGTCTAGATCTTTTATGCCTGTGATGGTTCTGTTATTGTGCGTGCATGATGTCATGATTAATTTATGGAATAAATTGAACCTACATGTGCTTATATTTTCAACAATTTCCCCCCAAATTGATTAGGTGATGGAACTGTCTAGTAAATGATCTAACGAAGAAAGAAATGGTCGAGATAGTTGGATTATTCTACAACAGTTTTTGTTCTTGCATGTTTGATCCCATCCCTTGTAACTTTGGAAGTGAGTGTCATCTCAGATAACCTGAAGTGTCTAAAGTGGTGTGGAATGTGAGGCTAAAAGCACATGCAATTCTTCTTAGGCAAATCTATTCCACCCTTAAAGTTTTTTTGTCTATACAGTCAGGAATACTTCTTTTCTAAACCCTGTTGTCGAGTGTTGAAAATGTGTTGCTTACAACATAACTATGTGCCTTGTGATTTCGTTGACTAGTCAAAAATAACTATGTATCATTCCAGTACAATTGTAGAGGTACACTAATTCACTTTAGAAAACCTGTTCGTAGAATGGATTTGTCATGCCAATTATGTGCAAGATAATTGTGGAAGGCTAGCAATCATGCAAACCTTGTGGATGATGAGTTAGTCCTATTCTTTGCACATGCACTAAGTAAATGTGAATTCCGGTGCACAGCTTGTTATCCACTATATAAAGTCCTCCTCATTCAATATTAATATGCATGCCAATTTCTGCATGAATGGACAAGTCACCATTCTTTCGTAGAATAACTTTTGTGTTTTAGTGCCAGTAACCTAAAAAATTTCTCTGAGTTATTTGTTGTATCATATTATATTTTTTAGAAGCCCATAATTCAATGATACAAACTTGGTTGATATAGTACAGTTGGAGTCTTGGAGAGAGTAAGTATTATTACCTGATTGGAGTTATTATGGGGTAAAAGTTATTGGATGTTTTGATTATTTAACCTGTTGTTTTTCTTTAAATATTTGCCTTCGTTATTCTCCAGCAGATGAAATGCAATATAAGATCAACAATGTAATATGAGATGAAACTTAGCTTCTTTGCTTATATTCCCAGTTGAATATAGGCAAAGAAGCTAAGTTTATCTGTGGTGAGCATTCAACAATGTGTATCAAGGATACAAGTTGTCTTGCTTTGGAAGACATAATTGCCATAGGATGGGAATCAAATACAGATTGCCATGCTTTAGAAGACATAACTGCCACATGATGGGAATTATACATAGGTTTCCCTGCTTCAGAAGACATAATTGCCATAGGATGGGAATCTTCTTCACATTTAGATATGCCAGAACCAGGCTGCTCTAAAATGAATTGGTAGATATGATACATGGTCAAGTATTAGTGACCAACAGTTGTGGCTGATTCACTGAAAATCAACTTATTCTTCAATATGTTGTGAATTGTAACAATGCTAGTTCAATTTTATTAATATGTTGTTTGTCTGGCATATTTGTGCATATGTGCTTCAGGATTATTAATATGTTGCTGATTAAATTGTTTCTGAAGATTTTTTTATGTGTAGTGTGGTGCAAGTGATGTGTTACCTTGGTAAAATTCATGACTCCAATGATTAGTTTTCCTTGCATAAGTTTTTTTCTCGAATACGCAGGAGAGCTGCATATCATTTCATTAAGAAGAAGAGAAAGCAAAGCACAACACGCACACCAAACACACCCCTTAACTTTCAGATACAAACGCGCCGACAGAACAAAACACGACCAAGCACTACACACTAACAACGGCGGTGAGCTTTAACCGATTGCTACGGGGAGCCGTGCAAGCTCCCTTGCTCCAGCTAAACGCCACAGATGTGCTTCCTCTTCGATGTGTGCTAGGATCCTCTGCACGCTTGGCGTCGCCCCATTGAAAACACAATCGTTTCGCTGCTTCCAGATCATCCATGCGCCCAAAATAATCAGAAAATTGATTCCCTTTTTGAAGATTGTAGGAACCAGCTTGTCTATCTTGATCCACCAATCCTCAAATGTTCCTTGCATAAGTTCAAGATGCAATTGATGTCAGAATATCCAATATGCGGCCACTGCTTCATACATGTTTCCTACTTGTCATGCCTATAAGCTTTTACATGTGTCCCCAGCCATTTATTTGCTCTATTGTTGGATAGTAATGAACTGTAGCCAAAATGTTCATGTTCTTGATGCACCAGTACTTGGCACAATGCATAACCAAAGTAGCCTCAGTCACAACCAAATAATAATAATAATCCTGAAGCACACACGCACAAATGTGCCAGACAAATACCAGATACATTGATACATAGCATAATTTACAACACATGGTACGGAGCACAGTTAATCTAAAAGAACAAAACAAGAAAAAACAAAGCAAAGCTTATTTTGCTAGGAATTCATCTAAATGCAGTTTGCGTGCTGAAAGGGATCATGCTTGAGCCCTTGCTTGGGGATTTGCATGGAAAGCTGATTATCTATTTTGATCTCCTACCAAATTTAATGAAACATTACATAATGTCTCTTGCTTTGACATGAACTCAAGGTCATCAACATTGATTGGACTATTTGAATGAACCAGAACAGGCTTGACAATCTCATGTGTTTCTTGTCCAAGATCATCTCCATCTTTCTGATTTTGCCAGGAAGGAAGGTCCATGGACTATAAACAAAGGTACAATTTAATTCTGAATTATGTACAAAGTGCAAAGTAAAATCTTCACAATGAGATTCAAGATGAAATAGTTCTAGCATAAGGAGAAGCGAGAAACCCAGGGAATCTTGTAATTTTTTAGTTACTACATTCGATCCAAACCATGCTGTTGCCACAATAAAATGCTGATAAATTTCTTAATTTGTCTGCACACTGGTGTAACCCTTTACCTCATTCACTAAGATTGTTGAGCCTTGTGTCTGCTATTTTAGAAAGGAATCACTAGCATCTATCTACTTGTCTGTTCCAGTCTGGATTATTGGGTTATCCTTTTTAGCCTAAGATTTTCTTCAGGAACCTTATATTGTATGATGCTGAAGGTGCTATGCTTTTATGCGTTTCACCCTATGAGAAGGGATACAGGGCTGGCAGTCAAGTCGCCGCCTCGTGCCATTCTGGCTGCTCCGGCGGATTTCGTCTAGAAGCAACCACGTCACGGCGCATCCTATCCCTCCTACGACATGTCCCCTCTGTCAATTTCATATTGATCCGCTGGAGCTCACTGCGCTGTTTCCTTCCCCATTTCAGGCCGAGCACCGCCATTGGTACGACCCCTTCTTCCCCGTAGCACCTCGGTTCAATTGCTCGCTGTGGAAGCACCTCCTTGATGCCCTGAGGCTTCCCTAAGCACTGGTTGCGGCCTCCCTCTACCCCAGTTCTCTGGCACCGTGAGCGTGCCCGCGCCGCCGCCCATCCGCATCGCCAGCTCTCCCTAGAGCTTCCCCGCCTCTGTGGTCTGCATGGTACGTGTCCCCTTGCTCCTCCCCTGCTCGTGCTTCCCCTATTTCCCCTTCTCTCCCACCACAGCGTTGCCGCCTCTTTTCGCCCTCACCACTGGCAGCTCAAGTCACTGCCCAAGCTGGCCTGCAACGTCTTGGGCTGTGCCACCTCCTCCATTGGCTTCCTCGCCTCCTTGGGATCCCGTTTTGCCAGCCTGCCCTATCCCTCCGGCCACCACCCACCGGCGCAACCGCCGCCCAAACCCAGCAATGAGCGCTACCCCTACTCCTCTGCTTCAGCTCTACTTCCCCTGTATCTTTTGCTGCTCAGCGTTTCCCTCTTCCTTCCGATGACATGTGGGCCCATACAACCGATGTCTAGTTATAGTTAGGGTAAGCACTAATAAGTATTTAGTGTGTGTTGAACTCTAAAACACATTTCAAAATTCACAATAAACATGTGATGCAAAATATAAACAAAAATGCAAATCAATTTTGTTACAGATTAAGAATACGGATACGAACAACAAAAATGATTTGGAGTTAAATCCTGATCACTTATATGGCAGGATTAGTAGAGTAACTATTATATAAGAATAATTAGGGTAAAACCCAAACTAATACTTTAAAATGTAATAACATGCAACTTTGAATAGTACCTAGATATCATTAGGGTATCTCCAATGGTCTGAGTCAGCTAGCTATATGTATGTACACATCAGCATATATCCTATGTGGAGGAAAGAGAGTATGCAAAAAAACCGAGCCAACTCTTCCTTAAACACTAGTCTATAACGCAAAACGAGACAGCCTCTATAAATGATAGTCCTTTTCTGTGTGTGCATGTAAGCATCAAATAGCTAACCTTATAGATAGTTATTTAGAATGCTAGCTTTTAGTGTGTACTATATAAATGATATGGAAATCTTCTAGTTAGTTGCTAGTTAGAACAATTGGAGATGCCCTTAGGACTCTATGTAGATAAACAATTAAATTAAAATCTAGGTAATCGGTCCATATGTCAATGACACTCAAGTTAAAATGCAGGTTTAAATTAAAGGTGAGAATAGACTATAAATGCATATAAATATTGATCATAATCTACGGTACTAAGGGCAGGTAATGGCTAAATAGGATAAACAAATGTGTTAACATGCTGCTAGGGTTAAAATTGAAGTACCGATTTACATAACAAACCAGGTCCCATCTAAATAGGATTATTCATAGAATTAAGCTTGTACTGAATAACAACAAAATATACATAAAATATCAATGATGTTTAATCCCAGGTCGTGTTAGAATATAATTTCATTCGTTAATTAAAATATAGTGACCCCTAGGTCATCAATCATTAACAATAATCTCGAGGCTAAATATCAGTCATGGTATATTAGTACAAAGTGGAATAGCTAAAGTCAACCATTAAATGGCAATTACATAACTAAATAACCCTATGCATTAACAAACTATTAAGTTAAACATTTAACTAATTATGCCATTAATTGATAGTTAGGACCAACTAAAGTACCATGTCCCGAATCGCTAGTATTATAAGATTAATTCAATAACAAAAAAAATCACATACATCGTGTATGTAACACATGCCCCAATTTATAAATGTTAACACTTGACCAATGCAATACTTAATATCCAACTAAACTCATACACCTATCCATAGGTTTAACTCGACTCATGAAACTTCCTTAATAAATATAAAATTGTAAAAGAAGTTATTAAATAAAAGATCAAGTCATGGTATTCAACAGCCGGCTAAACCCAACCATCTTCAAAATCCAAAACAAAATATTCCCATGAATATTCCTCATGTGATGAACTTTCCTTGACATCCATTCCAGCGGATTTCCCTCCGTTGCTCTTCACTTCACTCAAACCTCAATTGACTCCGGAAATAACCTACGCCCAATCAACCTTACCTCAAATCACCCATTAACTCATAATAAAACTAAATTGAATTCATTTGGATTTATTTGGACCTTTTGAGTTATTTGCATTTATTTGTATTCAGTTGTTTAGTGCGTAATTAGAAATTGGAGTCCTGAAGAATCAATGGATCAAGCAAAATCAAGATCCAGATGAAGATGAAGATCAGGAGCTCGAGACCATCGAATGATAAAGCTTTGAGTGAGCTCAAGACCACGGTAAAACCGCGCAAAGCGAGTCAATACTTTAATCATGTTGAACCTACATTTTCTGCAAATTATTTGAATTTTAAATTATCAAACTGCATGCTTTTATTTCATATGCAAGTCTATGTTTGTTTTTAAGATTCTAGTTACATGCCCATTATTTAACTTGTTAGTATTACACTCCTTTCGAACATTTGAACATTTGAGCATTGTCACCATAGAAAAATTATAATGGTAACTTTCAAAAATAAGTCCATAATTATGCGTCATGCTTAATATTGCTTAGATACTTGAGGGCATTAAGTTGCTTTGGCATCATTTCAATATGAAAACTTAGTTTGGGCAGTTATTGAGGGAAGTTGGCTGGTGATAGGAACAGGGTCCCGATCTTCCAACAGGTTCTGGATATGTTCGATTTGGTGGAGGCGCGACACAAATCAATCCGGCTTCTGAACAACACGTTCCGAACCCCGCAATCGCAGCACCACGTCTCCTCAGGTTATCAACCGTGCGCAGCCCGGTTGACCTCGCCAAGAAGACTAATCCTCGCCTGTGAATCGAAGAACACAAGCAAGAACAAGGAAGAACACAACTGAATTGCAGATGTATTGATTTAGCACTCGAAAGTTGGGGTCTCACAAACCGATAAACGGCGAAACTATTCAAAGACAGAATAATCTAAGCAAAACCCAAACCCCAATGGTGGGGGTGGCGGCTGGATATAGAGGAGTGAGGGGCGTGTAAAACCCCTGGACGTGCCCTAATGGGCTCCAACACGATACAAAGCCGAACGGCCCAAAAGACGGTGGCGCAGCACCCTGACAGATTCTGAACGCCCACTTGTTTCGATGATTCCCGTTGACTCAGAAGGAATTTTGCCATGGTACTAGAGCCATTGGAAATTGTGTCTTCTCATCTTTCCATCCATATGTAGAACGTCCAAAAACAAAGCCCGGATGCGATCTGGGCGTCCATTTTAGTGCGGCCTGGTCCTGGACTCCGAATTGGATTCGAAGTTGCCTTGAGTTGGCCTCCAACATGATTCGACCACCCTTGCTGGACTTGTGCGCCTCGTATCCCTTCTCCAAGTACTTCTAGGTCCTCTCTATGGTTCCTAATCATAATTAAATCATTAGGTAGCTATCAATTCTCAAATGAACAAAAAGAAGTACTTAGGAACGAGCTCACCTGTAAATTCAATTGTCGGGCGCGAGCTCTAGTGATTGGTCTTTGAATGTCAAGTGGAGAAGTGTTGTGTGTATCCGAAGAAGTGATGTCCTCATCATCCTCCCCCTCTTGAAGCGGAGTTGTCCTCAACGCAGCCTCATCTTCTTCTCCCAAGTATGGCTTCAAATCTGAAATGTTAAAGGTGGGACTAACCCCAAAACTCGGGAGGCAACTCAAGTTTATATGTATTATCATTTATCTTCTCAACTATTTTAAAAGGACCAGCAGCTCTAGGCATCAATTTTGACTTTCTTAACTCAGAAAATCTATCCTTTCTCAAGTGCAACCAAACAAAATCACCCGGTTCAAGTTTAACATCCTTTCTACCTTTACTACCAGTAATCCTATATTTTTCATTCATCTTTTCAATGTTTGCCTTAGTAGTCTCATACATTTTGACAATAAAATCAGCACGCTCCTTAGCATCATTATGAACTCTCTCACTAGTAGGCAAAAGTAAAATATCAATAGGGGCACTGGGATTGAATCCATACACTACCTGAAAAGGACTTACCTTGGTGGTGGAGTGTTCCGCTCGATTATATTCGAACTCAACATGTGGCAAACACTCTTCCCACAGCTTCAAATTATTCTTCAAAACAGCTCTCAACGTGGTAGACAATGTGCGGTTCACCACTTCGGTTTGGCCATCAGTTTGTGGGTGACATGTTGTAGAGAACAACAACTTTGTACCCAACTTGTTCCATAGAGTACGCCAAAAGTGACTCAAGAACTTGGCATCACGATCTGAAACAATAGTAGAAGGCATACCATGCAAACGAACTATCTCTATGAAAAAGAGGTCAGCAATATGAACGGCATCATCGGTTTTATGACATGGTATAAAGTGGGCCATCTTAGAAAAGCGATCCACAACAACAAAAATGCTATCCCTCCCCCTCTTAGTCCTGGTCAATCCTAAAACAAAGTCCATAGAAATATCTGCCCACGGAATAGAAGGAACAGGAAGAGGCATATATAAACCATGTGGATTCAAGCGAGACTTAGCTTTTTGACATGTAGTGCAGCGAGCCACAAACCGCTCAACATCTCGCCTCATCTTTGGCCAAAAGAAGTATGTGGCCAGAACGTCCTCCGTCTTCTTAGCACCAAAATGTCCCATCAAACCGCCTCCATGCGCCTCCTACAGCAACAAAAGACGAACGAATCCAATTGGAATGTGTTGTGGTTACAGACCAAACAGAGAGAGATGGTAGTGGAGAGTTGGGAGAAGTGACAGTAATGGCTTGGGTCCCCCCATGGCCTGCATTCTATATATATATATATATATATATATATATATATATATATATATATATATATATATATATATATATATATATATATATATATATATATATATATATACATGGGGAGTGCTTTTACAATTATACCCTTATATCTGAGTATCCCCTTTAGGGCACTTATGTCATTACCCATGTCCTACTCTGGACCTTATAACCTTCTACCAGGCCTGCTGGGTTTAGGTGGGGGCCACCCCTACAATAGAATGCATAGGCAGTTAGCTCTAAACAAAAACTCATCATTGATCACGAATTTATTCCATGCTTGTCCCTCTTTACAATGCAACAACACATCCTTAAAATCAGCATCAAAAGCATATTGTGCTTTAATAGTTTTAAGACCAAAAATGCGACAATCAAGTTGAGACAACATGGTATAGCGTCGAGACAAAGCATCAGCAATCACATTATCCTTCCCTTTCTTGTGTTTAATGACATAAGGAAAAGATTCAATAAATTCAACCCACTTAGCATGTCTACGATTCAAATTGGTTTGACTACGAATATGCTTAAGTGATTCATGATCGGAATGAATGACAAATTCTTTAGGTTATAAATAGTGTTGCCACGTCTCTAAAGAGCGAACAAGAGCATACAATTCTTTATCATATGTGAAATAATTAAGAGTAGGACCATTCAATTTTTCACTAAAGTAGGCAACATGTTTCACTTCTTGCATCAAAACACCACCAATACCAATTCCGCTAGCATCACATTCCAGCTCAAAAGTCTTACCAAAATCCGGAAGTTGGAGCAATGGTGCGTGTGTAAGCTTGTCCTTCAAAAGATTAAAGGACTCCTCTTGTGATGGCCCCCAATGGAACACGACGCCCTTCTTTGTCAACTCAATCAACGGTGTCGCAATGGTGCTGAATTCCTTGACAAAGCGGCGATAAAATCCTGCAAGGCCAAGAAAACTCCGCACTTGGGAGACCGTCGTGGGCATGGGCCAACTCCATATCGCCTCCACCTTGGCTCTATCAACCTCAATTCCTTGTGGAGTCACAACATAGCCAAGAAAAGAGACTCGATCCGTGCAAAAGGTGCACTTCTCAAGGTTACCAAACAAATGTGCATCTCTCAAAGCATTAAAAACAGCACGTAAGTGATTCAAATGTTCATCCATGGACTTGCTATAAATCAAGATATCATCAAAGTAAACGACCATAAATTTGCCAATGAAAGGACGTAAAACCTCGTTCATTAATCTCATGAAAGTGCTAGGTGCATTAGTTAAACCAAAAGGCATGACTAACCACTCATACAAACCGAACTTAGTTTTAAAAGCAGTTTTCCATTCATCGGCAAGTTTCATTCTTATTTGGTGGTATCCACTATGCAAGTCAATCTTTGTGAAAATTATAGCACCACACAACTCATCAAGCATGTCGTCTAGCCTGGGAATAGGATGCCGATACCTTATAGTAATATTGTTAATGGCTCTACAATCTACACACATACGCCAAGAACCATCTTTTTTGGGAACCAAAAGAACAGGAACAGCACAAGGACTAAGGCTCTCACGTACGTACCCACGGTCCAAAAGGTCTTGGACTTGTCGCTGAATCTCCTTAGTCTCTTCGGGATTGGTCCTGTACGCCGCACGGTTTGGCAAACTCACTCCAGGGATCAAGTCAATCTGGTGCTCAATCCCTCGAATGGGTGGAAGTCTTGGAGGTATCTCATCAGGGAAAACAGCTCTAAACTCCTGCAAAAGGTTAGTGACAGGAGCAGGCAAAGTGCAAGGCATATTGTCAAGAGAAAATAAAACATCTTTGCACATAAAAGCGTAGCATGTATCATTAACATCATCAATTGCAGCAAGGTATGATTTTGTGGCAAGCATAACAGAATTTTTCAAATGGATTACTTGCTATTTTTCAGATTTTTCATGTTCCTTTGGATCATTAGCAGCAGCAACTCTCTCCCTATCGGCCTCTATAATCTCAGCTGGGGTCAAAGGCAGTAAAGTAACGTTCTTTCCCTTATGCATAAAAGTATATTTGTTACTACTACCATGGTGTAAAGCATCATTATCAAATTCCCAAGGTCGACCCAATAAAAGAGAGCATGCTTGCATGGGAACCACATCACAATCAATATGATCAGCATAACCACCAATGAAAAAATGGACTCGGCATGTTTGCATTACCTTAGCTTTTCCAGAGTCATTTAACCACTGAATATGGTATGGATGTGGATGCGGTCGCGTGGTCAAGCCAAGCTTCTTGACCATATCAGAACTCACCAAGTTGTTGCAGCTTCCTCCATCAATGATGACACGTGCGCGCCGGTTCTTGATTGCGAAGAAATTCTGAAACAATTTATGGTGTTGAAGCTTATCGGGTTTTTGTACCTGTGTGCTGAGGACTCGCTGCACAATGATGCTCCGTAGCGTCGCTGTGGACGCCTCACCAAGGACCAGGTCGTCATCACCACCGCCATTGGCGTCCGAGGTAGCAGCAACATCATCATCCTCCTCGACATCCGAAGTGATGATGTAGCCTCCATCTTCTGTGGCGATGTATGCCCGTTGGCTAGGGCAATTCTTCTGCACATGACCAAGCCCATGGCAGCGGTGGCACTGAATGTTGGAGGAGCGGCCCGTTGAAGCCACGGAAGAAGAACTCTTGGCTGGACCCTGCAAATAATTTTTTGTAGAATCTGCAAGGCGTGTCGTGGAAGGTGGCTTCGGTGGCGCTGCTGCAAACTTGTTCACAGGTGGTGGAGGAGAACGAAAACTCGAAGAAGACTTGGGCAGTCCCGTCGATGTAGTCGTTCGCGGCGTGTAGAAGGGTCGTCCGGTGCTTGCCTTCGCTGATTCCTTGCGTCCCTGCAATTCTTTTTCTGCAAGCATAGCAAGCTGGAACAACTGGTTGACAGTAGTAAAATCTTTATAATCAACAATGTCCTGAATTTCACACCGTAACCCCCCATAAAAACGATAAATCTTATCCTCCGTTTCCTCAACAACCCCACAACGCACCATACCCTTTTGAAGCTCAGCATAATAGTCCTGAACAGAACTATCACCTTGTTCTAAGCGCTGCAATTTTTTTCTCAAATCACGTTTATATGAGGGAGAAACAAAACGATTACGCATAGCTTCTTTTAACCGCTCCCATGTATCAGGTTGTAAGCGCATGGTACCCTGTTCATTCCACCAGATAATAGCAAAGTCCTTAAACTCACTAGTAGCTTGTCTAACTCTATGTTGTTCAGGAACCAAGTAAGAATTAAACTTCTGCTCTACCGTCATCTCCCAATCAAGATATATTTCAGCATCATAAGGACCAGAAAAAGATGGAATGGTAAATTTGACTTTAGCAAAAGGGTCGTCGTTACCATGACGGTTCTGGTTATTACCTCCCATACCATGTCAGTTTTGCTGAAGATGCCGACGAGTCGTGCATCTTGTGTTGCCTGCTGATCAATGTTGCCATCCGCATCATACACTGTGTCATCATCACGATCACGATGATGGCCGTCATTGACAGGTGGCAGGCGTGCCTCCAATGTGTCCATCCGACCAGTGAGGTCAGCCATCCGCCGCTCCACCCGCTCAATGCCTTCCGTGGTGTTCAACTTGGCAATGGCGGCGACGATGGTGTCCATTCTCGCGCCAAGATCAGTGAGTGAAGCATTTTGTTTGTCGAGCGCAGCTTGTAGCTGGCCGCGACTAACACACTAGTTGAAATCGCCCGGTGTCCCGTCCCCTTCGTCTCCTGCCATGGTTAGTGGAAACACAGGGAAAACAAAAGGATTATCCCTATCAACTACAAAGGAAGGGCAGTGGGAACCCGCAAAGGAAGTGGCTTACCAAGCTCTTACAAGTGTTCTTACCAAAGCAAGGCAAAGGATACCTGGAGAGTGTGATCCGGCGATTGTAAGGGTCAAAAACTGTGCTATCCGGAAGTAGGTATATAGAGCTTGGCAGGCCAAATATGTTAGTGGAACACAAATCAATAACAGATAGTAATGCTGAATAAATATCCAAAGCACTGGTCCTAATTGCTGGTCTAAATGTGTCCTATATCAGTGTTAGGATATGATGAACAAGGAATCAGGACCAGAATAGTAAAGCAAAGACAACAACAAAGATGGCCTGGCAATGAGAAACTTATTTCAGCATAAGCACAAAACAAATGAAGCTCTGTCACCTAAAACTGTGCTCTGTCACATTTTTTTAGACACGGATAGCACTCTCAGCACTATAAGCCCAGGTGCCGAAATTTTTCTTTTTTTTTCTTTTATTTTTTTTTCACAAAGCAAAGCACAGAAATACGAACCACACAAAGTTTCACCTCAATCTGATGTAAGGTGTGGCCTATAGAAAATGATGAATGTGCTATAAATTCGGTGATGAAATTTCGGAGCTCGAGTACTGCACTTTCCAGGCCGAATTTGGGCAAAACATCGCATGATTTCGAGTCCGTATGAGAAAGTTACGGCCGTTTGAAGGAGGGCCTCCGAGTTATGGTTGCTGTGGAGGCCGAAAACGAAATCGGGTGGAGGAAATTGGTGGAAATTGGGGGTGGAATCTCGGGGAAAGGTGGGGGATGGTGCTGGGTGATCACGAGACGCGATGGATGACTCAAACAGAGGGTGGGATATGGGTGGGAAAACAAAATTGACGGCTAGGGTTTGTATGAGAGGTAGCGGAAGCAAGACAACTCGAAACAAAACACGATCTAAACCAGCAACACAACTCAACTAAGGGCACAAACTCAACACTACGGACTCTGAAATCAAATTGTGCAAAAAGCTAAACGAGATCTGGGACAGGAAACAACCTATGACTACAAATTTTTTGTAGGGCTTTTTCTTGGACTCTAGGATGAAACCGAAAACAACAAAGGTAGGGTAAACTCAAACCTGAAGGAACACCTGAAGCTCTGATTACCACTTGATAGGAACGGGGTCCCGATCTTCCAATAGGTTCTGGATATGTTCGATTTGGTGGAGGCGCGACACAAATCGATCCGGCTTCCGAACAACACGTTCCGAACCCCGCAATCGCAGCACCACGTCTTCTCAAGTTATCAACTGTGCATAGCCCGGTTGACCTCACCAAGAAGGCTAATTCTCGCCCGTGAATCGAAGAACACAAGTAAGAACAAGGAAGAACACAGCTGAATTGCAGATGTATTGATTTAGCACTCGAAAGTTGGGGTGTCACAAACCGATGAACGGCGAAACTGTTCAAAGACAGAATAATCTAAGCAAAACCCAAACCCTAATGGTGGGGGTGGCAGCTGGATACAGAGGAGTGAGGGGCATGTAAAACCTCTGGACACGCCCTAATGGGCTCCAACACGATACAAAGCCGAACGGCCCAAAAGACGGTGGCGCAGCACCCTGACAGATTCTGAATGCCCACTTGTTTCGACGATTCGTGTTGACTCGGAAGGAATTTTGACATGGGACTAGATCCATTGGAAAGGTCGTCTTCTCAGCTTTCCATCCATATGTAGAACGTCTAAAACGGAGCTCGGATGCGATCTGGGCGTCTGTTTTAGTGTGGCCTGATCCTGGGCTCCGAATTGGATTCGAAGTCGCCTTGAGTTAGGCCTCCAACATGATTCGACCGCCCTTGCTGGACTTGTGCGCCTCGTAGCCCTTCTCCAAGTACAACCAGGTCCTCTTCATGGTTCCTAATCATAATTAAATCATTAGGTAGCAATCGATTCTCAAATGAACAAAAAGAAGTACTTAGGAACGAGCTCACCTGTAAATTCAATTGTCGGGCGCGAGCTCTAGTGATTGGTCCTTGAATGTCAAGTGGAGAAGTGTTGGGTGTATCCGAAGAAGTGATGTCCTCATCAGTTGGTGTGTTGTAACATGGGTATTTTATACTCCTAAAAACCTCCAATTTGCTTAACTATCTGGGTGGATGGTTCGAGGGTGTGGTACAGTAGACACACGAGAGTGTGGAGTATGGTAGAACCTCCCAGATAACCCTAAGAACTGAATCTTGTGATGACCTCCCAATGTATAACAGTACAACCAGAAGCTAGCAAATTGTAGGCAGGGCTAACTAATTTACGTTGACCTAGCGTGGTTACGCGTAGGTGTGCACACGTGAAAAGGGAATGATGGTCTCATCCCCGCCTCTGCCGTGATGGCTCAAGAGGGAAACTTCTCGACGGATGGTCGTATTCTACAGAAGAAAGACCTTAGTGGGCATAAGCACACTAGAAAGATACATTGTAACAACCTTGTTATGATTACTCAGTCGCACGCCTACGGAAGCGTGTAATGGCCAACATTGTGAGATAATCATATCTTGTGGGTAAAGTGTACAACCTCTGTAGAGTCAAAACTATTCGAATAGCCGTGCCCACGGTTAAGGGCGAACATGGGAACTTAATCGGATATAGTTCTATTTAAAAAACTTTGTGGGTGGAATTGAAAAAGTGATGGGCAGTGAAAAGGCCTGATTAGTGTTGCCCTGGGTGTCGCCCCAGTGATAAGGTAAGCGGTTATAATGCTGAAAGGTTAGCATATGGTGCAGAAGCCATGTAACGGTGGATGGAATCTGGATCGCTATTATTATTGCATTCTTTCATACATTGATAAAATCTATTTTAGTTAAAACTACTAGGTCTCAGGAAATGTCTATGTATCGTATTTTAAAAGAAATTTATGGCAAATAAAATAACCCGAGCCTTTCCTTGATAAGCCATGCATGTTATCTATTTTCATCCTGTGTATTGGCTCACGGAGCATGGTGGTTTGTGCTCACCCACGCTCACTCAATTAATCCAAAATCAGGAGTCAGATCACTATGCTTCAGCAATACACCAAGTCATGATGGTGAAGAAGATGAAGAGGTCAAGAATTAGGTCGCGAACCCCAGTTGATTGCCTGTGGGCACGTCCTGAGAGTCCCACCTGTGTGTTCCATTTCTGCTATTGCATTTTATTGATTTTGGCCTGATGTTCAGTTATGTATCTGTGAGCACTATTTACTGATCTAGGGAATAGTGCGGTGAAATTATAGATGATTCTAGATGGTAAAATCTAGGTCCGACAACTATGTACTTTAAATTTTAAATTTGTAGTTTTGCAACTCCATTACTCAAATCCTAGATCCGCCACTGCTCCATGGGACGATGAAGACATGCTTTAGTTTTTTTTCCATATGTACGTAAAATAAGTCAGGCTTACCTAAAAAGTTATTTAGGTTGCAACCTGTTTTAAAAAACCTTTCAGCTTAGAGTATGTTCATATTGACTGTGGCTGATAGCTTTTAGCTGAAAATGAATAGTAGTGGCTGAAAGAAGTGGTTTTTAGAAGGAGAAGACGAGTGGTGGGGAAAGTGCGAGAGAGATGCGTGCACGAGATAGGAGAAAGAGGAGTGGGGAAGCAGCTTTAGGAAGTCGGGTGTTCATATTAGTTTCTGCTTCTGACTTCTCCAAACAAAAGTCAATATTAATAGACCTGTAATATCCTTGAAATTGAATCTCAGAACCCGCTTTTACCATTACAATTGGAGAAAATACGGTTTAGGCCATTGATGTTTTGTGGTTTTTGCTATTGTTTTTTTTACATTATTGATTTTATGCCATTGGAATTGTAAATCTCTTTGGAAAATGCCACTTTAACAAGGTCAAAGCCCTTTGACCAAGCCGGAATGACCCTTATACCCTTTCATTCGCGAAATTGCATTGCATTAGTTGTTGGTGCTGCATGAGATAAAAAAATATCGGATTGAAATTCCAAAATAGAAAGGAGAGAGAAAGATAGAGATGGGTCATGTGGTAATCACGATAGACAGGGAGAAGAAAATGATAAGGGCAGTTCTGACATTTTGAGAAAAGTTGAGCCACTATAGTATTTTCAAAAGAAGTTTGTGATTCAAATTGCATAAAATCAATAAGGCAAAAAGCAATGAAAAAAATTCAAAAATCCTTAAAACATGAGTGACATAGTCCAAATTTTCTCTTCAGTGTTGGGGTACTTCTTTTGTTCAATAGGCAAACAAAGCTGGCACCGCGCAATGTGTTGCCAGTATGTACTAGTCGCCGGAAATAAATTCTTTTTTTTGAACGGAAAAGGCAGAAGGCCTGCCATAAATTAAAAGAGAGATGAAATAAAGGTTACAAACAGGTTCTCAGATTGAAAGCCTGAGGGATTACAGAACTAGGACGGGAGCCCCTCCCCCAAAGAAAATCTCAAAAAGCTTAACCGAGTCCTGTCTCCTCTCTTGCCGAAACGACTGAAAACACTTGCCTACTACCTATTACAGCTTGATGAGCCACTGAATCCACCGAGAGAAAAGAGTTATAAAAAATTCTTCTATTCCTCTCGTTCCATACATTCCACCACGTTTGAACTAGGGCCCCAATGTATTTCCTTTTATTTGTTTTTTGGCCTAATTTTTGTGAAGGCCTTCCACCGTCCCGAGAGGGTGTTGTAATTTTGTCCAACTGGAGAATCTCTTAAGTTCAAGAGCCGAGCCACTTTGCTCCAAACTGCCACAGTAAAGGTGCAGTCTTTTGCTAGGTGACAGGGGTTTTCTACGTGCTGAAAGCAGAGAGAGCACAAAGGATTGCATGGCCAGTTCCTTTTGAGAAGATTATCAGCAGTTAAAATCTTTTGATGTAGAAGAACCCATCCAAAAGATTTAGCCTTTTGCTCGGTGTAACTTTTCCACAGATGATTAATGAATGGTTTTGGGATTATACCACAAAACTGAATTGAGTAGGCCGATCGTGTCGTATACTCTCCATTTGCTGTCCATCTCCAAAGAATAGTATCCTCCCTATCTTCTAGGGTGTAATGAAGCAGACTACCCGCTAACCAAATGAGTTGCGAGATCTGATTAGCATCTGAAATTGTCCCAATACAGTTTAACCAGTAATGGTGTCTCATGGCATCTTGAACCGAGATCCTTTTTTTGCGAGAAATTTTAAAAAGATCAGGAGCTATTGATTGCAAACTCTGATTGCCCAGCCATTTATCATTCCAGAAACTTGTCTTAGCTCCATTTCCAATCATGATAGTCGTGCTTGCTAGGAAAAGAGACATATCTTCTTTGTTGCACGGCAGTTCCATGAAGGTCCAGGGCCGAGTAGGATCTCTCCATCTAAGCCACAACCATCTTAGGCGAAGAGCTCGGGCAAATTTTTGTAGATCAAGAATTCCCAATCCACCTAGTGGGCGTGGTTTACAGACTGTGGCCCAATTAACTAGACAGTGACCGCCATTTACATGTTCAGGTTCTTTACCCTTCCATAGGAAGGCTCTTCGAAATTGGTCAATTTTCTTGGTCAACCATTTGGGAGCAGGCAGTACTGTCAAGAAGTAAGTAGGTATAGAAGAAAGGACATATTTTACCAAGGTTTCTCTACCCGGCATGGTTAAAAACTTTCCCTTCCATCTCGGCAACCTATTTCCAATCTTATCAATTAGGGGTTGGCAATCAAGTTTCTTCAATTTCCGCTAATGCAAAGGGAGCCCAAGGTAAGTGCATGGAAAAGAGCTTATCCTTCCTTGAAAGCATTGTCGAGTAGAATCAATAAGCTCATTTGAGCATGCTATTGGATAGACCTCTGTTTTTTCCAAGTTTGTGAACAATCCGGAAGCTCTTCCAAAGACCTCTAGGATTGCTTTGAAAGCTTCTAAATTATTCTGTTCAGGCTTTAAGAAGACTGCCACATCATCCGCGTACATCGAGACACGAAACGGGAGGTGCTGTCTTGACAGGGGAGTGAGAACTCCATCTTTTTCAGCTCTGGCAATTAGCCTTTGCAAAGGCTCCATGACTAAAATAAAGAGCAAAGGGGAGAGAGGGTCTCCTTGCCTTACTCCTCTAGCATGCGAGAAAAGCTCCCCAGAGAAACCATTTATTAGAATGCTCGAAGATGACGAGAAAAGAAGGTTTCCAATCCAATTTCTCCACGCAATACCGAAACCAAAATTCTCAAGAACCTCAATCAAGAAAGGCCAGCTTACTGAGTCAAAAGCTTTTGCCACGTCTAGCTTGAGGAAAAGGCTTGGGGTCTTCTTTCTATGAAGAAGCTGAAGCACCTGCTTTGTGTAAAGGAAATTTTCATGAATAGATCGCTTTTTGATGAAAGCATTTTGGTTCTTGGAAATTAGTCTGTCCATCACTGTTGCTAGTCTCAAAGCCAAGAGTTTAGATATGATCTTTGAGAAACTATGGATGAGGCTGATTGGTCTAAACTGTTCAGGTCGGCAAGCGTCCAACTTCTTATGCAGAAGGAAAATTTTGGCAGTATTTAGCAGCGCTAGGTGTTCAGTCTGAAAATCCAAGAAAGCTTTGGTAGCCTCGAACAGATCCACCTTGATTATGTTCCATGCTTTCCGGTAAAAACCTCCGATAAAACCATCAGGACCAGGCGCTTTCTCAACCGGCATGTTAAAAATCACGCTCTTTAATTCCTCTTCAGTGATGGGACGCTCCAATTCCTCCAAATCCTCCATCCCCATCCTCGGCATATCCAGCTGCTCCCAGTTCAGGGAGGAAGAACGGTTGAAAGCAGTGCCCGTTTTTTTGACAAAGAAATCTGTCATTTGGAGCAACTTCTCCTCAATGGAGAAAACTGGTCCGTTATCAGAATGTAAGAATTCAATGAAGTTCTTTCTTTTCCTGCCATTTGCCCTAAGATGAAAAAATTTTGTGTTTGCATCACCGTCTTTTATCCAAGACAATCTAGCCCTTTGTCTTATACGAATTCTATTCAAGGTCGCAATCCCAAGAACTTTAACCTTGATGTCTTGAAGAAAGGCTATCTCATCTGAAGAAAGGTCTCTCTGCTCTTGCGCGGTTTCTAGTCTTTGGATGACTTCATTTGCCAGAGCTAACTGCAAGCGCAAGTCTCCAACTGTATTTTTACTCCACCGTTTGAGGGACTTTGCTAGACGTTCTAGTTTAGCGTGGAAGCGCAACAAAGGCTTAGTTGTGTTAATCGGCTTCTCCCAGCTGCGTTGGACGTCATCAAGAAAGTCTGGACGCTTAAGCCAGAACGACTCAAAACGGAAACCATGGATTGGCCACTCCTCGATATCCCCTCTTAGGAGTAGGGCGCAATGATCTGAATTTGCTGAAGATAAGGCAACCATGTGCGAGTGGGGAAACATTAGGTCCCAATCCGTGGAGCAAAAGGCTCTATCATTTTTTGTCATCGTTTGCATTTCAGGGCCTCCTCGCCAAGTGTATTTCCGCCCGTTTAATGGCAGCTCTTTGAGATGAAGTCTGTCAATACACCCTTTGAATCGGGACATCATCCTTCTATTCAAGTTTGCATTATTTTTATCACTAGCCAAATAAATCAAATTAAAGTCTCCAATAACCAGCCATTCAGCCAGCACATTCTGCTGAATAGATTCTAGCTCATGTAGGAAAATGATTTTTTCTTCATCCGATTGCGGTCCATATACCACTGTTATCGACCAAGATAAGCCTTCACCTCTCATTCTAAGATTGGCTGAAAGGGAGAACTGTCTGCACAGCTTCCCTCCACCCGCTCGGCGCTACTATTAGCACCCTGCACCAACAAAACCGGGTCTACATGGGAATCTTCCTTTTGGTCATCTAAAATCAAAGTAGCAGCTGCATCTCCGTCTGGGTTTTGTTTGCTGCTAACGGGAATTGTCTTGCAAGAGAGATCACATGGAGGGGTAGAATTTGCACTTACAGCTGCCGCATAAGAGGATTTCCGGCCACGGGCCATCTCCACGGATGGTGGAGAGCGCCGAGACCCGTGAGCCTCCCTGCTCAGCTGCCTTCCACGCCGATCGTCAGCAGAAAGCTGTTCGCCTCTATTACGCGGCTCGGTGCTTCTGCGACGCATGCCCCCATTAAAACGGTTCCAGATGGAACGACTTCGATGGCGCTCCCTGTTTGCATCCCCCCAGTCATCTCCATCGTCTGGGCGGCGGCGCTGAGAAGGCATCGGGTGGTAGGGTGCTGGGTGGGGGGATCGCTGGAGGGCTCCCCCCAGCGCTCCATCCATCACACCATAGCTCCACTCGAAGCGCCTAGTGTGTTGAGGATCAAAACTATCAGCCTCCCCTCTGAAGAAATTTAAATCTTCCAGAATGTCCAAGTGGACAAGCACCTCATAGGTGAGTCCCTTCTTGAACTCCTTGGGCTGCTCCCGGCACATCGACATCTCTGACAGGGAGTCTGCCAATGGAGGAGCCTCCACTTCAGCTTCAGTGATAGTCAGCCATACCTTCTTGGGGATCGAGTTTGGATTAGCAGTCCAAACCCAAGCATCATAGGTGCGGTTGTAGAGTCTTCGTCGGGAGTACTCCTCCACATAGTGGATGGAGCAGCTTCTGCCCAGCAGACGGGCTGCCACCTCTTCTGTCCTGGCATGCATCGGGACACCTTCGAGACATATGCGAGCATGGTAGCGCAGGACTGAAGCATGGGCGTGGCGCAGTTCGTCCCATTGCCTGAAATGGTAGATGCGTCCTCCAGGGGCCTCCAATCTTCCCCAGCTGAGGGCCGCATCCCGATCCCGCTGATGCAAGAACGTGACAAGGAAGTCTTCAGGATGGAATTTGGTAACTTGCACATCCATGCGCCTCAGCCGGAAAGCAGAGCGAACGTCCTCAGCGAAAGTGCTGGGCTCCACTCTACCAACTAGATTGCCGACCACCCATGCTACCACCGATCGAGCCGAGAAATGATCTCGCAGGCGATCAATCTCCCCCGTGGCAGTAGCAACGCAGCGGTCCTCCTCTGGGCGCTCCCTGGGGTCCCCCGGAGCATCCATGCTCTCAGCACTACCAGGTCTGGAAGCAGGAGGTGGACACAGAGGGGGAAAGTGTTCCTTATTCACCAGAGGCTGGGAAGACTGTATGCGTCTGAAGACAGATGTCCTGGCTGTGGCATCAGCTTTATAGCGGTTTGCAGTGCTTCGACTTGCCATTGAATTTGGTTGTTGAGGGACATTTAAGGTTGGGCAACTTGCTGCAGCATGACCAAAACACCTGCATCTCCAACATCGAAACAGATCCCTGCAATCTTTCACTTTATGACCTCTGTCTAAGCACCTAAAACATTTTCCATTCATCTTTTGCCAAAAAACTTGCTTCTTTAGATTAGCTGAAACCAGCTGATGTCTATTTGAGTCCATGCTCTTCTGCTTTTGGGGAGTAGAAATCCTTCTCCACCAGCGCGGAGGCTTGACTTCAATCCAGCGAGCATCGCCTCCATTTGCTGAGAGGAATTGCCGGGGGTCTGCATTGGTTTGGGGTTCTGCCTTTTCCTTTAAGTCCGGGTACTTTGAAGCATCGAGTCTCTGAACTTTAAAGCTGCAACCAACCTTCGTATCCTCTTTGCTCAAGCCCTGCGCAGGCATCACTGCGGAAGGAGTTATTGCATTGAGCTGTCTCTGCGGCTGAGCACTAGATTGGTGAGGGAAATCTTGACCCGTCGCGGCCCGCAAGATCTGCAACTGACAACATCTTTCGCTGCGCAATTTGCTGGAGGTAATGCGATGCGAGAGGGCCGGATCTTTCGCCATACCTTGCAGATCTTCTGCTGCTGCAATCTGGAAAGCCTTTTCTGCCGGAGGGGAGAAACTCTGAACTTCCATTGAAGGCGCCATCACATCCGGGGCACTACCTGGTGAGCCTTCAAGATCTTCATCATCCGAGCTCCACGAAAGACTAACAACCGCATTGAAGCAGGGCGAAGCTTCATCGGGCCCCTCTAGGAGGCTAGGCTCCACCGATTTGGGGATGGGACTAGGGATTACGGATTTTGCGGAGCTAGGGTTTGGGCATTTCCCGGGGGAGAAACGAGGAGAGCGAGGGGTAGATGCTGAGCGTGGTTGGGGAGCAAGGTGGGCTGTAGGGGAGAGTAGGTCTGTGAACGCCGGAAGCGGAGTACTCGCCGGCGGAAGGACTGGGGAGGCGTCGCCAGGGGAGTCACCTCTACGGGGGGGGGAGTCATTTTTTGACTTTTTACATCGTTTCCGGAAATAAATTCTATGTAGTCGCTATTATGACTGCAAGTTAAGCAGTCATAGTAGGACTGTCCGATCCCAAATGGACACTCAAGATTCAGTTGGAGCTGCAGCAAAAAATAATGTAACTGTAGCAGCATGTTTGAACCTTTCAGCCTACCGATGAACGACAGGTTACGTGCAACCGCTACTGTGCTGTCACAATAGCGACTGCAGGCGATATATTTCCGTACAGTATAGCAAGTCTGGTCTTAGCACAAATAACTAGGATGATCAGCAAAGCAAAACTATATATATATATATATATATATATATATATATATATATATATAAATATAAACATCTCCATTTTTCATTAAAAAAATCATAATATGTGGTCACCACACCCATTCGTGGGGCAAAACTCAACAAGAATGAAATTAACCAATCCAATACCCAAAAGGGAATTACAAAACTAAATTAAACTATAATAAATTTCTTCCAATAAATGACAAGCACAGCTTTCACGTGTTTTTTTTTAAAAAACTATACTAAACAGTTCGGGATAAATATCTTTACTATTATAAAAGAAGGAGTTGGTGGTTGGTCCGGCCTCTCCCACCCCTTCTGACAAAAAAGATACTCTGTCTGATGTGTGGGCCCACTCACCCCTCCTCACGCCCGTGTGCCCCCCACCCCACCCCACCGAATCCGTACGTTCCTCCCCCCTGATTTCTCCCTCGCCTCCTCGCCTCCCTCCTCCTCCATCGCCTCCTCCCTCCGCTCCGCCGCCGCCTCTTCCCCCGCCCTCCACTCCGCCGCCGCCTCCTCCTCCCCCCACCCCGCGCCGCCGCCACCACCTCCTCCTCCCCACCCCACCCCGCGCCGCTGCCTCCTCCCCCGCTCCTCCGCTCCGCCGCTGCCTCCTCCTCCCCCCACCCCGCGCTGCCACCGCCTCCTCCTCCCCCTCCTCCGCTCCACCGTCGTCTCCTCCTCCCCCGCTCCTCCGCTTCGCTGTCGCCTCCTCCTCCCCCCGCTCCGCCCTCACCTCCTCCTCCCCCCGCTCCTCCGCTCAGCCCTCGCCTCCTCCTCCCCCTCTCCTCCGATCCGCCCTCGCCTCCTCCTCCCCACCCCGCGCTGCCGCCTCCTCCTCCCCCGCTCCTCCCCTTCCCCTAAGCAACCGCCCCCAGAAAAACCTCCTCTCCGCCGCACCGCCGCCCTGCCTCCTCTCCGCTGCCTCCTCCCTCGGCGCCGCCGCCCCACCAAACCCCAAATCTAGAGGCAGCGCAGATCTCTCTCCGCCTCGGGCTGTTTCAACTTGCGCGTGGGACCTGCCCATCGGCGGCGGCGTCCTCTACGGTGTGCCCCTCGACGTCGAGGTCGAGGTCTGCCGCGGCAGCCCCGAGCGCAGCCGCCCGGTATCCCCCGGGCCGCCGCCGCCGAGCCCTCCGTCTGCAGCTTCCAGAAGGTGAGGGAGGTGCTCCCGATTAGGGCAGGTGCAGATGATCGCTTGGGAAGTACACACGTTAGATATACCTGGCTCATATTGTTGTATCCTTCAGTCTTCAACTACAGTACGCTACCTGCATCCAGATTCTTTTTCTTCGCATCGTTGATTTTTGACTGTCTTATACTGTTTATTATATCGAGATCAGCATTACCTGTGCACTAATCCTCTTTGATCTATGCTAAAATTGTTTTGGAGTGTATTAATCAAATTGTCGCTTCTTCCCGTTGTTTTTCGCTGAAGGAAATGCAGGTTGGTGCTCCCTGAGAAGAAGTGATGGTATAATAGCTTTCTACTGGAGAGATAAGAAATGTTGAAAAATTAAAGGTGGTGATCTCTTCCAATCTATGCAGTGGATTAGCAGTAATGCATTCTAACTTTATGATTGTTTTAGTTGCTGTAGGTTAAGTCGCTCTTTTTCCATGCATGTTCGTACACACTAATTTGGAAAGTGCTATCATCAGTGCTACAATCATCAGAGGTCAAGGTACTTTGCATGTTCCACACTCAGCTGGCTCATTTGATTTCTATGTGACCAATTTTATATCAGGTTCGTACTTTCTTATAACCAATTGGAAATCGGATACCCAAAAAACCAGCATCTTCATATGTAGTAACTGATTTATATGTTGTGGGAATTAAACACTCTGAAACATTTAAAGATTCCCATTCCAGCAGAAGGAAGAGTAGCCTGTAAGTATTGTCTAGACTCTAGAGCTTTCTCTTTTTCACTAAAATAATGAACTGCTCATGTTGGTTTTCTCCTATTTTGTGCATAGCTGCTGCTTGCCTGTCAATGGTAGACACCAAACAGTGTCTTTTCCCATGATACCTATTTTCTATTTTGCCTGTCCTCATAATTTGCTTGAATCTATGCAATATACTTCATAGGAGGAGCGTTAGCTGTGCACTAAACCTCTTCGATGTATGCTAAAATTGTTTTGGAGTATATTAATCGAATTGTCGCTTATTCCCATTGTTTTTCACTGAAGGAAATGCAGATTGGTGCTCCTTGAGAAGAGGTGACAGTATAATAGTTTTCTACTAGAGAGATAAAAAATGTTGAAAATTAAAGGTGGTGATCTCTTCCAGTCTATGCAGTGCATTAGCAGTAATACATTTTAGCTTTATGGTTGTTTTAGTTACTGTAGATCAGTCACTCTTTTTCCATGTATGTTCATACATACTAATTTGGAAAGTGCTATCATCAGTACTACAATCATCAGAAGTCAATGTACTTGCATGTTCCACACTCAGCTGGCTCATTTCATTTCTATATGTCCAATTTGATACCAGGTTCGTCCTTTCTTATAGCCAATTGGAAATCGGATAGCCAAAAAAAATCAACACCTTCATATGTAGTGGGGTGGGAGGGAGGGGAGGAGGCGGAGATGAAGATAAGTTTTCCAGAAGGATGGTGCATCAGTCTCATTTTAAAATTCCCGTTAATGTTTATGTTTATTGCATGATGTCATATTTATCAATTGGTTTGTTATTCTCCAAGACGGTCTGACAGTTATTTATGTATTAAGTATATTATGGAAAAATATTATTTATTACCATTTTTGTACATATTGTTGTATGTGGTGTTTGTTCTATCATACTTCACTAATATGATGCTTGCTTTATTTACGAGTATGAACATGTATGCTTTGCTTGATACATGATGACATAAGAATGTTTATTATTCAGTTTGAGATCATGTTTGATAGTATGTATCACTTTTATTTGGTACTCCGTTGCAACGCACGGACATCTTACTAATGTAATTGATAATTCTGACGGTTTAACAACAACGCCACTGCAATTAGCCCACCCTCTCAACCCATAGATGGAGGTGGGCATCCACCATTGGGGCAGTTCGTGTCGCACGACGGCCCTGGCCCCGATCCTAGCTGCTGCAGGTACAGCCGCCGGAGAAGCTGGAGGATGGATTCGCCGGAGACGGCGACCGACGCTCCACCGGCCGACTCATCGCCGCCCAATGTTAACAGCCGGGCCGAGCTCGACGCGACGGGGAGCGCCATGATCGTCATCAAGATCAGGGGCACAGCCGCAAACTTCGATCGTACCGTCACCGTGTCTTTCTGCCTAGCTAGCTTTAATTTCTTCTGTGATCAGTTCTCACAAACTTACAAATGTGCTGCCAACTTTGGCACTGTGAGGTGCAGCTCGCGAGCTTTCGCGCGCATATGAAGGGAATGGATCGGCGGCGCCTTCTGAATGTTGCGTGCGTACTTTCATGCATGCGTGTTAATTACGTGTGCGACTGGGCAGAGAATTTAGCGAGATACAACGATGACAGAATTCTTCCTGCATGCGCACTAACTTCACATGCGTGCAGATCAAACCAACCAGCAAACGAATGTTTATCCAAATCACAGTGCTGCTTTTGAATCTTGACCGGAATTAACTAACCAGCGCGTAGCCATTTTAACAAAGAACGGTTTTGGACGAGGATCCTGGAATTTTGAGCCTACAAGGTTGTCGACGAATTGGTAGTACAACTGCTAAGACACCTGGTATTTATGATCAGGTTGTGGGCTCAAACTACACCGAGAATGAACAAAATATTGCTTGCCTAGAATGTAAGAGCGCAGCACAATTAATTGAGTTAGAGACCTAAGTGATACAATCAAGGAAGTGTAGTGTGTGTGTGTGTATATGAGTTAATTTGAGACTTGCTTATGGGGAAACTAGGACCATGCATGTGCTTTATATGAATTGACCTGTTGAGCATCTTGGTTTTGTTAATCTGGACTTCCATTTCCCCATCGATCAAATTCTCTTGAGGAGACAACACGAAAACATCCACTACATTTTGTTGGCCTCTATCTTGGGCTTTAAATCGACTGCAAGCTACAAATTGGAACACTACTACAAAATATACCATATTAGATGTCTCATCACAGACGATTTATGAGGAACCGTCTATATTGTAATTATCATGAACCATCTGTATTGTAATTATCACATATAGTTTTACAAAGCGTGAGCGTCTATGTTACTAGCGATGACTAGAACCGTTTGTGACACGGAATTATCACAGACAATTATTGTTAATAACCATCTGTAATAGTTCACATATAGTTATTAAAAAGAACCATCAGACGTCACATATGTTTTTTAATTAGAACTATTTGTGATATTATTATAAACGGTTATTAATACAAACCGTCTTTGATGTATCGCGCTTCGCCTCCCTGATGCGTCTCTGATCGCTTTGTCTCCCCAATGTGTCTCTGATCATTTTGGCTCCCCGATGCGGCTCTTCGTCTTACGCGCCAAATTTATAAAAATGATCATCCACTATGTACCAAAAATGAATCCCACATTGCTGATACACATATCTACTGTCAAGCACAAACAAATAGCTCCGGCGGCCTCTTCCTTGTCGTCGGCATTGATGGCCAACCTGGCCATCTTGTACGAGCACCTCACTTACCGTATGCTGGCGGATGCAGTGGAAGGACACTATGCCAACAGTGTCCTCCCTCGTATGTCCGAGGATTTACCAAAATAGTTGAAGGCCACCTTCCACTGTCTTAACATCCTCCTCCACAGTGTCTTCCGGTTCATCTTCCACTTCCGGCGAGCTAACATCGCCATCGACGTGGTCCTCCACAATAAAGTTGCATATCTTCAGGAGAATTGCTATCACTTGGAGTGCTTAATCAAGGTGATGAGCAACCAAGTCAGCCTTATCGAGACCCCTTAAGAAAAGGAAAAGAGCCTATGAGCTCAATTCGACTTGATTATCCAGTCAGAGGGTGTTCGGGAGACACTTGAATGAGGGTGTCCAGGAGACACTTGAATGAGGGTGTCAGTGAGTGGACGCATTTCCAACTTCGCTCGTTGATGATCCCGAACCATCCAATGCTGACCACGTCGCCTACAAAGTTTTGAAGATGGAGATAGCATGCTACCTCTGCCACTAAAAAACTTTGAAGTAGTTAGGTTTCTATTTTTTTAATCTTTTGTAAGAAGTGACTAGCCATGCTATTTAGCCATATGTATGTACAAGCAATTGAATTTGTATTTACTGTCTTCTATATATGTAAACAATTAAGTAATACATATTTACTCCTAAGGCATTACTGAATTTGCATTTGTGTATATAAGAATGAATTTAGAACCATTTGTGATGTTTATTATCACAGATGGTTCTAATTGTGAACCATTTGTGATGCATATTATCACAGACGGTTCTAATTTAGAACAATCTATAATGTATATTTATCACAGACGGTTATAAAGTAGAACCGTATGTGATGTATATTATCACAGACGGTTCTAATTTAGAACTATCCGTGATGTGTCCAACCTATTTATATTCGAACTCTAGGGTTTGTCCACGTCCCCACTCAGGCTTAATATATCTCTAACTATCCTCCCCCAAGCACACCGCCTCCTGCCTCTAGTCGGCCACATCTTTCCCGAGCACGCCACCTCTTCCCCAGCGTGCCTCCTCCCCTGAGCACGCTGCCTCCTTGGTTACTGCTGGAAGGCTCGGATAAGGGCGGTGAACTGATTCAGATCTGGGGCATGCTCCTTATCCCCTTTTCTTCCTGGTCTTTAGGCGGAAGGCTCGGAGGGCCCTTTAAATCCAGATGGGAGAGCTAGGGATCCAGGTGGAACTCAAGATCTCACCACACGGACCTTCCCTTTACTGCCTTCTTGGTGGCTTGGATTGCCATCACCCAGTGATCTTTATTTTGCATTCTTGTATTACTATTGTGCATAAGTTTGCCATGCTAGTTTGAAATCAGTTTATTATCTCTTAAATTTGTGAATAATACTAGCACTGGGAGGACTTTATATGATAGATTGAGGGTATTGAGATTGCTCGATGAGGACAAATTGTTAAACTTGAGATCATTATGACTATCTAGAAGTATTCTACTAGTCTATTGCTTTGTCAATTGTTAGTTATATACATTTGTTCAGTGTTCCTCACTGCTATCCCATTCTAAACATTGCCAAAATTCTATTAATACTGCAGTAGCATTTCTCAGTTACGTGCTTCTGGTTAGAACTGCAATTGTTTCTATCATTATAGTAAGGTAATTTAGATCAATAAACTAGCAGAATTTAGAAGGGATAGTCACTCTGATTACCACTTATTAACACCAGTTATTAATGCTTTCTATCACTTTAGCTTCATGATTTGTCTGACAACCGTCTGCGAGTTGGTGATATCTAAAGTAGAAAAATAATTTTACACATCACACACCAAGTATATCTTACAGAACCAAGAATGTATATTAATTCATTCTTTATTCTGTAAGATATACTTGGCGTGTGCTGTGGAAAATTATTTTTTCTACTTCAGATATCACCAAACTTACACTAAGTAACCACTGTTACCATTACTAATCACCATCTTGGTTTTCCATATCTTCCCCTTGCACTAAAAGCAGTATACACATTAAAACCCAAGGGTGATATGGGGAGATAGAGATAAAGTCAGATCCAATATTACATTTAGGCATCAAAAGACATGAAGCCCACAGGAAGCAACATGCACAATCCTAATCCTAATGAAGCCCACAGGAAGCAAGCCGGGGTGAGTGATCATGAATAAGTCATTCTACTGTAATTTTGCTTTATGAGCGAAGTGGCCAGAGAGTCTTATTCACTGTTCATCGGGCCCTTCGCATCACTAACCAGACAAATTAAGACGGCAATGCAATGTTTTATATATCAGGTTTGGTATTAACACAAATACCATAGAAACAAATAAAAGCACATACTAAAGGACTAACAAAGCGAAGCTTTTTTATTCAAACCGTCATTATTCCTTACAAAAATAATCACCACCAATTCAACAAGGATACAAATATAAAACCAATATAAATAAAAAAATTTACTACAAATTCAGAACAGCTTAGCATGATGGATATATCACGATGGCTTAGCGATGGTTGTTTATACATGGCCTACATTTAACCTGCACTTAGATCACGCATGCATATATCATATCAGCCCCGTCAACCCATAGATGGAGTTGGGCATCCACCGTTGGGGCTGTTAGTCTCGCACGATGGCCCCTGCAGCTGCTGCAGATACAAATGCCGGAGAAGCTGGATGATGGGCTCGCCGGAGTCGACGGCCTCTCCGGCCCACCCCTCGCCGCCAGCCAACGGCCGCGCCGAGCTCGACGCGACGAGGAACGCCATGATCGCCATCAAGATCACCGGCACAACAACGAACTTCAACCTCATCATCACCATTAGTATATCAACTTCTCTTCTGCTTTTTCTTGGCTAGCTAGCTAACCTGTCAGACGTTCTCACAAACTTAGAGCTTTGAAGTCTCAACTCTCAAGCAATCTAGCTTGTGCTAGAAATGTGCTGCAAACTCTGACACACTGTGAGATCGATGGAATTTCACGAGCTACGCACCAGCGCCTATATATAGGGAACGGATCGGCTGCGAATTCTTGTTACGTGTGCGACTCGGCATGTATGCATGCAGAGAATTCGGCATGAAGGCACTTACGCGGATGTTGCTCCCAGCTGCTTGATTTGGTGCATGGAAGCTAACTGAGTAGCTTCATAAGTCAGCAAACCGAATCAGCTTGTCAATCGATCGATGTTTATCCCAAACCACAGCATTTCTCTGAATCTTGCTGCGTTACCTTCACTTAGTGGTTCTTGCCGTAACGTAACAATCAATCTGGAAAGCACATATTGTACTTCGTATATACGGATTGCATGCAGTTCTATAGCGCACTACTGAAATTAAGGTCCCGTTTGAAAAACACAGGAATTATATAGAAATTTCGCAGGAATATCATATGAAGCAGTTAAAGGGCTTGTTCTTTTCAGCTTCTAAAAGCTACTTTTCAGCTTTTCTATAGTAGCTAGTTTTTAAACAGTGTATCTTTTTAAGATAAGATCTACTAGTTAATTGTAGTACATACTGTACCGACTTTATTTATATCAGCAAAAACCGCACGTGAGTTTCTGTTATTCTATAATCTCTCGTATAAACAACTCAAAAGTCATAAGCCGCAGCGAAAGCCATAAGTTTCAGAAAAAAAAACAAGCCCAAATTCTCGTGGGAATTGGGAAAATTAATTTCCTACGTTTCAAATGGGCCTAACTGCTAGTTGAATAGCTAGCTAGCTAGCCATTTGAGTAAAGAAAAGATTTGGATTTGGATCATGAAATATGTTGCATTTTGTATAATTTGTGGTGCTGGGACTTGCGAACCAATTAGTAGCCCAACTAGTAATTTACCCGATTTTACGGTGAAGAATGTGGGCTCAAACCCCCACCGAGAGCGTTAGAGCATGTACAATGCAAGATGCTTATACATGAGTGCTTAAAGAGAGAGAATATAGCCACATCATCAAGCATCTATGCAAAAGTTATTTCCTCCAATGCAAGCATCTCTTCCATAGGTGTTTAGATGCTATATTATCTATTAATAGATATAGTTATACACATAAGCACCTACTAAGCACCGGTGCTTATTTAAGCATCGATGCTTCAAAATAAGCACCTTATCTATCCTATGTGGCAAGAAAAATTAATTTTTTATTACTAAGTATCTCTCTAAGCGCCTGCATTGGACATGCTCTTATAGGGCCTCCGCCAAAATTTAACTGGAGTCCCCTAGCTTGATAAAGGAAAGACTACCAGATTGCACTAATTAGTTCCAATATACACGTCTAAATCAGAGAACATATAAAGAAAAATAACAGATCAGGGAGAACAACAGAATCGAGAAACTACTAGAATATAGTCGAGAGTGCATGGTAGGCAGCACGTAGGGCACATGCTGATTTAATAAGGTTTTCTTTGACTTCAAATTCAGCCGGATGTACAACTTCCGGTCAGATTCTATGGCATATAAAGTATAAACTGGCATGCATGCATGCTTTCGCTTTGGAGTTTAGAATTTGGCCTCCTTTTCTTTCTGTAAAGTTTTTCTTTGGTCTTCGTTCTTCATTTACTTGTTTAAATTGGGGAGAGCTTCCATAGATGGAATGTGATGTCATGCGTTACAAAGAGAACTGTCTTTTGGAATCTACGTCATGCGTTTGGACATAATTAGTTAATCTGGAGGAGTTCGTGACATTCCGTAGGCCAACTAATTGGCCAGATTTCTCCTAAAAAAACTAATGGCCGGCGGATTGGTGATGGTTTGCTGAACCAAATGGGTCGAAGGTACCAAATTAATTTGACAAGGACACGTATAACAACTATCCACTATCCTGCACTTTCTCCAACTGGTGGACACCGTATAGCATTTTGGTTTATGTCTAAGGGGAACATAATAGCTAGTTTCATGGACATCCGATATTTTCGAAAGTAGGATGTCATTGTAGTGGTCTGCCACTAAGAATGTTTCTCTTAAAGAATACAAGACGTAATCTCAACAGTTTCTCTTTATTGATGATTTGTCTATAGATGTGGTGTGTACTATAAGAGCTCCTACCCTCCTCTTACATAGGGAAATGATGTCCCTTCATGATTCAATAAGCAATATGGAAATAAACTACATCAATAGGTCTTTGTGAGTTGAAGCCTCTAATAGACTAGTTTTGGTAGGTAAAGTGTCCATATGAATTTTTCCTCAACACCCCCTAGGCACTTCGCCAAATGCGCTTGTATATGTCTCACTAAAAACTCCTATCAAAAATCCAGTGGAAAAACAGTAAAATGAAAAGAGTATATAACTCGCGTTCTTGCCATTGCACGTGATGCTTCATTAGAAATTTCAATTGAGAAAACACTATGGGACAAAAGTCAACTAAGGGAAAAGAGTACAACACTTTGTGTCTCCTTATGCCTACGCCATGAACATGCTTCTCAAACACAGAAGCTAGTAAGGCTTAGTAAATAAATCAGCAAGATTAGTAAGGCTTAGTAAATAAATCAGCAAGATTTTTGTTTTCTTTGGATTTTCTGTATTTCTATATTCCCTTTCTCCTGCTGCTCATATGGGCAAA
This sequence comes from Dendrocalamus latiflorus, assembly GCA_017311315.1. Classification (NCBI taxonomy): domain Eukaryota; kingdom Viridiplantae; phylum Streptophyta; class Magnoliopsida; order Poales; family Poaceae; genus Dendrocalamus; species Dendrocalamus latiflorus. The sequence goes on from CM029631.1 coordinate 22,039,245, forward strand.
AATGCTTAGGGAGAAAATGCTTTGTCAAATTCGCGTTGACATGCTATTCTTCATTTATGTAATGTAAGCTGCATTATCCTTATAAAAGACTGTGTGAACTTTATCAATGTTTACACCACATGAATCTTAGATATGATGGATCATTTTTCTAAGCCAAATACACTCACGTGTCATTTCATATAGAGTAATAACCCATGAATGATTTGTCAATGTAGCATCAATCGACTGTTTTACATATTTTCATAAATAGTTGTATCACTGCTTAGAAACACATATAAAGTCTGTGATATGGCATTATGGGGATAAAAAATAGCCAGCATCCGAGTAATCTGTTATCTTTGTGTCTTGACCCTTGAGGTAATAGATTCCAAGATCACATGTACCTTGTAAGTATCTAAGGATTCCTTTTATTTCATTCCAATGCCTCTTTGTAAGCTTAGAACTATATTTTGCCAAGCAACTTACTGCAAAAGCAATAGCAGGCCTAGTAAAATTGGCAGGGTATAATAGTGCTCCAATAGCACTAAAATATGGAGTTTTGGGCTCTAATATATCATCATTCTCTCGTTTAGGTCCATGTGGATCTTTCTCCACATCAAAGTCCTAACGATCATGGGTGTACCCATTGGATGAGATTTATCAAGGTAGAATCTCTCTAGCAATTTCTTGGTGTAGGTGATTTGGTACAAAAATATGTCACTAGATAGATTTTTAATTTGCAAACCAAGAAAATATTTAGTTTTACCCAAATCCTTCATCTTGAATTCCATCTTTTGGTATGAGCTAGCTTTGAGAATGTCCCCTATGTTTCCAATGATATTCAAATCATCAACATGCACAGATATGATGCACAATTCATCCTTGAATTTCTTTATAAACACACACGGACATACCTTGTTGTTCACAGATCTCTTTTGTAGAAGGAATTCACTCAATCGGTTGTACCACATATGACCTAACTGTTTCAATCCATATAGTTACCTTTGCAATCTAACACTATACATGTTGCGATTCTCATTCTCACTCATACGTGAAACCTTTAGTTCCTCTAGAATCTTCATATAGATTTCAAAATCAAATGATCCATACAAATATGCAGTCACAACATCCATGAGTTTCATGTCTAAGTTCATTCCTACTGCCAGTGATATTAAATAACAGAATGTTATACCATCTATTACAGAAGAGTAAGTTTCATCAAAATCGATGCTGGGTCTCTGCGTGAACCCTTGGGCGACTAATCTTACTTTATACCTCACCACTTCATTCTTTTCATTCCTCTTACTTTATACCTCACCACTTCATTCTTTTCATTCCTCTTACTTTATACCTCACCACTTCATTCTTTTCATTCCTTTTTGTTATGAACACCCACTTGTATTCAACTGGAATGATATCAAAAGGTGTCTTGACCATTGGTTCAAAGATTTTTCGTCTGTTTAGCGAGTTTAGTTTATTATTGATTACTTCTTTCCATTTATCCCAATCATGATGATTCTTGCATTCAGCAATGATCTTTGGTGCTGGATCCAAATTCTTAGTATGGAAAGCAATCTTAGATGTAGAGCAGTTACTATTAGCACATCATTTGCCTATAAAAGATTTATCCTAGTTTTCCATAATTTATGGCTAACTCTTTATCCAAGTCAATTGGTATTTTATTTAGATCAATCTGCTCTTTATCATTTCCCAAAATAGTTGAGTCTGAATATTCTGTTGCCCTAGTGTCAGTGGGTATGTTGTCCCTCGTACTAGGCCCCTCCCCTTGTGCTCCTACATAGGACGTCACCTACCGTGCTCTTGCATGAGGTGTGATGTCCACCGGATGTTTCTCCTTCATATTCGGTTCATCGAGTTTCTCCCCTTGCTCAGTATGTCTCTTTTGGAGACGTCTTCGTGGTTTGAGATCTTTTAAACCAGGAGGTCTCCCCCTCTCTACTAAGAGTGGTGGAGTTAGATGCATCCAAAACCTAGGATGGTACTACTCTTTCAGGTGTATTTACCACTGGAATATGTGATTTGGACTCTCCCTTATGATCTGTGAATGAATCTGGCAGTTCATTTGCAAGGTTTTGTAAATCTATTATCCTCCGAATCTCTTATTTATATTCTTTAATGTGTGGATCCATACTATGAAGACTACTATCATGCCATGATAGTTCTCAACATTCCACTTTACTAGGTCATTTCCTCCCCCTAATGCCAGGAAAAGTTCTTCATTGAATACACTATCAACATATCTTGCTTTTAGTAGAACCCTCGTCATGGGCTCTAGATATTTGATTATAAATGGAGATTCAAATCCCATGTAAATTCCTAATTTAGGTGAGGGCCCATTGACATACGCTGAGGTGGTGAGATTGGTACGTATACGGCACAACCGAATTTACATAGATGTGAAATATTTGGCTCTTTCACATGCACTAACCGGAAAGGTGAAATCTCATGGTATGCAAATAGCCGAAGTCATATTAATGTTGATGCATGTAACACAGCTTGTCCCCAACATGTAGTTGGTAAATTAGATTCCATTAACAAGGGTCTTGCAATTTGCTTGATCTGCTTGATTAATGACTATGCAGGTCCATTCTGAGTATGAACATGCAGGATCGACTATTCTACCGTCATGCTTAAAGCTATACAATAGTCCTTAAATACTTTTGAGATAAACTCTTCAGCATTATCCATTCTTATATTGGATCTGATGATCCGAAAACTTGGCACTTAGCACAACGATTCGTGAAATCAAATGGGCAAATGAATGATTCCTAGTGGATAATAGATATACATGCGTCCACCGCATGGATGCATCTATTAGTACCATAAAGTGCCTAAATGGCCCATACATGGGCTCAATAGGTCCACATATATCACCCTAAATCCTCTCAAGAAACTTAGATATTTCATCCTAAATTTTGTGATATAAGGGTCTCGTTATCAACTTGCCTTCAACACATGCTTCGCACACAAATTATTCGGTTCTAAAGATTTTTTTCAGACTTGAGATTGTGGCCAGCACAGTGCTGTCTTATTCTGCGCATCATTTCAAATCCAGGATGACTGATTTGGATATCCCAAGCTTTAACACATTCTCTACAATTATGCTCAATTCTACACTCGATTCTACTCATGGTAAGGTGAACTTGTTCTTAACTAAGTTTGAATAAGGATGTGTTGCTACTCAAAAGTCATGATTATGATTGTAGGATAGATGGTGATGCTCAGCGGGATGTGAGGAAGGAAGGGCGCTATAAAGACATGCATGTAGTACACACAATGAAATGAGACACTCATGCAGCAAAGAGGGTCACGCGTTCACATGAGAGGAGAGTGAGCAGGTCAAGTGAGTGTATGCATGGAAAAGGAGGAAGAAAAGGAGTATGAAAAGAGGAAGGAAAAGAAGAGAGGCCCAAGAATCCAAAGCCTAAGTTTTGGATAAGATTTCTAGGCCCAATTTGGATCCATATCAAACCCAACTGAATTCAAATTTAGATTCAACTCTGAAATCAATTCGAACTCAGTTTGGACCCAATAGGCCTGTAATAAAAATCCCATAACTTTCACAAACGAAATCCGATTTGAGTGTTCTTGTACTTGTTGGAAAGATTATGCTAAGGCTCACGCAATGGATAAGGCCCTAGCTTTAGAAATATCACGGATAAACCACTATCTCTAAAATAATATGGAGGCTAAAATTTTATCTTTTCATTTTGTGTTCGTTTTGAGTCCAAGTCTTGTTAGATGTCTTAGCAGTGCTATATAGCTAAAGGGTACATCCCGTGTATCATATTGGACATTATATTTTCATATTAATCATATTCTTAATTCTAGTGAGGGTAGGGTTTGTGCAAACATTACCCTTACTAGAATTGGGAGTTCTATCTGTTTTGCCATTCCATTATTCTTGTGATTTTCTTGTGAATTGTAGGAGCACGTCTACTTCTTTGCGTGGTGGGTGGACAAGGATCAAAGTGTGTTGTTGGGCAAATTCATACGTTGCAAGTTTTGGTTACCCATACCATTGTTGGTGCCATTATCCCTAAGTTATCCACGATCCTACATCACGAAAATCGGGCTCCCCATATCATCTTGGTATCAGAGCTGAATGTTGATGCAATAGGATCATCTATCCTTTAGTTTTAATTATGATTTTAATCCTGTCCTATAGTCTAAAACCAAAAATACAAAAATTTAGTTTCAATCTGTTATTCTTGTGAGTTTTGTTAGGTTTTGATCCATTAAAAATTTGTTTAGTTGTTGATCATACTATTTCCTTTACATACCTTGATATTTGTGTTTCATCTAAACCTTAAAATGCATTGGTTTTGAACTCCTCAAAATCAGCACCAAAAATAGATCCTAAAGCAGCAATCTGCTACCGCACGCTACAGTGGTGCGTCGCTATAGTGCCATGTGAACTCCAGTAGTGTGAGCAACACATCAATCCGCTATAGCAGCTACTATAGTGCATTGCATGCTACAGTACCACTTGATCGAGCAGCACAACGCGCTACAGTACCGAGGGTGCTACTATGCCTTGCACACTAGTATAGTGTGAGCTACAGTACCGCACGACGAATAGCTTGATGAACGCTGCAGTATCGCGCGCTATAGTACCCTGGTGTTCCTTGTCAATCCTTTGGTTGCTAAATAATTTTTTCACTTATATCCTTTGGGAACCAATCAATTCTTTATGAATACTTTAATCCTATTAAGACTAGCTATTTAATATTGCTTATGGGCTGCTCATATCAAATTTTTGCACAATTTGGAGTCATTTTGCTATTGGGTGTTTGTTGTGTTTGTCGGTCACATAAAAGAAAGTGCAAAAGAAAGTAAGAAGCAAAAAGTGCCAAATAAAAGAAGTCTGAAACAGAAATAAAAGAAAATGGAAAGTGGCCAAAAGTGTGTACAATATTACACCCATTGTTTCTAAAATTTAGATTGTGCATTAGTGTTAAATTTCTAACTTGTGCTCTATTTATTAATTCCAGCAATTAGCTAGCGTCTCTCTATAACTTGTGCAATAAGGGCTGTTATTATTCACTTATATTTTGATAGTGCATTCCTTCAATTGCATCAAGTTCAATCATCCTTGTGTGTGAGTTGTTGTCCTAAACATCTCTTACATCTTTTGGATCAGCAACTAGGCATTGAATTCTAATTTGAATTACTGCCTAGCTTTACAATAACTAGAATTTTAGATTGTGATAGTATATACACTAACTCTATTTACAAGCTCCACATAAGCTTTTGGTGAGTTGCAGCACTTCGGCCTTGAATTCGTTTCACAATCACCTTTATTTTGTCTACTGCCACCAAGGTACGTATTTGTATTATCGGGAAAAGCATAAGAGCTATTGGTAGGCAATTGAGAGAGTGATGTTGAGTGATTCCACATAATTCTACATATTCTTTGCAATTTTGCAATGTTAACAATGATAGGATATTAAAAAAAATTCTTTTGGTGCCACTTTAGCTACTTGTATTTTCCATTCTATGGAAATACAGATCCGGAGGAGTATCTCGGATAGGTGGACCAACTCGAATGTGACCTCAAGTTCTATAAGCTATCCGAAATCAAGAAAGTGACACAAGCCACCATGGAGTTTGAAAAATATGCATACACTTGGTGGAAATGATATCCTGAGAAGCATTATATCACTACTTGGAAAGAATTGAAGGATGTCATGAGAAAGGAGTTTGTGCCATGTAAATATGAGCTAGGGTTACTTCATCATATGAAGAGCATTCATCAAGGACGTCGATCTGTCCAATCTTAGTATGATGAGCTGGATTATACTATGTATCGTGCTAACATCACAGAGACATATGCAATGAAGGCTTATTTCAAAAGAGGTTTGAATTTCAAGATCACTACTGCAGTTTGTTTGAAATATGATGGTACTATGTAGGATCTTGTGAATTATGCTATAGAGGAGAGGAGAATTATAGAGAGGTGTACACCATGGTTCAACATTAGTCCAAGTCCATGAAACATTGTGGCGGCCAAAAAATTATCTTTTCATTTTGTGTTCGTTTTTGAATCCAAGTCTTGTTAGATGTCTTAGGAGTGTTATATAGCCAAGGGGTGTGCCACATGTTCCAGACGACATATTTTCATATTAATCATATTCTTGATTTTAAGGTTTGATCAAAATTAATCACACACACACATATAGAAAAATGATTCTATACTTCTAGGAGTACGTACTCCCACTTATTATATACTGCTTAAATAATATTGCTATACCTCTTTATCCTTTTGAGTATACTTTAATAATGGTTATAACATACTCCAAAATGAGTTGCATGAAAATTTTCATCATAGTCCCATTTTTGTAGTATAATTTGTGTATATACTCCTTTTATGTATAGAAAAGATTATATAGTAAAAATAAATGACTTCAATGAAAATTTTCAATCAAATTACATTGGAGTATCTTAGAATTAGTATTTAAATATACCAAAAGTGATAAATAAGTATAACATGTTTGTTTAAGTGGGGGTGTGTGTGTGTATAAAGCCTTTTTTCTACTCCTAGATGTAGTTACTCCTTATATCGTATCTTGCAAAGTAGGGAGTATCTAATGCAACAGAGGGTATGTACATATAGTATTTGAGTATACAAGACCATCTAAGTGGTATGTATACTTTTTTTTAAGGTGGTGTGTGTGTGTGTGTGTGTGTGTGTGTGTGTATATATATATATGCAATTTTTCGTGTGGCTGGTATTAGAGTATTTTAGAATTAGTATATGAGTATAACTAAGATGATAAAGGAGTATGTTAAGTTCATTTATATAGTCTATCATAGGTGGGAGTAACTACACCAGGAAGTAGAATGTATTTTTCTCTATATATATGTGTATATGAAAATGATTTTATGCTCTTGTGAGTACGTACTCCCACTTATTATATACCGTTTAAATGATGTTGTTATATATATTTATTCTTTTGAGTATATTCTAATAATAATTGTAAGATACTTTAAAGTGAGTTTTATGGAAAATTTCGTCAAAATTTGAATCTGAATTGAGTGAATGATCAAACCAACACGTACACGAAGTGAATACAAAACGAAACAATCTATAAAGAATACAAGCACCACTGGTGCCACTCATATGAGATGAACATTACAATCTATAAAGAAACAGCACCACTGGTGCCATGCACTCATCTATTGAACATTACCCTCCTACGTGAAAGGGACAGATAACGATGCGTCAGCGACACCACTATGACAATAATTGGTTTATACGATCTCCATTATTTTTGTTTATCCATGCCTGAATCTTTCATAGATCACGGTTTGTGTGGGCAACCACCATTTGAGCTGTTGGTGCCGCACGAGGGCCCCGCCGACAGCTGCTGCAGGTACATTTGCCGGAGAAACTGCACCACGCCGTCGCCGGAGACGGCCTCCCCGGCAGGCTTCCACACGTCGCCGCCGAGCCGCCGCGCCGCCCCGGAGACGGCAAAGAACGTCATGATCACCAGGAATATCACCGGCACAACAGCAAACCTTTTCATCATAGCCATGTACAAACAATCCTAAATTGATCACCAACCTCTCTGAATTGCTTCGATCAGTTGATTGCTCGCTCGATTGATCACTAGCTTCCTTCTGTCTCTGATCTCTTGTTAGCTTAGGGTGCGATGAACAGGTAGTAATTAAACTTGGGCACGATGAGATGTTCCATGCGGTACCCATGCGTATATATATGGTTCATGTTACGTGTGTCGTGACGAGAGAGATGTTCGAACGAGATGTTCCATGTAGCATCAGGGAATGCACCTGCGAGGAGGTTACCGGAACTGACAGGAATGTTCTATAGGCTGCACTAACTTCACATGCCGCTATATCTGCTTACTAATTAAGCCCAGTTTGTTAATTAATTTGCCAGAACATGATCTAGTCAACAACTTCTTTTGGTGTACGTCCATGTTGTTTTTAAGTGGTTCTTTATTTAGTTAATTTGATGAAGCGAAGAATGAAATAGTGTATAGGTAGAATGCGGCGCGAAAAGTCGGAGACCGGCCGGCCGGCCGGCACGAGATGGAAGAATAGTAAGAAGCCGCCGTCTGACTCGAGAAGACCAACGTACGATTTTGGATCTAATACAATTGCTGTGGCGATTTGTTTGATTTGGACTGAGTTGCGCCGCGCCGCCACCTCGCGAGGTGGTAGGATGCATGCATAGATTGGTGTGCGCGCGCTGAAACTGCTTGGTCACGAATGCATGAATCATGCATGACATATGCATGTACATTACTAACGAGTAGTACTATGTAACTAGTTATTTATCAAGGGACATGTCTAGCGCAAACTATTCATATCTGTGCGCAACCATGGAAACTTTCCTGACGAAGTGTTGGATGAAAGGTGAACGGACTAAATATGTAGGACTGCAAACAAGCCAAGTTCGAGCAAGCTAATCTATGTTGAGCTCTGCTCACTTTATGACAGAGCTCTAGAGTCGAGTTAGAGATTGTGCTACAAAGTGCTCTCATGGTCATGTTATCCTGAACTGAAGCCAATCTTGAGCCAGATGTGATAAGTGAAAATTTACTATTAATTCGTTGCACCAAAAAATTTTATGTGCAAGTTAGGTGAACTAGTTGAAAGCTACATATAGTCTTGCGACCATATAATAGGATCCCAAAAAACTCTACTTTAAAACAAAACTAGCCGAATTTTCCACACAATTATACTGCTAGATATATTACATTACATCGCTAAAACAAAAATTTCTCGTAAAGGCAATTTACAACTTGTCTGTAAAATCTGGATTTTTCTATTCTAAAGACGTTTTTTGAGACACTTTAGAAATTACGCCATACTTTTTCATCTTGAGACGATTTCTAAAGACGTTTCAGAGGCACATACATGCTTCTGTCTTGTAGAGACTTTTTTAGACGCTTTGTAAACCACCAAAAAAAACTTGTCATGTAATGACAATTTTGAAACGTTTTCTACTACTCTAGAGACGTTTTTGAGGTGGTTGATACCTATTAAAAAAGCTACATATAAAAATAGAAAATATTTATAATCAAATGTGCTTTGAGGTTGTGATATGTTTATTGCGAGTTGTCTATGATTTGCTTTTTCCATAATAATGTCAAGGGTTCGAGTACTGGCTCTTCAATAGCGTGCAAATTTTTTGATTTATTTTTTCTCAAGTTCGTCATGGTAGTAATGTCTCTATTTTTGTGTGTTGGCTCTTGCATAGTGTGCACAGTTTTAGATTTATTTTTTCTCTCTCAAGTTCATCATGCTAGTAGCACGCTATAATGCCACTTACGTAATGTTTCTATCTTTGTAGAGACATAATAAAACATCTCTAGAAATTTCTACAAAGAATATAGAGACGTGTGGATAACCTGCGATGCTGCATGAGGAGGCACTTTTGTGGCATTTTAGAAAATATCTCTACAACGACATAGAGACATGAAAATATCGTCTCTACTATACAAAGAAAACGTCTCTACACGGGAGTGTTCCTGCAGTCCGTGTGTTTATATCAAAACATAAAGTTGTATTTATTATACAATTGTACTGCTTATGATGAAAATATAGTTATATTCCTTATACAATTTAACAACTCTTTCATATATGACTAATTTGCACCGTTCGTTATAATCATACTACCACAATTTACGGTATAGATATTTCTCTTTTTCATCTGATTAATATACATTGTCACAGGAGATGGATCATTACTATGGACGGGTGGAGAAATTGCTGACAAAGCCGTTGATGTTGGAATACAAAGGAAGAAGTTGAACCTCGGTGAAAGATCACATGCGAAACTGGGAATGGAAGAGCAGATGAGATGGTAACAAAAGTTAAGAATGAAGAAGGGAAGGATCTAAGAGAACTTACCAAAGAGACTGGGAGCTTAATGATTCAGTAGGAAAGAAATGTGACTATTAGATGTTCGTGGTGCCGTTGGAATGTTTGGAAAGTGCTGTAAACTGCTACTATGTACTCAAGCTAAAACATAACTATCTGTTTTAATAAAAACTAGCAAATTTACATGTACAGTTGCGTGACTAGATGTTATGATACAATTATTTTTGATATATAATTCTATTGTCTATAATTAAAAGACAATTGTATTTACTATACAATTCTAATACACACAGTAGCACTGTTCTGCGCCTGCGCGTTTTGTGCTTGCAGTTTTGTGCCTCGAAAAGTTATCACTGGCTGTGAGGAAAGTTACCACCGGCTGTATATTGTAAGCGTTCGGCAGTAACTTCACTCGTTACTTCATTCAGAAACGTCAGCAACTTTCCAGCGCTGTGAATGTTTGGTAATAGCTTCATTCAGAACCGATGGTAACTTCATTCATAAACGTCAGTAACTTCCCCGTGTATTTTACACCTGTACGCTGGTTAGTAATTATATATATATATAATCTGCACTGTTATAATCTGTTCCTATTAAAATAAGTGATAAAGGTACTTCTTTTTTCTCTCAATTAATTTGCGAATTTTAAAGATTTTTTAGTATTATTATGGAATCTTTTTTTGCTTTTAGAATAAATGAGATGACTTAAATATTATTAGTTGTTTTTTATTTATATAGCATTCCTTGTCTCAAACTGATCTGTGCCCGTGAGATGCGTGATGGTGGAGCCCTGGAGAGTCACTGGTTGGCTCAACGCATGATAATGGGCAGTCAATGCGACCATGCGCGGCCACGTCACGGTGAGGTGATCAATGATCATGGTGTTGGGGAGGGGAAACACCACAACCGCAAGAGATCTGCTGGTCAGTATCGGTGTTACGATGAGTTCAATTCGAGTACGCATGGCGAGGCTTGCCAGCTAGCTCTGTTTATCGAACGATGATTGATGACTGTTTTTTTAACTATGATTAATAATTTTTTCTGTACTTTTCGATACGACAGTGAACAGCAGAGACATCGACGTGAACGATGTACACAGTTTTAAATTCTGAAAACCGTTCAAAGAATTTATTTTAAAAAATTGTTCTATTTATTTTGACTTTCGAGAAGCTAAAAGCTTAACAAGAGGCTTTTGGGCATGCCACCTAGCCAGGCCCCACTCCTGCCTTACTAGTCACCTTCTTGTTACCACAACTGCTTGCTTCATTGCTTGTGCATTGCATATAGGGTGGATACCGAGCTAGCTTCTCATCTTATCGAGTTTTTTCTGACATTAACACAGTTTAATTTTACTATATGGTCATGCCATCCTGAATTGAAGCCAATCTCGAGTCAGATGTGATAAGTGAAAATTTATTATTAATTCGTTGCACCAGAAAAATTTTATGTGCAAGTTAGGTGAACTAGTTGAAAGTCACATATAGTCTTGCGACCATATAATAGGATCCCAGAAAACTCAACTTTACAACAGAACTTACCAAGGAGACTGGGAGCTTAATGATTCAGTAGGAAAGAAATGTGACTATTAGATGTTCGTGGTGTCGTTGGAATGTTTGAAAAGTGCTGTAAACTCCTACTATGTACTCGAGCAAAAACATAACTATCTGTTTTAATAAAAACTAGCAAATTTATCTATACAATTACGTGACTAGATATTATGATACAGTTAATTTTGATATGCAATTTTACTATATATAATTAAAAGACAATTGTATTTGCTATACAACTCTAATACACACATACACACAATAGCACTATTCTGTGCCTGCGCGTTTTGTGCTTGCAGTTTTGTGCCTCGAAAAGTTATCACCGGTGTGAAAAATGTTATTACCGGCTGTGAGGAAAGTTACCACCGGCTATGTACTGTAAGCGTTCGGCAGTATCTTCACTCGCAACCGATGGTAATTTCATTTAAAAACATCAATAACTTTTCGACATTGTGAATGTTGGATAATAACTTCATTCGGAACCGATGGTAACTTCATTCAGAAACGTCAGTAACTTTCCCGCATTTTTTACACCTGCGCGCTGGTTAGTGTGTGTGTGTGTGTGTGTGTGTGTGTGTGTATAGGGAGCATATCTAGTGCTAATGGTCTATTCAGTGCTAACATGCAAATGCCAACCAGAGCTGTTGGATCTACAATCTGTGGCTCAGATTCTGAAGGTGGAAGCCACCCAATCACTTATGTATTTTTCCCCAAAACCCCCTGGCAACTTCTCCCTTACATCCGCGTCCCCGCCTTCAGTCCCCTCTCGGCTCCCTCCCGTCCCCGACGCTTGCCCGTCGCCTCGCCCACTCGCCTCGCCCCGCCTCCCCCACCTGCCTCCCGGCCACCGCCTCACTCTGCCCTCCACAGCCTCCCCCCGGCCCTCGACGCCGCCGCCTCCCTCCACGGCCGCCCCCCCGGCCCTCGACGACGCCGCCTCCCTCCAACCCTCCAGGCCACCGCCTCGCTCTTCCCTCCACGGCCTCCCCCCGCCGCCCTACTCCCTTGCCTCGGCCGCCGCCGTACTCCCCCTCAGCGCCGCTGCCCTCCCCCACTGCAGGGCACCTCTCCTCTCCACCGCGTGCTAGGGTTCAAACCCAGGCGACGGCGCCACCGCCTACCTCAACTCCGCCCGTCCTCCCCCCACACCGCCAAAAGCGCCGCCGCCTCCCTCAACCCCGGCTCCCTCAACTCCGATGCCGCTGGCGAGCCCTGCTCTAATGAGGCCTATCCAGATCTGTCAGTCTCATCGCTGGGGCAGCGGCAGTGGCGACTGAGCAGTCTTCTTCGTTGCCGGTCTTCTCCATCAGTGGGAAGCCGGATCCCCCTCGGCGCCACCCCCCCGTCAGCACCACCGCCAGCCTTCGACCTGGCGCCCGATGCCACCGCCGGCCCCCTCTTTTTACTGAACATTTTGATGTGAAGTATTAGTGATGTGGAAATTGAACCATGTGTTTCAGGTTGTACTGATGAATGTTTTTAACTGAATATTGATGCTTCAGTTGTATGTTTGAATTGTGAATGTTTGAATTGTGAACGAGAACCTGCAAGATCTGTATTGTTCAAATTAAATGAAACCGAATGTTCAATTTTTTTTTGTTCATGATTGTTGAATGAAAGAGAACCTAGGACAGCATTGTATTGTTCTCAGGATCATGCATTGTATGAAATGAGATCTGTATTGTAATCACAATTTTCCTGTGTGTGTGTGAAAAGAGCATTGTATTGTTCTCAGGATTATGCATTGTATTGTAATCAGTGTGTGTAATTTCAAGTTTTGGGTTCATCACCTCCATTAGAAACTGAGGGCTGTTCAGACTCAGATTAGATCATTACTGACAGCACTCAGCTGGCTGGCAAATTTTGACATTTAGTTGCCATTGCAATGTGGATTGTCACTCAAATTTTGACACCTAGTTGCCTTTACAATTTGAATTTTTTCAGGTCACAACTCACAAACCAAGCACAATTTTTCACTCAACCATCACCTGGGAGTCATCACATTGTATGCAATAGCACTTACAATTTCTCACAATCAGAAGCTAGGCCTGTTTCACTGATTACAACTCATAAAAATGCATTCATTTCACAATCCGAGGCCATAATCTTTAGCCTTTCTTTCTGGTACATATGGCAGCCGAGAGTAATTCTAGTCACAGCAGTGAACACTGAACTCTTACAGCCTCTTTTTCTTTTCTTTTTTTTAGGGGTTCATGTGCCATTTCTTGTTGGGTGTAAACACTCCAATCCATCATAACAATGTACACCATTAGAGCTGATGTAAATACCGTTCCATAATTTACATCATTGTCTCTCGATATAAACATTGTCTCATATTTTACATCATGAACAACAGAACTGCTGATAGATATGTTCAATCTAAAATATCCAGGGGAAGCAGTTGTGCCAACACAGCCAAGTTGCCACCAAGTATGATGAACCAAAGGAACTGCCGGCTTTGATACATCATCAGCAGGTACACAGATATATGCCCTTGGCAGTCCGAATTCCAGTAAGGATTTGTCACAAACACCCATCTCTAATCCTGTAAGTATCCATTTGCTTCGAGATATGACACTAATTGATCAGCCATTGATTTAGGTGAAGGGCAGTCCCCATCTTTGCACTGTAGCACTATCTGCAAAGAGAAGTGAAGAATCATATCATCATAAAACCAGCCTTTATTCATTCAACAAATTCATTTATGCACAAGCCATTTCCATACAGTCCACAGGACAATTTCAAGATCAAGGAACTGATCAATCGCAAATTCATTCAACAAAGTCATTTATGCACAAGCCATTTCCATACAGTCCACAGGCCTGGTACATTCAGAAGAGCAAACCCTGGGTCCAGCGGCATCGGAGTTGAGGGAGCCGGGGTTGAGGGAGGCGGCGGCGCTTTTGGCGGTGTGGGGGGAGGGCGGGCGGAGTTGAGGTAGGCGGTGGCGCCGTCGCCTGGGTCTGAACCCTAGCACGCGGTGGAGAGGAGAGGTGCCCTGCAGTGGGGGAGGGCAGCGGCGCTGAGGGGGAGTACGGCGGCGGCCGAGGCAAGGGAGTAAGGCGGCGGGGGGAGGCCGTGGAGGGAAGAGCGAGGTGGTGGCCCGGAGGGTTGGAGGGAGGCGGCGTCGTCGAGGGCCGGGGGGGCGGCCGTGGAGGGAGGCGGCGGCGTCGAGGGCCGGGGGGCGCGACGGGGGGCGGCTGTGGAGGGCAGAGTGAGGCGGCGGCCGGGAGGCAGGTGGGGGAGGCGGGGCAAGGCGAGTGGGCGAGGCGCGGAAGGCGAGCAGGGGAGGCGGAGCGAGGCGGCGGGCAAGCGTCGGGGACGGGAGGGAGCCGAGTGGGGACTGAAGGCGGGGACGCGGATGTAAGGGAGAAGTTGCCAGGGGGTTTTGGGGGAAAAATACATAAGTGATTGGGGGGCTTCCACCTTCACGAATCTGAGCCACAGATTGTAGATCCAACAGCTCTGGTTGGCATTTGCATGTTAGCACTGAATAGACCATTAGCACTAGATATGCTCCCTATATATATAATCTGCACCATTATAATCTGTTCCCATCAAAATAAGCGATGGAGGTACTTCTTTTTTTATTAATGTAAGATTTTTTTTAATTTTTTTAGTGTTATTATGGAATATTTTTGCTCTTAGAATAAATAAGTTGACTTAAATACCATTGATTGTTTTTTATTTATATAGCTTTCCGTGTCTCAAACTGGTCAGTACCCGTGAGATGTGTGATGGTGGAGCCCTGGAGAGTCACTGCTCGGGTCAACGCATGATGATGGCAGAATCAATGCGACCATGCGCGCCCACGTAACGGTGAGGTGATCAATGATCATGGTGTGGGGGAAGGAAACACCATACCGCAAGAGATCTGCTGGTCAGTATCTGTGTTAAGGGTCAGTTTGGCAGAGCTCCACCACTAAAAAAATAAATTTGAAGCAGCAGATCCATCAAAAATAGCTCCACCGTAAATCTGGGATCCCACTATGGAGCTGGACAAAACTGTTTAGCTTGCACAGCAGCTCCAGATCCACGAAACTGAGTTTTTGGTGGGAATGGCCTGTTTTGCCCATGGGTTTTATGGTGGTATGGGATGTGGTGTGTAACCAGTGGCAAAAGGTGGGTAATTACCACCCAACTCCACAAGTAGATACGAAACATGGTTTCGTGGAGCACCCCTTGAGGTGCTCCATGGATTTCATGAATCTGGAGCTAGATTCAGTATTTTGGTGGATCCAGATTTCATGGAGCTGGAGCGTTTGGATAAAAATTCGTGGAGTGGAGCTATTTTTGGTGGATCTGGAGTTGGTGGAGCTCTACCAAACAGGCCCTAAGATGAGATCAATTCGAGTATGCATGGCGAGACTTGCCAGCTAGCTCCTCTGCTTATCAGTCATGTTTTTTTAGACTATAATTAATAACATTTATATATACTTTTTGATACAATAGTGAATGATAGAGACGTCAACGCGAACGATATACACGATTTTAAATTCTGGGAACCGTTTAAAGAATTCATTTCAAACGATAGATGGCAGAATTCATTTCATCCATTTCCATGTTTTGATTATCTTCCTTGCTTCCTTGATGTGCTTATTGCCAAAAGGGGGAGAATAGGGTAGAAAAAGCCATTTTGGGAGCTTTGCAGAAAACTTGCTCTTTCTTGTGCTCCTTGTGTCGACATGGTCATTAGCTTCATTTTTCTCCTTTGAACCATGTTGGACTCTTCAAAACAAACTCATTTCTCGCTTTTTTCTAGGTTTGTCAATATACTCATCAAGGGGGAGATTGAGAGATCATGTGGACATGCTCTATGTTTGTGATGAGTGGTTGACATTTGTCTTTGAAAGTTTGAGTTTGATTTGAGTGTTTTCTGCAAAGTCGTAGGTCTTCAAGAGAGCGTACGACCGGTTTTGACCGTTGTCGTAGCTCTCTGGCCGTGGTCGGAAGGCTGTACGACCACGTTGTGGCGTTTACGACCACTCTGGCCGTGGTCGTAGGTCACTGGGGTGGTTTACGACCACTAAGACCGTGGTTGAAAGGCAGCAGCAAAGACTACGACCACGTTTGGTCGTGATCACAAGTCTCCGAGAGGTTTACGACCACGTTGGACATGGTCGAACGCTGTTACGACCACGTTGGTTGTGGTCGAAAACTTGGTTCGCAGTTTACAACCATGTTGTGTCGTTTACGACCACTCTGGTCGTGGTCGAGCGCACTTACGACTACGTTGGTCGTGGTAGGAGCTACGACCACAGCGGTCGAAAGTCGACGCTCGAAGTTACGACCACGTTGAGTAGTCGTGGCCTACGACCACGTTATCGCAGGAAGCAGTCGGACGCACTCGGGTGAAGTCGTAGTGCGGTCGGTTGTGGTCGAAAGTCCATTCGATCACGTTATAAACTTAGGCTGAAAATCGTAGCTTCTGTTGTCTGGTCGTATGGCTTCCAGAAGCGGTCGTTTCAGCTGGGAATCGGTCGTAAAGACTTATGAGGTGGTCGTAGACTTTGTGCATTAATGTTTAAGTGATTTCGACCGATCGTAATATATGTATGACTTTGTGGAGTGTGGTTTGAGCTTTGTTTTCTGATGCAAATGGATGTTTTCCTTGTCTACTGCGGTGCTATGTGATGTTTTGCTTGTCTGCGATGGTTTGCAGGACTTTGAGACTAGCCGTGGTGAGGCATGGATGGTCGAGACTAAGCACGAGGGTGCTGAGGTCGTGAGCGGCCGGGAGATGTCAAAAACGACGAGGTCTGTGAGGTGGTTGCAAGCGTGATCGGCAAGGCAGGAGGAAGCTTCCGGGAAGGCAGCGGAGTGGCATTTTGGAGAAATGCGGAAAGCTGCAAAGGGAAGCACCGGAGTTGTTGGCGCTAACGGGCAAAGCAGTGGAGCCGTTGGGTTTAACGGGTAAAGCACTGGAAGCTCGTAGGTAAAGTGAGTTGAAAACCCGGTGTTAGGTGGGGGTTTACGGGTTCCCCTTCGTTGGTATGTGGCTATAAATAGAGAGGGTAGAGCTTGGGATCTCGTGAGATTCTGATCCCTGAGTTGCTCTATTCTTCCTTGTTTATTTATGAGTGTGTGGGTTCTTGGGATGGAGCAAGTGTGCTCATGTATCTCCCAGTTGGAGTGGCTGTAGAAACCTCCATTATCAATCATTCATCTCTCTTCCTCTATGTTGAGTTTTTGTTCTGTGAATTGGTTGATTGTTTGTGTGTGCCTTCTCTGCTTTATCCTTTCCCATGTATGTTTGCGATGATGGTTCTCATTTGTGCTCTGGCTTTCTTGATCTGAGCAAGTTCTTTGCTCAAGTTACCTTGTTCTCTTCTGCTCTGAACTGGGATCCGTACCCAAGACCATTTGGTCATGTTCTTCCCGAGAGCAGAGATTTCGATCGGGTCCTTGTGCAAATGGTCGTGCGTGATCTCTCTGTCTTCAGTCATTACTGTGTTCTTTCTTTTGTCGATTGACATTTCACTGTGAAGTCTCGACTGCTCTGAAACTGCTTCGGTCACAGCAGGGAGTCGGTCGACTACATAGTAAGGTATCGACTGCTCTGGGTTTTGGCCGACTCCATCATTCTTGTTTAGTCCCAGTTGATTTCCTCTCAGTTTCCAGCGGGCATTCATCTTCTGTCTTCGTAGCTTCTGTAGCTATTGGAGAAGAAGTAGGTGAGAATTCTTGGTGAGTTTTTGAAGGCACCATTCACCCTCCCCCCTCTGTTGTCATTTCGGTCCTACAGGCCTCTACCTCATGGGCTGTGGAGGTAGGAACAGAGCCACTCAAATCGCCGATGGGAGGAGGCTGTTCTCCTGAAGTTGGCGAGGTAGAAGCAGGCTCTCCAGCCAACTCAAGAGTGATTAGAGAATGGATTGGGTCCTTATCCTCTTCAACAAATTCATCACCGATGAAGATGCTCTCACTCTCACCAAGTACCTGTGTACTTGCACCATCAGGTCTAGTACTAGAACTAGCCTCATCAAAAGTAACTTTAGATGTCTCAACAATTTTTTTGGTATCCAAATTAAAGACACGATAGCGATGAGAATGAGCAAGATATTCAAGAAAAATACCATCATGACATTTGGATTCAAACTTATCAAGGTTACCATGTTTAAGAATAAAACATTTGCAACCAGAAATCTTAAAATGAAAGACGATAGACTTATGACCAAATCTAAGCTCAAAGGAAATCTTGTCTATAGCTGATCTTAAGAAAACCCTATTGGATACATAGCAAGCAGTAGAGATCACTTCAGCCCAAAACCTCCTAGGGGTGATATGCTCATTTAGCATGGTCCTAGCCATCTCAACAAGTGTCATGCTTTTCCTTTCTACCACCCCGTTCTGCCAAGGAACTCTAGGTGAGGAGAACTGGTGCTCTAATCCTCTCTCAGTGCATAAAGTGGCGAAAGATGAATTTTTTAATTCTATGCCATTGTCACTCCTAATGGCTCTCAAGCCTCCTGTGAGGTTGACTACTAGTCTAAGGGCCAACCGTCTGAAGTAACCAAAGGCCTCATCCTTAGACACTAGAAAATACACCCAAGAATACCTAGAATAGTCATTTACAATGACAAGCACATACTACTTCTCTTCTGCAGACTGGACTCTAAAAGGACCTACTGTGTCTAAGTGAAGTAGCTGTCTAGGTCCATTAGTAATCACTAAAGTAAAAGGTGGATGAGGAGTACAAACCATCTTACCATGTCTACAGGGTGTGCACATGAGTTCTCTAGCACTTTTAAGCCTCTATGTTGAGTTTTTGTTCTGTGAATTGGTTGATTGTTTGTGTGTGCCTTCTCTACTTTATCCTTTCCCATGTATGTTTGCGATGATGGTTCTCATTTGTGCTCTGGCTTTCTTGATCTGAGCAAGTTCTTTGCTCAAGTTACCTTGTTCTCTTCTGCTTTGAACTGGGATCCATACTCAAGACCATTTGGTCAGGTTCTTCCCGAGAGCAGAGATTTCGATCGGGTCCTTGTGCAAATGGTCGTGTGTGATCTCTCTGTCTTCGGTCATTATTGTGTTCTTTCTTTTGTCGATCGACATTTCACTGTGAAGTCTCGACTGCTCTGAAACTGCTTCGGTCACAGCAGGGAGTCGTTCGACTACATAGTAACGTATCGACTGCTCTGGGTTTTGGCCGACTCCATCATTCTTGTTTAGTCCCAGTTGATTTCCTCTCAGTTTCCAGCGAGCATTCATCTTCTGTCTTCGTAGCTTCTGTAGTTATTGGAGAAGAAGTAGGTGAGAATTCTTGGTGAGTTTTTGAAGGCACCATTCACCCCCCTCTGTTGCCATTTCGATCCTACAATTGGTATCAGAGCCGGTTAGCTCTTCTCAATAGAGCTTAACCAGTCTCTAAGAGCCATGGCGACGGACAAGTATTCCACCAAGCCGCCCGTCTTTGATGGCATCGATTACCCCTTCTGGAAGAGCCGAATGGAGACATACATCTAGGCTCAGGGGTATGCCATCTGGCAGAAGGTGAAGGTGCGATTTGTTGTTCCTGCCGATGAGAAGATCAACGCCGGGAACATGGCTAATGTTGAGGCGAACGCTAAGGCAAGGAACATCATAATCTAGGGGTTGAGCCGAAGCGAGTTTGATCGCATCTCTCATCTCACGTCGGCTTTCGACATCTGGGTGACCCTCGACGCATACCATAAGGGCACCACCCAGATCAAGACTGTACGACAGGACCAATTCAAGCGAGATTACAACAAGTTTGAAATGCTCGCTGGTGAGTCCTTAGATGAGTGCTTTGCGCGCTTTCACAAGATCTTGAGCAACCTCCGAGCGGTCGGTCTCACATACCCCGACTCGAATAACGCTCGTCAGATGCTCGCGGCTCTCGATTTGCGGGTTTGGGAGATGAAGGTGACTACCATCAAGGACACTACGGACCTCTCGACTTTGACTCTTGATGCGCTGTACTCGCGCCTCAAGACTCACGAGATTGATATTGTCTCTCGCAAGTCGAAGTCACAGTCGATGGCTCTAGTCACCGATCCTAGTTCGGCTTCAGGTCTTTCTTCTTCCGATTCGCTTTGTGGTTTCTCTCTCACTGCTCTCTGTGACGTAACTGATGATCAGTTAGAGCAGCTTGAGGATGAGCAGCTGGCCCTCCTAGCTCAGAAGTTTTCCCATGCTTACAAGAGGAGGAGAGACAGAAAGAGAGGAGGACCTGTGATTTGCTTCGAGTGTGGTGGCCCCAACCACATTCGGGCAAACTGCCCCAAGCTGGAGAAAGCAAAGAACGACTACGGCGGTTCAGGCAAGAACAACTACACCGACAAGAACCGCAACAAGAAGCCTCCAGCGCACCCTCAAGGCAAGAAGAAGTTCCGCGACTTTGGGAAGGCCAAGAAGCTCTTCCACCGCGTCCTCACCGCTTTCGACGACCTCGACCTCAGCGAGGTGGAGGGATGGAGCGACGACGACGGGACGGGTGACCAAGAACCCAGGAGCAGCGACGACTTCTTCGGCATGTGCTTCATGGCCCTTGAGGGTGAACTGAGCGATAACGAGCTGTACTCCGACTCGGACGAGGTTTGCCCCACCTACGACCAGCTTAGTCATGCTTTTTTTAAGCTAGGTGGATTTCATGCTAGAGCTAGGGCTAGGTGTACCGAGTTAGAGAAGGAAGTAGAGAGCTTGTCACGGGAACTTACTTCACTTAGATCTGCTCCCTCCCGTGACGATTGTGATGTTTGTTCTGCTTTGCTGGATGACATGGAGAAACTAAGGTCCTTGCATGATAGTGTGTCCTCTGAGCTAGACATGATTAAAGTGGAGAATGTTAGTCTTCTTACTGAGCTTGAGATGAGTAGAGTAGCGCCTATTTCATCTGCTATTGTTGAGACTACATCTTGCACCTCATGTGAGGATAAGGACAATGCTTTTAGAGGTCTTTATACTATGTTGCTTGATCTGCCCGAGACATGTGAAAATTGCAATAATCTGAAGATGAACCTAAAACGGGCAGATCATAAAATTGCAGAGCTACAAGCTTTTCTTCTTGAGCCGATTGCTTCATGTATGAACTGTCCCAAGCTTACTGCTGAGCTTGAAGCTGTCTCCAAACAATTTCAAGAATTAGTTGATGACAATAATAGATTGGCTCAAACTGCTTCTAAGGACTCTGTTAGCTCACCATGCATTAATTGTAACAAACTAAAATCTGACTTGATTGCATTGGATGAGAAATGTGTGAAGCTAACTAAGGACCTTCTAGAGAAGCCACTTTCAGCTTGTGATGTGATTGATGAGAAGGGGGAGAAGCCTCAGGGTAAAATAGAGACGCCTAGTGACGTGAACCAACCTGCTAGTAGTAGGACTGTACCCTCAGAGTCGGCTGTGCGTGCACAAGCCATTCTTTTCTCTACTATTGGTTCTTCTTCTGCTCCCTTACCTTCTGCTGTCTCCTCTTCCCCCTGCTCTTCTTGCACCTCTCTCTTTCGGGAGTGTCAGTATCTTATGAACACTCTCGAGAGATTTGTAGGAGGCAAGAAGAAGCTTAATCTTATTCTAGACCAATCCAAGATCTGCAAGTTCAATCAGGGTCTAGGATATGATTTCTATGAGGATATGAGGAAGCATCCACCTGACGTGCTCAGACCCATAGCACCAGGTGTGATCGAGACTGAGCCCAGGACCGAGAAAGTCCAATTTAAGGCAGCGGGCTTTGTCCAAGGGATTTCTGACAGTAAGGTGAGTCCATTTGCTGCTTCGGCCTCTCAGAAGGCGAAGCCTCACCGTGTTACTTCTACCTCTCAGAAGGTGAAGTACCACTGCACCTTCTGTCAGAAGGATGGACAAACGATCGATCGATGTTTCAGGCGCGCCAAGATCGCACGTAGAGACCGTGTTGAGTCTCTTAGGCGTATTCGGGGTCAGCCCCAGACCTTGAGTGCACCTAAGACCAACATGAGGTCCAGGTTTGGTTCTGATGGGTTTGGGCAGCATCGAGGACTTGGTTTTTCTGAGTTTTCTGGTTTTCATCCTCATGCTCCCCGCGGTCGTAACTTCCGCCGTCCTGAGGGTAGGTCTCGCTTTCCCCGTCGAGACAGCTACCCGCGGCGTGACCAGCATGTTGCTGGTGACTTGACTCGCTCCTTCGTAGCAGTCAAGCCCCACAACAGCTTCAGGTCTGATCACAGACTTTCTGCTTCGAGCAACAGAGAGCGTAGGGTAGATAGAGGTCAGTCGTGCTTGACTACTTCATCTGCTCGACGTGTTACTCAGTATTGGGTGCCAAAATCACTCTTGATTTATCCCAGTACTGAGACCCTACTATCTTGTTGACTCAGGTTCGTCGGGCAGGGAAGGGAAAGGTTTGGCTCGTAGACTCCGGGTGTTCACGACACATGACCGGAGACTCTCGTTGGTTTTCTTCCCTTGCCCGTGCTCCAGGTGATGAGACGATCACCTTCGGAGATGCTTCATCTGGGCGCGTCATCGCCAAAGGTACTGTGCGCATTAATGATTCCTTCATTTTGAAAGATGTTGCCTTGGTCATCGCCAAAGACCATGTAGAGAAGGGTGACCGACCAGGTTCTCTTGGGTGTTTTTCTTAGCCTCGAAGGATGAGACGTTTTCACATTTTCGAGGTCTTTTCAGTAGGCTTTCTTTTGAGCTCCCGGGTGCCTTACGAGCGATTCGCAGTGACAATGGCACGGAGTTTAAGAATTCCTACTTCAAGAGTTTCTGTGGTGAGACAGGTGTAGAGCACCAGTTCTCTTCTCGCACGTCCCACAACAAAATGGCGTTGTGGAGAGGAAGAACCGTACTTTGGTCGAGATGGCCAGGACGATGCTTGATGAGTACTCTACACCGCGGAAGTTTTGGGCTGAGGCTATAGCTACCGCGTGCCATGTCTCAAATCGAGTATTTCTTAGGGCACACTTGCACCGCACTTCTTATGAGTTGAGATACAGGCGAAAGCCCAGCGTCTCTCATTTTCGTGTGTTTGGTTGCAAGTGCTTTATTTTGAAGTTCGGGAACCTAGACAAGTTCGAGTCACGTTCTTGTGATGGTGTCTTTCTAGGTTACTCGCCTTCTTCACGGGCTTATAGGGTGTGGAACTGCGAGTCTAGCAAAATGGTAGAAACCTGTGAGGTGACATTTGATGAGGCCAGTCCGGGGACTAGGCCCGATATCTCAGGTTCGTTAGAGCAGTCCGAGACCATCTTCGTGGATGACGAGGACGATGGAGACGATGGTTGTCTACCTGATCCAGTCCCTCATCCATCCCTTGAGGTGCCGTCTTCCACCGCACCTCGAGGAGATCAGCCCATGCCTTCTGCTTCTTCTGGAGCTAGTGGCTATGTTCCTACCCCGTCAGCTCACGAGGTAGAGGCCACTTCTTCATCTCATCCTGGACCTCCTAGACATATCCAGAAAGCTCATCCTTCAGAGCAGATTATTGGAGACCTTTTCGAGCGTGTTACCCGCTCAAAAATCTGGCTTATCTCAATTCTGTCTCCATTCTGCTTTCATTGCCTCCTTTGAGCCCAAAGATGTTTCTCATGCTCTTTCCGACGAGTCTCGGGTCAATTGCATGCATGAGGAGTTAGAAAATTTCGAGAGAAACAAGGTCTGGTCGCTTGTTGAGCCCCCGCGAGGTCACAATGTCATTGGAACTAAGTGGGTGTTCAAAAACAAGCAGAGTGAAGATGGAGTGGTTATTCGGAACAAGGCTAGACTGGTAGCTCAGGGGTTCTCCCAGATTGAGGGTCTAGATTTCGAGGAGACCTTTGCCCCTGTAGCTAGACTTGAAGCTATTAGAATCCTGCTTGCCTTTGCAGCTTCTAAGGGTTTCAAGCTTTACCAGATGGACGTCAAGAGTGCCTTTCTCAATGGCTTTATTGAGGAAGAGGTCTACGTTCGATAGCCTCCTGGTTTCGAAAACACCAAATACCCAAACCATGTCTTCAAGCTTTCCAAAGCTTTGTATGGACTTAAGCAAGCCCCTAGAGCTTGGTATGAGAGGCTTAAGTCCTACTTGTTAAGTCATGGTTTTGAGATGGGTAAAGAAGACAAGACCTTGTTCATCCGCCGGCATGACACTGACCTTCTGCTCGTCCAGATCTATGTCGATGACATCATCTTTGGCGGCTCTTCCCATACTCTGGTTTCATAGTTCTCAGATGTCATGAGCACCGAGTTTGAGATGAGTATGATGCGCGAGTTGACCTTCTTCTTTGGCTTCCAAATCAAGCAGACCCGGAAGGGTACATTTCTTCATCAAGGAAAGTACACTCGTGACCTCCTGAGGCGCTTCGACATGAGTGATGGTAAGCCTGTGTCGACTCCCATGGCTTTTACAGCCTATCTTGACCCAGATGAGGACGGCGAGCCAGTTGATCAGAAAGAGTTCAGAAGTATGATCGGCTCCCTTCTTTACCTCATTGCCTCGAGACCAGACATACACTTCTCTGTGTGTCTGTGTGCTCGTTTTCAGGCCTCTCCTCGCGTATCTCACCGCCAAGCGGTGAAGCGCATCTTTCGGTACCTCCGAGCTACCATTGACTATGGTATCTGGTACTCTTCCTCATCCTGTCTTTCCTTAAGAGCCTTCTCGGACGCAGACTTTGCTGGCTGTAGGATAGATAGGAAGAGCACTTCTGGCACTTGCCAATTTATTGGCACTTCTCTTGTTTCTTGGTCTTCGAGGAAGCAGTCCGGCGTTGCACAGTCCACCGCGGAGGCCGAGTACATTGCTGCAGCCAGTTGCTGTAGCCAAGTGCTCTGGATGGCTTCGACCCTGCGGGACTTTGGGTTAGTTATCGACAGTGTTCCACTCTTTTGTGATAACACTTCTGCGATTAACGTTGCTAAGAACCCAGTGCAGCATTCCCGGACCAAGCACATCGATATCCGTTATCACTTCCTAAGAGACCATGTAGAGAAGGGCGATATAGTGCTCCAGTTTGTGGAGAGTGACCACCAGTTGGCTGACATCTTCACCACGCCATTGGATAGTTCGAGGTTTTCAGCTCTGCGGAGAGAGCTTGGGGTGGTTAGTCCTTATGGACTGTAGTGAGGGGGAGCTTTGGGCTTTACTGCTTTACTATATTGTTTATGCTTCTGTCTCAATTCTGTCGCTTTGCACTCGGGGTGCATCGGGCTTAGTCCTTCTAGCATAGGTTAGAGTAGTTTTCTTGCCAAGTTGCTTAGACTTCTTACTCTTATCTTGTGCTTCCAGGATGCTGCATATTAGCTGTTTCTTATCTCACTAGGTTGAGCTCACTCACTTCTTGTAGGTTCTAGCGAGGGTCGGGCCACCCTCGGGTAGACAGGGTACGTGTTTGCTCTCTAGTGTGTGGTTTACGGTCAGCTAATAGTCTTGGAGTCATGTGGGGTAGATGAGAGTCTGTCTGAGCCATAGTTGTCTCTATATCTTATCTATGCTTTAAGGATTGCCTGTTTGGTTTTCGTTGCCAGCTTCTCGATTTTATTGCTTTGATTCAAGGGGAGTTCATTTGGGAGCTTCTGGAGCTTAATATTGACTTAACTCAACTTGAACTAAAAGTTGCATCTCATGTTGAGGGGGAGCTGGATTTTCTGCATTTTCAGCATCTAGCATTGTAA
Source organism: Dendrocalamus latiflorus (assembly GCA_017311315.1). Lineage (NCBI taxonomy): Eukaryota > Viridiplantae > Streptophyta > Magnoliopsida > Poales > Poaceae > Dendrocalamus > Dendrocalamus latiflorus. The sequence goes on from CM029631.1 coordinate 22,065,248, forward strand.
TATAACTACATTGAGCCTTGATTATTATCTATTTATGACATGCTTACAATGCTCTACACCTTGCCATGGCTTGTGCTTTATGTGCTAGATTTATCATGACTTCATATGTGTAGACTAGGTTTTACCATGATAAGTTAATTAAAATTACCCAACTTGAAGTAAAACTTGCCATGCTAGCATTTGAGTTTAGTCTTTCTGGAGCTATCCCTTTATGATTCATGCCATGTCAACTAGGCTTAGCTGAGCGTTGAATCTTTTATTGAGCCTTAGATTGAGCTATTTTAGTCTCTTGATGTAGTATGAGGTAGTACAACATGTTTACAAAGCAAAAAGATCTCTTTTGTGCGAAAAAATTGATTTCATTCTCATGAGACGGCTTGCCATTGCACGAGGCATGAACTCAGGGGGAGTTTTGGATGACCTAGACTATCTTCTTAAGCTTATTGCTTGGAGTAGTCGCATAAGGCTTGAGATCTTGCACATAAACAAAAATTGGGTTGGAAATGACCATATGCTTTCAAAAGACAATGTTTAATGTACTCAATTTGCTTAAGCTACAAAAAGAACCATGTACGTAACCAATGTTTCAATCTTGAGCTTATAGCACTCTATTTGGACTCAATATTAGCTTCCTTGTTCCGCTTAGCTTATTGACATGGCCTGCATCATCCTTGGATATCTCTAACTAGACTTGGCTTTTTGATGACTTGACATGCTCATAATACACTATATTTCAGATTGTCATCTATGTGTTCTCGCTGGGATATACATATCTTGTCATGATCTAAATAGCGTTTTATTGAGTTATGGCTTGGTGTATCTCATTCTGGTCCTTATGGATACTTCTCATGGCTCAAAATGCTTAGAAATAATCAAACTTCAGCCATATACATCCATTGACATGTCATATTTTCTCCTTTGCATTCTTGATGTGTTTATTGCCAAAAGGGAGAGAATAGAGTAGAAAAAGTCATTTGGGAACAGTTTAGAGCTTTGGAGAACAATTTGCTCTTTCTTTGTTGCTCTAGTGTTCCTCCTGTCGACATGGTCATTAGCTTCATATTCTTCTTTTGGACCATGTTGGACTCTTCAAATAAAACTCAACTTTGTGTTTTTCTGGGTTTGTCAATATACTCATCAAGGAGGAGATTGAGAGACCATGTGGAGGTCATCCCGTGTTTGTGATGAGTAATTGACATTGCTTTAGGTAAGTCGAGTTTGGTTTGGGTGGTTTGGACCTTGACGTTGCATGGTGCAACGGGCTCGGTCGGACTTGGTCAAACTTGGTCATATGGGATTAGGACGCTGATTCTTTGATTTGACAGGTTTGGACTTCATCTGTGGTAAGTATGATGATATTTACGCTTTCATGTATCGAGCGGTGCTATTTGACGTGTTTCTTGTCTGTGTGACTGCAGGACATCGAGGCGGAGTCGTGGTGAGACACGGAGGACTGGACTAGGCGCAGGTGGCGCTGAGGTCAGAACAGTCAGGAGGTGTCGAAGACGACGTGGACTCGAGGTGGTTGCGAGGCGTGCGAGACAAGGAGCGCGGAAGCTTCCCGGAAGGTGCAGGAGGGGTGAAACGGGAATTTCGCAAGGCTGCACAAGCGGGAGCGGGCTCCGTTGGATTTAGCGGGCGTAACGGGGCGGAGACCCGTTAGCCGTGGGCTATAAATAGGTTGGAGGGGCTGCATGCCCACTTGAACACTTGAAGGGATTTTAGGGTTTCCTTTAGTCAAAATAGGCTTTAGGCTTTAGTTGTGGCTTTAGGCTTTAGTTGTTGAGAGTTGTTGGTGGAGGCAGAGTTGTGTTCCCTCTGTGTCCCCTTCGATGGGTTTCTGAGACCTCTCTGTGTTGGTGTTCCTCCCAAGATGCATGTGTAGCTCTCTGTTTCCCTTCGATGCCTCATTTCTTGATTTCTTGAGTTTTTGAGTTCTTGTGTTTTTCTTGTTGAGAAGGTCCAAAATGGGTTGCTCTAGGTTGGGATGATTCTCCAAGATCATTTGATCAAGTTTCCCAAGAGCAAACTTCATTTAATCTCAAGATTTCATTTTTGAGGCTTCCCTGTTCTTCAGAGCTTTTCTAGGGTTTGGTTGAATTCTTGATTCTCTTAAGGAAATGCCCTAAGTTTTTGTCTGAGGAGTTCTATGGCTATTGCTAACATATCTGCAAAATCTCTTGGCCATAGGATCAAAGGTTGGGAAGCAATTTGATTTTTGGCTCGAGTCTTGCAAAATTTCAGATTTTTACTCATAATCTGAAACTCTTGCTTTTTGGTTTGATTCTCTTGTTTCTCAGGGTCCCCTTACTATTTGGTACATTGTAGTAAAGCTTTGGATCAAAGAGATTGAGAGCAAACCCTCAATTTAGCCAAAAATCCGAAGTTTTGGTCTGCTGCCTGAAAATCCTGTTTGCTGAAATTCTTCGAGAGGTACTACCGCTCCTGGAGAGGTACTACCGCTCAGAGGTACTACCGCTTGGCTCAGCAATACTACCGCCCATGTTCGGACCAGTCCGATCGGCAGCAATGAAACGTTCGGACGGTCCGAACGGCAAGAGGTACTACCGCTCGGCATAGCGGTACTACCGCCCAGAGGTACTACCGCTCGTCACAGCGGTACTACCGCTTGCAGCCAGACTTGCGCTGAATTTATTTTTCTTGATTGCTTCTTTCTGGATCTGGTTTTTCCTTATCTCTGTGATTTCCAGTGAGTGCTTATTTTCTATCTTCATAGCTCCCATAGCTATTGGAGAAGAAGCTTAAGTGAGGATACTTGTTGGGGGCGATTTTTAAAGATCGACATTCACCCCCCTCTGTCGCCATTTCGGTCCTACATATGGACTTAAGCAAGCCCCTAGAGCTTGGTATGAGAGGCTTAAGTGTTGAGTCATGAGTTTGAAATGGGTAAAGTAGATAAGACCTTGTTTATCCGTAGGCTTGGCAATGACCTTCTGCTCGTCCAGATCTATGTTGATGACATCATCTTTGGTGGCTCTTCCCATGCTCTGGTTTCACAGTTCTCGGATGTCATGAGCACCGAGTTTGAGATGAGCATGATGGGCGAGTTAACCTTCTTCCTTGGCTTCCAAATCAAGCAGACTCGGGAGGGTACCTTCTTACATCAAGGCAAGTACACTCGTGACCTCCTGAGATGCTTCGACATGAGTGATGGTAAGCCGGTGTCAACTCCGATGGCTTCTACAGCCTATCTTGACCCAGATGAGGATGGCGAGCCAGTTGATCAGAAAGAGTACAGAAGTATGATCGGCTCCCTCTTGTACCTCACTGCCTCGAGACCGGGCATACACTTCTCCGTGTGTCTTTGTGCCCGATTTCAGGCTTCTCCTCGTGTATCTCACCGCCAGGTGGTGAAGCGTATTCTTCGGTACCTTCGAGCTACCAATAACTATGGTATCTGGTACTCTTCCTCGTCCTGTCTTTCCTTGAGAGCCTACTCAGATGCAGACTTTGCCGGCTGTAGGATAGATAAGAAGAGCACTTCGGGCACCTGCCAGTTCATTGGCACTTCTCTAGTTTCCTGGTCTTCGAGTAAGTAATCCTGTGTTGCACAGTTCACCGCAGAGGCCGAGTACGTTGCTGCAGCCAGGTGCTCTGGATGGTCTCGACCCTGCGGGACTTTGGGTTAGCTATCGACAGTGTTCCACTCTTTTGTGATAACACTTCTGCGATTGACATTGCTAAGATCCCTGTGCAGCATTCTCGGACCAAGCACATTGATATCCGATATCACTTCCTTAGAGACCATGTAGAGAAGGGTGACATCGTGCTCCAGTTTGTGGAGAGTGACCAACAGTTGGTTGATATCTTTACCAAGCCATTGGATAGCTCTAGGTTTTCAGCTCTGCGGGGAGAGCTTGGGGTGGTTTGTCCTTATGGACTATTGTGAGGGGGAGCTTTGTGCTTTACTGCTTTGTCATATTTATTGTGCTCTTACTCTCTTCTATTGCATTGCATTCGGGATGCATTGGGGCTAGTCCTTCTAGCATAGATTAGAGTGTATCTCTTGTCTAGTTGCTTAGACTTCTTGCTCTTATTTTGTGACTCTAGGATGCTGCTTGTTAGCTGTCTCTCTTCTCTCTAGGTTGAGCTTACTCACTTCTTGTGGGTTCTAGCGAGGGTCGGGCCACCCTCGGGTAGACAGGGTACGTGTTTGCTCCCTAGGTTGTTAGTAGACCAGTTGATAGTCCTCGAGTCATGTGGGGTAGATGAGAGTCCGTCTGAGCCTTAGTATCCTCTTTATCTTATCTATGCTTTGAGGACTGCCCGTTCTATTTTTCTTGCCAGCTTCTTGTATTTACTGCTTTAGTTCAAAGGGAGTTCATTTGGGAGCTTCTGGAGCTTAATTTTGACATAACTCAACTTGAACTAAAAGTTCATCACCTGTTGAGGGGGAGCTGGATTTCTTGCATATCATTCTGCATTGTAAATACGTACATTGAGCCTTGATTATTATCTTTTCATGACATGTTTACATCGTTTTACATCCTGCCATGATTTGTGCTTCATTGCTAGATTGATCATGACTTCATATGTATAGACTAGCTTCTTGCCATGATAAGTTTATTAAAATTGCTAAACCTGAATTAAAACTTGTCATGTTAGCTTTCGAGATTAGTCTTTCTTGAGTTATCCTTTTATGATTCATGCCATGTCAAATAGGTCGAGTTGAGCGTTGAATCTCTATTGAGCCTTAGATCGAGCTATTTTTGTCTCTTGATGATGCATAAGTTAGTACAATCTTATATGGATGCTAAAAAGATCTCTTTTGTGCGAAAAAACTGATCTCACCAATCCTCTCCTATGAGACTGCTTGCCATTGCACTTGGCATGAACTTAGGGGGAGTTTTGGATGACCAAGATCATTGTTTTAAGCTTCTTGCTTGGCATGATCGCATAAGGCTTGAGATCTAGCACATGACTAAACAAAAATCTGGTTGGCAACGACCATGAATTTCAAAAGAAAATATGTAACTTGTGCTTCATTAGCTTAATCTACAAAAAGAACCAAGTACTTAAACAAATGTTCCACTCTTGAGCTTGTAGCACTCTAATTAGGCTCAATACTAGCTTCTTGGTTCCGCTTAGCTTATTGACATGGTTTGCATCATCCTTGGATGCCTCTAGCTAGACTTTGATCATGGATGACTTGACATGCTCACAAATTGCACTTAATTTCATATTGTCATCTGCTTGGTCTAGCTTGCTTGTACATATCTTGTCATGATCTAGATAGCCTTTTATTGAGTTATGGCTTGGTGTAATACATAATGGTCATTCTGGATAATTCTCATGGCTCTAAATGCTTAGAATAATTAAACTTCAGCCATTTCATCCATTTCCATGTCTTGATTATCTTCCTTGCTTCCTTGATGTGCTTATTGCCAAAAGGGGGAGAATAGGGTAGAAAAAGCCATTTTGGGAGCTTTGCGGAAAACTTGCTCTTTCTTGTGCTCCTTGTATCGACATGGTCATTACCTTCATTTTTCTCCATTGAACCATGTTGGACTCTTCAAAACAAACTCATTTCTCGCTTTTTTGTGGGTTTGTCAATATACTCATCAAGGGGGAGATTGAGAGATCATGTGGACATGCTCTATGTTTGTGATGAGTGATTGACATTTGTCTTTGAAAGTTTGAGTTTGATTTGAGTGTTTTCTGCAAAGTCGTAGGTCTTCAAGGGAGCGTACGACCGGTTTTGACCGTTGTCGTAGCTCTCTGGCCGTGGTCGGAAGGCTGTACGACCACGTTGTGGCGTTTACGACCACTCTGGCCGTGGTCGTAGGTCACTGGGGTGGTTTACGACCACTAAGACCGTGGTCGAAAGGCAGCAGCAAAGACTACGACCACGTTTGGTCGTGATCACAAGTCTCCAAGAGGTTTACGACCACGTTGGCCATGGTCGAACGCTGTTACGACCACGTTGGTTGTGGTCGAAAACTTGGTTCGCAGTTTACGACCATGTTGTGTCGTTTACGACCACTCTGGTCGTGGTCGAGCGCACTTACGACTACGTTGGTCGTGGTAGGAGCTACGACCACAGCGGTCGAAAGTCGACGCTCGAAGTTACGACCACGTTGAGTAGTCGTGGCCTACGACCACATTATCGCAGGAAGCAGTCGGACGCACTCGGGTGAAGTCATAGTGTGGTCGGTTGTGGTCGAAAGTCCATTCGATCACGTTATAAACTTAGGCTGAAAATCGTAGCTTCTGTTGTCTGGTCGTATGGCTTCCAGAAGCGGTCGTTTCAGCTGGGAATCGGTCGTAAAGACTTATGAGGTGGTCGTAGACTTTGTGCATTAATGTTTAAGTGATTTCGACCGATCGTAATATATGTACGACTTTGTGGAGTGTGGTTTGAGCTTTGTTTTCTGATGCAAATGGATGTTTTCCTTGTCTACTGCGGTGCTATGTGATGTTTTGCTTGTCTGCGATGGTTTGCAGGACTTTGAGACTAACCGTGGTGAGGCATGGATGGTCGAGACTAAGCACGGGGGTGCTGAGGTCGTGAGCGGCCGGGAGATGTCAAAGACGACGAGGTCTGTGAGGTGGTTGCAAGCGTGATCGGCAAGGCAGGAGGAAGCTTCCGGGAAGGCAGCGGAGTGGCATTTTGGAGAAATGCGGAAAGCTGCAAAGGGAAGCTGTGTCTCTGCAAAGCACCGGAGTTGTTGGCGCTAATGGGCAAAGCAGTGGAGCCGTTGGGTTTAACGGGTAAAGCACTGGAAGCTCGTAGGTAAAGTGAGTTGAAAACCCGGTGTTAGGTGGGGGTTTACGGGTTCCCCTTCGTTGGTGTGTGGCTATAAATAGAGAGGGTAGAGCTTGGAATCTCGTGAGATTCTGATCCCTGAGTTGCTCTGTTCTTCCTTGTTTATTTATGAGTGTGTGGGTTCTCGGGATGGAGCAAGTGTGCTCATGTATCTCCCAGTTGGAGTGGCTGTAGAAACCTCCATTATCAATCATTCATCTCTCTTCCTCTATGTTGAGTTTTTGTTCTGTGAATTGGTTGATTGTTTGTGTGTGCCTTCTCTACTTTATCCTTTCCCATGTATGTTTGCGATGATGGTTCTCATTTGTGCTCTGGCTTTCTTGATCTGAGCAAGTTCTTTGCTCAAGTTACCTTGTTCTCTTCTGCTCTGAACTGGGATCCATACTCAAGACCATTTGGTCATGTTCTTCCCGAGAGCAGAGATTTCGATCGGGTCCTTGTGCAAATGGTCGTGCGTGATCTCTCTGTCTTCGGTCATTACTGTGTTCTTTCTTTTGTCGATCGACATTTCACTGTGAAGTCTCGACTGCTCTGAAACTGCTTCGGTCACAGCAGGGAGTCGTTCGACTACATAGTAAGGTATCGACTGCTCTGGGTTTTGGCCGACTCCATCATTCTTGTTTAGTCCCAGTTGATTTCCTCTCAGTTTCCAGCGGGCATTCATCTTCTGTCTTCGTAGCTTCTGTAGCTATTGGAGAAGAAGTAGGTGAGAATTCTTGGTGAGTTTTTGAAGGCACCATTCACCCTCCCCCCTCTGTTGCCATTTCGGTCCTACAAGCCTCTACCTCATGGGCTGTGGAGGTAGGAACAGAGCCACTCAAATCGCCGATGGGAGGAGGCTGTTCTCCTGAAGTTGGCGAGGTAGAAGCAGGCTCTCCAGCCAACTCAAGAGTGATTAGAGAATGGATTGGGTCCTTATCCTCTTCAACAAATTCATCACCGATGAAGATGCTCTCACTCTCACCAAGTACCTGTGTACTTGCACCATCAGGTCTAGTACTAGAACTAGCCTCATCAAAAGTAACTTTAGATGTCTCAACAATTTTTTTGGTATCCAAATTAAAGACATGATAGCGATGAGAATGAGCAAGATATTCAAGAAAAATACCATCATGACATTTGGATTCAAACTTATCAAGGTTACCATGTTTAAGAATAAAACATTTGCAACCAGAAATCTTAAAATGAAAGACGATAGACTTATGACCAAATCTAAGCTCAAAGGAAATCTTGCCTATAGCTGATCTTAAGAAAACCCTATTGGATACATAACAAGCAGTAGAGATCACTTCAGCCCAAAACCTCCTAGGGGTGATATGCTCATTTAGCATGGTCCTAGCCATCTCAACAAGTGTCATGCTTTTCCTTTCTACCACCCCGTTCTGCCGAGGAACTCTAGGTGAGGAGAACTGGTGCTCTAATCCTCTCTCAGTGCATAAAGTGGCGAAAGATGAATTTTTTAATTCTATGCCATTGTCACTCCTAATGGCTCTCAAGCCTCCTGTGAGGTTGACTACTAGTCTAAGGGCCAACCGTCTGAAGTAACCAAAGGCCTCATCCTTAGACACTAGAAAATACACCCAAGAATACCTAGAATAGTCATTTACAATGACAAGCACATACTACTTCTCTTCTGCAGACTGGACTCTAAAAGGACCTACTGTGTCTAAGTGAAGTAGCTGTCTAGGTCCATTAGTAATCACTAAAGTAAAAGGTGGATGAGGAATACAAACCATCTTACCATGTCTACAGGGTGTGCACATGAGTTCTCTAGCACTTTTAAGCCTCTATGTTGAGTTTTTGTTCTGTGAATTGGTTGATTGTTTGTGTGTGCCTTCTCTACTTTATCCTTTCCCATGTATGTTTGCGATGATGGTTCTCATTTGTGCTCTGGCTTTCTTGATCTGAGCAAGTTCTTTGCTCAAGTTACCTTGTTCTCTTCTGCTTTGAACTGGGATCCATACTCAAGACCATTTGGTCAGGTTCTTCCCGAGAGCAGAGATTTCGATCGGGTCCTTGTGCAAATGGTCGTGTGTGATCTCTCTGTCTTCGGTCATTATTGTGTTCTTTCTTTTGTCGATCGACATTTCACTGTGAAGTCTCGACTGCTCTGAAACTGCTTCGGTCACAGCAGGGAGTCGTTCGACTACATAGTAACGTATCGACTGCTCTGGGTTTTGGCCGACTCCATCATTCTTGTTTAGTCCCAGTTGATTTCCTCTCAGTTTCCAGCGAGCATTCATCTTCTGTCTTCGTAGCTTCTGTAGTTATTGGAGAAGAAGTAGGTGAGAATTCTTGGTGAGTTTTTGAAGGCACCATTCACCCCCCCCCCCCTCTGTTGCCATTTCGATCCTACAATTGGTATCAGAGCCGGTTAGCTCTTCTCAATAGAGCTTAACCAGTCTCTAAGAGCCAAGGCGACGGACAAGTATTCCACCAAGCCGCCCGTCTTTGATGGCATCGATTACCCCTTCTGGAAGAGCCGAATGGAGACATACATCTAGGCTCAGGGGTATGCCATCTGGCAGAAGGTGAAGGTGCGATTTGTTGTTCCTGCCGATGAGAAGATCAACGCCGGGAACATGGCTAATGTTGAGGCGAACGCTAAGGCAAGGAACATCATAATCCAGGGGTTGAGCCGAAGCGAGTTTGATCGCATCTCTCATCTCACGTCGGCTTTCGACATCTGGGTGACCCTCGACGCATACCATAAGGGCACCACCCAGATCAAGACTGTCCGACAGGACCAATTCAAGCGAGATTACAACAAGTTTGAAATGCTCGCTGGTGAGTCCTTAGATGAGTGCTTTGCGCGCTTTCACAAGATCTTGAGCAACCTCCGAGCGGTCGGTCTCACATACCCCGACTCGAATAACGCTCGTCAGATGCTCGCGGCTCTCGATTTGCGGGTTTGGGAGATGAAGGTGACTACCATCAAGGACACCACGGACCTCTCGACTTTGACTCTTGATGCGCTGTACTCGCGCCTCAAGACTCACGAGATTGACATTGTCTCTCGCAAGTCGAAGTCACAGTCGATGGCTCTAGTCACCGATCCTAGTTCGGCTTCAGGTCTTTCTTCTTCCGATTCGCTTTGTGGTTTCTCTCTCGCTGCTCTCTGTGACGTAACTGATGATCAGTTAGAGTAGCTTGAGGATGAGCAGCTGGCCCTCCTAGCTCAGAAGTTTTACCATGCTTACAAGAGGAGGAGAGACAGAAAGAGAGGAGGACCTGTGATTTGCTTCGAGTGTGGTGGCCCCAACCACATTCGAGCAAACTGCCCCAAGCTGGAGAAAGCAAAGAACGACTACGGCGGTTCAGGCAAGAACGACTACACCGACAAGAACCGCAACAAGAAGCCTCCAGCGCACCCTCAAGGCAAGAAGAAGTTCCGCGACTTTGGGAAGGCCAAGAAGCTCTTCCACCGCGTCCTCACCGCTTTCGACGACCTCGACCTCAGCGAGGTGGAGGGATGGAGCGACGACGACGGGACGGGTGACCAAGAACCCAGGAGCAGCGACGACTTCTTCGGCATGTGCTTCATGGCCCTTGAGGGTGAACTGAGCGACAGCGAGCTGTACTCCGACTCGGACGATGTATGCCCCACCTACGACCAGCTTAATCATGCTTTTTTTAAGCTAGGTGGATTTCATGCTAGAGCTAGGGCTAGGTGTACTGAGTTAGAGAAGGAAGTAGAGAGCTTGTCACGGCAACTTACTTCACTTAGATCTGCTCCCTCCCGTGACGATTGTGATGTTTGTTCTGCTTTGCTAGATGACATGGAGAAACTAAGGTCCTTGCATGATAGTGTGTCCTCTGAGCTAGACATGATTAAAGTGGAGAATGTTAGTCTTCTTACTGAGCTTGAGATGAGTAGAGTAGCGCCTATTTCATCTGCTATTGTTGAGACTACATCTTGCACCTCATGTCTCTTCTGCAGACTGGATTCTAAAAGGACCTACTGTGTCTAAGTGAAGTAGCTGTCTAGGTCCATTAGTAATCACTAAAGTAAAAGGTGGATGAGGAGTAGAAACCATCTTACCATGTCTACAGGGTGTGCACATGAGTTCTCTAGCACTTTTAAGCCTAAGCAATCCTCTAATCAGGTTCTTGCCACTGACTCTAGTCAAGTGATCGAAGCCTATGTGTCCAAGTCTACGATGCCACAACACTAACTATAGGGAGTCAGAAGTTACAAGACACCTAGGGCTAGAGGCAGAAGAGACTAAAATCAGTAATAAAAATTATCTCAAACCTAGAGATCCCGAAGACATACTCACCTGAGGAGTCTATAAATCTACACTCATTACTCTTGAACCTCTCTTCTAGACCCTCATCAAGTAGCTGGGAGACAGATAATAAGTTATACCTCAGCTTACTCACCAAAGTGACATCTCTGAGCTTGAATTTGTTGTTGACACGCACAGTGCCCTTAGCTATCACATTGCTAGTAGAAGCATCCCCCAAATATGATCAACTCGTTGTCAGATGCACATGTGAGGGAGGAGACCATCTAGAATATCTGGTCATGTGTCGAGAACACTAGAGTCAACAAGCCACACGTCCTCCTTCCTCGCACACCGAACCTACAGGGCACAAACAGGGAACATCTGTGCTTCAATACTGGGGTTAGTGATAAATGACTTTGGAATCTAGTACTAAGCCACACGATGCTTGGGAGCAGCAGTAGAGGTAGAAATAACATGGTTAGCATGATGATCATGAGCATGCACACGAGACCCATCTAGCCCTCTCCGAATCGGTCTACCAAAAGACTGGTACTCCCCTTGACTAGGTGCTACTCGTGGTCTATCCTCATGATATCATAACCCAAAACAATACCTAGAACTACCAAAAAAGTCAAAGAAGCTACCTACAAACCTAGGCCTATGTCTAGCAGGAAAGATAGACTGCCTAGCTCTATAAATAGTCAAAGGTGAAGGAACTCCTCTAAAAGACCTCAAAGCATGCTCTCTCTTTTTTTCTCTCAACCTTGGCTCTACAGAAGCAGAATTCAACTATGTGGCCATCCTTCTTATGGAAGGTACATGGTACTTGACCTTTTGAGAAGTCTGACCTGATGAGGAAGAAGCATCTGCCTTGTTAGAATGGGTTTGGGCAAAATCTGCTGATCTGAAGACTGTCTTCGATGGCTCAGTAGGTTATACCTCAAACTTGCCACTCTCAACAACCCTTACAACCTTAGATGGGTGGTTCCTTAATTGCTCTAAGGAGTTAAATCCTAAGCCTCTTTTTTTCACTCACCTTAGGTTGATCTAGGATCATGTTGAGGTTCTTCTTCCCACTAGAAAATCTCTCAAGTGTCTTTTTGCAGTAGTCATTTTCTTTAGCTAGATTCTCACATATGACACACTCTTTTGACTTAGTTGCCCTAGCATATCTTTTCTTATGAATAGCTATCTCAACCTTTAGAGCCTCACAAGACACACAAGGGGGATTCTTAATCCTAACAAACTGTTCTTGATACTTGACCCTAAAGGCTTAATGCATTTCATCTATATCATTCCCAATCTCAGCACAAAATGCACAAGAAATTGAATCAATGACCTTTTTGGATGCTATCATGGCTATGGATTTTTCAATTTTAGATTTCTCCTCTAGAGGCTTGTTAAGTGCATCCATCTCAATTGTGAGTCTAGGACTGTTTTCACATGATGTAGTCCAAGAATGCATAACTATTTCAGTCATTTCTTTCTTTTTTATCTTGTTATCCTCACAATGTGAACAAGTATGATCAGTACCAAATTTTTGCAATTCCTTAAGAGCACTATCCAACTTGAGCTCTAGCAAAGCACAATTTGAACAAGAAGATGAAATAGCATCTACAGAAATAGCATCCATGCAAACATGATCACAACTTGACTAGAGAGAATCCAGATCATCTAGAGCATTCTTGAGTTGGTCTACAATAGAGGAATGAGCATATTTCAATGTAGAAAATTCATCATACAAGCATAAGCAAGATTCACAATCATTAGAATTAATTGATTTAAGCCTAACAATCTCAAGGTTTAAGGTATCAATCATGATGCCTAGGTTCCTAATTATTTTATCTTGCTTTCTTCGTTATTGTTCAGTTGCAACAAGAGCATGCTTCGTTGCTTTAGAGGAAGGGCGTACCTCGTTAGGGTCACTGTAGGGCTCGTTGGAGTCGGAGGAGTCATTGTCGTGGCTACCCTTGGCCATGAAGCACATGCCGGTGAAGTATTGGGCCTTCTTCTTACCGTGGGTGTTGTCCTCCATCACCGAGTCCACATCCTTCATGTCCACGGACTCAAGAGCTACAAGGACCCAGTTGAGGAACTTCTGGTAGTTGGGCTTCTTAACCTTCGCGTCTTGAACTTAAGGACACCTCCAAGTCCTTTTCCTTCTTGCCCTTTAGCTTGGGGCACTTGGCCTGAATGTGGTTGGGTTCACCACACTCGAAGCATGTCCCCAGACCACCTCTCCTCTTATTTCTCACTTTGTTGTACACTCTAGTGAATTTGGTGGACAAGAGGGCTAAATCTTCCTCATGTAGCCTCTCAAGTTACTCATCACTAACTGAGTGCAAGACGGACAGAGAAAAGCCAACATCAACACAATCCAAAGAATTGCTCTGAGAAGGGTCCATTACAAGAGCCATCGACTCTGTCATGGAAAGACACAAGATGAAGTCTATCTCATGCGTCTTTAACCTCGAGTAGAGCTTATCTATGGTAAACTCACTCATGACAGTGTTGTTATTAATGGATGTAATTTTCATACCCCAGACCTTCATGTCAAGAGCACCCAAGATTTGGCGTGCTGTAGGACCAAAATGGCAATAGAGGGGGGTGAATGGTGCCTTTAAAATCGCTCCAAGTATTCAACCTATCTTCTTCTCCGATAGCTATGAAAGTTATGAAGTAAGAAGTTAAATGCTCACCGGAAACTGAGGAACTGAAAACCAAACATAGCAAGAAACAGAGAAAACAAAAGCATTCTTGAGACCAAAGACCGGTCTGACCGCAAGAACTCGGCCGGTCTAACCGCACTTGCTCGGCCGGTTTGACTGCCAGTGAGGTAGCGGTCTGACCGGGGGTGATGTTCCGGTCTGACCAGAAGCTGGGAACCAGAGCAGGAAAACAGAGAAGCAGACTTTTGCTCTAAAATAGAGAAGACACAACGCTACAAGCTATCTGAAACTAGAATAGACCAGGAGCTATAAAACAAATAACTGAAAGCAAAGAAGGAAAGCAGAAGCAAAGAAAATCAAAACTGAGAGGCTAGATCTGTCATAATACCAGAAGAAAACCAAAATTTCTGACTGAGCACAGTAGATACTGAAGACAGCCGAAAACAGGAAATTCATCAAATGTTTGCTGATTTTGTTAGGTCAAATGAACAGGACTCCAATCCAAATATCAGAGTGACCTCAGGGAGAAGAAAATGCAGACAAGGTGCAGTTGAGAATAGTAAATGTTGTTTTTGCCAGAAAGAGAACAGCAGGAGAAACAAATCCAAAAGCTTGTGATTCTTGAATCATTTGGGCATGAGATTTTCAATCACAGCAGGAAATAACCTTAGGACAAGAAAGCACAAATCTGAAAACAACTTTGTGAAGGGAAATCAAGAACAAAAAATGCTTTGCCTCCAAACCCTAGAAAATTGTAAACAGAGGAGCTCGATGCACATGACTGAGAGATGAGAGTATTCTTTGATTCAGCATTCTGCTCTCGGGAATGGATTAGCCAAATGGCCTTGGGGAGATTCCCAGTTCAGAGCAACAAAAATTCATCTCAAAATCACCAAGATCAGAGAAGACAGATAGCAAAACCGAAGCAAGAAACAAGAAACCAAAACACAGAGAGAAGATAGAGCTGATCAAACAGAATCATCACAACACGGAAGGACTTCTCATATTGAATCAGAGAGATGAATGATTACAAAGTATTTTTCTTACAGCCATCTCACACACCAAGAGCACACACTCAAAACAAAAACTAGAACTCACACCAACTCACGCAAACATGGAGGCAGAAAGCAAAACAACCTCTGCTCTGCCTACCAACTCCTCAACAGAACATGGAAGAAACAAAAAACAGCCCCTAAAAACCCTAAAGCCACCAGGAGACACCCCTCCTATATATAGCTTTTAATTACCGGGTTTTCAACTCGCTTTACCCGCTAACTCAAAACTGAATCCGCTTCCTCTTTGCAGTATTGCGTATTTACCAGAATGCCACTCCTGTACCTTCCTGGAAGCTTCCTTATTTTTTGCTGTCCAAGCCTCGCAACCACTGTGAATCCTCGCCGTCTTTGACATCTCTCGACCGCTTCGACCTCAGCACCGCCTGTGCCTAGTCCGGCCATCCCATGCCTCGCCACGACTAAGCTTCAAAGTCTTGCAACCATCACAGACAAGAAAACATCGCATAGCACCGCTCGAAACAATATAATCATACATTAGCCTTAGAAGAAGAAGCTCAAGCACGAAACACTCAAATCAAACTCAAACTTTCAGAACACTTGTCAATTACTCATCACAAACATGGGATCACATCCACATGGTCTCTCACGTGCATTCTCAGAGTCTAAGAAGGTCAGGCGAACAGTATGGAGGTCATGGGGAATTTTTTTGAACCTCCCCCACAACTCATCCAAAGACTCACCGGGCTTCTTCTCAATCTTGGAGTATTCCTTCTTAAGTTGATTCTGTCTCACTTTCTTGATCGTGGTAGAGTCCTCATGATAGTCAGGGAGGGTCTTCTAGATCTTGTAAGTAGATTTCAAGTGAGCGACTCACTCAATCTCTGATCGACTAAACCCCTGAATCAAGAAGTTGCGTACCTTACTGTTTGCCTCCACATCGGGAGAAGTTACATTGTCATCGGCTGGCACAACATAAGAGTTTTTGACCTTAAGAGAAATTGCATGCCCTTGGGCCTCAATGTAAGCACGCATGCGAGACTTCCAATACAAGAAATCCACTCCATTGAACACAGGTTGCTTGGTTGAATTCTTGTCTGCTGCGATGCCTCTTAAGACAAGTTAAGATCTACGAGAAGAGCTAAACAGGCTCTGATACCACTTGTAGGACCGAAGGTAGCAATAGAGGGGGATGAATGGTACCTCAAAATTTTTCGTCGAGTATTCACCAATCTTTCGCTTTAATAGCTACAAAATTATGAATATTTGGATTGAAAGCCATCACAAAACCTAGCAAAACGAAATGCCGAAAAACAAAGAAAAGATTAGCAAAATCAGAAGTACCGCTTCAGAATTGCGGTACTACCCCTTGCTATAGTAACTACGGTACAACCACTACAGTACCCACGGTACTACCCCACTGCTGCAGTAAAATCAGGATGAACAGTATTTTTAGCACGATTTCAAAAACCAAAATCAATGGAACTTTTGATCCGCAGATCCAATGACATGAAAATTTGCAAAGATCTTCTCTAGGGTATCAAGAACTTATTCCAACTAATGATTGTAAAAATCATAGCAAAAGTTGAGACCTTTTCAGTTTGAAGGAAAGTTGCACCGAAACCAAGCAAAAATCAAAAACGATGAATACAACTTGCTCGTGGGTAGATGATAGCCAAGATGGCTCTAGATGTATTATCACATATCGCAGCAAGTTAGAACACCAAAAAATTAAGCTGAAAACCATCTGATCAAGATATCACTAGAAGGATCAAAAATGTGTGAAAATAGAGTTTTTTGATGAACTTGCTATCGAAGTGCCTAGATGGGTGGGGATTGATTTTTTGAGATTATTTCCATCTCTTAAACGTCCTTGGCAAGCAAGATCAAGAAGAGGGAAGAGAAGAGATCAAAACAAACCAAATCAAAAGCAAATTAATCAAAACAAAATATAGCCATAGAGATAATTAAAGATAGATTCTATTGCTTCTTCAGGAGGAAGGTTTTATAGTCACTTCACCTTAGGACACAGAGAACACACGAAGTACTCAACTCTCAAATCCTAACACTAAACATAAGAGTAAAAGATACCCTCTCACTACAGTACTACCGCACTATGGTATGACCGATGACACAATGGCGGTATCACCGATTTTCCCTGAAAAATTCAGAAACAGATCCAAATAAAATGCGATCTTTGTAAAATCACTTAACCACTCTACGAAACTTACAATGGTTCATCACAACATTATTTAAGACCTTCTCACATGGTTTTTCAAAAGTTTAACCAATTAACGAGTGCAATTGAAGTAATTTTGAACCGAGCCAACAAGCTCCATTAACAAGTTTTTTCCAGCCCTAATTGCATAGTTGTTGACCGCCTAGCACCCGTAATGGCACTTGGAAGGAAGCCGAACACTCCGCAGTGCCCAACTCAGTGAGCACAGGAGCCTCGAGGGCACGTCGTGTGGAGTTGGCATCAGTGCAGATAGCTCCTGTAGACTTGGCACCGGTGCAGATAGCTTGAGTGGACTTGGCACCGGTGTAGATAGCTCTCATAGACTTGGCACCAGTGCAGGAGCCTCCAGGCAGATGTCCCTCTTAGGCTATTGGATAAATATTCCATGGCTTGCCCTAGAGTCATGACCTCGTCATTTAGGGCATCTGCAGTGGGACGATCTCGAAATTGGCATGAACACCATCCACATTCACTTTTATGAAACCTAGCGTTAGAGATACACCATGCACCAAGACCCTACACTTGGATGGATATGCCAGGTCCTAAGTAGCGCACAGGGCAACAGAGGCATATCTCACTTGGAAATACATAACGATACAAAATTAGCTACTCTAATAGGTCTATCAATTGATCGAGTATTCCAGAGATAATAATTATTACCAGGATGCCATCGACAGGAAATCGATGGTCGCTTTCCGAGGTAGGGTTGGACACACAGCTACTCCAACGGTTGGGGGGTTGCCTAGCACAGGAGTGGTGGGGCTTCTTGCTGATTTTTCCTATACCTTTCCATCTGATCTATGACATACTTTTGTATTTCATCTCTAAGGGATGTCATAATGTCCTCTCTTATCCATGCCTCATGCTCGGCTTTGTCTCTCTTCCTACTCCGGTACGCTTTGGAGTCCTCTGAGAAACTATGTTTCCAAGGAACATAAAGATCAAGATCTCTTGTGTGACCTAGGTGCACCTTGTTTCCCAGGGCCATGGAGAGTATATCTCTCTCCCTAACTACCTGGAATGAGCCTTGGGAAGATTCTACACTCAGCGCTTCCGGCAAGAGCCTAATATGTCCTTTCACTTCCTATGAAGTTATGGAGTAATTACAAACTAGGTAGTTCAATATCTTACCAGGCAGTAGGACCCTTCCTCATCTGTGGGGTTTCGAAAGGAGATGGCCCTCGATAACATAATAGATGACCTCACTCTTATCCAGTTTTGGGTGTGCTTATCAGGGATCCCGGCAAATGGCGGGGAGGTATCCCACATAATTGCTTGCTCGTCCTCCTTCCTCTATTGTGGGATTTTACCCACATACCCAGTGGTGCCGAGTCTGTGGGAGTGCATGTTTTTTACCTGGAGGGCCCCATGCATCACACTTTCTCTCCTAAAATTATCTGTCATCTTCATCACCATAAACTCTTGCCATTGTGGTTTCTAGAAATAGATACTTGTAGAAAGGTGTCAGATCTTTCCCCACGTATTGTTTGATAAGTAGGCTCTTGAAGTTCTTCCACGCTTTGCACACCGCTAACAACGTATGTCATTTCATAGAGGCCTTGTGTTCTTTTGGGATCTCGAACAAATTAAAACTTCTATCACCAGCTCATTTTTCCGAACTTCGATTACGATCTTCCATGAGTCGAACGTGATTTGAATCAGTTCTTGTGCAACTATTCCAACCAGTTTCTGGAATGCAGACATTGCTCGGTGAGGATTGAGAGGGGTCCCAGATGCATCGACATCTATGATGGTAAATCAGCCCACAGGCCTTTTTGATAGTTCTCTTTCTTTTTGGGATTTTCCAGAGGACAATACATCGCACGCATCCAACGACGATGACGAAGAATGAGCAGATGACATCTTCAAAAGATAATAAACTGAATAATTCTTGAGCCAATTCTTGGTGAATTTAGAATAATTCCAGCAATAAATGTATGACATGAGTATTAAATAAATATCTCTGGACACAGATGGACTACTTAGGTCGTAAAAATAGGAATTCATACTTAACAGAGCAAGTAAGTGGGCTACAATGATCTGCATAATGCATAAATTGATTTAATTGATTTGCTCTTAGGTGTTGGGTTGCACCTACTAGCAGCAGGGCCTCCTCGCCACAAAGGTCTAATATGATCACGTATTTATGTGACAATTTCTCTAATCAGGTAGGCTCTGAACTCTAGACTACCTTACCGAATATCTGAAGACAAGCAATAATAAGCCTAATAATGAACTACAGACAGACATCAAAACTATTTACTTTAAGTAAATTGCTCCAACAGAGATGTTCAGATGTATGACTTATTGACCAAAAACATGTCTAGTAAAAATCAGTATATAAAGATAATAACTCAACTCATAGCTTGACTCAATATCACAAATTTTCATATAAGAATTTCACATTAACCAAATTCTTCATTGAGCAATCACAGTACCCACAAACTATCATGTAAAGTCCCCCAGTGCTAGTACTTACGAGTTTCAGAGATAATATAACCGAGATTAACTAGCACGGCAAATTGAGAACGATAGTAAATATCAAAGTATAGAGGAAAACTCATAGCCGCAATGGCAATCTAAGACACTGAGTTGATGATGTGTGGGAGGAAGGTCATCGGAGTCAAGGGAGGCAACGATGAGCTTAGGGGAGGTGGCTTCGGGTTCCGGGGAAGCGGTGCACTCGGGGGAGGAGTGCCGCCGAAGTCGGGGGAGGAGGAGGTAGGCAATGGGTTCAGGGGAAGTGGTGACGGGCTCGGGGGAGGCGGCGTCGGGCTCCGAGGAGGTAGCGTCGACTTGGGGGAGGAGGAGGAGGGCGACGGGCTCGGGAGAGGTGGCATGCTTGGGGGAGGAGTGCCGCTAGAGTCGGGAGAGGAGGAGGAGGGCAACAGGTTCTGGGGAGGCGGCGATGGCCTTGGGGAGGAGGAGGAGGGCGATGGGCTCGGGGGAGGAGGAGAAGTGCCGCCGGAGTCAAGGGAGGAGGAGGAGGGTGACGGACTCGGGGGAAGTGGCGACGTTAGTGGTGAGTAGCATTAGTACAGTGGGGAAAAACCCTAGTGCGCAATACATATATATAGGGGAATAATCACAGACATTTCTCAAGTAAAACTGTCCATAATAATAAAACATCATAGACTGTTTTAATTTATATCCGTCTATGACGACAAATATCACAGACGGTTTTACTATAAAATTGTCTGTGGTAATCCCTCCTCACATTCATATATCACACATTCTCATATATATAAATACAAATTCACATATATATCACACATTCTCAAATACATAAATACAAATTCACATATATATCACACATTCTTATATACATAAATGCAAATTCACACACACACACACAGATATATATATATATATATATATATATATATATATATATATATATATATATATATATATATATATATATATATATATATATATATATATATATATATATATATCACACATTCTCATATACATATATAAAGACAAACACAAAAATATCACATATAAACCTTTCATTCATCATTCCACTTGCTTGTTTCCTTTAAAAATTAGCCCTTCATGATGATCGATGCGTATGTAGTTAGTTTTGTCACATTGTTCTTCCTTAACCCTTATGCCATTTTCGAAAGGAGGCAACTCATCAAATTGATTGTATTCTTCCTCGTCCACTACATTCTCAACTCTTATAATCCTTTTTTCTATGAAGAACTGTGTGGCGCTTCTTATTTGTCTAGTTAGTTACATAGAAAACTTAGACAGCTTAGTTAGCGAGAACGAATGGTTCGTCTTTATATTCGACATGTTTAAGGTCCACGGTAGTGACCGTACTTGTCAACCATGACCTGTGGGAGATGGACCCAATGGCACCGAAATAAGGAGATCTTGAAAAGCATGTAGCCGAACTCCCAAATCTCCTCTATGAACCCATAGTAGGAGTTCCTCAATCCATCAGTGCTGAATGCATCTATGCAAACACCACTATTTTGGTTAGTGCTCTTTACATCCTGAGTCTGCGTATAGAATATGTACCCATTTATGTCATATCCTTGCCATGTCACACCTGTAAATGTTGGTCCTTCCTTTTGCCAACCATGTCAACATATCACTTGACAAGCTCCTAGCGAGTCGTTCCTTTAACAATTGGTTGAACCGACTATTGTGTTGTCTCGTGATCTAAACATCCGGCTACTCTGGATTCTGTTGCTGAAGTACATTCTTGTGCTGATCGATATACGGGGACACTTGAGTCATGTGTTGCAAGATCGTGAAATGGGCTTGAGCATACACATCCATATCTAGAGTGATTGCTTTTCTTCTGATGGTCCTAATACCTTGAGCCTCCCCTCATGACGAGATCGAGGCACACCTATCAATTCGACCTGGGCCATGTAATCGACATAGAACTCAATGACCTCTTCGGTTGCATAACCCTTGATGATGCTATCCTTATCGATTCTGTACATAGGACTTGAGAATTTCCATGAACCACTCAAACGAGTACATGTTACGTAGGAACACAGGCCCGCATATTTTTATCTCCCACACAATGTGAACAATGAGATGGACTATGATATCAAAAAATGACGAAGGAAAATGCATCTCAAGATGCATATAGTCATCACCACCTCACACAGCGGAGCATCTAGTCTTTCGGGGTCGATAATTTTCTGAGCAATTGTATCAAAGAAATAACACAGTCTCATGATTGTCTCTCAGACATTGATCAACAAAATACTTCTGGTTGCATTAGGGAGCATCTGTGTCATCAGCACATGACAATCATGAGACTTCATGCCAATTAACTTCAAATATTTCATCAAAACAAGTTTCTTCATGTTGGCGGAGTAACCAGATGGAACTTTCACATCATGCAAGTATTGGTATAATTCAATTCTCTTGGCCTTGGACAGAATGTAACAAGCAGGGGGAAGGTAAGTTTGTCAGTCTTTTTCAGTACTAACTCAGACCTAATGTCCATATCAACCAAGTCAAGCCGTGTGTTGACACCATCCTTTGTTTTATCATGAATGTTCAGTATGATACCAATCAAACTGTCGCATATATTCTTCTCTACATGCATAACGTTGATACAGTGGCAAACTTTTAGGTTCTCCCAATAAGGTAAGTCCCAAAATGTTGATATCTTCTTCTAGACATTCTTCTCACAGGTCATCGATTTATGTCCCTTTTTGAGCATAACATATAAATCCTTAACCATGTCATAGACCTCTTTTCTGCTTAAATGCCTTGAAGCTGAACTGTCCTCCTTCTCTTTGTTGAATTATTTCTTCATCCTGCGATATGGGTGAGTCCTCCGAAGGAACCTATAGCGACGCATGCACACGGTTTTGTGCGAGTGCTTCAGCCACACACTCTTGGTATCATCTAAGCAGTGAGTACAGGATTTGACCCGTTTTGTACTCTGGCTCGATAGATTAGTAAGGGCAGGATAATCATTTATGGTGCAGAACAACAAGGAACTAAAGTGAAGTTCTCTCATTTATACGTATTCCATACCTGTACCCCTTCGATCCGTAGTATTTTTAGATCTTTCACCAACGGTGCTAGGTACACATCAATATCATTCTTATGTTGCTTTGGCCCTTGAATAAGTATCGACAACAAAATATACTTTTGCTTCATACACAACCAAAGGAGGAAGGTTGTAGATGCAGAGAGTCACAAGCCAAGTACTATGTCGGCTGCTCATGTTACTAAAAGGATTCCTTCCATCTATACTCAATCCAAACCTTATATGTCTCAGTTCTACACTGAAGTCTGCAAACCTCTTATCAATATTTCTCCACTAGGCAGAATCAACAAGGTGTCTTACCATTCTATCCTTGTTACGCTCCTCTGAGTGCCAACGCAGCAATTTTGCCTCCTTTGGGTTTGCAAAAAACTGCTTCAAATGGGGAATTATCGGAAGATACCATGCCACCTTAGCAGGAAGTCCTTTCTTTAGCTGCATTCCCACGCCATCATCTGATTGATTCTTACGCTTGTATCGAGATGCATTGCACGCAGGACATATATGGATGTTTGCATACTCTTTATGGTAGAGAATACAGTTGTTCGGACATGCATGTATTCTATTTACTTCCATTACCAATGGACAAAGAACCTTCTTGGCTTTGTAGGTGGTTTTGGACAACTCATTTCTCTCTGGAAGCATGTCCACTAAAAGACCTAACAGTGCCAAGAAACTCTTATTGGACCAACCATTGCTTGCCTTCAATTTCAGCAGGTCAGGTATGGCTAACAAACTTATGTACTTTTACTTGCAGTACGTGAACAAAGGTTTCTCCGAGTTCTCCATCAAGCCCTGGAATTTAACATACTATCTCTCATCATAGTTCCCTTCTGCATCACGAAGCATCTGATCCAGATTGTCATCATGCATCCTATCCAAATCGGAACTACAATTGACATCATCCGGCGGCATATCATTGACTTCGTCGGCGATATCATTATTACTACCTTTCTGTGTAATCTACTCTTCACCATGACTGGTCCAACGTGCATACCCCTTTTTGGAACCCCTTCAAATCAAGTGCGCTTCAATCTGCGCTCGGTTCTTAAACATCTTTAGATTCTCGCAACCAATGCATGGACAATACATATATTCCATCCTATTATTCAACATATCCTCCTTGGTAGCTCTTGTAAAAGCAGACATGTCATTAATGTAATCTTCACCCACACGGTTCCCAGCGTACATCCAACTTCGGTCCTATGTTACACATATAACAAATTTGTTTCTTCTGATTCTAACATAACAAACAATTTCTATGAGACATCAAATTCCCTATATATCTATATGATCTAAAGTAGCTATATGTAGCAAGAATAATTAATTAAATTGAATTAAGTACAAATAGACTATGAATTGACTAAACCCTAGACCATGCTAGATGTAAATAATCCTCTCTCTATATCAAGCTAACTAGATCTAAACCATCTTCAATTATCCTTTCACCAAAAGCTGGATCTAAATTATAACGCAATTAGGAACAAACTACTAACCATAGGTACTAAAGAAATGAATGGATCTACAATCACTCCTATCAAATAGTCTCCTTTCACCAAATGGCTGCATCAAAGCCCTACCTCCATTGATCACCAACTACAAGTCTACCGGCCTAGTATATATTTGGCCCATTAGAGCGCACACGCGCGCGCACACGCACACACATATATATATACACACACTAGGCCAATAGACTTGTAGTTGGTCACCGATGGGTACTTTGGCCAGGATAAGCTTAGTTACCATACATACCATCATCCGCTCTGATGCACGTTGTTTTAATGATTGGAGTGATCAGAATTAGAGTGCACCAGTTGAGTAGATCAATTAAGGCATGTACAATAGGGTGATATAAGCTGTCTATAAGATATGTCACAGAGGAATTTTACTGAGCTGGTTGAAAGAGAAAGAGGAGAGAGAATGAGGTCGACTGTAATTCTATAACGGTCGAAACGTGAGAAAATAGCCCGGTATAGACAACTTACGTATCATTGTATCAATATTATCTATATTTTACAGACAATCTATTATAGACAACTTACAAACAGCCCATTATAGAATGTGTTTTTAGTGTTGTCTACAGATGACATGGAATGATACTATAGACAACAGCTGTCTGTACCACTGTACATACCCTTAGAAGACACTTTTTGTGTGAGGCAACTCTAGCCATCAGAGCAACTGTTGTCGCCGGCAACTCAGTCATTTTGCCACCGCCCCTTTCTCCTCTTTTCTGGTGTTCTTGCCAGTATTGGGTGGGTGGAGGACTGTTGATTTCCAAAGTCTATTTTTCTTAGATCAAGATGTTCTAGTTTATTCTTCGCCGAGTTTTTAGATGATTTTTCTTTACCCATGATGGATTTTTATCGAATGAACTTTCCTGGACGGCCACTACGATGTCTATGTTGGAGATCAACACTACACTGAGTTTGGTATTAATAAATCTTCTCTAATTTTCTTTCTACGAACAATACTGGCATAGGTCCTACACACTAACAAAGATTATCTTGTAAGATTCAGAGTCTCTGGCAAGGAAGATAGAAAAAATCCATCGCATTCATCAACTCAAGGACTTGATGGTGACACGTTATTTATCTAGAATCTTTAATGTAAAATTAGTTGAGTACTTGCGTGCTTTATTCATGAGTCAGTGATATAGAGAATCTTTCTCAAAAAGAAGTGATCAGAATCAAAATTAGATCCACATATCTCAAAGCTAATCAATAGCAAGAAAAATCAACTTAGATGTTAGTACAAAAGCAAAAACTCAGGCAACTTACAAATAGCGAGGCCAATAAATTAATTTTACATGTGCCTATGACTGTTTTATTCACATACATCGTGTATATATATTTTTTTATGTACAAATTGCTGCCCACTGTACTGTACCATTCGCACATAGCACTATTCTTTTGAGTTATATCTGATAACTTTTGGTTGCACCTGATGGTTTTTTACCGTGCTTTCCAATATGAAAGTGGACAGTGGAGACACCGATGAAGATGGCACACACGATTTGAGGTTGAATAAGTTATTTGGAGAATTCATTTTAAGAAACCGACTTTTTTTGTTTTGATTTTCAAAGAAGTGTAAAAAAAATACAAGGCCATACGTACGTGGGCAAAAAAACACCAAAGAATCAATCAACGAATCCAACCAGCGATCACCCAAAGTTCTGGTCAGTCATGCCAACAGAAAAAAAACAGTTTTGCTATTGCACAGGCGACTGAATTTTTTTTATGTTTCAGTCACCTGAAATTGCACTCTCAATGAACTAAAATTGCAGTCCCCCTCCAAAAAAACAGTTGCAACTTTAGGTGATTCAGAGTGCAACTTCAGGTGACCTGAAATTGCACTCTCAATCAACTAAAATTGCAGCCCCCCTTCAAAAAAAATATGTGCAACTTCAGGTGATTCAAAGTGCAACTTTAGGTGACTGAAAGATAAAAAAATTTCAGTCGTCTGTGCAATAGTCTATCAAAAAAAAAACATCGACCTCCCTAACGCATCACAGCTAGCAGCGAGCGAGGCCGTTGACCAATTAATCCATGTCCATCGCTCCAGATGTCGTTGGACGGCCCAGATGCGCAGCCTCGGTCTCGATCCTACGGCGGGCACCCGTTGTTGGGGCTGTTGGTGCCGCACGACGCGCCCGGTCCACCCAGCTGCTGCAGGTACAGCCGTCGGAGCGCCTGGACGACGGACAAGCCGTCGGGCACCGCCCAGTCGTCGCCGTCCAACGGCCGCGCCGCGCCGAGCACGGCCAGGAGCAGCAGCACCGCCACGATCACCGGCAGAGCAAGCCTCATCCTCATCTCCACGGCCATGATCGACGTTAGGTCGCTTGCAATTCCTCCTCTACCCTTCACTCTTCTCTTCTCGTTTAGCTCCTCTCTTTCTTGCAACCAGTGCTAAGGCTTGGCGTTGGACTTTGGCAATGTGTGTATCAAACGTTGTGTACTACAAGCTAGCCATGGAACGAGTCGTGCCTATATATAATGCACAAACACGAGAGGCATTGGGGCACAGAGATTTGAGAGGAAGTTGCATGCCGGTTACGTGTGGTGACTAGGTTTCGCGCGTTCAATTGAAAAGTCGCCGCAGCACGTACGCATTGACGATTCGACGAGAGGACAACCTTTGCATTGCATGCACCGGCGTTTAATTAGTGTGATGGTCTCACAGAATCACGACGGTTTCATTCGTTTTGAGCGGCCAGTGGATGCATGGCGGTAACAAACTGGACACGAATAACGTCAAACCCAGAAACGTGTCGTGTTGACCAGGGAATGTATATGTATGCATGCATGGCAACATGCCAATGATCGAGCTAGCAGCCGCTTAAGTCAAGCAGACCGATTAATTGGACCAACTCGATCGCCCACACATTGTGACAATATAATCTGCTACTTAGCTACCTCCATTTTATTTTATTTTTATTTGAAATATACTAGCTAGTAGTGCATTATATTGTCACAATGTATTGAGAGCAGAGAGAGAGAGAGAGAGAGAGAGAGAGAGAAATGTGGTTCGACCAAGAATGCCGTGGGAGCCAAGCAGTTGGGGCATAGTTTGACTTGCGAATTCCATGGGATGTGTTCTTAATTGGTCAGAAGTTTTGTTTTCTCCTGGATTACGTGTACTTTGGTCTTGGGCATTTGTCTGCTCACATGGTCAAAATCTTGGAATTCTTGCTTGCAGGGTATTCAAGCAAGAGCTAGCACGCTCGTCCTTTGGTCAGAATTTTTCACGTTCAGATCATGTTTATCCAAAGTCAAAACCCTAGCTAGTTTCCAGGAAAGTACTCAAAAGTTTGCCAAAAGCTTGTTACCATGCCCATCTTTTTCCCAGCATCTTACGTGTAATAAGCTGCTCACCAGCCTACCTAGCTTGTTCGAGCAAAACTTGTATTGTTATTTGAAACTTGCCAGAGTACTCAAGAGCGGCACGCTATCTGACAACTTTCTGAGTTATACCTCTGGTTTTTTACTGTACCTAAACTAGCTGGTAGATCCGTTGATTATGATCAGTTATGTAAGAATTTTTTGTCTTTCGCATGACGGTGCACGAGATTTGACCTGCTGCTGTTAACCAGTTGCGACACGTTGGCAGCACAACGCAAACCTACGACCGCTTCAAAGGAGAAGATTGTGACTTGCACAACTCTCCGTCCGACGCGCGTGATGCGCCATGAATTTCAGCGTTCCGAGTGCTGCACGGCTGGGCAGCTTGACTCGGCGGTGCCGATCGACCGCGCGAGCAGGTCGCCGGCAGCAACAGTTACTTAAGCCTTAGGGTCAAAATTCTACTACACCCAGAAGCATTTTCTTCGGAGAAAACACTCTCCGCTCCACTGAGTTCCGCTCGGTTAGGCTAAAAAGCTGTGGCTTATGTCTGAAATTGCACTGTAGTAGCTGAAATTTCACTGTAGCTGAAGGTGGCTAATTTGGCGTAATTAAATTTAAAAAAATTAAAAATAGAAAAAAATATGCTAGCTCATCACGGACAATGAAAACGAATACGGGAAAAAAAAAGAACCGGCAAAAAACTCCAAAAAAAACCAAAAGTTCAAAAAAGACAAAATTTATGAATAGTGAAAAATAAGCTAGAAGCCAAAATCTGAAGCCGAAGCTTTTAGTTTCTACCTTTTTAATTTTATTTTTTAAAAATTTTTAGCTTTTTTAATCTTTTTTGTCTTTTCTTTTTTTCTTTTATTCCTTTACATTATTTGTGGTGACATAACATTTTTTCTTTTTTTTCTTTCTTTTTTAAATTTAATTATGTTGAAAACACTAAGGTAAGCTGGAGCAATCAAGGAGCTCAGCACAGGGAAATTTATCCTGGAGGACGAGTCTGTCGTTGTTACAGTTGACCGGATTCGTTCCGGTTTCAAGGAAAGGCACCTTCGATTTGCCAGATTGTCACCTCCCTGCACGACAGGCAACACAAACGTTTACTAGTTCTCCTCATTAACTCAGTGGTTGAATACATCAGCACTGCCTTAACCCAGTAGTTGAATACATTGTCACCAGCTTAACACGGTGTGCCAAAACATATTGATCAGCTAAGCAATGCAGGTAAGGATGTCTGCAAACATCTACACTGTGATGTAATCAACGGATTGGATGAACCCGTTCTGTTAGTTTGTGTTGCTTTCTCTTCCCCTGTTATTAGGCTTCTTCTCTGCTTTAGGGGATGAACAGCAATATTGATCGAAATTAGCAATGTTGTAGGCGTGGCCTCCACCTAGATTCATTCGGCCTGATGGGCCTAAAGACCCAATAAGGCATATAAAAAGACGCGTATAGCCCCAGCATAGTATTACACTGTGGAGGTATTATTGTAATCAAGCCTTATGGTCATATATATATATATATATATATATATATATATATATATATATATATATATATATATATATATATATATATATATATATATATATATATATATATATATATATATATATATATATATATATATATATATATATATATATATATATATATATATATATAGAGGTAGTCTGGGCGAATAAGAGAACTAGGCTAATTCATTTCCCATACTCACTCTACTAGTCCTATTTTCTACTCTTTGACCTATAGCCACAATAGTTGACGTCATACGTGGGGAGCGATGAGCGAGCTGCAAGCTTGAGAGAAACAATGGCGCCGAAGAAAGCAGCGTCAACAACCAAGCGAAAGAGAAGTACAGTGGCAGCGACTACCGAAGCCAGTGCGCAAAGGCCGGTGGTCGAAGGCCCGCTAGCCCCATGGCAGCGACACGCTGGCACCACGACCGGCGAGCGATTGGCACCGAGGCGAGAAGCAGGCTCCGATGCCGACACAATCGTCGACCACGACGCACACGCTACTATGGCCGTCAACCACAATGCCGTGCCACGACCATCGACCACGATGCCCACGCTAGCACGGCTGTCGACTAGAACACCTACGCAGGCACGGCTGTCGACCATGATGCCTGTGCAGGCACGACCATGGACCTCGACACTCGCACTGGCATATCCGTCGACCTTGGTGCTCATGTTGACCCCACCATCAACCGCCACGCATACCACATCAACACGCCTACTGACTCCGATGTCCAAGCTGTCTTCGCTAACAACCTCGTGGTGAGCGCCTCCACGCCGGCAGACCCCACTGCACAAGTGATAGAGGGCATGCTAGTGGCAGCTCTCGAAACGCTGCTGCGCGAGCTAGTAGACCTTCGGAGTGCCATGCAGGAGATGCAAGAGGCTCGGAGTCAACAAACACCCACAGCAACAGCGGTGGATATCGTGGTCAAGAGGGTTGGCAACTACGAAGCCCCTACCCCCGCTCGCAATACACTCCAGCACATGGATACGAAGTCTCCTCTGTCCGCTGGCTTGCAGTGGGCTACATGGCCGGAAGACTTTAAAATGCCCACCGTCGAGCCTTTCAAGAGTGATACGGACCCCCAGGAGTTCGTACGCGCCTATGAAACGGCCATCAAAGCGGCCAGAGGCAATGACTCCACAAAGGTGAAGGGATTGCCACTTGCCCTTCAAGGGATAGCGCTCTCCCGTTTCTTCACCCTTGCGCCGAACTCCATATACGCGTGGGAGCAAATTCGAGACCGCATGCACAATAATTTTCAAGGAAACTACGCCGAACGGGTGGACGCTGACCAACTTTTTGCCATCAAGCAAAAATCTTCGAAGAAGCTTAGAGAGTATTTCCAGCACTTCGCTAAGGTCCACTGCCAAGTCAAGGATGTAAACAAGACCACTATCATTAACGCAACAATACGAGGTCTTTGCCCGGGGCCATTGGCTAAATACAACACGCGCAAGCCTATAAAATTAATTGACAAACTCTTCGACAAGATGGAGCAATTTGCAAGAGTGGAAGAGGACGACATCGAGGCAATGCCTCTGATTCAAAGCATGCACCCAACCCCGCAAAGGATGGCTCTAGCAACAAAGAGCGAAAGAACCAGCAGCACAAATACGTCCTCAACATCAAGGATGGGGGCAACACTGATAACACCCCCGCCAGCCAGGGGCGTGGCCGTAAGGGCCGAGGTCGTGGAAGAGGCTATGGTCACGATAGCGGTGGACATGGGCGTGAGGATGGGCAATAGCAGGGGCTGTGGTGTGAGGTGCACGGTCACGAAGACCGCCTCACCCGGCACTGCACAACCATCGCAACGCTCTGGGAGAGAGTCATCAGGGACAGAGCACTCAAGGCCAGAGCGCTGGTGGTGGCACTTGTCCAGTAGCCCCACGAGGGCCAGCTAGTCCAAGCCAACCCCGCTACTTTGTGCATACCGGCCTTCGACCAGAAAGCATTCCCTAGAGCAGGCTCCAACCGTCAGCTGTCCCACTCCAGGGTTTCGGGGGCCAACCACTGCGGGCCCTGGGCTAGGCGCAACTCTAGGTGTATTTTGGACAACATGACCAAGCAAGAAATGAGGACATAACCTTCAATGTCATTGATCTCCCATACTCGTACAACGCAATTCTGGGAAGGGCCACACTCAACACTTTCGGAGTAGTACCACATCACAATTTCCTATGCATGAAGTCGTCGGATCCGCTAGGCTCACGAGGTCCCCTCTACAAGGTGCACGTCATTAGTGAGACTCTCACCACATCCATACCGTCAGCTCCGGGGTGGACGCCCAAGCCTATGCCAGACTGTGACGTCAAAAGGGTCCCTCTGAATGACACGGACGCTTTGCGACAAGTTTCCATCAGTGAGGGTCTCCCCCTGAAGGTCAAGTAGGAACTCCTTCGAGTTCTTCGCACCAACGCGGATGTCTTCGTGTGGTCATCAGCCGACATCATAGGGGTAGACTGCTCCATCATTGAACACAATCTTGCAGTGCGCCCTGATGCCAAGCCGGTCAAACAAAAACTAAGACGCATGTCCCTCGAGTGCTAGTAGGCTACCAAGATGGAGGTCGCCAAGCTACTTGAGTCTGGCTTTATCCATGAAGTGAACCATCCGGAATGGCTCACCAACTGGTGCTGGTCAAGAAGGCCAACGGTGTGTGGCGCATGTGTGTCGATTTCATGAATATTAACGAGGCATTCCCGAAAGACAACTACCCTCTTCCGCGGATCGACCAGCTGGTGGATGCCATGGCTGGGTGCGAGATAATGAGCTTCCTAGATACATATTTCAGCTACCACCAAATTCATATGGCCAGAGAGGACAAGACCAAGACAAGTTTCATAATCTCGGGAGGCACATACTGCTTTATCCGAATGCCCTTTGGCCTCAAAAATGCAGAAGCCACATTCACCCACCTGGTCACCACCACCCTCACTACCCAGCTCGTGAGGAACGTCGAAGCTTACATCGATGAAGTGGTAGTTAAAAGCACACGAGCTGGGTCCCACTACCAAGACCTCCAAGAAACCTTCGGCGGCCTCCAACGGGCTGGTGTCAAGCTGAATTCGGACAGGTGCATCTGCAAGCTGGGAAGCTACTCAGATTTCTAGTGTCTGGATAAGGAATACAGGCAAATTCAAAAAAAGTTGATGTGGCCGGTGTACTTCATCTCGAAAGCCCTTCAAGGAGCCAAGACATGATATACTGAATTGGAGAAGCTGGCCTACGCACTCATCATGGCCTCGCAAAAGCTCTACCGTTACTTATTGGCCTACCATATCATTGTGCCCTCATTGTTCCCCTTAGCCATGCTGCAGAACAAGGAGTCAACAGGTCGCATCAGCAAATGGGCAGCCAAGCTCACACCTCCTCCTTGACCTATTCTTCCTGCACCACGATTAAGTCCCAGATTTTCATAGACTTCATGACAGAGTGGACCCCGCCGGCCCAACCACAAATTCTATGACCTGCTAAGCCGGTCTGGAGTCTCCACACCGACGGAGCTTATAAAGCCTTTGGAGCGGGCATGGGAGTGGTCGTCACTATGCCAGAGGGATGTCACCTGCTCTACACCACACGCCTAGATTTCTCGGTGATAAATAACATGACCGAATATGAGGCCTTGCTCTTTGGCCTTGGCAAGCTGAAGGCCCTAGGTGCGTGGAGGGTGTAGGTGCATGCTGACTCCCGCCTGCTCATAGGACATGTTGACAAATCCTACCAGGCTAAAGACCCAGGCCTCGCCAAGTACCTGGCTACCGTCAAAGCGAGGGAGCACCATTTTCTAGGCATCACCATCAAGACTGTTCTATGGGCAAACAATAAGGAGGCTGATGCCCTGGCCAAAGCTACCAGTCAGCGATCCTAGCCACTGGCAGGGGCATTTATTGAGACCCTAGCCAATGCGCCATCCAACAGGATCAGCACGACCCCACGTTGGTCCATCAAATCACCACCAAAGGCAACTAGAGGGAGCCCATATGCATGTTCCTCTAAGGAACGGCTAAACCAGATGACCTCCTTGAACTACAGCGACTACAACAGTGTGCCAGAACCTTCTATGTGCTTGACGGCATATTGTACAAGCGTGTGGTGTGTGCCCTTCTCCTCCGATGCCTTTCGCTCCATGAGGGATGGCACCTCCTATCTAAAATTCACACCAGGCTCTATGGCTCCCATATTGCTCCAAGAGCCCTTGCCAGCAAGGCATTCAGATAGGGCTTCTATTGACCGACTACGATCACTCACGATCTTGTTAGGTCATGCCAAGGATGCTAGTGGATGGGAAGGACTATTCACAAGCCTCCCACTCGGGCTGTAGCCAACATCGTCACAAGAGCCCTGCGCACGCCCCAAAAATCAAGGAGGCGCTGACGCCGGGGATAGTGTTAGGGAGCAAATTGGAGAGAGCCTCACAAAGTCATAAGAGGAGAACGAGTTGTCCATACCTGTACCATGAATAGGAGATGATGGTTGGGAGGAATCAGCACCTACGGAACCTATATGTGGGCTTTCCAGAGCAGCACCAGCAGCGTCGGCGCTGGAGCCCACCCAAGACTGGAGAGGTCCACATCGGAGTCCGAGTCTTCGATGCGGGCCTTCAGAGCCAATCAGAAGCCCGCGTCCCCGAGCATGGGTGGAGGAGACACACGAGCACATTTCACCACGCGCACTACTGGGATGACTCGTGGGCCGGTGAGACCGGAGCCACAGCCTTGGGGACGTCTGTGGCACCCTCTCCCGTGGCCGGGGTAGGAGACACTTGAGTGCTTTTCACTGCTCACATGAGCAGGGATGCCTCATGGACTAATGAAGCCAGAGCCGCAACCTAGGAGGTGTCCACGACATCCTCTCCTATAGCCTTCTTGGAACATACGGCCTCACCACCATCATCACCCATGCCCTCCACAGGTCTCGCGCTATCAGGGAGCCCAAGCCACCCATCCAACTGTCCTACTCAGCCTCAAGGTCTAAGTTTACATAGTTTGCGGACACCGACTCGCTGGACACGACGGTCTCCTCTATCCCACCTGAGTCATCTAACCAAGGGGGTGCCGAGCACAACAGCTTGACTGTGAGGGGAGGACCAACACTGCAATGCGCAGGGGACACCTCTGCTCTAGCGCCATCATGTGGATGTGGTCGAGCACTACTAGGAGCAGCATGACTTGGCACGGGGATGCCGAGGGCTTCGCACACTCAGTTCACCTGAGCGAAGTTTGACGTCAATGATGCCCGAAGGCTATGCTCCTTCACAATGTACGGCTTGAGAAAGATGGCCGCAGTGTGTGCTCAGCATCCTCCAGGGTCAGTGCTACCACGAGTAGCCAACGGAGTCACCAACGAGCCACCACATAATAAATACAGCAGTAATGGGGTAGAAGTCTTACCCGGTAGGCAGCGAGGTGACGCTGGGCCACAGACGGTCATCGTGAGTGGGGTCAGATTGAACATGCCACAGACAGGACAACGATGACATGCCAAACATGCCATACTCCTTCGCGAGGTACCGCATATTGAACCAGATGGCTACCCCAAATAGCCTCCGGTGCGCTGCTCGTCTTCACGGTCGAGCATCACCGACGGAGACATATTAAAGTCCATTAGCCACCCCGACCACTTCAAACAGCTACTTTCCTCCACCCGATGATAGAACCAATGCTGCATCCAGCTCGACTCACACTTCGTACTCATCAAGTTCATTGGGCATAGCTTCATAAACATAGTCCGAAGCACAATGTTTATGCTCCCCAGGTTGGAGTACTCGCCCTTGCCGAGTCTATTGGGCTGGCACCGGGTGTCATGAAGGAAGGCGAACAGCCTGGGCTTGATCACACTGTCTCTGCATGGGAGGCCTAGCTGTATACGGCCAGTCGGACAATCACGTTAGGGGTTAGCTGCACAAGCTCCAACCCATACAGTTGAAAGAGCTCACCAATGAAGGCTACCATAGTGATGCGAGGCCCGGCATCAAAGTACACAGTGAATACCACAGTCTCCGACTCCGTCGGCCAGGGCTCCATTTCGCTGGTGGTAGGCAGGCGAACCGCCTCGCATTCTAAGATCTTCCTATCAAGTACCAGCGACTGAATCAGCTATTTAGTCGCCAGAGTCGGCCCCAGCACATTCGTGCATACACTGTTCACCTTCTTTGTCGCCTTTCATCGCTTGTTGGTAGTCGATGCGTCGTGCTGCACCAGCTCATATTCCCCCTTGGTCGCTAATGAGCTCCCACAACCAGACGACCCACCATGGCTAGAGGAAGCGCCGGCACCACTGCACTGAGAACGTTGGTCATCACTAAGACCCATCCTAGCGGACTGACGGAGCAGCTACCGCACGCATGCTCGGAGCATGTGTCTAGGCAATAGGTACAAGAAATGCTAACAACGACGACACCAACTAGCTCACACAGAGAGAGACAGAAGGAAGGGGAGTAGCTAGTGGGACGCTTCTCCAAGGACGCTGGATTTAAAGGCGCCCAACTTTTTTGGCCATGTCTCGGGAACTGCTGCAGTGTGAAACGATAGCGCACGATGCGCCAACCGGGGGCACACACGTGTCCTCCACTACAACAATGGCAGATGATCATGGTCATCGTGAGTTAGCCCATGGGCCTACTAACCAACAGGCCAAAGAGACAGAGGGGGCCAAAAGGCCTAGCGACATGGTTTCGGCCTGCAGAAGACAAAGCCCTTTACCATGAGAGGCTACTGTTGTAGTGGTGGCCCCCACCAAGATCCATTTGGCCTGCTAGGCCTAAAGGCCCAATAAAGCATGTAAAAAGACATGTATAGCCCCAACATAGTATTACACTGTCAGGGGTATTATTGTAATCAAACCTTATGGCCATACATATAGGCAGTCTGGGTGAATGAGAGACATAGGCTAATTCATTTCCCATACTCACTCTACTAATCCCCTTTTCTATTGTTTGGACCGTAGCCACAACAAGCAATTACTATTTACTAGAGACATTGAAAACGAGATTGCTCTATCACCGACTACAGCAACAAATTACCAAAACTTTAAGAGGCATGACACAGTCCTCCTTTCCATGCCGATTTGGTTTATGCTGACTTCTGCAGTTGATAAGTATCAGTATAGCTCATGACTTCCCAGTGTAGTAGTGTCAGACCCCGGATTAGCAATTTGGAACCCTTTGTAATTCCACTATACTATTTTCTGGATCAGTGGATAGTGCATACAGATGCATTGCTAAATCAAACTCATACATCGCATAAATCATATCAACATTAGTATTACATAACTGAGTTTAAATAACCCATATTGGGTAGAGTTTACATAAGGGGCCGATCAGGCCAAATGCTATATTACTAAAAGCGGAAGATAATAAAAAAAATGATGAGGCCACACCTTGCCACAAGCAAAAGACTGAGAGTAAAGGATACCTTACTACTTTCCAAGAGTTGGATAATAGATGTGTAAATAATCACCATCAAAATCTGTTTATCTAAGGTAAAGACTAAACTACTAGAGAACATCATAATCTCCACCACCTTCTTCTCCATCTAGTCCTGGAGTGGCGTAGTAGATGTAGTGGTCTTGGTTCATAGGTTTTGAGTTAATTTAATGAGTGAGGGTTAGCATAAACAACCATACTCAGTGAACCAACACACAGAATGTAATATTATAGATCCATGGCTTCACAAGAAGGCTCAGGTTCATTTATTTGCAAAATGCCATAGTTGAAATTTACAGTAAGTAAAAGTTCCTAAGACTTAGTATTTTTAACTAAACCATGTTTTCTAAAGAATGTGAAAGTATGCGGTAATGTTAGTAGTGTAGGTTCTATCCACCTTTTACATGGTTCCATCCACCATATGCTAGTTTTGTTAATAGGGTTACATCCACCCATTATCATCACTAGGTTACATCCACGCAGGGGAAATAAACTTAGGGTTACATTCACCCATCATGTTTTTCATTGCACCCACAAGGTTTTAAAAATAGATACTAACTCGAGTAAGTTCTCATGCTTGCCTATGATTGTAAGCACAGCTGTTCAAACAGTTTTCACCCTGCAGAGGTCGCACACTTACCACAGGAGATAATTAACTTATTATATTCCGCGTGTTTCCTTAGACATGCAGATCAAGAGGATCATCGAAAGGTCTTTACAATGCATCTTCACAATAGGGCCACACCCGCTAAGGTTTTCACCGCTGGGGGGTTACATCCACTTGCTGCAGAGGCCCCCCTCTTGTGCCGCACGACGGCTTATATCCAGCGACATGGCCTGTGTTCATCCAAATAGCGCAACCCATGCTAAGTTGATACAGATTAATTAGCCAGGTCATAACCATTATACAGTTGTGGTTGCATTGTTTTACATTAGAAAAGTGTCACAAGATTCAGTCCTCAGAATTATCTAGATGGCTCTACCACAAACCATACTCTTATGCTACATCCGCATTGTCCCCTCTTACCATCCATCTAGATATTCAAGCAAGTTTAGAGTTTTGGGATTCCAAAATATCTTTTCTAGTTCAAATATCAACCACTTACATCTAAAGACTGTCAAAATACAAGTTTTCATATTTTAAATAATGTCAAGCCAATTTAATGCCCCTAGGTATCTAAGCAAGACTAAGCATGGTACATAGATACGGACTTATCACAGTATATTTACCATTATTTCTAACATGACATAGTTTTATGTACAAATTCAAGGAGTGGGGTGTAGTAGCACAATTATTAATTGGGACTTAGCTATGAGTTTAATATGAATATAATTTGCCTAATAAATTAGTGCATGCAAACATAATAATTTAAATCAACATAACTTGTATTCAAAATATAGGTTCAAAATGATCAAGGTATTACTCGCCTGGTTCACAAGCTTGTTAGTCTTGAAAGTCCTAGTTGGGCTCTAACTGCGGCTCTTCTAGGTCTTCGTACTCTAATTGAACAATTATGATGAGGATCAGATAAATAATAGGTGCAAACAAAATCCAAATGAAAATTCATATGAACTCCAAAATTCATAATTTTACCACCAATAGAAAGATCTTGACTTGAGATGAATTTAGAAACAAGTTTCATTTGATTGGATATAAAATGAGCGAGAACGAGCCTTCCAAAATTTAAATTCAGGAAAATCCCCAAAATAAACAGAGGAGAGAGACGGTCTCCCTGAAAGCTGATTTATTTCCTTATTCAAAAATACTCAGATGTTGACATGTGAACCAACTGGGTTATTAATTTGTTTTTGAATTATTTTTCTTATGAAAATACAACAATGACTACTAGGTGGGGCTGAAGCATAGTGAGGGCCCACATGCCAGAATTCAAATATGGTTTTAATTAAATTTTTTCATTTGTTGGGCCCATTAACACTAATTAATGAGCGTCATTAACTATAATTAATTACAGTCATTAATTAACTAATGAGCTACAGTGCTCCTCCTCTACTCATGGAGGAGGCGGCATTGCCATGCTCACCACCAGTGAGGCAAGCTATGGCGAGCGCCAGCATCCCCTAAAATAAGTTGCCGAGACCACGATGGTCCTATGGGAGCGCAAGCAAGGCGGCTGTGGAGCTTGGCCACCATGGCAACCAGGACTTCGGTGAGCTAGACTGTCAGATCCTGGAACAATAATTCTGGAACCCTCTGTGTAAATTGTGCTAGTCCAGAAAAGCTAGTGCACACAGGTTGACAGAGATACATACCATGTATAACAACAAACTTTATTTATAAGACAAAGAGTACGGGTCTTATGGCCAATTTTACAATAACATGGCTCAAAGCCAAACATAAAGTAAATCAGTAGAAGATAAATAAAGTAGCAGCCCATCTTGCCTGCCCACAGGTGAATGACTATGAGACGTGGCCTACTCATCGCATTCCTCATCGTAGCTAATGAAGTCATCCACTGGCAACAAATTTAAGTAAGGTGAGCACATAAAGTACTCCACAAGTTACACAAGGAGAATTAACAGAATTGATGCATGCAAGGATATTGTCAAAGAAAGGCATAATAAGATTATTTGTGCAGAAAGCAATTGAAGTAAATACCATAAAGTAAGTACCAAAGCTGAATGTAATACAATATATGGAAACAACATTTTAATTAAAATAAATCGTTAGTGTCAGCACTAACCTACTACTAACTTAACCACGGGTATCCCACTCGGACCATCTTTCTAAAAGATTTCACATTTTTCATAAACCAGATTTTGTAAAACCAAAGTCTAATCTGTGAAAAACCATACTCAGCATGTCCATAACCATGGACACGGCTATATAGGATAGTTTGTTACTCTACAAAGGTGTACAACTTTACCCACAAGACATGTCCTCTCGTTTTGCCATACGATTAGCATGCTGCCTTAGGTATGCGGCTGAGAATTCATGGCAAGGCCGTTACAATATTCAGTTGCCAAATTGGTCACGCCGCCACTAAGATTTCACCACAATATGAATCCACAAGTTAGGGCTCCCTCTTGTGCCATGTGAGACTTCTCATGGCCTACGCCACGCTCACATTCAACCAATAGCTAAACCAAAGTTGGAACTTTACAAATTACTTAGCCAGGCCTGTCCCGTACCAAACTTCTGGTAGTACCGTGTGACTTTGTAATAGTAGCTCACAGGTTACACTGTTTTACATTGAGAATGTGTCACAAGGTTCGGTCCTTAGGATTATCTGAAAGGTTCTACCACAAACTACACTCTCATGCTACATCTGCACTAGCCCATGTTACCATCCATCTAGATTAGGGGTGCAAACAGAGCGGATAGTTTTTGACCATCTATTCGACCGAAAGCATTCGGATCTAATTCAGAGAAAAAAATATATACATTCGACTATTCGGAACCAGATAGTTTTCCCCGATATGAAATCATTCTTGGAATAGAAGTATATGTCAGGTTCAGAGCTATCCAAAAATTTAATCAGATAATATTCGATAAACTTATCCCAAATATCCAGTAAGATCTAGGCCCCTGAGTCATGCCTTAGCCGGTCAGCCCAATAGGCAGGCCCATGGGCCCATGTGTACATGACTTGCCTCTCACTTGCCCAGAGTGTGCTGGGGAGAGAAATCGGCCCACGAGGCTTTCCAGTATTGAAATCAGTTTTTTATTTTTAGAAAATACAGGAAATCCAAATAAGCCAAGAAAAATAGCAAATGAACTTAGAAAAATTCCAAATAATTTAGGCAAATACTTTTGAACATAAGAAACTTTAAAAAAATACTTTTGAATTACATTGATGTAGTCAAAATTGCTTGTCAAACTCCTAATGAGTTGCATTTTGAACATATAGTACAGTTGAGTGATCCTTTTATGTGTGACTCATATGTGTTCTATTTTGTGCGATATCCGACTAAATATTCATGACTGAGACTAACCGTATTCGGAGCAACATGTATTCGCTACGTATTCATGACCTAGACTATTCGTATTCATATTCGCATCTGGCACTATCCGTGTCTAACTCTGATGTCGAGAAAAATGTGAAATACGACACAGCCGGTTGCAACCCTAGTCCAGATATTTAAGTAAGTTAAGAGTTTTGGGATTCTAAAATATCCTTTTTAGTTCAAATATCAGCCACTTGGCTGCCTAAATACAAATTTTCAATTTTAAAATAATGTCAAGGCAATTTAATGCCCTGGGTAAGAGTAAGCACAACGCTTAGATATGAACTTATCACTCGTCTATTTACCATTATTTCTAAGGTAACAAGATTTTTTATCCAAAGTTAAGGAACAGGGTGTAATAGCATAATTATTAATTGGGAGTTAACTATGAACTTAACATGAATATAATTGCCTAATAAATTAAAGAATACAAATTTAATAATTTAAATCAACATAACTTGCATTCAAAATGTAGGTGCAAAATGATTAAAGTATTGACCCGCTTGGCTCCCAAGCTTTTTGGTCTTGAAAGTCCTGGTTGGGCTCAAACTATGGCTCTTCTGGGTTTTCGTACTCTAAGTGAACAATCGCGATGAGATGCAAACAAAATCTAAATGAAAATTCGTATGAACTCAAAAAATTCATGATTTTACACTCAATAAAAATATCTTGATTTTAGATTAATTTAAAAATAATTTTCATTTGACTGGATTTAAAATGAGAACGGGCCTTCCAAAGTTTCAAATCAAGAAAAATTCTTAAAATAAATAGAGGAGAAAGAGTGTCTCACTAATAGCTAGGCCCCGTGGTTTTAATTTATTTTATTATTTATTTCCTTTTTCAAAAATACTCAAGAGGATGACATGTCGGGCTACCCTCGTTTCTAATTTGTTTTGGAATTATTTTTCCATAATAAAATACTACATGACTGATAGGTGAGGCGGGAGCACGTGAGGGCCCACATGCTAGTGGCTCAAAATTCAAATATGATTTTAATTAAATTTCTTAATTGGTTGGGCTCACACGAAGTGGCTAATCAATACTAATTAATGAGCATCATTAACTCTAATTATTATGGTCAATAATTAACTACGAGCTACAGTGCTCCTCCTCTGCTCATAGAGAAGGCAGCATTGTCATGCTCGTCACCGGCGAGGCAAGCGATGTCGAGCGCCAGCAACACCCAAAATGAGTTGTCAGGACCACGACGGTCCTACGGGTAGTGATGGTGCAGCTGGCAGTGAACTACAGCGACGGTGTGATGGAGCTCGACCACCATGGGAAGTGGGACTGGTGCAGCGAGTTAGACCAAGGCACGATGAGCATCTATGGGGCACGGGGAGCTCACCGAGGGGTTGGCAAGGTCCGAGGTGATCCAACAACAATGACCCAAGGCAACACGACATAGGACAACGTCACCGGTGAGCTAGGGTGGTCGACGACCAAAATTGGCGATGGGGATCAACGGAGCGAGGCATGAGGGTGCTTTAGCCGAAAGGAATCAGATGGAGGTGCATCAGGTTGGCTTGGTGGTGTGGCGACTGGAGTTGGAGACGGCGACAGTGTCAGTGAGCTAGGAAAAGAGGAGATCAAATTGGGTGAGGTGAGACGGAGAGGGGAATTAGGCGGTCACATTGGTGTGCTCAAAAAGAGATGAGGCCCATCGGAGTGATGGGGTGACGAGGCGAAGCATGGCAGTGACAACAGAGAGCGCGGCTCAATTTAAATTGAACCAAGGCGAAGTGACTGGAATGAGCTGCGAGGGATGAATAGGCAAGAGAAACACTCGGTTGGCTTTTTATAGCCAATAGGGGCGAGCTGCACAGCCCAACGGTGACACGATGACATGGGCAATGCTGGCATGGGCAGGGGCGTGACGCGGAGGAGCAATGGCGGCTGGCATCACCATGGCGTGGTTACAACAGCTGCAATGGGATGGGGCGCGTGCAACGAGGTGAAGGGATAGGGCTGGTAGCGGCTGTGATAGCGACAGTGTGGCAGCGCCTTGCCGATGTGGTGTGTGGTGTCGTGTGCAATTCAATGTAGCAGGTGATAATGGGATGGCAACGATGCAAGTAGGGCGTGCACGAAGGCGAGCAACGACCGATCAGCATTTGCAGCAACAAGCTGGCGTGGCCAAGAGGCAAGGCAAGGGAGAAGGGAAAAGGAAGGCTAGCCGGGCACAGCTAGGCCAAGGAAGAAAGAAAGAAAGAGGGGAGGCAGTGCGGGCCATAGGCCAGTGGCGTCAAGCCAGGAAAAGAGGAGGGAGAAAATGAAAAATGGGTCGACATACCGGTTGGGCCAGAGAAAGAGAGAAGGGAAGAGAAAGAAAATTGGGTCGAGACTAAAATCCGATTTTTTTTCCAAAATTGTATTTCATTTTTATTTGAGTTTGAATTTAAATTATGGTTTAGAATTCGAATTCAATTTGAACTTTGCTAAAAAAATTTAATTATACTAAAAAATCAACCCAATTCCAAAATTTTCAAATCTCACGAAATTGAGGTGTTACAAGTAGCATGGCTATAGAATATACTATTCCCTACATCTATAGATTTTTTTTTTTGAAAATTTTTCATAACTTTTAGACGTGGGATGCATGAAAGATGCACCGTAAGGAGGGATACACCGGGTATTCTCTCCAGAAACAATTGGCAGGAGCAGGTCAGCATACATGGCTGTCATCAACTGACAAAAGTGTATCACCGGCAGCCTCGCTTCTTCAGTTCTTCAATCTACACTTGAAACTTCGTTCCAGTCTGAACGCTTACTACAGTTGCACTGGAGTTCTCTCTTTTTTTTTATGCCACAGCCATGTTACGACCTGCATGTGCTGCATCTGAACATAAGATTCAAATTTCAATCACATATACATGGAGCTGTATAATTCTAAGTTAAGTATTATTGCAGATGCATTCACATTAGGAAGGATGCCATTATGCTCTTTGACATTAGCATTGTTAAGACATTCAGATGGTAATCTATTGTTTTAGTGAGACGTCCACGTATGTCTTTGCAGTGATCTATTGTTTAAGTGAGATGTCCACGTGTGTCTTTGTTTACGGTATTTAACTTTTTACAAAGTGTGTTACTTGTACCTGAAGTATACGCTTAGACAACAGAGCGCTGCACTGGAAAAGTCATGCTTGAGATTTTTTTTAAAAAATGGAACACTTCTCTTGATTGTCTCCTTCAGTTTCATGATTGTACGGCACTTACTCTTCCAAATGTCTTAAAGCAGACCTAACATGGATAGGAGCTTAAATCATAATGCTGTTCAGAACTTCTGGTTGGCTTTGGCAGTTGAACATCAGGTTTGGCGACGTGATTAGAACTCTAAGTATGAACCACTATGTTACACAAGTTCAATCTTTTTTTACATGCATGTATCGATTAAACGTCAAAACTTACAAGGTGGAGGTGAATTCAAATTTACCTCCAATCATGATGGGCCATGGAGCACACTGCATCTTCTAGGGCTAATTGTGGAGCCATTGATACCACAGAGGTCCACAGCTGTACCCTTCTATCCACTATATTCAGACTGGCTGCAGTATTTTTTTCTGACAGTAGTGCACAGTAATTGATTGCCATATGCAGCAGAGGCCAGAAGCAACTTCACTGATGCTACTTCTAGACATATTATTGTCAACAAATTGAAATATTAACGTCGGTTCACATTTCCAGCAAACAAAATCCTCGGATCTTCTAACATTTCAAAAGCCTCTTCCCAAGATCAGAGAACTCACAAATCATAAGAATACAATTTCGTGGAAGGTGAGGATGCGATATACTAATTGTTGCCTCTATATGTTGCTGTGACAAGTGACAACTCACCAGAGTACCATGACAAATAAAACATAGCCGATTAACAGCAGTGCTCCAAGATCAATTCTCCTGGAAGAAAAACATAAATCCTTTAGTTTTATCACCTGCAATTCTGAATTACTCCAAACCCAATGCATTTAGATTCTACTAAAGAAGTCATCAAAGCATTCTTTGAATAGAGATCTGTACAATTTCCAAGTAATCTGCATATTCTCAATAACTCCAAACGCAATATGAATTTGAATTCTACTAATGAAAGTTTGAAACCATCCAAGCATCCTTTGAATAGAGATTTGTACAATTGCCAAGAAATCTGCATATGCAGGTTTCTATCACTTAAAGTGAGATTCAATCATAGCGCATCCATATAAGAAGCTTTTGTTACGGAAAATCCCTTCGGAATAAG
Organism: Dendrocalamus latiflorus; assembly: GCA_017311315.1. NCBI lineage: Eukaryota > Viridiplantae > Streptophyta > Magnoliopsida > Poales > Poaceae > Dendrocalamus > Dendrocalamus latiflorus. Next base: position 22,109,721 of record CM029631.1, read on the forward strand.
ACAAAATATGAAATGGTAATATAGCCAATGCAAAGTGGGCTTTCTTCTTTTGACACCCCACCCTAAACATAAAAGTAGCATGCCCGGGGTTCTTATTCTTTCCCAAATGCAACTATTCAACGTTATCTGATGAAGAGTAAGAACTCATTTGATGAAGTTGGTTGCATGTCAAGCGTTCATTGGTGTATGTTCCACTACTATCTATCAAGCGCTAAAGTGATTAGGCCTTAATTGCAAATCCGCCTTCTGCATTCTTCAATAATAAACTCATGACTGCAATACCAGACAAAGGAACTGAAGTAGTGCCTAACCAACAGTTCCCTGATTAGCAGCATATGAAATTAGGAATAACCTGACCAGCTCTCACAATATTTGCTGAATGAGATTGTACCAAATTCAGTGGCCTATAATTAAATGATTTTTGTAATGCAGGCTACGCTTGCAGCCAATTCTGATCACAAGGGCATCAATTAATTAAGGTCAGCTAGGGTTCAGAAGCTGGTTTTCTAATTCTTGTAAGCGTAACCAACTCTGGTCTTCCATTACGAATTACACATTGGTATTGCAACTCCTGATTGATCTGAAGCAAAATTCATGCCTCCATTCTCGGAGCAACATGACAGATTTCATGGTGCCTACTAAGCATGTTCTCACATAATTATCCTTTTGGGTCCAATATGTTCCCTTTGCTGCATTAAACGCTTTAATCTGTCTGTTTCACCAATGAGAGGCAACCATTCCATGAGAACATCCAAGGTCACATAATCAGAATGCACCTCTCATGCAGTTATCCTTTTGGGTGCAATATGTTCCCTTTGCTTACTAAGCATGTTCTCATGTAGTTATCCTTTTGGGTGCAATTTGCTCCATAAAACGCTTCAGTCTGTCTGTTTCACCAATGACAGGCAACCATTCCATGAGAACATCCATGGTCACATAGTCAGGAGTGCACCTCTCTTCCCTCATCCGGTCCATCAGTTCAAAAGCCTTTTCTGGCATATTCTTATCCCGAAGTCCCTTCAACAATGCATTGAAGGTTGTTACATTTGCAGGCACATGCTTCTCCCTCATCTCATCAAACAGTTTAATAGACAAATCAGCATCTCTGCTTTTGCAGAGAAAACCAATGAGAGAGTTGTATATCATGGTGTTGGACTGAATTCCGGACTCATCCATAGACTGGAAAATCCTCAGTGCTTCATCAATTTTACCAACTTTGCAATATCCATGTACAAGTGTACCAAAGGTGACCACAGAAGGCAGGTAACCATCATCGATCATCTTCCCCAATAATTCATCCACGGCCAAGAAATCTCCTGCTTTGCACAAACCAGACAACAAGGTATTACAGGTGCACACATCTGGCTGAAGACCAGCTTCCTTCATCTCCCCAAGAAATTCATAAGCCTCATGCAACCTCTTCTTCCTGCAAAATCCACTGATCAAAATATTGTATGCCTTTGCATCCAGCTGAAAACCTGCCTTCTTCATCGATGCTGCCATGGAGCAAGCATCCTCCAACCGCCCTGCTTGTGTCAATCCCAATATCATGGTGAAATACATTATTGCATCTGGTGAGTGCCCTTCATCCACCATCTCGTTAAACAACTCCTTGGCCGTGCCCACATTGTTGGTGTAGGAAAGCCCCAACCAAAGTGTTGTAAGTCACCGCATTGCCCTTGGCTTCTGGCCAAGATGTTCTTGTTGGAAATTAGGTGGTTTCAGCAACATTTCCATTTTAATTCTAATTATAACTAAGCACAAGAAAGTATATATACAATAATATAAAAATGACATGAAAGTAAATATATTATCTCTCAAAACAGATAAATGATTCATATCATTAACATATGGCAATATGCTTAATAAAACACAAATGTGAGCATTTAAAAACTACATAATGCACAGATTAACAATTATAGTATTGCTCTCAGGGAGGAGTTGCACAAGTTATGAAAAACTTGGCCTTCTCAACTCTTGTCAACGGTTCACCAATCAAAGAGACTATTCTATCAATATTCTGCTAGTTTGATTCTAAAATTACCTCTGAATGTCATAGAATCAATTCTCAATTTCAAAGCACAAGCATGGATTATAAACTGCTACTGGAATATGAACAATAGTGATACGACAATAGCAGGGAAATGCAACAGCTAAGTGCTTCTGCAGAATGAACTGAAATCAACAAGATTCAGTACTAAACAGTAGTAAACTACACAGAACCTAGCAGAATACTTCCTCAATAATCACAATAATTTTAATTTGACAAGCTATCCTCATCGAGCATTCATAAAAACCCACAGATTATCATGCATAAGTCCTCCCAGTGCTAGAACTTCCCACAAATTTCAGATATCAACAGTATGAACTAGCACGACTGACAAATGCACAATATAAGCAAGAGGAGTAGAGAGCATGCTCACAGAGCGGTGGCACTCCAAGCCACTGTGATGGCCAGAAGGGGCTAGGCTCGTCGGAGAGACGATGTGCTAGAAAACCAATCACCAACGAATACCAAGATGTCATCGGAGAGGCAATCGGAGATACAAAGCCCTACTCCACAAATCAACACTCACTGATTCATGAAGCTGGGGTACAAGTCGATGCCACACAAAGCCAACAAGGCAAGATTGCGTCGCACTCCACCCGGCCAAGACCGAGTCAAAGAGCCAGAAACTCACCATGCGCAAGCGCACGGTTCAGGGAATGAGATCTGCGCACAAGAGGCAAGAGCACCACAGCTCGGCAACCGCACAAGTACGGCGTCACTGAACTCTCTTCAAGACTAAATCCCCAAGATTGATTTGCCATCGGGAGGCTTGATCTAGTGGTGAGCTTTTCCTCTCTACAAAGACTTCCTCTCCCATCTTCAATTTAAGGCTGAAGAGGCCAAGCCAATCGATGGCGGCGCCCACCAACGAAAGCCGCAGTTATTGCCAAAGAAGGGGGAGGAGAGAGAATGAAGAGAATGTGTTGACCATATCTGAATCAAGCCAAACCAATCGTCTCCCCACTTATCTCTTTTCCCTCTCATAAATGTGGGCCCCATAGGCATTTGCTTTTCCTTTACACGAAAATGAGGCAAATTATAAAATGGCCCAACAGTTCTTTTCTCTCTGAAGAACTCCAGCGCACCCCTAACCCTACCTACCCAGCACAATCCACAGACAATCGTATTAAGAGTAACAACATTCGGGACCACGCCCTCCCTCTGCATCCTCCCCACCACCTCGCAAGACATGCCAACATTTCCCACGGCAAAATGCATCGACCAAGCAGTTATAAGTAATTGTGTTGGGTGTTCAGGCGCACACATGCATGCTCCTCATCCTCTCCTCCGCAAAAACGATAACCTCCTCGACCCTCTTGCCCTTGCACAACCCATTGACGACAATGTTCAACATGACAACATCTGGGCAGACGTCCGAGTCTGGGTCGGACATTCCATCGAGCACCCTGAGCACGTCCCTCACACGGCCGGCCTTGCAGAGGCTGTTGACGAGTATGTCGTAGGTGATGACGCCGAGCCGAACGGCGGCGGCTTGCATGGAGGCAAAGAGCTAGGTCATGTTGGGGAGGTCGCGGGTACGGACAAGAGCGGCGAGGAAGGAGTTGAACACAGAGGCGCCTGGCACCGGGGTGCCCGCAGTGAGGGAGGCTCGGAGGAAGAGGGCAGTGTGGGCGGGGGAGGGGAAGCGTGAGGAGCTTGGAGAGGATGGCAACTAGGAGGGGCGTGGAGCGAGGCAGGAGACAGTGGTGGGCGGGGAGGGAGAGAAGGAGCGCGAGGAAGGCCGAGGTGAGGGTGTGGGAGGGCGCGGCGAGGAGGGAGTAGAGCGCGGTGATGAGGGAAGGCGTGGCACGGTGGATGGAGAGGGAGGGGGTCGGTGGGGAGAAGAAGTCGGTGAGGAGGGAGGCGGCGGTCAGGTGGGGGCGGGTGGAGAGCTGGAGGAGCAGAGGAGGCGGAGTCGGTAGTGGGCTCAGAGTTTTATGAGGCAGGACGCGAGCCGCCAGGCTATGGACATGGTGGGCAGCGGCGCGAGAGGGGAGGAAGTGGCGGCAGTGAACTGCCGGGGAGCGACTCGGCTCGCCACGGAGAAGGGAAGATCTCGTGGTACTGCATTTGCCTCTTTTGGGTAGGATGGCAATTGTGCTCATGGGTAAATGCCCTAATGGAGCCAGGCATATGATGTTTTCTTTACCCACGGGCATAAAAATAGGAGAAACTCTCTATCCGTTGGGTAAATGGGCACGAACATGGGTGAGCTCCACCCGTACTCATCTCACCCGTTTACCCATGATATACGCTGATAGGTGGATCAACAATCAACACAACCACTAAAACCCTAGTAGAGTCACTCGATCACTAGTTGACATACTTTCAATTAGGTAGGCCTCTTCTTTCATGAGTTAACATACTTTTAGTTGACAATTGAGGGTGGCTTTGTATTTCATTAGTTGACAATTGATGTGTGAATGTGAATATGTAATACATTGTTCGCGTGTACAGGGCATACCTGCGGGCGATGGGTACCCACGAGCAACAAGCATGGGTGAGGTTCTTCACGGCCATGCCCATAAGGGTAAATCGGAGTCGCAGGTATAAGTATGGGTGAACACTACTCGTGCCCACCACGCCCAATTATCATCCCTATTTCTGGGTCTTACCCCAAACTGGTTTCACGGGCTGTTTTGACAAGTTAGTCCTAGTTCTGTAAACGTCCTGAGTTCTTTTTTTTTTTTTTTTGCTATTTTGTCTGCGTATCAACAGTAAATACATCAACTTGAAGGTCGCACACAATTTTATGCTTGCGAAATCGTTTAAAGAATCCACTTAAAAACCATACATCTTATTCCAACTTTGAGAGAAGCTAAAACACAAAAGTCAAAAACCTAAAAAAAAACAGTGGCTTAAGCATTTATGTTACATAATCAGGATGGGTTTGCTGATACTGGCCGTTATTAGGCTCAGCAATTTATGCTCTGCAATCCAGCTGGGCTCAAGAAACTCAGGCCCGGCCGGTCAAGACAGCGTTGTGCCACTAAAAAAAGGATTTAGCGCTGTACACTTAATTGGATTCATGGCCTTCGCGCAGCTCGTTACTCGTGCTTGAGTTTGGGAAAGAAAAAAAAAACTACGACCCCTCAACTACTGGAGTGTGTACATTCTATCGCTGTAAAACCATCTAAGGGTACGTTCGGTTCTTTGCTGAGCTGGGCTACAGCCTACAGCTCGGCTAGGCTAGCTAGGCCTGTGCATTCCTTTTGTTCGGGAAGATCGGTTCGATATATACGGTATTTACGATAAATATGGCATAATTACTTTGGTAAAATATGGTAATTTCAAAAATACGGTTCAGTAGCAGGAAATCCCAATTTCCCAATTTGTTTCGGTGCGATATCGATAAATACCATATTTACCAAAGTTGACACGAATTGCAAAAGATATAGCGAGACAATAATATACTATGAAGTATGAAGATTTGACATTTCGACGGCATATTCACATATGCAATCAGGCATCAGCAATTATGCATTATCAATTTATCATTATGCAAGACTAACAAGTCTAACAGTTAACTGACTAACTGTAACTGAGGTAACCTCTGAGTAACAAACTAACAAAGTGACAATGCAAGTATGCAAGTAATAGTATGCAACTACTGAACTGCCAACTATGCAAGTGCAACAAGCCAAGTAGAGCAGCCCAACAAGTGACAAGAAGTACCAACCATTCAACCAAGGTGTGGCAACAGCCAACAACTAACAGTCAGCCAGACGCCCAGACTGAGACCAAAATGGTCTGGGATCAGATTTCAGATCATGTAGGCTTTCGGCAATCTTGACTTCTTGAGTTCAACTACTCATCTTTGAACAACCAAAATGGGCATTAACCAATAACCATACCTTGGCTGGCATCAACATCAGCATGGAAGCCCTGTGCCTTGGTCCTGACTTCCTGATGTTGAACCACTTCCTCACGAGGGACTTCGACAATGAAAGCTACACACATTCATTCTTGGCAACTTGTCATACACAGTAACACAGGCTCCCTTCTCAAAAATCTCCCAGGCAGCCAGCCACATACACATCACACAATCACACATGGACTCATCAGTCATCAATAATAATCATGGACTCATGGTCTCGCAGAGACAGATTCATAGTCATATTCCTCGTCAATTTTTGACATGATGATTTGAAATGCACAGACACAGTCACAGATGATCCTATTGACTCCGTTGTTGCCTTGTTGGTACAAATCACAAATTCTACAGATCTGCTACAAAACAAACAAGTACATCAATATAAATATATAATGCCACCACAACCTGTGCAACTTTATCTTGGGAAGAACAAATTTCGTAATCTCAGCTACCACAACCTTCAGCTTTCCAGACCCAATTAGTAGGTCATCTTATTTGTCTTAACGAATGGAGTATGATAATATGTAGAAATCAAATTTCAGGGTTGTTCATGCATGGGTTATATCTACTGGCGACCTCTGATGTCCACAACTTCCAAGTATATAGGTTTTGTCCTACTCTTTTTGTACTAAATCTTGCTCCCATAAAAAGAGCATGCTTTATTTAAGGATATCACCATTTTTCTGAGACCAAATATAACCGTTTTGTTTATTAGCTCAAGTAAAATGACATGAATTTTCACTATATTTGTGATTTCAGCCTCGTGATCTTCCAACTAATGCACACCTGAAGCCATCTCAAACTAATGAATCCCCTTAGCCTAAAAAACTCTACGAGGAGGAAGTGCAAAATGTACTAGCTACTACGAGCATAAACAATGCATCACTTGATTCACTTCACAGTGCTTGACAATATACCTCATTACCTTGGATCTGGAATCTGAAATACTGGATGGTGGTGGTGATGGTCTGGTGGATGCCGATGGAGGCAGTGCGCGGCTGACCAGGAGCCGGCAGGGACGCCGCCGCTGGCCGAGCTTGAGAGCGGACCGCGGGCGAAGGCAGTGAGCCGGTCGACGGCTCGGCGCGGCCGCGCGGCCGCGCGGCGCTCTCCTGTTCGGCTCCTCGGGCTCGCCGCTCCGACCTCCGAGGCTCTCCACTCCGTCTCCCAGGGTCGACGGCGGGCTAGGTTTACTCGCGCCGCTGGACTCGATGGAACTTGGAGACTGTGAAACCTAGACACCTGGCGGTTGGAGCTCAGGCTGCCTTCTCTACACCTCTACGGCCCGAACCGCCGAATGGGTATGGGGATGGCCGCGCCTGCCGCGGTGCCGGTGGGCTGTTCCGCGCGCGCCCGACTCTTCGGTTTTTCCAGTTTTTTCGGTTTTCCAGTTTTTAGCAGGTAAGAACCGAAAAAACCGACGCCAAAAAGCCTGAAATCTACCAACCGTATCAAATACTGTAGCTTCTATAAACATTTTCAGTGTAATTAAATTTAAAATTTTAAAAATAGAATAAATAGGTTCTCTCATCACAAACAATACAAGAAATACGGAAAAAAACAAAAAAAGGCCCTCAAAAAAGGCTAAAAAACCAAAAAAGACGAATTAAAAAGTGAGAAACTAAAAGCCAAAAGTTTAATCCCAAATAAGCAGGTCTGCACCCTTTTGTTTTTGTTCTATATTTGTTCAGAAAAGAAATGTAAATGTTAGTGCACCGAAGAATATAACATGATACTTGTGTTAGATCGGCCTTAGGACCTTCTAGGTCTAGATCTGAGGGTGTCTAGGACTGATTCGAGAGAGAAGAGGATTAGGGTTAGGGGTACCGACCGTTCGTCGCGTTGGATGAAGAGCCGGCCATCGCTGGTTCGTCGGTGAGGTCTGCGCACGGGCAGCGACGGTCGGGGAAGAAGGAGCGGCGTCTCCCTGGCGGCGACGTCTCCCTGGCGGCGGCGATCGGTGGCGGTGGTTGTTCCCGTCGCTGGAGCGCCCCCTTTCAGATCGGGTCTAGGGTTTGTCGGTGGGGTTTGTGGCGGCACGGTCAACCTCGTCGTGCGTGCCGCCCCGGCCCCCACCTCTATTTATGTGGCGCTGGCGACAGGGGCCCACCAGCCAATTGGGCTGGGCGCCCCCGATCAGGGTGCGAACAAGGGGGGGCATTTGGCCGTTGGGCCAAATGCTTGAGATCACTCTAACATTCTCCCCCTTGATCTCAATCTATGCATTAACTTTAATTACTTTTGACTTTACTCATTCCATCGCAGATTAGTGCATAGAACATGTCTCATCGTCACGGTCAATCGCCGATAGATTTAACAGCTACAATACACCTCTCTGTTCTGAAATAGTTACTTTAATCTTTTGGGCCATCTTTTAGTCCAGGAATCATAGGTTTTCCCTTAAACCCATGCCGGCTACACGTTCTCTGAACACGTTGGGTGGTAAGCCTTTAGTAAGCGGATCCGCTAACATCTTTGCGGTACCTATATGCTCAAGACTTATAATTTGATCCCGAACTTTATCTTTCACAACATAGTACTTTATGTCAATGTGTTTGGCAGCACCACTTGACTTATTGTTGTGGGCATACATTACTGCGGGTTCATTATCGCAGTACAACTTAAGTGGTCTATTGATGTCGTCAACCACTTTTAAACCGGGTATGAACTTCTTTAGCCAGTTCACCTGCCCCGTAGCCTCATAACATGCTACAAACTCGGCATACATTGTGGACGATGTAGTGACGGTTTGCTTTGAGCTTTTCCACGATATAGCTCCTCCAGCGAGAGTGAACACATATCCGGATGTCGACTTTCTATCATCTCCCGCATAATCAGAGTCTGTATACCCCACTATATGGAGTGAATATGATCTTCTATATGTCATCATGAGGCCTTTTGTTCCTTGCAAATAACGCAAGACTTTCTTTACCAATTTCCAATGTTCTATTCCAGGATTGCTCTGGAATCTGCCAAGTAACCCGGTAACAAACGCTAAGTCAGGGCGCGTACACACTTGAGCATACTGCAAGCTTCCGACAGCTGAAGCATATGGAACCGATTTCATTTGTTCGAGCTCGTACTGGTTCCTAGGGCATTGAAAATCCCCATATCTGTCGCCCTTGACTATAGGTGCAGGTGAAGGACTACATTTATGCATACCAAATTTCTTTAAGACTTTCTCTATGTATGCCTTTTGTGACAGTCCCAATATCCCTTTGTTTCTATCCCGGTGAATTTCGATCCCTAGAACGAACGAAGCTTCACCAAGATCTTTCATATCAAAGTTTGAGGACAAAAACTTCTTTGTCTCCAGTAGCAGACTGACATCACTACTAGCCAGTAGGATATCATCCACATACAGGATTAGGAAGATAAACTTCTCATCTTTAAACTTTGCATAAACACAGTTGTTCTCTACATTCTCTTTAAACCCAAATTTTCTTATTGTACTGTCAAACTTCAAGTACCACTGTCTTGAAGCTTGCTTTAACCCATAAATCGATTTCTTTAGGTGGCATCCCATTCTTTCATTTCCTTCCACGACAAAACCTTTCGGTTGTGCCATGTAAACATTTTCCTCCAAATCCCCATTAAGAAATGTCGTTTTTACATCCATCTGATGTAACTCTAAATCATAATGTGCTACTAATGCCATTATGATTCTGAAGGAATCTTTACATGAGACTGGAGAAAAGGTCTCATTGTAATCAATCCCTTCTCTTTGCGTAAAGCCTTTTGCCACAAGTCGCGCTTTGTATCTTTCTACATTCCCTTGGGAGTCAAGTTTTGTCTTGTAGACTCATTTACAGCCTACTGTTTTGGCTCCTTTAGGAATAATTTCCAAGTCCCAGACTTTATTAGTCTTCATGGACCTCATTTCCTCTTCCATGGCCTCAAGCCATTTTGAGGAATTTTCGCTTCTCATGGCTTCTTCAAATGAGGTGGGATCATCCTCCATTTGAAATTCCTCTGTATGATAAATCTGATAATCATCAGAAATAGCTGATCTTCTTACTCTTTGAGACCTCCTCGGGGCTTCCTCATTTGGTACATCTTCTGTTTGAGGCTGCTGTTGCTCCCCCTCATCTGTGGCAATGGGTTCTATAGGATCCTGAAGAACAGGTTCTTCATTCTCATTCATTGTTGCCACAGGAGGAACAATAACAGGTGCTGGCACCACAGTGTCTTGCACCGTCGGTGCAGCGACAGCTGGTAGTGTAAAGAATGGCTCTTGAATCATCGGAGTGGGCGCATACACCCGCTTCTCTTCAAGGTCAATCTCTCGAGCTACCATGCTTCCTCTCATCATTTCATCCTCTAAGAAGACAGTGTGTCTCGTTTCTACAAACTTTGTATATCTGTCTGGACAGTAGAAACGAAAACCTTTTGACTTTTCAGGGTAGCCAATAAAATGGCAACTTACTGTTTTGGGATCAAGCTTCCCAAGGTTTGGGTTAAATACTTTAGCCTCAGCAGGACTCCCCCACACACGTAAGTGGTTTAGGGAGGGAACTCTTCCTGTCCACAACTCGTACGGTGTTTTGGGCACCGACTTACTAGGCACTCTGTTGAGAATATGAATGGCGGTTTTCAACACCTCCATCCATAAACTCAATGGCAGTGTGGAATAGCTCATCATGCTTCGCACCATATCCATCAGGGTACGGTTGCGTCTTTCAGCTACTCCATTTTGCTGATGTTCGCCCGGTGTAGAATACTGGGCCACTATGTCATTTTCCTGTAAAAACCTTGCAAAAGGTCCAGGAACTTGTCCATATGGGGTATGTCGACCGTAGTACTCCCCCCCACGATCAGATCGGACTATCTTAATCTTTAAATCGTGTTGGTTTTCAACTTCAGCCTTAAATATCTTGAATTTATCCAAGGCTTCATTTCTTTCTTTGATTGGATAAATATATCCATAACGGGAGTAATCATCCGTGAATGGTATGAACGAGTCATATCCATCCACACTTTTCACAGGAAAAGGACCACAAATGTCTGTGTGAATAATTTGTAGAACTCCTGTGCTTCTTTTGGCGTCTTTATTAATTTGCTTTACATATTTTCCTTTAATGCATTCTCTGCATTGTTCTAGGTCTGAGAATTCTAATAGAGGAAAATTTTCATTCTTAACTAGTCTTTCTATTCTCCCCCTCGAAATATGGCCTAAACGACAGTGCCATAATTTCGACGATGCATTATGAGTTCTCTTTCGTTTTCAGTTCGCATTCACAGGCGAGGATATACGCTCATTCACATCACATACGGAATTCACATTTTCACGAAGTGACAATAAATAAAGCTCGTCTGGTTTGATGGCAAGACCAATGCATTTATCATTAAACATTATTTCACATTTGCCATTTCCAAAATGACAATCATAATCATCATTGTCCAAATTTGAAACACTAATCAAATTCCTCTGTAAAGAGGGTACATAAAGAACATCTCTAAGTAAAAGAGTGAAGCCATCAGCTAGCTCTAATGAAAGATCGCCAACGGCTTCAACTTCAGCTTGGACTCCATTTGCAACTTTAATGCATCTTTCTTTTCTTTGCGTATTCCTCGTCGAACGGAATCCCTGCAAATTATTGGCAACATGAACAGTTGCACCTGAATCAATCCACCAAGTAGATTTTGAATATTGTACATACAGAGACTCATTTATGAACGTAATGATGTTCTCACCTTTCTTTGACATAATCATTTTCAAGAAATCGGGACAATCTTTCTTGTAGTGTCCCTTTTTCTTGCAATGAAGGCACTGATCTTTCTCTACTGTGAAATTTTGTTGCTGAGGCTTATGCTGAGGCTTTCCTGTCTTTGAGGAAGAATTATTAAAGTTCTTTTTCTTGTAGTCCTTCACATAGTTGATAGAACCACCATGTGAGGATTTAATTCTTTCCTCCTCTTGCACACACATAGCTATGCACTTTTCTAAGTCCCATTTCTCGGGCTGCATGTTGTAGTTGACAACAAAGGTGTCAAACTCTTTCGGCAAGGAAGCAAAAATCAAATGAATAAGGAACTCATCCTTGAGAGCCAAATCCATTGGTTTAAGCTTGGATGCCAAGTTGCTCATCCTTAGTATGTGCTCTCTTGTGCCACTGCCACCACCAGAGTACCTTTCAGTCACAAGCTGCTTAATCAGCTGTGTAGCATAAGTCTTTGAAGAGCCAGTAAACTGACTCTTTATTTTCTCAAGGTACTCTGTGACAGTGTCACACTCTGCGATTGAGCCCACAATTGCAGACTCAATCGTGTTCTTTATCACAGCCAAACATTTCTTGTTGGCAGTGACCCACTTTTTATGATCAAGATCATATGACATTTTTATGGGAGCATAGTCCCTCTGTCTGGTCTGCCAAGCAGCATCAGCCTCATTTTCATCCCTCATCGGTGCTACAGGCTCTGTGGGACACGGTGTGGTGACTACCCAATCCACCTCAGCCAAGATGAAAGCCAGGTCAATCTTTTTCTTCCATTCACCGTAGTTGTCTCCTTTGAGAACCGGGATATCCCTGATATAGCCCATCGAAGAGTATCCTCCTGAAAACACAATTCATATACAGTGAGAACATTTAAACATAATAACAACAACTGCATGCCTTATTTCCAACGTTGGTCAAAATACGACATACAATTTTATTTATACATTAAATCTACATCACCGTTGGGCAGAAATAGAAATAATGCATAAAATCATCAATTAAAATTACAATACTGTTATTATCAACGTTGGTCAGAAAATAACAATATCATAATTCACAACAATTCTCAAAAAATTAAATTCTCCTGTTGGTTCGAATTTAATTGAAAGAGTAATCAACATTAACTTTTGCAGCGGAAACATGAAATTATTCTAAAATAATTCATACTCAGAAGCATTATTACTGTACTCATCTAATCTCTGGAAAAATAACACGTTGGTGCAAAAATTTACAGAGATTTTGGAGCAAATTTCATTCAAATACACTCAAAAATGCTTCTGAAATAATTAAATTTCATTTTTTTCTGGAATTTACTGTGCAAACAGCCATTTCGTCCTGTTCAGCCCGGCCACGGCCCACGGCGGCCCGCTCAGCCGCGCCCGAACGCGCGCGGCCTCACTCGCCCACGCGCGGCCCGCTCAGGCGGCCTCACGCGCGCGCCCCGTGCTCCCCCCGCGCCCAGGCCGCAACCTGGGCTTGGGCCGCGAAAGCCAACGCCCGCCTGGGCCAAAAGTGGCACGAGGGACCACGGCGTGATCTCAGCCGTCCGTCGCCATCGACGGTTGAGCGGCGTTTTCGCCCGATCAAAACCCGCGCGCGGCGGACGCCCCCGTAACCCTAGTTCATTTCTCTCCTCTCCCCTCTCTCGCCTCGCGCCCGAGCGAACGCAGCGGCGGCGGCGATTTCGACCACGCCGCCGGAGAAGGAGAAGAAGACCGGCGCCGCCGCGGGCCCTCTCGCCGGCGTGCGCGCTCCCCTGAGAGGGAGCGCGCCGCCGTCGAGCGGCTCCGTGTCGGCGCCCCTCAGCGCGTCGACGTTGGCCCACGGCTGCTCGGCGACGGCGCCCGTGGCTGCTCGGCGACGGCGCCCGCAAGGAGCAAGGCGGCGCATGGGGCAGCTCGCAGCCGGTGGCGGCCCGAGCGGCGCAACGGGTAAGACCCGATCCCCTTCCTTCTTTTCTGATCTAGGGTTAGGGTTAGGGTTTGGTTGGAACGAGTCCTCCTTCCCCCTCTTTCTTTCTTTCTTTTTCCCGCACGCCGGTCAACCGACGGCGGTCTCTTTCCCATCTAGATCTACGCCTAGATCTGCTCTGATACCATTGTTAGATCGGCCTTAGGACCTTCTAGGTCTAGATCTGAGGGTGTCTAGGACTGATTCGAGAGAGAAGAGGATTAGGGTTAGGGGTACCGACCGTCCGTCGCGTTGGATGAAGAGCCGGCCATCGCTGGTTCGTCGGTGAGGTCTGCGCACGGGCAGCGACGGTCGGGGAAGAAGGAGCGGCGTCTCCCTGGCGGCGATATCTCCCTGGCGGCGGCGATCGGTGGCGGTGGTTGTTCCCGTCGCTGGAGCGCCCCCTTTCAGATCGGGTCTAGGGTTTGTCGGTGGGGTTTGTGGCGGCACGGTCAACCTCGTCGTGCGTGCTGCCCCGGCCCCCACCTCTATTTATGTGGCGCTGGCGACAGGGGCCCACCAGCCAATTGGGCTGGGCGCCCCCGATCAGGGCGCGAACAAGGGGGGGGCATTTGGCCGTTGGGCCAAATGCTTGAGATCACTCTAACAACTTGGTGAAGAAATTAAATTGTAATAAGTTGGAGAGAATGCTCACATTGGTCATCCGGACAACTTCAGTCTCATCATACAATATCGAGCATGTTCTTTACCTCACAAGCTGGTGGCTTTTGGCTTTTGCTACAGTATCTAACTTTTAAACGGAGTATTTTCTCAAAACGGGGTCTACAAGTTAAATGATATACACGTTAAAAGTCCAACATCTGTACCAGCCAAAATCACAAGTGAGTATCTGTCTCTCCATAATCTGTACCGTAAACAGCCAAAATTCAAAAATTTCAGCCAAAAGCCATAAGCCGCAGCCGAAAAGAACAGGCCCATCCTTTTCTGCACATCTTCAAAGATGGCACCGCTTAAATTCTCTGCCTCCATTAAAAGCTTCCATTGAGCTTTCTGCTTGTGGAACTTGTCGTATACTTGGTGCTGATGTGAAATACTCTGTGAACGATATTGAGAGGGTCGTGGATTTTATTGTGATGAACATTGGCTATATGGAGAGTTAAAATTTTGAATTTGAATTTTATTGGAAATTTGTTGCTATTCACTATATGTTCTTGGTAGTGTCTGCAAAAAATTATTTGATCTGCCCATAGTCTGGAGCTTCTAATCATGGATGCATTCAGAAGTCAATTGTTTTGACTTTGCATGCTCGCGTGAGGTTAGTGTTTAATTAGTATTGCATGCAATGCATTGATAAGGTCAATAGCGAATGTCATTTAAATTGATCGGCATCCACGAGTAGTTGTATTGCTGGTTCAACAAGTGGCTGATAGCGGTTCAACCACATTTAAGGACCGGTCTCACAGGGTGTGAATTCCGGTCAAACTGGCTGGTTGTTGAGCTCTTAGCCAGGGTTTGGGAAATGCGTATTTGAGTCGCAAATTGGGTTTCTGTGTCCCACGTCAGTGCGTATATGTTGTATGAGACATGTTACAGTAAACGTGGGTCAATCATAGTCAACGATGAGGATTAGGGGCTACACTCATGGAGAAGTCGAGGCCTTGAACGATCAAGGATTCCAAGTGAGATAGTGAGCTCAAGCATAGCACAAAAAAGACGAGAAATATTGAAGAGAAGCTCAAACAGCGGGATTGCACCATATGGTTTGGTCAGTCCAAATACGGCGTAGTTCGGTGGAACCAGAATGAGGGAGACTTCCGGACGTGTGGCAAGCCAATAGTACACCTACACATAACAAGCATGGCGATTGCTTGCAATGAAAGATGAAGACAAAAACAAGAAATGGTATTTTGGTCAATTTTGGTAGTTTGACCAAAATACCATGAACGACTTTATACTACCACACATGGGGTCATCACAGACGGTTCGTGACCCTTATCAGACACAGTTTCTGAACCGTCTGATTTATTGCGTCAATGATAACAGGTGGTTATCAAAGACGGCTCTCAAATTGTCTGTGATAAGTCATAACACAAACGGTTTTTCAAAATAACCTCTATGATATCTAGCATATCACAGACGGCTAATACAAAAAACATTTGTGATGGT
Organism: Dendrocalamus latiflorus; assembly: GCA_017311315.1. NCBI lineage: Eukaryota > Viridiplantae > Streptophyta > Magnoliopsida > Poales > Poaceae > Dendrocalamus > Dendrocalamus latiflorus. The sequence goes on from CM029631.1 coordinate 22,125,439, forward strand.
CTACATATCACAGACAGTTTTGTGTTAGAAACCATATGTGATAGTTCTTTGTATAGCTAAATAATTTCTGTTTTTCAACTAGCATCAGAAAATGCTAGCCATGCTCTCTGAAAATAAGCAAGCAAATTACATATAAATGACATGTAAGTGAATTGCAACTCAAAGTGATGTATAACTCAAAGTGAATTACAACTCAAAATCAATTACAAAAAGAATATTCATGTATTGTCACCAGAGTTACAATTGAACTACAAGTCGAAGTGAATTACAATTGAATTAAATATTTGAACATGTATTAATCGATATCGCTGGAGTGAGACTCTCCTTCGAGTCAATGACCTTCGTCATCAAGAAGGCGGAGAGCCATCTTCGAACATCTGACAGTTTGTTTAAATTGAATATACTTGATTTGATTATCATGACTTGTCTCTAGGAGGAGTAAAGTTGTCACTTTGATAACAAGTTCATGAAGAAATCCGGTTTTGTTTTTTTTAACCTCAACAAGTGACTTTGTAATCTGAGGGTTTTTAGCTTGATTTCATTAGTATTCTTGCTTGCTCTGACATGTGAGAATATATCTAAAGCTATCTTGGCCATCCTCTACCCACAAGCAATGCATATTCATCGTTTTTGTATTTTTGCTCAGTTTTAGTGTAATCTTGTTTTAATCTCAAAAAGGTCAGAACTTTGATATGGATTTCTACAATCCCTAGATGGAATAGAGTCCTAAGACCTTAAGTAAGGTGTGTGCAAAATTTCACGACTTTTGAATCATCAAATCAAAAGATACGTGGATCATCAGCTCGGTCAATACACCACTGGCCTCTCCTATGTTTTTTGGCCTTCTCCTCGGTGTTGAGTGGGTGAGCGATTGGTTCTGTTGTAGGGGTGGCCCCCACCTAAGCCCAGCAAGCCTGGTAGAGGAATGTAAGGCCCAAAATGGGACATGTGTAATGACATAAGTACCCCTGAGGGGAGTACTCAGATGTAAGGATACAATTGTAAAAGCACTCCCCATATGGATATATATATACAACACAGGCCATGGGGAGAAACCCTAAGCCATTGCTCACCTAACTCTCCACTACCATACTCTCTCTCTCTGTTTGGTCTGTAACTACAACAGTTGGCGCCGTCTGTGGGGAGGACAAGAGCAAGCCTCCAGATTCGAAGAAGGATGGCACCAAAAAAAGCTTCATCATCGGCGGCAAAGAAGAAGAAGGTGGGAGCGGCGGAATCCCGCGTCAATACCAGGGCTTCAGTGTTGGCAGCCGCAGGCATGGGTGGCGATGCGGGTGTGGCGGTCGCGAACACTGGAGTTCACGACGCAACGCTCGACCCCACCACCGCCGCCGCCACGACACTCGACCCCACCACCACCGCCGCGACGTCTGATCCCGTCACCGACCTCAGAGTCCACCACGCCACCATAGCAGGCAGCCCAGGAGCGCAGGCCGCGACTACCGCCAACGCCCTGCTGACGGCCCTCGGCACGCTTCGACGACAGCTGGCGGATCTACGCTTCGACGACAGCTGGCGGATCTCCGTGGGGTCGTGCAGGATATGCGAGAGGCTCGGAGTCGGCAGCCCCCCCCCCCCCGGCGGTCGTATCAGAGCCCGCGCTGGAAAGGGCGGATAGCCGCGGACCCGGAGTCTCCGCTTTCTGCAGGTTTGCTGCAGGCGGCGTGGCCGGGGGACTTCAAGTTCCCTAGTGCCATCGACCCGTACAAAGGCAACACGGACCCTCGGAAGTTCGTGCGCGTGTACGAGATCGTTATCGAAGCCGCCGGCGGAGACGACACTACAAAGGCGAAGGGACTTCCCTCGTGTTGCAGGGAGTAGCGCTTTCTTGGTTTTTCACCGTCAAGCCAAACTCCATCTACGCCTGGGAGCAGATCCGCGACCGCCTCTGCAACAGCTTCCAAGGAAACTACATCTAGCGCGTCGACGCGGAGCAGCTCTTCGCCGTCAAGCAGAAACCTTCGGAGAAGCTCTGTGACTACTACAAACGCTTCGCTAAGGTACGCTGCCAGGTCAAGGATGTCAATGAAACAACCATCATCAATGCAGCAATACAGGGTCTTCGCCCGGGGCCGCTTGCCGAATATACCACGAGGAAGCCAGTCAAGTCGGTGGCGAAGCTCTTCGACAAAATGGAAAAGTACGCCCGGGCAGAGGAAGATGCGCGAAGGCGCAAGGGTGACGACTCCGTCACCGCTCGAGCGGAGGAGTTGTCGCAAAAAGGAAACGCGAAGGGCGACTCGAGAGCAAAACGCAAGCAAGCATCCGGGGGAGACGCTTTCGAACGCGTTGACGCCGGGGCGTACGAGAACTCGTCAAGCGGTAACCAGCGAAGGTCCCAAAAGGCTCGCCACGTCTTCGCCACACAGGGTGTTCCCCGAGAACCTATCCTCGCCCCGCGACTGGGTAGGGAACCCGGAGGAAGCCGCGACGCGAGACCGCGCGCGGAGCAGGAAATCCTGGACTACGACAGATGGTGCGAAGTGCATGGCTATGGTGACCACTTCACGTGGGCATGTACCGAACTTATGGCACTGCGACAACCAACAGCTCGAGTTTGGGCCCTAGAAGCGCCGACTGTTGCAGCAGCCCACGTGCAGCCGCCGCAAGGAAGTCCCCCGCGAGCCGGGACCCCGGAAGGGACCCAGCGTCGCATCATTAGCGTCATCTCCGGAGGCTCCTCGTCGAGAACTTCCTCGGCGCAGCCACCCCAGGAGATGCCGCACTGCAACATCACCTTCACGCCAACCAACGCCTAGGGCGTAGAGTTCCCCCATCAAGATCCTTTGGTCATCCAGGCCGACATTGCAGGCCACGACGTCAAGCGCACTCTCATCGACGGAGGAAGCTCTGCAAACATCCTGTTCGTAGAGGCCCTCGATCGCATGGGAATACCTCGGAGTCACTTGAGACTATCGAAGACCCCTCTCCAAGGTTTCAGCGGCCAGCCCCTGAAGGCCTTGGGTCACGTGCGCCTCCGAGTCTCCTTGTGCCAGGCCGACAATGCTAGAAGCGAGGACATCGTCTTTGATGTCGTGGACATCCCGCACCCATACAACGCCATACTGGGCCGACCCGCCATTAATTCCTTCGAGGCGGTGCCGCACCACGCCTTTTTATGTATGAAGCTCCCGGGCCCACGGGGTGTCATCACCATCTTCGGCGACCAGGACCTCGCTAGGCGTGTCGAAGCCGGCGCCAGAAGTCCGCACCGCAAGGTACACGTCCTCGCTGACAAATCCGAGGCGGACACGCCATCCGCTCCAGGATGGACACCTAAGCCCCGCCCGGAGGGCGGGGTCAAAAGGGTGCCTCTCCAAGCGGAAGGGCAGTTCGTGTCCATCGGCGAAGGTCTCCCTCCGGAGGTGGAGCAAGACTTACTCCAGGTTCTCCGGAGTAACGCAAATGTCTTCGCGTGGTCCCCAGAGGATATCAAAGGTGTGGACCGCGCCCTCATCGAGCACAACTTGGCGGTCCGCCCCGACGCCAAGCCGATCAAGCAGAAGCTTCGCCGTATGTCCATGGACCGGCAGTAAGCGGCCAAGGTGGAGGTGGAGAAGCTTCTCCAGGCTGGAGTTATTCGCGAAGTCCAGCATCCGGACTAGCTTGCCAATCCGGCGCTGGTCAAGAAAGCCAGCGGCGCCTGGCGAATGTGCATCGACTTCACCGCCCTCAACAAGGCATGCCCGAAGGACGACTACCCTTTGCCGCGCATAGATCAACTGGTCGACGCCACCGCGGGGTGTGAGCTCATGAGCTTCCTGAACGCCTACTCCGGCTACCACCAGATCTACATGGCCAAGGACAACGAGGATAAAACCAGCTTCATTATGCCGGTTGGGACGTTCTGCTTCGTCAGGATGCCCTTCGGCTTGAAGAACGCGGGTGCAACCTTCACCCGCCTCGTCGCGCTGGCATTAGCCGCTCAACTCAGGAGGAATGTGGAGGCCTACATCAACGACGTGATACTGAAAACCAAGCAGCTTGCCTTCCATGGTCGAGACCTCCAGGAGACCTTCGACAACCTCAGGAAGGCGGGTATCAATCTCAATCCAGACAAGTGTGTTTTCGGCGTACAAGCAGGCAAGCTCTTGGGCTTCCTCGTGTCCGGACGAGGCATCCAGGCGAACCCCGACAAGGTTGACGCCATCCTGGGCATGGAACCACCCAAGACGACCAGGGAGGTCCAGAGGCTGGCCGGTCGCATGGTGGCCTTGAGCCGCTTCTTGTCTAAGGCAGCGGAACGAGGCTTGCCATTTTTCAAGACTCTCCGCAGTTGCGACGGATTTCATTGGGATGACGATTGCGCAAAGGCCTTCGACGACCTCAAGAAACACCTCGCAAGCCTTCCCACTCTAGTTGCCCCAGCGCCAGAGGCTCCCCTCCTGCTCTACCTTGCTACCTCAGTGACGGCGGTCAGCGTCGTCCTTGTCCTCGAAGAGGGTGCTCTCCAACGACCCGTGTATTTCATCTCCGAAGCCCTCCAGGGCGCCAAGACGTGGTATACGGAACTCGAAAAGCTCGCCTACGCGCTGGTCATGGCCTCCAGAAAGCTCCGACACTACTTCCTGGCCCACCCAATAACGGTGCCATCCTCGTTCCCCCTGGCGGAGATGCTGCACAATAAGGAGTCCACAGGGCGAATCGACAAATTGGCAGCTGAGCTTGCCCCATTCTCCCTAACGTACGCCTCCCGAACAGCGATTAAGTCTCAAGTTTTGGCAGACTTCCTCGCGGAATGGACCCCCCAGCTCAACCTGTCCACCAGCCCGAGGACCCGGTGTGGATGCTCAATACTGACGGAGCCTACGGCGTCGTGGGTGCGGGCGTCGGCGCCGTCGTCACTACACCTGAGGGGCACCGCCTGTTGTACTCGGCGCGCCTCGCATTTCCTGCCACCAACAACACGGCCGAGTACGAGGTGTTACTCTTTGGCCTCGGCAAGCTCAAGGCGCTGGGAGCAAGGCGCGTCCTCGTCCGCACCGACTCATGACTGGTGGCGGACCATGTGGACAAGTCATACTAAGCCAAGGATCCGGAACTAGCCAAATACCTAGCAGCCGTTAGAGCGAAGGAGCGGCATTTTTTGGGTGTCACGGTGAAAGCCATCCCGGGCGGACAACGCACAAGCCGATGTCCTTGCAAAGGCTGCCAGCCAGCAGCTCACAACTCCCGGGGGGCATTTTACGAAGTCCTGCTAGCGGCGGCCATCGCGCAGGACAACCGCGATGCAGCCCTCGTCCACCAGATCACCCAACAGAGTGACTGGCGAGAACTCATTTTCGGTTTTCTACAGGGCATCGCGGAGCCGGACGACCCCGCCGAGCTCCGGCGTTTACAACACCGCACTAGGTCCTTCCAGGTGCTTGACAGGGTGCTCTACAAAAAAGGGGTCTGCGCACCGCTTCTACGATGCCTCTCGCGCGAAGAAGGAAAGCAGCTCCTTGCAGAAATTCATGCGGGACTCTGCGGTTCGCATCTGGCACCGAGATCGCTAGTCGGCAAGGCATTTAGGCAAGGTTTTTATTGGCCAACAGCCGTCGCCGACGCCCAAGATCTCGTGCGCCAGTGTCAAGGTTGCCAATGGATGGGGCGGGCCATCCACAGGCCCCCGACGAGCCTCAACCCTATACCCCCGGTGTGGCCGCTGGCACGGTGGGGCATCGACGTCGTGGGATTGCTTCCTAGGGCTCCAGGCGACCTGCGGTTCGTAGCGGTCGCTTTGGAATACTTCTCCAGGTGGCCGGAGGCGGTAGCTCTGGCCAAGATTACCTCGGCAGCCCTGCAGCGCTTTCTTTGGCAGAATATCATATGCCGCTTCGGCGTGCCCAGGGAGATCACCGTAAATTTTTTGTTTAATTTCTTATGTTTTTTTCCTAAATTCTAGTTTGTTTTTCTCCGATGAGTTATTAGTCGGATTTTTGTCAGACCGGTATGGCAACAAAGGAGGTGAATGGTGTCTTCAAAAACTTTCCCCAAGTATTCAACAATCATTCACTTTAGTAGTTACAGAGCTATAAAGTTCAAGATTGGAAGCCAAAGCAATCAACTCAGAAGATGAAGAAGTGAAACCCTGTACCTAGATGGTCTGACCGAGTACTAAGAAGCGGTCTAACCGACCTCCGGTATGACTGGCTCAGAGAGAGGTATGACCGCTCCCCTATCCCCAAAACAGAAAATTAGTACAAATCCAAACTTACTTGTGGGTAGAGGATGGCTAAGATGGCTCTAGATGTATTGCCATATACTACAACAAGCAAAAACTCACAAAGATTCAAGCTAAAAACTCTTGGATCAAGAAATCTTCATAAAGGGGTCAAATCCAAGCAAAATCAGACAACTTCAAGAACTTGTAAGGCCTAATGTCTAAATTGATGGGGATTGATCTCCATGAATTATCTCCATCACTTACCTTTTTTACACACAGTAATGTCAAGAAGGGGAAAGAATAGATCAAAACCAACAAGAACAAGTGCAAATCAACCAAATCAAGGAGTCTCCATGAGTGAAGAACAAAATTTATCTATTGCTACTTGATGATGAAGGTTTTATAGCCACTTCACCTAAAAGACAAGAGAGCACACCATAACATTCACACTTCTTAAACCCTAGCACTTGAACACTTGGCTAGAATAATAGATGGTTGGATGGTTCTCTTGCAAGTCTCCACCTCAACCCGGTAAATAGATAAGGTAAATAGTTCATATCTAACCCTAATGGATACTATCTACTAGCACATTGGAAAAATCCGTTAACTCCACACAACATGGGTTTTACTCACACACTTAACTGATGCATGCTTTTCAAAGTATATGATCCTGAATCCACTAAGCTTTCATCCTTTGATCCACTTGATCATCTCAGCTTCTTCTCAACCTAAACCACTTTTCCAAGTGTCAAAGTTTTAATCCAACGCAGTTTCCTGTATTTTGCTTCCTTACCAAAATACCTTTTCTTGACCTGGTCTTTATCTTCTCTTGTAAGCAATCATCATTCTTGCCACATGTAGGTGCACCACTGACTTACCATGCATCGATAACTCTCTCATGTTCAAGTTCCATTGGACCATACCTCACTTCGATCGACCAAGTCACTTGGTGCAATCCCTTGCTTCAACCTTCTGTTCAACATTTTCTGTCTTCCTTGTGCCATGCTTAAGCTTAGCTATATCACCCGGCATCCTTGATTGTTTTGAGCCTCTACTCCTCTATGAGCATAGCTCCAATCCTCGCCATTGACCATGGTTGACTCCAATCTCCCTACACATCCAAAGACTAAGAAATTATTTTCAGACACAAATTCTTCACAACTTGACCCATGTAAACAAATCTCCTTTAATTTTCTTTTACAACAATGCTACCAAGACACAGGTCCTACACATCAATGAAAATTATCAACAATCTAATCGTGGTCATCGGCAATCATGATGTTGTTGGAAGATCCGAAGTCTCTGTTGAGGAAGATAAAGGAGTCTAGCATATTTATCGACTTAAGGACTTGATATTAACATATTGTTCATTTAGAACCTTTAATGTAAAAGTTAGGAACCTTGTGTACTTTAACCCTGAGTTAATAATATAATTTGGTGGATCCGTTTTAAAAAAATGTGGGCTTTGAGTTTGGAAAAAAAACAATGGTGCCTAGTGGCAAAACATCAAAGTTTTATGATCAAACTCGATTATATTTTTTTCAAATAAAAAGATTCAATTGCATTTGAAGAAAAAATAAAGACGATTATTAGTTTCAATAGTCATTTGTTGTTTTTGGCACAACTGGTCTATTCCTTTTTTTCGTTTTCTCCCAAATGCAATTGCTGATGAAATTTTCTATTCCTTTTTTTCGTTTTCTCCCAAATGCAATTGCTGATGAAATTTTCTATTCCTTGTTTTTTGTTTTCTCCCAAATGCAATTGATGATGAAATTTTACGGTCATAGAAGTTTCAATAGTCATTTGTTGTTTTGGCACAACTGGTCTATTCCTTTTTTTTAGTTTTCTCCCAAACGCAATTGATGATGAAATTGTACGGTCATAGAACATCATTCCCCCTACATCCACCGGTGGAAAGGTAGATGGGGAGTTATTAATAAGGGCCGAGCAGTGGGAGGAACTGGTGCCTGCTATTCGATGTGGAGAGAATGGACGGGTGAGATCGAAATCCTGGGTATACGCCATGGATCGGTGACGTGTGATTATCACAGATAGTTTGTTACACGAATCGTCTGTGATAATGAATATCATAGATGGTTTGTTATATGAACCGTCTGTGATGTCTCACTTATCACAGATGGTTCGTATTAAGAACCATCTGTGATATTAATATCAGAGATGGTTTGAAATACGAACCGTCTATGTTAATGCTTAAATATCCGCGCCCTAATCCTGCACTTCTACACCGTCCTCTCCCTCATCTTCTTTATCACCAGATTTCTCAATAATGACATCTAATATTCTTTTGATCTCCTTCCTCTCATCTATCCATCATGAGTTGTTCGGACGCAACCTTACACAGGTGGCCAACAATTTACGTATGGAGCAGCTCCTCCGCTCACGCCCTGCTCTCCTTCTTCGACTCGCTTCCATCCGTCAGCTGGACCTCATCATCCACCGTCGACGGAGGTGTCTTGTTGCCGCTCAGGAAATGGAAACCGCCCTCAGCCTCGTTCTTCTCTACAATGTGCGCAAAGCGGAGGAAGCTCTTGCGGTAGTGTAGAGACACATGGATAATGTTGTGGGGGTGGCCCAACCCCCCGTGACTGGGCCGTGCAACTAGTCCAACATGTAATAGGCCCAATAGTGTAGAGGAATATACCAGTGTAAATATACCAATGTACCCTCATCCCTTGTAAGTATTAAGGGGTAGAATGGGAATTTCCCATTCTACCCCACTCATATATATATATATATATATATATATATATATATATATATATATATATATATATATATATATATATATATATATATATATATATATATATATATATATATATATATATATATATATAAACCCCCAGGAGGGGCAAAGGGGAGACATCCTCTCATTATCACCAACTCTCCCACAGCTCTAGCTCTCCTTCTCTCCTTCTACTAGTCCCCTCTCTCTCTGTTTGGCCTGTAGCCACAACAGATGGTGCCGTCCGTGGGGACTGGATGAAAAGTTGCTTAAGGCACTAAAAGCTGTTCTTGGGAACATGCTGCTTCATTCATGGCATCTGTGCCATCTCGCGGGTCATCAGCGGCAGATAAGTAGTTTGCTCGATAAAAATTCAACCATCTTGAATAGATCTAGTCGTATGGTTTTTGCCCGTATACTTCGCCATTTGTTTTAGATGCGTGTTGAATAGATCTGGTTGTATGGGCTTTGCCCGTATGTTTCGTCATATTTTTTAGACGGTATATTGAGTAGATCTAATCGAATTGTGTATGTCTATGCTGCTGCTATCTCTGCTCTGCTGGGGTGGTCCAGGCAGGGAACGACGTCTTGGATGACCTGGGGGCACGACCCTTCCAGCCAGGGAGCCTACACGCCTTTGACTCGTCCGCGTTGGGATCCGTGCGGGGTACACCTCGCAGCGAGTCGAAGTAGGCTACGCCCTCTCCGAGCCAGGCTCTACGGTGTGGAAAGCAGCTATGTATAGAAAGACACCGAAGATAACCTCCGCTGGAGGGGACCTCGCCGAGCTTCGCTAGCCACGGCTTTGACCCGCGCGCCTTCGCCTCACCCTCGCACCGGTGACCTCGACCACGGCAGGGCAAGGGAATACTCATTTACGCAACCATCCATGCATGCATACTCACGTAACTATCCGTGCATGCATATTTACTTACGCAACCATCCATGCATGCATACGTCTTGCTGCTGGGCGCCTGCAGGAAGCACGGCGACGTGTGGTTAGTCGAGCTCACCGCGCGGTACTTCTTCCGGCTGCAGCCGGGGAAACGAACACGTACGCCTGCTTGCATGGCTAGTGTACACACATCAGGCTTCGTCTCTCCGTCAACCTTCGCGCTCTGCCGTGCGTGCATGGGACGCTACTCCGTGCCACGAATACAGCTCCGACTCCGCGCCTCCTCCGTGCTCACGCCCCGGCTCCCGCGCCCCTCGGCGCCACGTTGGGGGCTCGACAGCGGGCTAGGGATCAGCATCATGAGCTCGTCTGATGCTGCTGCGGCTACTGGGGAGGCGGGATCACTTGAGGGGGCGGCTCCCACGGAGAGGGCCCCTGCCAGTGTCACTTCTCCAGCTTTGGGATGTCTTCGACTGCCTTCGCTCGGCTTTGCGACGACCTCGCCGGCCTGCCAGTGCCACCTCGCCAGTTCTGGGAAGTCTTCGGCTGCCTTCGCTCGGCTCCGCGATGACCTCGCCGGCTTGCCATGGCCCAAAGAAGTCACCACCGCGGTAAGAAAAGCGGCGTCCTCGTCCAACGCCCCGCATGGAGACTGCCTCGGACGCCCTGGCGAGGTCTTCGAAGTAGGCCGGGCATTGGCGATGGCATCTTCACAGCCTCCGCGTGCCGCGTCGTCTGCACCTCTGCGCTGTCGAAGGCCGCTTCGGAGCTTCCTCGCCCAGGAGTTGTCGAAGACTTTGGGCTTCTGCTCCGCAGTCTCCGCGCCGAGACAACGTCGAGCCTTCGCTCCGCAGACTCCGCGTCGAGCCTCCGCCGAGTCGTCTGAAGCCGTCTCCGCGCAAAACATCGTCGGATAGGGGTGAACTAGGCGCTGGCTCCAGAAGCAAAAGACGTTGCAGTGCCTTCACGAGCCAGGCTCCTATATGCTGTGCTCATATCTGCACGCCGAGCTCCAGCCGTGGCCGACCGCATTGACGCCTCCACACGCAGTCCAAGCCTCCGCGCGGAACATGCACGTCGTACATGTATGGCATTGCATACATGACGCTCAGGGCCTTCGCACGTCCTCGACGGGACTTCGCCCAGCCCCGCGACGACGTCGCCGGCATCCGGCTCGGCTTCGAGACTACTTCGCCGGGCTCACGCGCTTCGTCCCCATATGAGCTGGAGAGGGCATCAGGCCTCCGCACCTGTGGAGTTTACTCCGCGCCGCCACCATCCCGCCCGGTACGCACTGCATGTGATCATGTACAATGCTTTAATAATCACCGCTGCATTTCTTGCGGGCATGGCAGCAAAGAAACGGTTGTGCATCATATCATTTATATTGCGACCGCAATTCCATTTTGGGAGCACTTGATTTGGCCGTGTTTGCTTCTCCAGATTTGGCCTGTTTTGGGCTGCCACAGCATCAGATGCTTTTCCAGTAATGCACCCCGGAGCATTTTGTTGTCGCAAATCTTCGACCATTTCTTTGATGCCTCTGTTTTGGCTCTTTTTGATTTAAATCGCACGACGGCCTTGCGCCTCGGCGTACTCTACGGAGTATAAACAAGACACGGATGCTGTCCCTGCGCACTCTACGGAGTATAAACAAGACGTGCATGCCGCGCACGCATGGACATTGTCCTCATGCGTACTCTCCGGAGTATAAATAAGACGTGGTTTGATATTCCCACCTCCGCGCGCAGTCTACGGACTCTAAATAAGACAGCGCGAGGTCCGCCTCCGCACGCACTCTACGGAGTATAAATAAGACGCAGTGGGGGGACGCCCCCGCGTGCACTCTACAGAGTATAAATAAGACGTCGCGCGAGGTCCACCTCCGCACGCACCTTCACCGCCCGCAACGCGCGGAGGCTTGCCTGCGCGCGCAGTCTACGGACTCTAAATAAGACGTAGCGCGAGGTCCGCCTCCGCACGCACTCTACAGAGTATAAATAAGACGCAGATGTTGTCCCTGCGCACTCTACGGAGTATAAACAAGACGCGGATGCCGCGCACGCATGGACATTGTCCTTACGCGTACTCTCCGGAGTATAAATAAGATGTGGATGTTGATCCCACGCACTCTACGGAGTATAAATATGACGTGGATGTTGATCCCACACACTCTACGGAGTATAAATAAGACGTGGATGTTGATCCCACGCACTCTACGGAGTATAAAAAAATTGCGACATGGCCGAGACACCAGGGAGTGCCTCGCTTTAAGCGGCGCACCGCTTGGATATCATGCCCTCGCGCGCGTTGCACTAGGGAGTGCACCGCCTCCTTACCTCAGCACGCGTAATGCCCTCAGCCTACGCCGCAAGCGCCCGCGCTCCCCGCGGGCACTCGTTTTGAAGGTAGGGGTACGGCGGTGTCGCCTCCCTGCCTTTGTGTGTAGCGCCCTCAGCCTACGCCGCAACCGCCCGCTCTCCGCGGGCACTGTTTTTGAAGGTAGGGGAACGGCGGCTCCGCCTCCTTACCGCGGCGCGCATAGTGCCCTCAGCCTACGCCGCAAGCGCCCGCGCTCCCCGCGGGCACTCTTTTTGAAGGTAGGGGAACGACGGTGTCGCCTCTCTGCCTCTGTTCGTAGTGCCCACAGCCTACGCCGCAAGCGTCCGCTCTCCGCGGGCACTGTTTTTGAAGGTAGGGGAACGGCGGCTCCGCCTCCTTACCTTGGCGCGCGTAGTGCCCTCAGCCTACGCCGCAAGCACCCGCGCTCCCTGCGGGCACTCCTTTTGAAGGTAGGGGAACGACGATGTCGCCTCCCTGCCTCTGTACGTAGCGCCCTCAGCCTACGCCGCAAACGCCCGCGCTCCCGCGAGCACTCTTTTTGAAGGTAGGGCAACGGCGGTGTCGCCTCTCTGCCTCTGTGCGTAGCGCCCTCAGCCTACGCCGCAAGCGTCCGCGCTCCCCGCGGGCACTCGTTTTAAAGGTAGGGGAACGGCGGTGTCGCCTCCCTGCCTCTGTGCGTAGCGCCCTCAGCCTACAGCGCAGGCGCCCGCGCTCCCCGCGGGCACTCCTTTTGAAGGTAGGGGAACGACGGTGTCGCCTCCCTGCCTCTGTGCGCATCGCCCTCAGCTTATGCCGCACGCGCCCGCGCTCCCCGTGGGCACTCTTTTTGAAGGTAGGGGAACGGCGGTGTCGCCTCCCTGCCTCTGTGCGTAGCGCCCTCAGCCTACACCGCAAGCGCCCGCTCTCCACGGGCATTGTTTTTGAAGGTAGGGGAACGGCGGCTCCACCTCCTTACCTCGGCGCGCGTAGTGCCTTCAACCTACGCCGCAAGCGCCCACGCTCTCCGCGGGCACTGTTTTTGAAGGTAGGGGAACGGCGGCTCCGCCTCCTTACCTCGGCGCGCGTAGTGCCCTCAGCCTACGCCGCAAGTGCCCGCGCTCTCCGCGGGCACTGTTTTGAAGGTAGGGGAACGGCGGCTCCGCCTCCTTACCTCGGCGTGCGTAGCGCCCTCGGCCTGCGCCGCAAGCGCCCGCACTTCGCGGGCACTGTCTTTGCCATTCACCTTGTAGGTGTCGCCTCAGCGGGACGGCACGACGCCGGCGCTCGACTTCGCGGTCCGCCTCGTAGGCATCGCCTCGGCGGGACGGCACGTCTTCGGCGCTCGACGACACGTCTTCGGCGCTCGACTACGCTGTCCGCCTCGTAGGCATCGCCTCGGCGGGACGGCGCGACTTCGCCGTCCGCCTCGTAGGCATCGCCTCGGCGGGACGGCACGTCTTCGGCGCTCGACGACACGTCTTCTGCGTTCGACTCCGCCGTCCGCCTCGTAGGCATCGCCTCGACGGGACGGCACGTCTTCGGCGCTCGACTTCGCCGTCCGCCTCGTAGGCATCGCCTCGGCGGGACGGCACGTCTTCGGCGCTCGATGACACGTCTTCGGCGCTCGACTACGCTGTCCGCCTCATAGGCATCACCTCGGCGGGATGGCACGTCTTCGGCGCTCGACTTCGCCGTCCGGCTCGTAGGCATTGCCTCGGCGGAACGGCACGTCTTCGGCGCTCGACGACACGTCTTCGGCGCTCGACGGCACATCTTCGGTGCTCGACGACACGTCTTCGGCGCTCGACTTCGCCGTCCGCCTCGTAGGCATCGCCTCGGCGGGACGGCACGTCTTCGGCTCTCGACGACACGTCTTCGGCGCTCGACGACACGTCTTTGGTGCTCGACTTCGCCGTCCGCCTCGTAGGCATCGCCTCAGCGGGACGGCACGTCTTCGACGCTCGACGACACGTCTTCGGCGCTCGACTACGCTGTCCGCCTTGTAGGCATGCCTCGGCAGGACGGCACGGCTCCGGCGCAGGACTTCGCCGTCCGCCTCGTAGGCATCGCCTAGGCGGGACGGCACGGCTCCGGCGCAGGACTTCGCCGTCCGTCTCGTAGGCATCGCCTCGGCGGGACGGCGCGGAATTCAGCGTAGGAGTTCGCTGATTTCTTCGTAGGCATTGCCTCTGGGGTCTGCAAGCTACCAGTTGCATCGGCTCGCCACTCGGCACCCTCGCGCTTACTGTCGGGGAACGGGGGGCTGGGGTGGTTGATCGCGTCAGCTCGCCCATCGGAACCTCAGCGCTTGCTGTCGAGGGAGTACTGTTGTGGGGGTGGCCCAACCCCCCGTGACTGGGCCGTGCAACTAGTCCAACATGTAATAGACCCAATAGTGTAGAGGAATGTACCAGTGTAAATATACCAATGTTCTCTCATACCTTGTAAGTATTAAGGGGTAGAATGGGAATTTCCCATTCTACCCCACTCATATATATATAAACCCCCAGGAGGGGCAAAGGGGGGACATCCTCTCATTATCACCAACTCTCCCACGGCTCTAGCTCTCCTTCTCTCCTTCTACTAGTCCCCTCTCTCTCTCTCTGTTTGGCCTGTAGCCACAACAGATAACCTTGCCGATCAAGCAGAATCGGCCGATTCTGAGGAAGCTTATCATGGCATCCTCTTTGAGATTATGAAACATGCTAATGATTTGCCCAGGCTTGAGGAGGAAGTAGAGAGGGCAAGGACAATCTTGACGGCATTCGAGAACACAGCGGCTGATCCTCCAACTCTAGAAGTCGACGAAGAAGCATAAGAAGCCCAGAAGATTAAAATCTGGGAATCTCTTTTTTTGGACTTTTGTAATAAAATTGCCTTGAATTTGACTCTCATCTCAATATAGCTTCTGTAGTTCATACGACAAAGGTCTGTCAGGATTATCACATATGGTTCGTATTAAGAACTGTATGTGAAAGTTCACAGACAGTTCTTAAATCGAACCGTCTGTGATGTCTCAATTGTCACAGACGGTTCGTGTTAATAACCGTCTGTGAAAATATCATAGACGGTTACCAGTATAAACTGTTTGTGACAGTTTAATCACAGACGGTTCCGTATGAACCGTTTGTGATGTAGCCGTCCAGTATAGCCTCTTTTGTAGTAGTGTCGATAGATATGTCCCCTTTTTGAAAAACACTAGGTTACAACTTCTATTTTAGAGCCAAAAAAGAAATATAAACAAATTTATATCGTTAGTAGAATGTGTGAAGTCACAACAACAACAAACTGGCCATTAACAGATCAGGAGATGTCATCACAGTGATCCACGCCATCTTCCACTAGCTTAAGTTCAATGTGGAATAAATTTGTGGATATCTCATTCACATTCCATTTCCAATTTACATCTTATTTCGATTACAATTTTAATCTGTACAGCATTGATAATCGATTCCTTTTTTTCTTGCTTTTTTTAGATAAAGGATATAATATCCGGCCTCTACATCCACTTGGGATATACACAGCCAAAAGATACACGAGCTCTTAGGCTCAAAGCCTCAACATTGAGGAGTACACAACAGCAAGAAAAGAGCGCTTAAAGACTATGAAAAAGCTAGAAAAACTAAGCTTCAGCACTTCTTCATCGTCCTTGCTTTCAACCAAGCCCCTAACCTCCTCCAACTGAACCACCCAAACTCCAGTCTACTTTGCGTGAAGAATCCTCCGAGGCGACGTCTCCAAAGAAGCGACGAGGGTCGCCGACGCCGCCCGCCTCAACGAGACAAGGCTTTCACCTGGAGAATAGAGTACATGAGGTCTATGGAGTGCCATGACAACCCTTCAGGAAGGAAAATGGCGTCCAAAAACGTCATAGTTATCGAGACCGGTAGGAACATCGGCACGGCTTTCGCCAGCACCTCCACGGCAACCCCTGCACTACACACACAAAGAAGATCGCCACCATCACACCGGGGATCTACACGCCTTAAGGCCATGACAAAGCCATCCTTGACCTCCACGACGAGCCGCTTCCCGCTCGAGCCACGTCGAGCCATGGAACCCTGGGCAACCCAGCAGCCACAGCCTGCCGCCTCCCAGCCAATGCCGCCACCGCCGATCGGCCCTCTGGGCCTTAATGAATCGGTCCATATCAGCATCAAGCCGCTGGACCTCACGGGAGATGTCATCATCCAGCATCGGCAGCAGGAGCAGCGGCGAAACGCCCGAGGAGTTCCCAGCCCCAGCCCCGCCGCCGCCGCCGTGGCGCCGGTCCTCCAGAGAGAGCGCCAGGCCCGTCACCGCCGAGCCCGTCTGCAGGAAATCGATGGACGACATCTGCGAGTTCTCCCCCAGCAGCTCCTGCTCCCTCGGCTGCCTCCACCCCAGCCCCGTCGCGGCCGTCAACCCCACCGCGTCCACCAGCTGTGGCTGCGCGGGCTGGACCGGGAAGGCCGGCGGCGGGTTGAAGAAGGCGAGAGGCGTCGGGATCTGTCCATCGACCGGTACTGGCAGCGCGTTCCTGAAGGAGGGAGACACCGGCTGCGGCGTCGGCGCTGCCACCGCGGGGAGCGGCTGCTGGAGTCACTCCCTCCGGATCTTGCCGCCGCACGGCGAGCACTAGATCCGCCGAGCCGCCCCCTCGACGCTGCTAGCCGCTGCCATCTCGAACCCAACGCCCAGATCTGGAAGCCGCCGTCCAGATCCAGGCCCGAGAGCCCCGCCGCCGCCTTCCTAGCACCCGCACGAGCCTCCGGCGGCGTGCTCCAGCGGCGGCAAGGCGGATTAGGGGGGGGGGGAGGGGGGAGCCGGCGCTGGGGCGAAAGCGAAGGGGTCTATAGCTTTTCCTCGGAGAACCTCTGGAGGACAAATGAAACCCTAAAAAGCATGCAATGCTGGGGAGAGGGGGGAGGGGAGTCTAATCCTACATAAATACCCAAGAGAAGAAACCAAAATTTTACTGCAAACAACATGATCTTATTTTCGCTCACTGTCACTGGCGCCCTTCTAGTCGCTCTGCTCCGTGCCCTCGCCTCCGACCAGGTACAGTTTTTGGCCGTCATTGACAGTGTCCACGTCCTGCACCCTCGCTCCATCCTCGCAGAGCAAGCGCAGGCATGAGCCGGACAAGTTGAGCTTCTCCTGGGCAGACCTGATGAGTCCCTCGATCGTGTGAGGAATCCACAGAACCGCCCCTTCTTTCCGTTTGTCATCAGCGTCCCATGGATGGTAAGGGAACACCGAGCATCGTCTCGGGTGCATTTTGTCTGCAAATAGAAGTTAATTTCCGTCAAAAATGTATGATGTGCAGGTAACTTCGCAGAGATTCTGAGCTTCTGAACTTGCCTCTCACTTCTTCGCCGCGTGTGGGGAACTTGGAGAGCTCTTCGGCTTTCGCCTGTCCCAGTAGCAGCATCAGCGACTTGCTACCACACTTGCGCCCTTCGTCAAGTGGAGTGGTGCCCCATCTGCATACATCCATGGCAATGTCAAGCGAGCCTTCAAAGTTACAAACTTGATAGTCCCAAACCTGATGCATGCATCAAAGATGAAACATTCTTTTGCAGTACCTGTCTGTTGAGAACACGCTTGCGCCTGCGTCTACCAGCATCTTCGCGATCAGATACAAGCCCTCCGCAGCGGCTATGTGGAGAGGAGTGCGGTGGTCGTAGTCTTTCGAGTTTGGATCAACGCCGTAAGCTAGAGCCCTCCGAATGAAATCCGAGTCTCCCTTTGAAACTGCCGTACAGAGATGGCTGCCGGCATTCTTGAGGCTCAGTTTGGCTCCTTTGCTAAAGAGCAGTGCGGCCATCCGGTCGTGCCCCTGCTTGACTGCCTCCAACAAGGGTGTGTTCCCAAATTTATCTGGTTTGGGGAAAAAAGGTAAATGCAAAAATGTGTGAGCATATACAATAGTACTATACAAGAAACAAGAAATGACAATAGGGATGGCACTGAACTGAGTGAACATACCGGTAAGATCGATATCAACCCCTTCGTGGATAAGGAACTGCACGACATCTTCATACCCTTTGGAAGCTGCAAGATGCTGCGAGGAAGGTGATGATTACGTCAGACATACATTATGTACCATGAAGAGAACAATGCTCCGAATTTCAGAAACAGATGTGCAACTAAGCATATCCTAGCTGTTCATACCAAAGGAGATCGCCCATCATAATCGGTGTTCGTTGGATCCGCTCCTGCCCGGATTAAACCTTTGAGCTGATGAAGGTCACCGTAATAAGCTGCACTATTTACTCTTAAGGTGAGCTCCGCCTCTCGCTTCCCTATATGGAATGTGATGTCGGATTCTAGTAGTTTGATCCGCCCACCATATTCATTGCTCTGCGGTCAGAGGAACACATCAAGAGATATCCACTAAGTTGTAGTTGTACAATTTGATAAAATAAGAACTGTCATGTTGACAGTTTATGCTGCGTACCTCAGAAAGGTTGCTCAAAATTTTTTGTCCATCAACGAAATAGATCTCCAATATGTTTGTGAAGGACTGTTTATCGAGCCGCAAGAGCCTACAAAGTTCGCAGACACGAACAGTGCAGGGCTGTGGAATATTGCAAAGAACAGCAATTTCTCCGAAAGAACTTTCAGGCTCCAACATTAAAATAGTCTCTTCTTGGCCATCTTCACCAATGCCAACACCTTCCTGAACAGCACAGGAACATAGAATAACTGAGTATCAATATGTAACTAGTTATAAATGTGGAGCCACCGCAAGAAATTTTACAGTATGTAATACTTTGATTAAGAAAGCATTCAATACCAAGCTCATCTGAATACAGAAAGAATAAAAAAACAGCAATTATCCCAAGCCTGAACTCACCAGCACACCATGACAGACAAAGTACAACTGATCAACTGCGCTTCCTTGCTCCAAAATAACCTCTCCCGGTAGGAAGAACTCTTCTTGCAGCCTGATCACCTGCCAAGCGCAAGAACATGTTAGAGATATCTTGGGAAATTTTTCCATAGTAAAATTTATACAGTAGATCAACATACATAATTTGGCCAGAAGAAAATGGTACTTACAATCTGTTGAATGAATTCTGTTGAACAGCCTTTGAACAGTGGAACGCTTTCAATATATGGCTTGTACAGTGTTTGAGAAATCTGCAAACACAATACAATGTATCATCAGTCACAACTCACAACAGACAAGAACGCAGTTGATAAAAAAAAATATAAAGATGTAAAGACTTGCGAAGTACTAGTATTGTAAGCTGATAATTATAGAAAAGACAGTTTTCAGAACTGTATCGCAGGACTGCAAGATATTAGATATGCAAAATATGGCTCGTCACCTTTGCACGAATAGAAATTGGGATATCCTGAAGTACGGAAGCTTCAGTGTAGCTGCTCTCGTACTGCAACCTCAAGTGTCCCTTGATCTGTTCTCTTATGTCCTTTCCAAGTTTATTTCTGTTCATATACCTGATAACTTCTTTCATTTTGTCCCTAAATCGCTCGGTTTTTGAGCCTTTGACAATAAGTGCAGTCATGTTACCGATGAGGTAAGCTCCAAGAATCATATCAAAGGAAACATAAATCATGACAAATATCATTTCCCTAACATTTACAGCACGAATGTCCCCATAACCTGCAGAGGAAAAAATATTTTTAGCATTTTAAAATATGCATGCTAAGTTTTTCAGATATCAGAGATGGAAATGCGAAAAGCTGTGTGTTGAAAATGAGACCATAACTTACCAACAGTTGCCATGGTGACAATAGCAAAGTACAATGATGTTATATAACGCTTGGCAAGATCAATCTCCCTGAAATGGGAATAATTGTAGTCTCCCAACTGCAAACTCCCTATCCATGTGTACCCTTCCATTGATTCAGGAAGTGTCGTGGCCAGGTAATAGAAGATACATGCTGCTGTGTGTGTGCAGTAGAGCTCCACAACTATGAGTTTCACTATCCTTGTGAACAGGTAATTCACACGGATGTCCTTTTCCAAACTCTTGAAGAATTCTGTGACCTTCATAGCCCTTGTTAAGCGAATCCACAATAGGTATCTTACTTCTTCTTTACTTCCACAAGCCTGTTTTAGAAATCGTCATATAAAAACGAAGACAAGGTAAATGTTAACCTCAGCATAAACACCACACCATATGTTAACCAGTGAAAAAAAGTTAGCGAAAGTCAGTAACCTTGTAGATAACATCCCATGGGAAGCAACCAAGAAGATCAAAAATGAAGCTTGATTTGCAATACCTGAATTCAGAGAGCACAGAAATCAGTGGTTGAAGGTCATATTTGAGTTATGGAATAACATATTTCATAAAGTACAAACGCCTAATAAGAAGCTCCCTTATATTCTTGCAAGGAAGAAAAATTAAATGTACAACTTGCAATTGCAAATGCCCTTTCGCAAAAGCATTTCCATTTCAGCAACTTCCAAAGAATTGAGTGTTCCAACATATCACTTTTAAGGTCCACCAATTCCGATATCTATATATCTACAAACAATTGGTGATATTAAAGGTACCTCCTTCATTTTAGAGATATAGAAAATCCCACAAAAATCCTTAAATCAGAAAAAAAAGTAAAATTCCTAGAAATTCTCTCATTAATTATGAGAAAAAAGATCTATACCACTTAAAAAGAAGATCTATACCACTTATTTCGATGGGGCTAGATTATAATAGTCTAGATTAATCATATATAGATATTGCAACGGTTACAACTATATAACAAATATAGCTATACTTTTCAAAGGTATTAGAGATATATAGCGAATACAATACGTTGCAGTATCTAGCCACGCAATTATGTGAGACATTCCGGTAGTTTTTCAAAGGATAAGATGCAAATCTAACAAGTACTTAAAATATGCAAATATAAGGCAGTAATGCAGTGCAAGTTCCACTTATTCTAGTCGTACAATTCAAGCAAGCGATGAGGAAATATTACCGGAGGGCAATAGAGGTGGGATTGTATACGATTCGGTACGTGTCAGGGTCACGGTAGGCCACGAAAAACCTCACAACAATATCAATAAGGAAGGCAGTCTGGCCGGCTATGTCCAAGAAGAACAGGTTCCTAGGGAGCCCTCTGAAGAAGCCAAATTCCAAGGGCGTAAAGAAGGAACTATACACTGCCCAGACCAGTATGAACCTGGTCCATAACCGATACCACCTGCAGCGACACCATCCAAAAAGAAAAAAATCACAGTTCAGTAAATTAGCGCCCCAGTTAACATAGTTTACATTGAAACAGTGCAGAATATTCATTGTATGATTGGTTAAAAAGACATGGATAAGAAACAACATTCTCCAAGGCTCCAAGCTCACAAAATATTCAACCTTAATTGACCAAAGTTGTTGATCAACAACCATATAATTTTGTTGCCTAGGAAGGTTCAAATTGATTGAGAAAGTAGCTAGAACCACACACAGCCTTTGCTAATTAGGTCAAAAGAGGTAGCTAGGCTAAATGGGCCCTCTGTTTAAGCATTGCTGCACACAGCAGAGTTTATCAATTGTCCCAGGTGAATTCATACACGCATCCCATCATGCACATGCACATGTCTGGGATGATGTGGCCGTGAGTGGGTTCCTCTTGTGCACCGATCTAATGGTATTGACAATAAACTAATTGGAACGGAACCACTTGAAATGAAATAAATTAAGAAGATGCTAGGAATGTTGCAGAGCCACCTCATCTCCAAGAGGATCTGTCACAATCAGCAAGAAAGGATGATACAAAGAACCAAAGGCATGCTCAGAAGATTTCACTTTTTTATCATGCGATTATTTAAATCCCGAGCATAAAAGCTAGCTCAACAGAAAAAATTACAGTTTTACATCTTAATGTTAAAAAATTGGCAATAAAGCCATTTGACCTGTGGTGCCATACTAATTAATCCTCCTGTAGAGTACACAGTTTATAACAATTGATCTAGTTTAAGTAGCCTGCTGAACTAAAAGTTTCAAAACCATCAAACACACCAATTCCACAAAACATTGGCTTCATAATCTGCCAAACTGGATCTAAAAGTGAAAAGTATGCATACTGTCACTTACTCAGTTTTGATTACAAGCGATCACTGCTAATCAAAACTAACACTGTCGACGTCAAGCAAATACAATAGCCGTCAAGAGATCCCTACATGACCGAATAGATTGCCAGCCTACGTATCAACTTAATATTCCTTAAGATAATGATTCCAGCTACGGATTAGCGGCTTGCCCATAATAGTCCAAAAAATGCTTCGGCCATCCTGATCAATACTTAAGGTCACTCAAACCATCTATCCAAATCAATGAAGTAATGAAATCAAATTTGGAGTGCAGAACTATTACACCTGGTTGGCTGTGAAGAGGAAGGTTACTCGTATAAGCTATAGCTCAGTTGCCGTATTGTGATAAGCACACACACCTTGCCCATTACATATTGTATTGGTTGATTTGCGTGGTAACAACTACATACACATGTATGTGCAACCAATCCCTATGTTAATGTTCCTTGCCTTCAAAAAAATCTATGAACCTCAGTATTCAGGTATTTTACGCCATGAGAAAAATATCTCAAGTTGGAAGGTATTACAATATTTTGATGCTGCCTGAAGACAAAAAGAACCCAGAGAAAAAACAAAAGAAAAGAAAAGATGAAAGTAAAAACAATTTCTGGAATATTTGAATATTCATGTCATGCATACAATAGAAATAAAGCAAAAGGTACTGCTTTCTTAATTCTGTTGAGCTTCCTGAGAGAAAATGAAAGGAAAATTTTTCGTTTTTCCCTATCCTTATCAAAAATCAATTCAGTTTCATTATCACCTTGAAACATGCTCTTCATCAATAGGTAAAATCTTCTGTATCTATTGCGCTGCACATATTTCATTCCATTCCATCTAATTCTGCTCGTTCTGCTATCAAAACAATGCGTCCGCGGCAGACTTACAAACAGTTCAGTTTTCATTGCCAAATTAACCAAGCTATGCCATCGCTGCTAATATGTGGACTCTAACAAAACATGCCTCGCCTAATCTGACAAACTTAAGGAGCATCTGACTTATTTGGCTCCATGTAGCGATCGACTCTGTCAGTAAACCCGGATTACGAAAAAAAGAAAACGAAATAAAAAAGGAGAAAGTCCGTGCAACAACAGGTAGTAAAGTGAACGCAAGCTGATGTTTCTATGGCCGGCAAAGCCAATCCCGTGAACCAAGCGAAAGGTAAGCTACATGTTGCTGCTCAAGCAAGCTTGCCCATCTGGCGAGCTGATCAACCAACGAGCTTTTTTTATTTTTTTGATGTGTGGCTCTGTACTGTGATGCACACTCTGTTCAGCATGGTAGAATAAGCTCTTCAGAAACGATTGGATCGAAAATAAGATAGAAAATTCGGGGGAAATGCCTGCCGGTAGAGCTCCCTCGTAATAATTGGCAAAAACCAACAAAAATATACGAAAAATCCAAAAAAAAGATTTTTTTTCTGTTGCTGCTTGCTTCATTATGCAACGTGCGCGCGGAAGCATCGAGAACGTACGAAATTGGGGAGCGGGAGGGAAGCTAGTGGCCGTACCTGTTGTCGGGGTGGATGACGAGGTCGTGGAAGAAGCCATCCTCGCCGTCTCCGGCGGAGAGGCGGCGCCGGCGCCGGCGGAGGCGACCGAGGCGGAGGTCGGAGCCGAAGAGCGCGAGGCGGCTGCCCCGCGACGACTCGAGCCGGTCCGGCACCACGTCCACCTGGTACTCCTTCTCGTCCTCCTCCGCCTCATCCTCCTCCACCCTCCTCTTCGACCCCAGCCCCCTCCCCATCGTCGCGAGCGCACAGCACTACGCGGCACGACTCCCCGCGTGTGCGGTGGCGGCGCGGCTCACAAGGCGAGAGGTGGCGGCGCGGTGGTGGTGGGGCTTTGGTCGTGTGGTTTGAAGTCGAAGGTGGGAGGGAGGGGAGACGGGGCTATTTATATAGTGAACATTGGGAGCGGAGCACCGGGAGGTGAAGTGAAGGGGTTTACCATTATGACCACCGCGGTGGGGTGCGCTACGGTTGGTCGGCGATCGTGAGGTTACCACGGGTGACGGCGGCGGCAGGAGATTCCTGGATGCTGGGAGAGGGAGAAGACGACCTCCAAGAAATGGCAAAAGCAAAGAGAAAATTGGATATATCATATATATACCATCGAAAAGCAAAAGTCATTTGAAACACCGTGTATTTTTCTCGGTTCCTGCAGAAATTAAACGGTTTTCTGTAAAATTTCTGGAATTCCTAGGTCTCAAACCAGCCTAAGTAGAGTTTTTAAATTTTTTGCCGGAAATGAATTGTTCACTGTCCAAACAGACCCTGTTGTTCTTTTTTATTTTGTTGAGCGTTTGGATTGACCTCAATTTTGAGCTTTTTCTTCGGAGCTATGGCTTTTTTCGGGGGGGAATTGCAAGCAGTAACACAGCTGCATCCGAGATTAAAATTTTGCAAATTGCAATATGTGTACTTCTCGAAGTCTGGATGAAACAACGGTTGAGATCAACTTCGAAAAGGACATCTGTAGAATATTGATGCGTTACATCATGACTCCATCGGCTATATAAAAAAATCACTTCAGCAGTTTCTTTTCCGTCATGCAAAGTGCTCCATTCATGCATGGTACGCATGGCAATCTTAATTTTTGTTTTTAATTTGGAATGAGTTTGCGGTTCAGAAAATAGTGAAAGCCCTGCCATGTCACTGTATCAATTTGCAATAGCAGCAGCGAGCCAGCGACACATGTGCACGTAACACAATATGCAGAAGAATGATTGGTCAGCCATAATCATGCGTGCTCTCGAACAGTAACTAACCATGTAGGCCATGTTTAAAAGTATTATGCCTACGAATTTGCCAACTTGATTTCAAATTGAAGTTCAAACTTAAAATTCAACCGGATTTCAAAATTTTTCAAACCCAAAACCTCCCTTGGGCTTAGCCCGACTCGTTCCCCCCTTCCCTGGCCCAGTTGGCTTTCGGCCTGGCCCACGTCGGCCCAAGACACCCTCTCCGCCGTTCGCACACTGGACGCACACCGCATGCATGCTAGGCGCACCGTGTGCACTCCCAATCCGCACCCGCCATGTGCATAGTCAGCACCGCCTCCTCCTGTGCGCTCCTGTGCGCCATAGTGCCAGCTAGGCTCCGCCCTCACCCCTCTCTCCCTCCCTTCTCCATGCACCGTGCGCCATGCCCGCTTTCGCCGCTCTTGCGCCATAATTGTGCCGCATGCCCAGGATCTTTGCAATCGACCATTGTCTCTGCATGTCTCCTCCGTAACTCTCCTCGCATATGTCTGCCCCTCGCGCTGGCTTCGCCCCCTTGCCCTGTGCCTAAGCCGTGCGTCGAGCTCTGCTACCCTCAGCTTTCGCCTTCCATAACGCCTTCAATGGCTGCCTTCACCCCTTCTCGGCCATAAAGCCTCCTTACCACCTCCACCTACCCTCAATTTATCCCACTCAGCTCCAATCCACCACCTCTAAGGGCCCTAAGCAGATGTGGTGAGAGAGACGAGAGGCTTTAGGGGAGAGGAGAGGCCGACACCATCGGAGTTGAGCAGCGGATGGGTGGCGGCGCAAGAGCATTGGTCGCCGTTGGGGGAGGGGAGAGGCCACAGAAAGACAGTTGAGCCACGACGGCAGTGGTCGATTGGAGTCAAGCGGTGGTGCCAGGGATCGATTGGAGTCGAGTAGTAGTGGCTGGAGTCAATCGTTGGCGGTGCCGATTATAGGATCAAGGATAACCAACTAGAGGGGGTGAATAGGAGATTTTAAAATTATTTTGGCTAAATCACGGTTTTTAAGCAAATATGAACTAAAATTCGTTTTGCACAATTCAAAACCTAAAAGTTCTATGTCTCATTATGGCACCAATAAACTAAGTCTAGGAAACATACAATTTTAGCTAAACAAATCAAGTAATTAATCACTAAAAATGTAAATACAAAAAGTAAAGGGCAAGAGAAATAAACCACACGATGAAGACAAGAACTTTCCCTGTGGTCTAGAAGACTTGTTGATCTTCCCTAATTTACGTTGAGGGAGCTTGAATGAATCAAGCTAGCTCCTTGCGCAACTTGAGCATTTCCTCAATATACTAAGGTAGCTCTTTCCCACTCTGGGAGGTGAGCTCTAACCTTCACAACCATATCGGGTCTCTTCATAAGTTTCTTGAAGAGGTCACTGGGCCAACTCCAAGTTGTTTAGGTGTCAGCAACCACCAAGAGTAATAAGCTAATGATGCTTGCTTGATGGTTTTCAAGTGCCACAAAGATCAAACTAAATGATGCCATACACTTGGATGATCTTAACAACCTCAAAATGTGAAACTAATGCAAATGTATCTCTCTGAAAAATAGCTACTGCCAACTAAAATATAGTCATACCGCAATGCAGTCATACTGTTGAGGTACTACCGGTCAAGAACAGCGGTAATACCGTTTCGGTTGAAGTCCAAAATAACACATCTCTAAAAATAATGTACCAGTATGTAATACCCGGTAGTACTGATGCAGCGGTACTACTGCGGTTACAACAACGGTCATACCGGTTTTCAAAGAAATTTTAGAGAGCGTTAAAAAATTGAATTCAAATGTATGCATGCACTAAAATTGATCAATGCAGCATATGATTATCTTTAAGCTACTAGTCATGATCCCTCTTAATAGTATGACATCTAGCTTAGCAATTTGGTATTAAAATCACTATACGCTAAGACCAATAAAATCTATAAAAGATGTCTTTAGGCTAATTTATACCTTTACCTTGAGTCTTGTCTTAGTCATTTCGATCCCTAGTCATCTTTACATGTTTTTCTATGATCTCATCCAAATCTAGGACTAAACATTTTAATCATCTTGATAAACACATTAATTCCTTAAACATAGTTGTTATTAATTACTAAAACTATTTTTAAGAATCTAAATGCTTCAGTAATCAGCTAGAGTTGAGCGGCAGAGGGGAGACAGTGAGAGATCCTGAGCTTAAGATGTGGTCGATGCTTCCATTTCAGGCAAATAACCGGTGAGAGCAAAGAATTCCTTCTAGTTCTAAATACCCTCTTGGAATTAGCTCTAGAATCGTCAAGTCCAAATTCGATGGCAGCCAAACAACTCAGTCCATGGAATCGAATTCCAATTCCATGATTCTAGAGCCAATTTCTGACAACCAAATAAGGTATGAAATTTATTCATTCCAAACAAGGTATAACAAATATACAACGCCGCCCCGCTCGTTTTGGCTTTAACTTCTGGTTTCTGGCTTATTTTTCACTATTCATAATTTTCATCTTTTTCTGTACTTTTGGTTTTTTTAAGCTTTTTTGCCGGTTCTTTTTCTCGTATTCATTTGCGTTGTCCGTGATGAAGTAGCATATTTTTCTATTTTTAATTTTTTTTAAATTTAATTACGCCAAATAAGCCACTTTCAGTTACAGTGAAATTTCAACCGCTACAGTGTAATTTCAGGTATAAACTGTTAGGAAACCAGGACTCTATCTGGAGTCCTTATCTAATTGGGCACCCCCACCGTAGACTATAAATAGGGGCCTAGACCCCCCCTCATGATGTACCCCGATGCAATCTAAAGCAATAAAGAAAGACCAGGAGTTCTCTCTACCTCTCTGTGTTCAATCTATTATTCTGTGATTCTGTGATTGATTCGTTCTTGTTCTAAGCAGAGAAATCGTTCGGACTGGTCGCCAGCGACGGTTTCTCAACACGTTATCAGCACGACTTCGCTCCGGTAAACGAGGTAATCATCGAAGCACAGATTGAATTTTCTAGATCGCTTTTGAATCTGTATTTTCTTTTCGCGTTCTAGATTGAATCTCTACGGTGCAAATCCGCCCTAATTTACCGCGAGCAGACTTGAAGTCGCCGGCACAATGCCGATCGGTAGATTGTGAAACGGGGTAGATGTTGATTGCACTGTAGAACGATGCAAATCCACCCTAAATCTACCGCGAGCAGATCTGAAATCGCCGGCACAATGTCGATCGGTAGATTACGAAAACTGGGTAGATGTTGATTGCATCGTAGATTGAAAATAAATTTTGCATGATCTCTATATTCTGTCATTGCACGAAAGAAATCGCATTAGAAACATCCTGATCCTGCATGATCATCATATGGAGATTTCGCATCTAATTCTTCCTGTTATACATGGCATTGCACAAGAAAAAAAATCTGTTGTTGCACCCGCCACCCGAGAAAGTGGCCCGTAGCCACCCAATCGCCGGTCGGCCGCCCCGCATGGTAGGCCAACCAGGCCGCCGCCTTGGGTTCTTGCACCCGCACGCGCATCACTACTCGGCTTCATGCCGGTCGACGCCGCCCAAAGCCGGTGCCCCCCGCTGTGTTGCCCGAAGCGCCACGCCGCCCGAAGCAGCCTCCCCGCAGCTACCTCGCCGGTCCGGCCTCGGCCCGAAGCCGTCTCGCCGTCGGCCTCTTTGGCCCTTGTGCGCGCAGTCCCGAATGACGCCGCCGCCTCGGCCTAGCCGCGCCGCTGCCCTCGAGCTTGCTGCCCGTAGCCGCAAGCCGCCGCCGCCTCGCACGGTGCCGCTAGCCGCCAGCCCCGGCCGACGACCGCGCCCCGACCTGGCCCGCACGCCAAAGTCTTCACGCGCCGCCCTCCCGCCTCGGCTCGCCAGCACGCCGGCCCCACCGGCTTCGCACGACGCACGGCCGCTCCCGCGCCGCCGCACGGCGCACGGCCTCTCCCGCGCCACCGCACGGCGCCCGGCCACCTCCGTCGCCCCACAGCCCGCGCCGGCCCGAAGCCGCCACGCGCCTGCCCCTCCGGTCGCCCGCATAGCCTCCGGCTTCCGCCCGCCCCGCTCCGACCTGCCCGGCCGCCCCATGCCGACGCCGCGCCGCCACCCGAGGCCGGCACCCGCTCCACCCGCGCCCGCCGGGGCTTTGGCCCTTCCCGCCGCCGCCACTAGAAATTGGGGGAGGGGAAACCCTAAACTCCCTCCCCCCCTACTCCTTTGTGGTTGCCGGCCGAAGAGGCCACATGGGCCAATCGGGTATGATGGGCCGGGACAGCGGGCCGGAAAGAAAAAAAATATAGGGCCGACATCGAAAATCTGAAAAAAAAAACCTAGTTTTCGGGAAATTACCAGCAAGCCCTAAAAATTGCATTGAGGTCCCGATTTTGCAGAAAAGGCATTGTAGTTCTGAAAATTGCAAATAAGCCCTTAAATTTTACGAGCGGGTCCAGAATTTTGCAGAAAACCCCTCGGTAAATCAGAAAATTACACGAATTTTCCTCTGAACTGGAAATTTGCGTAAAAACCCTCAGAAATTGCAGAATTCACTTAAAGTATATATTCTAGCATAAAAGGGCCTCGGGAATCCGAATTTTGCATTATTGTTAGCATTTGAAGCTTATTTATTTCTGCCATTATTACTTTCTGTATTTTCTGTATTTATTTACTGTTTTGGTTAATTGTAATTGTTTTAATTGCTTTTAATCACTGAAATTAGCAGTAAAATTATAGAAAATGCACAGAAAATTATGAAACATTATGGGAATCTATTGTACCACTTTATTTACCTGTAGTAAATTTTCCATGCATGTTTACCTGCAGTAAACTTATTTTATTTCGTCCATACACATGTAGATGACTGGAATTTCGAACCGGGAGTTCGAGGAGCTGGCCCAGCATGGCCGAAACTATCTGACATGGGCATCCGATGTCGAGATTGTGCTTGGGGGCCGGAAGCTCGGCGCAGCTATTGGGATAAGCGGACAGAAAGACGCTAGACCCACACCTGAGGAGAATGATCAGGCACTTCATTTTCTCAGGCACCATCTCTGCTCAACTCTCAAGAATGAGTATATGGCAGAGAGAAATGCGCTAGCACTCTGGACCGCACTCAAGAAGCGGTTTGAGAGGCTCAAGTACACCATTCTTCCTCAAGCAGAGCAGGAGTGGATCAGACTGAGGTTTGCCGACTTTAAAACGGTCGGGGAGTACAATTCTGCCTTGCACAGGATTTGTACAAACCTTAAACTCTGTGGCAAGGAGATCACAGAGGACCAGAAGATCGAGAAGACCCTGTCCACTTTCCACCCCAGTGCTGTACAGGTTGCCCGCAACTATCGTCAAAACGGCTACAAGGAGTACGCCGAATTGATTGATATGATGCAGGTAGCCGAGGCTCAAGACGAACTTCTCCGCAAGAATTACGTCTCGCAGCCACAAGGCAGCTCCGCTGGCCATGAAGCCAACGCTAGCAGCCTCAAGGTGCGAAAGCCCTTGATGAAGAAAAGGGGGAAGAAGGGTAAGATCGTTGCCCAGAAAGGCAAGTCAGATGCTCCAAACGACAAAAAGGCTAAAAAGAGTGACAAGACCTATGGCCAGCAGAACCAGGGTTGTTACAAATGTGGCAAGTGGGGACATTGGTCGCGGATATGCAAAGCACCGCAACATGTCATTGATGCCCACCAAGCTCAGAAGAAGAATGGCAAAGGGCAACCTGAAGCCCACTTTGCAGTCATTGAGGGGGAGCAGCCTGAGCAGTTGCCGGAGATGATGGAGGTTGAGTCCATCCCGGCAGCAGCACCCCCTTACGACTTAGAGGCAGCCACAGCCATGATCTCTCTTGAAGAGAATGTCACTGCTGAGAAAATAGCCGAAGAAGTCGATGATTTTCTAGTTGATTCGGTCTGATGCACAGAATGCATGAGATGTTAATTGTCATTTATTTTGTGTTAAATGGACAAGTTTAGAACTTGCATGGTTGGTGCTTTAGGATTTTGCTTTCTCGTAATGGTTGGATGATTTTGGAATAAAGCATTCATTTATTCAGTTTATGATGGCATGTTCTGTTCTGGTATTAGCGTATTTTATTTATGTGTTGAATGCCTTCTAATACATGTTAATTAAATACGTTATATTAGAACACGTGTGGCGCCCTATGGAGGAAGTATGCCTTGCCGATAGCGGCACAACGAATACCATCTTAAGAGAGACTAAGTATTTCCAGTCGATCCGTAAGAGCAATGGCAGCCTTACGACAATCGCCGGAAGCGATGCATGTATAATCGGTTCTGGAAGAGCCACAATTATACTTCCCATGGGCACAACTTTGGTCATTGAAGAAGCCTTATTGTACCCAGAATCGACTAGAACTCTCCTAAGTTTTAAGGATATTCGCGCCAATGGTTTCCACGTTGAGACTGACGAAGAGTACGGTAAGGAATACCTGCTCATCACAAAGCGCGAAGAGAATGGCAAAAGAATATTAGAAAAGCTTCCTTCACTTGAAACTGGGCTATATTATACCACAATTAAAGCGCCTGCAGCGTACACTGTTCTGAAAACAGTGTTTAGAAGCTCTGAACTCTTCTGTCTCTGGCATGACAGATTAGGCCACCCAAGTCTTAGGATGATGAGAAACATAATAAATAACTCGCATGGGCATAATATTAATGTGAAGAATTTCCCGAATCATGAAGATTTTGTGTGCCCTGCATGTGCCACCGGGAAACTGATAACTAGACCCTCCACTCTGAAAGTGAAGGATGAAGTCCCTGCATTCCTGGAACGCATCCAGGGAGACATTTGCGGTCCCATTCAGCCCGTCTCAGGGCCATTTAAGTATTTCATGGTGCTCATTGACGCTTCTTCGAAGTGGTCATATGTGGGTTTATTGTCCACAAGAAACCACGCCTTTGCAAAATTGATCTCGCAGATCATTCGCATCAGAAATGTGTTTCCTGATCATCATATCAAATCCATTCGAATGGACAACGCCGGAGAATTTACTTCGAAGGCATTTGATGATTATTGCATGGCGATGGGAATTGCAGTTGAGCACTCGGTACCGCATGTCCATACCCAGAACAGTTTGGCAGAGGCTTTAATTAAAAGAATTAAATTTATTGCCCGACCCCTCTTGCATAAAAGTAACTTGCCAGCTACATGTTGGGGACACGCAGTCCTTCATGCAGCGAATCTCATCAACCTTAGACCTTCGGCCTACAACATCCATTCACCTATGCAACTAGCGCAAGGGTCACCACCGAAAGTTTCCCACCTTAGGAGGTTTGGATGTAAGGTTTATGTACCGATACCACCTCCGCAGCGAACTGCAATGGGCCCACTCCGCAAGACTGGGATATACGTTGGTTATGAGACTGCATCCATAATCAGGTATTTGGAACCCATGTCTGGAGATTTGCATACTGCCCGCTTCGCTGATTGCATCTTTGATGAAGATAATTTCCCGTCATTAGGGGGAGGAAATCAACCCGTTGATGAAAAATGTCGGGAAATTACATGGGAAGCCACGGGAATTCATGCACATGACCCGCGCACTAGTGAAACTGATAAAGAGGTCCAGAAGATCATCGATTTGCAAGCATTAGCAAATCAACTGCCCGATCACTTTAGTGATTTGAAGAGCGTGATTAAGTCGCATGTGCCTGCACGCAATGCACCGGAAAGGGTTGAAATACCAAAGAAAATTGAAGGTATCCCTAATCCCGTCCAGAGGCCTCAGAATAAAAGGACGAGAACTCCGGTTCCTCGAGTCCAAAGTAACCGGGGACGCCCGGCGAAAAAGGATAAGAGAGATTTACCACAGCTGATCACTGAAGTCCCCCAGAATGAGAAGGGGAGCCAGTTGAGACCTGGCACAAGTATGACACCTTCCGAAAAGGGCATACCGGATCTGAATATCCCCATCGGCATGGATGTGTGCGCACACATCGGAGCCGAAAAACTAAAGGGACTTGCCACCGCAGTTGAAAGAAGCGATGTGCAAGGTGAAGCTCCAGAAGAAGCAACTCATGAAGAAATAGCTATAAATTATGTGCACACGGGAGAGTCCCTGAATAGGACAACAGTTAATATCGATATCTATTTCGCAAAGAAAATTGCCACCATCATCGATCTTGATCCCGAGCCTGCATCGCTCGCTGAATGTAAGAAAAGATCAGATTGGGAAGATTGGAAGAAGGCAATAGCAACTGAATTGCTATCTCTGAACAAAAGAGAGGTGTTTGGGCCCGTATGCCACACACCTCCCCACATACACCCCGTTGGGCACAAGTGGGTATTTGTTCGAAAGAGAAATGAAAGAAATGAAGTAGTGAGATACAAAGCAAGGCTGGTAGCCCAAGGTTTCACTCAACGTCCTGGAGTTGATTATGAAGAAACCTACTCCCCAGTCATGAGTGGAATTACCTTTAGATACTTGATCTCAATGGCAGTGAACTTGAATTTAGAAATGAAATTGATGGATGTTGTGACTGCATACCTTTACGGTAACTTGGATTCGGAGATTTACATGAAAGTCCCTGAAGGAATTCCTCTCCCGAACCAAGACAGAGCAAATAGAAATCTGTACAGTGTGAAACTCAGAAAGTCACTGTATGGACTGAAACAATCTGGAAGAATGTGGTATAATCGCTTGAGCGACTTTCTCTGCAAGAAAGGCTACACGAACAATGAAGACTGTCCTTGTGTTTTTATACGGCGATCCCAGAATGGATTCTGTATAATCTCTGTGTATGTAGATGATCTGAATATCATCGGGACAGCCGAAGACATAAAAGAAGCAAGCTCCTACTTGGAGTCAGAATTTGAAATGAAAGATTTGGGTAAGACCAAGTTTTGCTTAGGCCTGCAGCTTGATCATGTCCCTGAAGGAGTCTTGGTACATCAGTCGACCTACACCCAGAAGGTGCTCGAAAGGTTTGGCTTTGAGAAGGCATTTCCCTCGAAAGTACCGATGATTGGTAGGTCTTTACAGCAAGAAAAAGATCCTTTCCGACCTAGGGAAGAGGGGGAGGAAGTCCTGGGACCGGAATTCCCATACTTGAATGCAGTGGGAGCACTCATGTATTTAGCAAACTGCACTAGACCGGATATTGCATTTGCCATGAACCTGTTAGCAAGGTACAGTGCAGAGCCCACCAAAAGGCATTGGCAGGGCATAAAGGACATTTTCCGATACCTCCAAGGTAGCAAAGACCTCGGATTGTTTTACAGAAAGAATCAAGATCTGAACTTGATTGGCTATGCAGATGCTGGGTATCTGTCAGACCCGCATACCGCTAAGTCACAAACAGGCTATGTATTCCTGTGTGGTGGAACTGCAATTTCATGGAAATCGTCTAAGCAAAGCCTGGTAGCTACTTCGACGAACCACTCAGAAATTATAGCACTGTATGAAGCCGCACGAGAGTGCGCCTGGCTCCGCCGAATGGTTCACCACATCCAGCAGTCATGTGGGATGAACATTGTGCAGAACCCCACAATTATCTATGAAGATAATGCCGCTTGCGTTGCACAAGTGCAAATGGGCTATGTGAAAAGTCATCTCACAAAGCATATCAACCCCAAGTTCTTCTATGCACATGAATTGCAAAGGATGGACGAGATTAAAGTACTGCATACTAAGTCATGTGAAAATCTCGCAGATTTATTCACTAAGTCACTCCCCGCATCTAGCTTTGAAAGGTGCGTGCGTGGAATTGGAATGATGAGACTTAGAGAAGTGCAGAATTCAGGGGGAGAATTCTCACAAGCCCGCTAATAAATCTTGATCATGAAGATTAAGTACCCAAAATAAAGTCCTGTAGACCAAATGAATTTGGGTGAATTGTACTCTTTTTCCCTTGACGAGTTTTCCATGAAGTTTCTCGACCAAGGTTTTTAATGAGGCAATTCGTGCATCGCAGCATCACATGTATCATGTACTCTTTCTCCAAATTTTTCCCACTGGGTTTTTATGGAGTTTTAACGAGGCATGAACATGTTGGGTGAGTGCCCAAGGGGGAGTGTTAGGAAACCAGGACTCTATCTGGAGTCCTTATCTAATTGGGCACCCCCACCGTAGACTATAAATAGGGGCCTAGACCCCCCCTCATGATGTACCCCGATGCAATCTAAAGCAATAAAGAAAGACCAGGAGTTCTCTCTACCTCTCTGTGTTCAATCTATTATTCTGTGATTCTGTGATTGATTCGTTCTTGTTCTAAGCAGAGAAATCGTTCGGACTGGTCGCCAGCGACGGTTTCTCAACATAAACCATAGTTTTTCAGCCCAAACGAGCGGAGCCTAAATCTCAAAGAGTTCGATCCGCACGCACGTGTAAAACAGTCCTCTTTTGACTGGACACAGGGCACTGCCAATTCAAGAGCGTTTTGCACTAACAAGCGGCCGGAGCTGTCCGTAATCCTCTCGCGGGCCACCCCCATACTTTGGTCCCTACATCAATCTACCATCTATCGCTGCCGATTCAAGTACGAGACCTTTGGAGCAGAGCTGCGTTGAGATTCCCGGACCAATCTATCTAGTTTAGGTGCAGAATCTTTCATCCAACGGCTTGGACCACCATGACCATGCAATGTATGCAACCACCAGTAAGGCAGTAAGATGCATTGCCAGTTCCGATCCGTTCAACCGGGGCCGATTCTGATCGGCCCTACATGAAATTTCTCTCTTTGGACACACCGTAGCCTACAGGAACAGGATGGTAAAGTTTTACATTATTGAATCCATGTACAAGCTTTGTTGGAATGCAAGGAGCTCCCACGAGAATAGATAGATTCTTTTCAGCTGTGGTTGATGACTTTTGATTTTAATGTGAGTTTTTGTGTAAATGAACCTCACGTAAATCCATGTACACGCTTTGTTTGGACTGCAGGGAGTTTGCACGAGAATAAATGGGTTCTTTTTGGCTATGGTTATGATTTTTCTATTTTAGCTTGAGTGTTTGTGTAAATAAATTGCACGTTAATTAATAAGCCGGTAAGTCGTTTTGAAAAGACTATCTCGATAAACTGTTTCGAAAAGATGACAATAAAATCACACCGTTTATTTACTTTGAAGAAGTCATAAGCCGTAAGCTAAAAATAAGAGAGTCATCGTATTTTTAGAAAATCCCTATAAAATTCTTGCGTGCCAATTAGGGCTGGATATCGAGCTGGCTCGGCTCGGCTCGGTCTGGCTCGGTAGGATAACGAGCTGGCTCGTTATAACTAACGAGCTAAAAAGCCAGCTCGGCTCGACAAAAAGCTCGAGTTAGCTCGTTTGGCTCGTGAGCCAGGGCCAAAAAATATCTCCATCATATATTCATCCATGGAAGTTTGGCTCGTTTGGCTCGTTAGGCTCGTTTGGCTCGTTTGGGTACAATAGAGTACAAATTAACACATGCATGGCTCGTTTGGGTACAATAGAGTACAAATTTACACATTAACACATGCAATAGAGTACAAATTAGGTCCATGGAAGCAGCATATGCATATCTAAATTCCTGGAAGCATGGCTCGTTTGGCTCGCGAGCTGGCTCGAGTTGGCTCGTTATAGCTAACGAGCTAAAATCTTGGCTCGGCTCGGCTCATTATCCTAACGAGCCGAGCCGAGCTGAGCCGAGCCAGCCACGAGCCGAGCGAGCTAACGAGCTTCGAGTTTTTCGTCCAGCCCTGGTGCCAATAGAGTATACAGCTATACATACACGGGGACATGCTAAAAAAAGCTCGAGGCTCGCGAACTATTCGAGCTTGGCTTGCTTTAGACTCGATTCGAGGTCGGCTCGAGCTTCAAACGAGCCGAATTCGAGCTTCATCTTAAGCTCGCGAGCTTTAACGAGCCGAGCTCGAATAGCCCGCGAGCTTAAGATTTTTTTCCCACCCCAATTCCCCACACCGCCTGCGCGGCTGCGCCTCCCGCCTCTCCTCTCAAAATCCCTCACCTCGACCCCGTCACCCGGCCGGCCGGCCCCCCAGGCCCCCACACGCACTCCCTCCTCTCCCGGTCTCCCCCGTCCCACTCGGCCACTCCCCGCTGCCGCCCCTCCTGCCCCCCGCGCCCCTCCTCGCCGCCCCCGCCGCCGGCCGCCCCCCACCCCCGTCCCCCCACGGCCTTCGCCTGCCCCCGCCGCCTCCCCCCGCCCCTCCTCCTCGCCGCCCCCGCCCCTCGTCGCCCCCGCCGCCGGCCACCCCCACACCCCCTCCGTCCTCTCCGGCTCTCCCCCACTCGCCTGCCGCCTGCCGCCAGTCCGCCTGCCCCCCGCCGCCGCCCCTCCTGGCCCCCCTCCCGCCGCTGAGCCCCTCCCCCCGTCCCCCTCCCTCCTCTCCCCCGCCGCCGCCCCCCCCCCCCCGTCCCCCCTCCTCGCCCCCACCCCCGCCGCCCCTCCTCTCCTCCTCGCCCGAGGTTGGCGTCTGGGGGGGCTGCCGGCCGCTGCCAGATCTGGATCTACGCCCGAGATCCGGTCTGCCCCGGCTGACGTGCGGAAGGAGGCCGCCGCTCCGCCTCCGCCCGAGACCGTCGATCCGGTCTGCCCCGGCCGACGCGCGGAAGGAGACTGCCGCTCTGCCTCCGTCCGAGCACCGCCGCTCCGCCTCCCCGCCCGAGGCCGCCGCTTTCTTCCTCTGTACCCGCGGAAGGAGGCCGCCGCTTCGCCTCCGCCCGAGGACCGCCCGAGGCCGCCGCTCCGCTCCTCTAGACCGCCACTCCGCCTCCCCACCCGAGACCGCCGCTTTGCTCGCGCCCGAGGCCGTCACCTCCTGCAGGTACTCCCTCACCGAGCCTACACATGCGAGGCTCGAGCTCGGCTCGAGTTTTGTCCGAGCCGAGCTCGAGCCTAGCTTAAAGCTCGATGCTAATCTCAGGCTCGCTCGAGCTCGGCTCGAGTTTCTACCGAGCTCGAGCTTGTTAGGTCAAGCTCGCTCGAGCTCGGCTCGTTTACAGCCCTACTTTGGTCCCTACATCAATCTACCATCTATCGCTGCCGATTCAAGTACGAGACCTTTGGAGCAGAGCTGCGTTGAGATTCCCGGACCAATCTATCTAGTTTAGGTGCAGAATCTTTCATCCAACGGCTTGGACCACCATGACCATGCAATGTATGCAACCACCAGTAAGGCAGTAAGATGCTTTGCCAGTTCCGATCCGTTCAACCGGGGCCGATTCTGATCGGCCCTACATGGAATTTCTCTCTTTGGACACACCGTAGCCTACAGGAACAGGATGGTAAAGTTTTACATTATTGAATCCATGTACAAGCTTTGTTGGAATGCAAGGAGCTCCCACGAGAATAGATAGGTTCTTTTTCAGCTGTGGTTGATGACTTTTGATTTTAGTGTGAGTTTTTGTGTAAATGAACCTCATGTGAATCCATGTACAAGCTTTGTTTGGACTGCAGGGAGTTTGCACGAGAATAAATGGGTTCTTTTTGGCTATAGTTATGATTTTTCTATTTTAGTTTGAGTGTTTGTGTAAATAAATTGCACGTTAATTAATAAGCCGGTAAGTCGTTTTGAAAAGGCTATCTCGATAAACTGTTTCGAAAAGATGACAATAAAATCACACCGTTTATTTACTTCGAAGAAGTCATAAGCCGTAAGCTAAAAATAAGAGAGTCATCGTATTTTTAGAAAATCCCTATAAAATTCTTGCGTGCCAATAGAGTATACAACTATACATACACGGGTACATGCTGAGTTGGTCGTCGGTAAATTTACTACTGCATACAGTCGCTTACATACGTAAGCGATCCGAACTCCGCGGTGACGGCGCTGAGCTATGCCAAGTTGCAGTCGCACTCCATCGACTTGCTGACCTTAACACACGCCGTTGGTTGTAACACAAGTGGACATTGAAAAAATCCCAGATGCTGATCATGCTGGAGTACCTTACCTATAGTCGGTAGTTACGTTACAGACTTGAGTTGCACTTAGTTTTTTTTCTTTCTTGAGCTGTGAGTTTGTAATTATATCACGACCTGTAAATTGTAGATATGCGGCATTGAGTCATTCGTTCAGGCCGTTCATATTGTTTTTTGTCTTTTAACTTATAGATAGTAACAGTTTATACAGAAACTTATAGAGAAAGATACTTACGTACGATTTTGACCTATATAAATGAAATCAATATAATATGTACTACAATTGATTAGTAGCCTCGTCTTAAAAAGATACTTTGTTTAAAAACTAAGTACTATAAAAAAAAGCAATTTTTAGAAGCCAATGCAGACAGTGCCTCATTGGAGTTAGCTTGCAATTTAAAAAACTAACTGATGACTAGGCCAACTATTATGTCACATATGGCTCCCTTTAGCATTGGCTTTTCAATGTAGAAATAATCTTTTCTAGAGCTATAGCAGTAGAAAGAAATTTAGAATTAGCAAAGATTCATTTAACTAACTAGATTTCACATCACAAAAAAAGTACGCCTTGAAAAGTTCAACAAAAAATTTCCCCGTAAAACTATATTTTCTTTTTTTTCCCCTGAAAAGAAAGCACATACACACGTTTGATATGTGTCAAAAGAAATGAGAGAAGTGCACAAGTCAGAGGAGCACTCAGTGAAATACTTTATACCACTTGGGTTGCTGGTCAAAGGAAGAGGGGCGTGTGAAGTCCGATCAAATTATTGATAAGCATCAGCACCACATTAGGCCACGTTCAATCCGATTTTTTTTTAAAAAAAACAGTTTTCGGCCATTGATTTTTAACTAAAATTATATTATAATAATTGTTTAATTTTTTTAGTCATTTAATTAAAAAATAAAAAATAAAATATCGTTATATATTTACAAACAATATAAAAAAAGGCAAAAAAGATATAAAAAAAATCGAAATTAAGAAACCACCGGAACGAACGGAGCCTCTGGCTGTCGATAACCATGAACTGCTTATTTGCTTATATGTAAGGTCAGTCCAAGTTCCATTTTCCACGTAACTAATTATTCAGCGCAGCGGTGGTTATCGCAGGAATTAAAATTGCAACCAGTAGTAACCCGGTGGCACATGCAGTACGTACATTTTTTCGATGAACGACACGGCATGAAAGCTGCACTGCTGCAGGAGCTAGCGGCTAGCCAATGCACGCTTGGCTTCATGCTCATCGATCTAGCAGCTAATTCATTGGCACAACAACTCAGTGGCGACATGTCTGCTCGTCCATGAAGACACATGCAAGCGTATGGTCAGTACCACACTGGACCATATCAAACAGTCTGGATCCCCTAAACACGCTGATCAATTCTATCAACTTTGCCCAATCGACCGAAAGTTTGCGGAGCGAATACGAAAAATGTAAATAGATATGTGGCACTATTTGTGTCCGACTCTAATTCCGAGTAAAAAATATGGGATAGGATACATGATAAGTGATATCCGTCCAATATATCCGTATGTCAAATGATATGAGAAAGTTTATTGGGATTTCACTTAGGAACAAGATAACATATAGGTAGATTGTCATATCTAAATAGACGGGGAATACTAAGTGCTCTTCCTTCGACATCTCGACGATTAGTCTCTGTCTGCTCTGATTGCACCATACTGTCCAATGTTTTGTGTAAAGAAGCAGATAATTTCCGTTCGACCGATCGCCCGAAGACTTATGGAACGAATACGAAATAGATAAATGGGTATCCGGTATTATCCGTGTCCGACTGACTGTTCGAAGGTTTATGGAATGAATATGGAATAAATAAACAGGTATCCAGTATTATCTGTGTCCGATTCTGAGAAAAAAATGAAATAGGATACAGGATAAGCGATATACGTCTGTATCCGCTCCGACTGCACCCCTAGCTAGTATATTCGCTAGCTAGCACTAGATGATGCACAACAAACAAATACCGGTAGTCCTGTGTGCGACTATTCTAGATAGCCACTTATTGGGCAAGTGATCAGGGAATGCCATGGCCTGGGTCTGGGTTTGCCTTCAATTCTACTAGGATGAAAATGCGCACTACATTGCGCCATAGGGGCCTATATGCGAAAAATTGAAAGCAAGGACCCATATGTAATTAAGGGAAATAGAGATTTTTTTTGAAAAAGCAAAGATCCATCCATAATTATGCACTCCATACATAATTCCACAAAAA
This sequence comes from Dendrocalamus latiflorus, assembly GCA_017311315.1. Lineage (NCBI taxonomy): Eukaryota > Viridiplantae > Streptophyta > Magnoliopsida > Poales > Poaceae > Dendrocalamus > Dendrocalamus latiflorus. The sequence continues at coordinate 22,166,425 of CM029631.1, forward strand.
GAGGGGCTTTTTCCACAAAACGGCTGGCGACCCATGCATAATTACAGAAAAAGAAGGGTTTTCCTAAAAGAAGGATCCATCCGTAATTATGCAAGGATCCGTACATAATTGCGCAAAGATAGGCTTTTCCGCAAAATGGCTGACATGGTGCGTTGGCCTCACGGCGATTCTCTCCGCTTTAATGGATAGTATATAATACACACACATACATATACACGTATACGTATATGTATATATATATATATATATATATATATATATATATATATATATGGTCTTAAATACTCGTATACTACACGTACATACTCTCCGTTACGCGAGATACTATCTATGTTGTGAGATACGACATAGGGTGTAATTACACCCGGGAGTATATATATATATATATATATATATATATATATATATATATATATATATATATATATATATATATATATAGTATCTCGCGTAGCGAGGAGTATGTACATGTAGTATATATATATATATATATATATATATATATATATATATATATATATATATATATATATATATATATATATAGTATCTCGCGTAGCGAGGAGTATGTACATGTAGTATACGAGTATTTAAGACTATATAGGTGGTATAACAATTTTTCAGAGGTGGTATGTACATTTTTTTTTCAACATACTCCTTTTTATGTATGTATATAAAGGTATTTACAAAATACGCTAAAAACTATGGACTCCCTTGCATTTTTTTCGTGTGGTTCACATTAGAATATCTTATAATTAGTATATGAGTATACCTAAAGTGATAAAGAAGTATTTCAAATTTATTTATGTGGTATATTAGAGGTGGGTGTAATTACACCCGGGAGTAAAAGATATATATATCTGTACTTTTGGACCTAAAGAAATTGAATGGATCAGGTATATATTAAGGTCTCCTTTTAGGTATTATATATCCATTGAGAAAGAAAATTAATCAAGCTAGCCGGCCTTTAATCTTTATGGTATCCATCCATGGCAAAAATTGAACCCAGGTCCCGTTTGTCAATGGGTGTTACAAATTTCGTGATAAAAATGCCAATTAGTCTATACGCTCATGCGGATTTTCGGTCTACTCTGTCAGAGTTCATATTCAAACGAAGATTGAATTGCGCAATATAGTGGAAATGGATGACAGATCAGTTTGCCATGGAGAAAGACCAGCTGCCTGCTGTTGCCAATCAACTTTGCTCAAAAACCTAAGCCTAAAATGCCTCCATACTTTCTGAAACGGTTCAGAAACTTGGCATCCTCTTCAGATGGCCACTTGCAACTTTGCAAGCAATTGACCAGTCTGTAAGCAACTGAATGATCTGTATGCAAAGAATTTAGAATTGTTATTGAGTCATTACTGGATTGACTAACGACATGTAATTGACAAAAGTGCATGCATAGCTAGCTACATGGAAGCTGAAAACAAGTGGTTAGCCATACTTTTTCTTCAGATTGTACGTCGTTAGCCATGCAGTGAAGAAGAAGAAGCGCAAAAGAATGGTTAATAAAACTTTTTTATGCTTAGTAAAACTTTTTTAAGACCTGCTTAATAAAACTGAACTAGTAGGACTACCTGAAAGCTGGAATTCCATTAATTTCTCAGTGCGGCAACACGTTGTCATATATCTTGTCTTGTCCTAAATGTTCTTACCCTGAATGCAGGATACGGCACTATCTAGCTAGCATCTATCTTCAGGCCAGGTATTGATAATGTTATATGCATGCCTGCTTGGAGAGGAGTTGGAGACAGACAGACAGTGGAGAGTTTTCAGAGGTTGCTAGTGTGCTATCTTATCAGGCTCATGTATATCAACCCTATCTGGTTGTCCTGTGAGGTAATGCAGAGATCTTTAATTAATCTTTTAGGTGCCGGTTTCTTGGAGATGTGTATATATGCATGCAGGGACATGCCTAAAACGAGTCTCAGTGTGTCCTGGTAATTTAGGCCAGCCTAACAACTTCAACTATGTGAGTTAGTGGCTCCTCGTCTGCAAAAATGAACTTGTAGCAGCTCCCATAACGTGCATCACGATAATATGTCATCACGAACAAAATTATAAGCTTAATTATTTTGTCATCACTGTACTAGCTAGTACATGGTATACTGTAGATTAATGGTAACAGTGTGCATCACGTTGGAATTAAAGCATTAAAGTGTGCCCTAGCTACTAGTCCAAATTAATGATTCGGTATCCATCAGGATGTTTCAGTGAATTAACAGCAGATGTTCAAGTTATCTCATGTACCCGGCATATCTCCCTCCACATATGTACTCATTTATGTTAAGAGATGTACTCCATGCGATCCTAGATGCTAGATGTTATCTCAAACATCGGCATAGTCTCCATTAATAGCATATTTAAGTTTAACCATTAAATTTTTTAACTTTTTATGATTATATTAGTCAAAATTATAAAAAAATAAATATTAGGGACTTTTTATGACAAATCTACGAATATAATTTTGATGTGACCAATTTAAGAGTTTTTTCTGTGTATTTTTGTGAACTTTGGATTCACTCATTCTAAATTAAATGACATCTATTTTCCTTAGAAAAGAAACTAAGGGATCTATTTAGGAAATGGAGGGAGTATCGATCTTACATGCAAGTCGAAGCCACCTGTTTTTTGATTCTTTTCTGAGCTCTGCACTTGTGCAGTGTGATCTGATGCAGCAAGCTGAGAGATATCTGTCAAATCACTTCAGAGAGAACATGGGACATGCCTTCGACCGATTTGCTTTTGATTTTGCTGGTACAGTTGCTCAGATAGCCGCCGCCGCATATGCTCTGCACGCACAATAATATTAAAACCAACTGATCAGACGAACAAAGTACTAGTTATAAAGCCATGGTCAGACACCAAACCTAAAATTAATTTTACAAAATGCATGCATGGAGAAAGGTTTTATTAAATAATAAGTTAATAACCAACTATGCCAAAGAGGGCCGTAATTAACCTTCTCTAGTTAGGTTGCATTGGTAGCACCGACATTATTTGATGGTGTAGTCTTAATTTCGGTTTGGTATGCGCTTAGGTGGTTCCATTCCATCGACAGAAGCTTGCACCTCGATCAGGTGATTGACAACAAATTCGAAATTCTCTCGCGAGATGGATTGCCCAACTTCACCCAATTTTTTTTCGTTCCATCTACGGGTGTGCTCAAAATGGCTGAATTTTGAGTGGCTTATGGCTGAAAAGCACTGTAGTTGACTGAAAATGCACTGTAGCTGATGGTGACTTATTTGACGTAATTAAATTTAAAAATAGAAAAAACAAATTAGCCCTTCCCGAACAGTACAAACGAATACAGGAAAAAAGAACCGATAAAAAAACTCAAAAAACTAGAAAAGGATGAAATTGTTAAATAGTAAAAAATAAACCAGAAACCAAAAGCCTAAACCGTTTTGAGTGGGGCCTACATCAGGACTGTCCAATCTCCAGCTCCAATTATTAGAGCATTTTGAGTAATAGAAACGGCACGGCGACGATCGTACCATCTGAATTAAAGGCGGAGAATCGAGACGCTGTAGCTAGAGGGAACGGCTCAGGTGCAGGGACCCCTGCACTTAGCGCCGTGCAGGGGTGCCCCAGCAGCTGACACGTGTCCTGTAAAATTCAAAAAAATTCTGAAAAATTCAAAAAAAATACTTTAAAATCCGAAAAATTGTAAAAGGTGGTTTTTGTAAAAGTACTTTTAGTAAAAAGTATTTTTAAGTACTTAAAAAAAACTTTTTAATAAAAGTGAAAATCAAAAAAAATTGTAAGTACTTTAAAAAATACTTTTTATACTTAAAAAATACTTTTTACAATTTTTCGGATTTTTAAAGTATTTTTTTGAATTTTTACGGGACACGTGTCAGCTGCTGGGGCACCCCTGCACGGCGCTAAGTGCAGGGGTCCCTGCACCTGAGCCGTTCCCGTAGCTAGAAGCGTTCCCTCTTCCCTCTACCTACGGCAACATAATTATTAATTAACAATCTTGCTTCGTTTTCTGAAACCAACGCAGTATAAATTGGCTCGCAGCCTAGCTAGCGTGCATGCCAGGTCGTCGAGCTAAGAGCAAGTTTAATAAGACTGACTGTGCTAGCTATAAGGGAATCCATGTCAGCATAATCCTATGTGGAGGGAAGAGAAAAGGAGAGAGAGAGCCAAGCCGACTCCCATGCAAGAGTCAGGCATAGCACAGGAAAAGAGGTGTTATCCATGCATGTACCAATAGGACTAACTGTTATACCCATGCATGTATTAAATGATCACACTATTAAATGATTGAGAGCTCTTGTGAAGACAACTTAGGGCATCTCCAACAATATGAGCTAGTTACTAGCTCTAAGACAACTTCTGTAATAGTACTAACTTTTAACACATAGCTCATAACATAAATAGCCTCACATGACACTCTCACATAATCTTGGAATGTGTGAATGAGACTAGCTCTTGATCAAGAGATAGCTTTTCTCTCTCTTCTATTAAAATATGAAATAATATGTTTAGAGCTAGCTCATAAATCACTATTGGAGATGCTCTTATAGCCAGCTTATTGTATAAGTTGGCTGCATCATTATCTTTTGATGACATGGAAATGTATTGGAGGTAGCAGCTATCTATACTATTAAACTTGCTCTAAGTACGTATAATACCGAGACGGCTAATTTCTTAGGGCATCCCCAATGGTCTGAGTCAGCTAGTTATATATATGTACACATCAGCGTATATCCTATGTGGAGGAAAGAGAGTATGCAAAAAAAAATCGAGCCAGCTCTTCCTTAGAGCAAGTTTAATAAGGCTGACTGTGCTAGCTATAAGGGAATCCATGTCAGCATAGTCCTATGTGAAGGGGAGAGAAAAGGAGAGAGAGAGCCAAGCCGACTCCCATGCAAGAGTCAGGCTATAGCACAGGAGAAGAGGCATTATCCATGCATGTACCTATAGAACTAATTGATATACTCATGCATGTATTAAATTATCAATATCTATATATGTATTAAATGATTGAGAGCTCTTGTGGAGACAACTTATAGCCAGCTTATTGTATGAGTTGACTGCATCATTATCTTTTGATGACATGGAAATGTATTGGAGGTAGCAGCTATCTGTACTATTAAACTTGCTCTTAAGCACTAGTCTATAACGCCAAACGAGGCAGCCTCTGTAAATTCTGTGTGTGCATGTAAGCATCAAATAGCTATCCTTATAGATAGTTCTTTAGAATGCTAGCTTTAGTGTGTACTATATAGATGATATGGAAGTCTTATAGTTAGTTGTTAGCTATAACCATTGCCCTTAGAGCATCTCCAATAGTGACTTATGAGCTAACTCTAAGCATATTATTTCATATTTTAATAGAAGAGAGAGAAAAACTATCTCTTGATCAAGAGCTAGTCTCATACACACATTCCAAGATTATGTGAGAGTGTCATATGAGGCTATTTATGTTATGAGCTATGTGCTAAAAGTTAGTACTATTGGAGAAATTGTCTTAGAGCTAGTAACTAGCTCATACTGTTGGAGATGCTCTAAGTTACTGCTAGCTGGCCGTAAAAAGCGACAATTCAAACAAAAGGTGATTTTGATCTCCTCTAAAAAAAAGAAGAAAGAAAAGGTGATTTTCTGGTGGTTAGGTCACTAAAAGGCATTAACCGAAGGTGCACAGCTGAATTGTTGTTGGTTACCTCTCCGGTGTGGCGTGTCCTGCTACTAGCTAAATGCCTGTAAGTTATTATGGATTTTAAAATTTTATCATACTATATATTCTGAAATTAATGGGTGGTAAAATTTTTAGAATATACATACAAATATGTTCTAAGTTTTTTTAAATCCATAACAACACTCGAGCATTCAGCTAATTACGATCTAACATACATATAGCAAACAGTGGAGAGTGAATGTGTACCTGCCGCTCGGATCTAATGTAGTGGGGACACCAAACATAGAGCATGTTGGGGCCGATCGACGGCACCAAGCAGCTACCAAAGTTGTTCGTTGATATCATCCAGCAAATCAGCAAAACTGACAAGAGGGCTTAGAACGAAATAGATGGTGACACACTACTCGCAAACATGTACACGGCCAAGGCAATTAATAAATGGAAATTAATATACAGTATTGTGCAACTATGCGTAGCAAAAGAAACAGGATGAAGTGGTAGTAGGTGGCATACCACATTGGTTTAAGCATCAAGAACATTTGCCCTCCCAAATTTCCGTATTAAGCTGCCTAGTTGAGTGTTTGAGGCATTCTATCTGTTGGCCCAGCCAAGCGAAGAGACGTACATGAGTGGAGAACGAGTGAAACATAGGAGAGACTTCTTTTCCGGTGACACACGCCCTCTCTTTCTTCCTCTTATATTCACTCTGTTTTCTCACACTTGAGCTGTACATATTTACATGCCTTAAATAGGCCTCGCACACATACGGTTACACCACCTATGCACGCACCCACTGCTGTTACATACTCTGACAGCCACTCCCTCTGATCTGATTTTTTCGGCCTCAACTACCGCGCCGTCTGCCCACGTACTTCGACTCCATGCACATGCACCACGACCACAACCACAGGCTTCGAGTCCTCTAACTGCAGCTTCGCCATAGTTTTGACCACGCCTTCTACCACAGTGTCTTTGACCGCACCTCACGACCACGGTGCTTGACCACGTCTTGTCGATCACTTCACCGACTAGACTTGTCGACCATAGTTCTTTGACCGCATCTCTGACCACACAGGTTTTTGAGCACCGACTGTCTGACTGTAGCTGCGACTGTGGCATCGACCTTGGCATCGACCATGTCTTCAACCATGGATTCTACCACAGCTTCGACCACTGTAGCTATGACCACTGTAGCTACGACCATTGTGGCTATGACCACTGTAGCTATGACTATTATGGCTACGACCAGTGTGGCTATGACCACTAGCTACGACCAGTGTGGCTATGACCACTGGCTACAACCGCTGGATTTGACCACTAGTTATGATCACAGTCTTCGACCACTGGCTACGATCACTGGTTTCGACCACTAGCTACAACCACCATCTTCGACTGCACCATGTCGATCACTTCATCGACCAAGGCTTGTCGATCACAGCACCTCGACTGCATCTCCGACCACACAGGTCTTCAGCATTAACTGTCGACTGTAGCTATAACCATCGATCAATGTAGCTACGACAACCGACCATTGACCAATGTAGCTACGACTATCGACCATCGACCAATGGAGCCAGGAAGGCCATCGACGGCGAGGGCGGCGGGGTTAGTTGGGGCCGACTGGAGGTCGAGGGAGACCAAGGAGAGCTAGAGAGGTTGTTGGGGTGGTAGATCGGGGCAGCGGTGCCTCCTTCCTGCTCGAGGAGGCCTCAATGCTCGGGTGAAGGGGAGCGGGAGTGAGGGAGGGGCAAGCGAGGGGAGCGACGACGATGGGTAGAGTAAAAGCAGAAAGGAGAAGGGCATCACGTGAGAGCGAGAGGGAGAAGGGGGTTCACCTGAGAGGGGGGAGTTGAGACGTGCCTAAGAGAGGGGGAGTTTTCTGGTCATCAGGAGTGGTTGTGGAGGAGATTGCGCGAGTGGGAGAGCGATCGTGAGATCGGATGACTACGAAGAGTTGAAGGAGAATGGGCGGCTGAGAGACGAAGGAGAACAGACGACCTACCACCAACTCCTCTTTATATAATAGTTGAGATAAATAGCATAACTATATTATTTTAACCTTAGCACAACAATATATAGCATTTCTGAGTATTTAGGTTGGCCGTACAGAAATGATGTAAGCAGATTTATTTTTAAAAAAATACATTTATATTTGTCTTAACTAGCCCAATGTGTGATATTGCAAATGCAATCATATTTCTTATACAATTGTAATAGCCATAATACATATTTGATCGATCTGCACCATTATAATCTCGACCCATCACAATCGATGGTATATATCCTTCTCTTTTTTCTTCGATTAATATGAAAATTTCAGCAAATGTGGCAGCTTCTTTTGCCTTTGCTTAATAGTATAACAAATAGATTTTGTTATGTTTGGACAGCACATTGTAATAAAAGTTAGCTGTCAAATTCGTATTTTTATATTGTGCTGATGTACAAAATATCAAATTTTGTGACTAGAGTCAGTTCCACATTTTGTGATTTTTTGTGATTAGAGGTGGTAGTATAGGATCTCCATGAAAAATAATGGTCGTGACCTTAATTATATAATCTTCGGAAGGCATGATCCTGCCAAGATCCTAATATTGTGATCCCGTGAATACAAAAACGATCATGTTTGAAATCCCCATACTAACATCCTTGGTAGTAGACTTTTAACTTATAGTTTCTTCTGAACAAATAAACAGAACGTCTTCTCCACCGTTGTTCGAATCAGTTTATCGGGACAGTTTTTTTGAAACAGCTTATCGGCATTCAGTTCCTTTGCACAAGTGCTCGTGTTAGGACTAAAAGTCATCAGCCACAGCCATAAGCCGTAGCAAAAAAAAGAATACACCCTAGCTAGTAGTTATGTGTTTATATTTTGACTATCTAGTAAGAACTAGGGAAGGTTCTTAGTGCAGTGTCTAGAGTAAAGGTCTATTCATATTGGTTTTGCCTTATGGCTATTCCTTCTAGAAGCTAAAACCAATATAAATGCTTCACATGTTGTAATGCACTTTATATTTTATTATATCAAAATTCCGTAAATCATATGGTAATCCGAATGTTGTAGTACATTTCATTGCACCATCTTTCTTATATAATGTACTACTATTTATCATCTACTACTATCTATTAGTCACTATTATTTATGAGCTACAGCCAAATCCATCACCAAAAACCAATACGAACAGACCCTAAAATCTTCTCAACGCTCCACTTGCACACATAAAAGCATTTTCTATTTTTTACTTTCTTGAGAATGCATGGTTGTTAATTTTTTTTAAGATACATGATTCTTAATTAACCGTGACCACAAAAATATGTTAGCACTAATAGGTCCACTGAAACAAATTATGGGGCTGTCTAAAGTAGCCATCAGAAGTTGTATTCCGCTCGTTATTTCATCAGAAAGCAACTAATGTGGCAGACAAAACTGTTATGTTTGGTATGTGGTAAACGCATTACGTGCTATATTTCCACCATGTAGTATTTGGTAAACGCATTACGTGCTATATTTCCACCCCGTGGTCAATGGAGGGCTCATAGCCTCATACAGTGGGATCCACACAAGATTGAAGTTTAAAATGGCATTTGAAAAGCGACGGAGCTCGAAGAAAAGCATAAAGGGGCCAAGATAAGAGAACATACTCAATTTAGTATCTATTATAATATTAATGCAAAAGTAAAAGAAGTTATCACGTTTGTTCTTAAAAACTAGAAATTATCACGTTAATCGAAAGACAAAGGATGGGTTCTTTTAGGCTGATGGCTTATGGTTTAAAATTTTAAATTCTGGCTGTTCGCGAGAGACAGTACGCAAAAAAAATAGTCGCATATGATTTTGGACAGTACAACTGAACTCAGTACACTTTTTACTACAATCTTCCTATTGACCCCGTCTTGAAAAAATATACCGTTTGAAAGCTAGTTACTGTAGCATAAGCCATAATCCACTAGTCATAAGCCGAAAAGAACTCAGCCAAAGAGAAAGATCTACACTGTTGATTGTAATAGATTCAGATTATATTTGTCTGATTAAATACAAGAGTTCATGACAAATACAATAAAAAAATAACTGAAATTCAGAATAAAAAATAAAACAAAATAAGTAATTTAATTTTCACACGAATTCCTGAGGAAAATCTCTAGAAATATACACTTTAGAATAAAAAATAAACAAAAATAGCAATTAGATATGAATACAAATTTCAACAAAAAATAGCTGAAATTCGGAATAAAAAATAAAATAAAATAAACAACTTGACTTTGATATAAATTCTAAAGTAATCCTAAATAATTGTAATTTAGAATAAAAATTAAAGAAAACAAGCAATTAGATTCGGAGTCATGTGCGTGCATTCGTCGATCGTCACGGATTGGTCTAGAGGACAGATGTGGCGCTTTTGTGCATGCACAACTGAATTGTCGGTGGTTACCTCTCCGGTGTGGCGTCCTGCTATAACTTGCACAGCTATATTATTTTAAGTTTTTAACCTTAGCACAGCAATATATTAGCATTTCTGAGTATTTAGGTTGGCCGTATAGAATTGATGCGAGCAGATTTGTTTAAAAAATACCTTTATATTTGTCTTAACTAGCCTAATGTATGCAATTGCAAATGCAATCGTATTTCTTATACAATTATAATATCTATAATACATATTTGATCGATTTGCACCATTATAATCTAAATTCATCACAATTAATGACACATATCATTCTCTTTTTTCTTTGATTAATGTGAAAATTTTAGTGAATGTGGCGGTTTGTTTTGCCTTTGTTTAATAGTATAACAAATATATTTTCCTTATGTTTCAACAACACATTGCAATAAAAGTTAGCTGTCAAATTCGTAATTTTAGGGTCTATTTATATTGGCTTGTGCTTCTGCCTTCTACTTCTAGATGCAGAAGCTAATATGAACGACTTAGCTTCTATAAACCACTTCTATCAGCCACTACTTTTCGTTTTCACATATTGTAATGGGCCTGTTCTTTTTGGCTGCGGCTTGTGGCTTTTGGCTGCGGCTTGTAACTTTTAGGCTGTTTGTACGAGAGATTACAGAGTAACAGAAACTCACGTGCGATTTTTGTCAATATAAATGAAGCCAGTAAAGTATGTACTATAATTAACTAGTAGACCCTATCTTGAAAAAATACCCCGTTTAAAAGCTAATTACTGTAGAAAAGCCAAAAAGCAGCTTTTAGAAGCTGAAAAGAACAGGGCCAATATACTTTGTATTTTATTATATCACAACTCTGTAAGTCACATAGCGGTCAGAATATTGTAGTGCCTTTTGTTGTACTGTCTTTCTTATATAATGCACTATTATTCATTAGCCACTGCTATTTATCGTCTGCTTCTATCAGATACTACTATTCATCAGCCGCAGTCAAAAGCCATCAGCAAAATCTAATATGAACATACCCTTGGTTATGGTGACGTATAAAATGTCAAATTTTGTGACTAGTCAGTTTCACATTTTTATGATTAGAGGTGGTAGTCTAGGATCTCCATGAAAAATAATGGTCGTGACCTTAATTATATAATCTTCGGAAGGCACGATCCTGCCAAGATCCTAATATTGTGATCCCGTCAATACAAAAACGATCATGTTTGAAATCCCCGTACTGACATACTTGGTAGTAGACTTATGACTTATAGTTTCTCCTGAATGAATAAATAAATAGAACGATTTCTTCGTTATCGTTTCAAAACGGTTCCTTCGCATAAGTTCCCATATTAGAACTAAAAGTCGTCAGTCATAGCCATAAGTCATAGCCGAAAAGAATGCACCTTAGCTAGTAGTTTGTGTTTATATTTTGATTGTCTAGTAAGAACTGGGGAAGGTTCTTCCAGTAGTGTCTAGAGTAAGGTCCATTCATATTGGCTTTGTCTTCTAGCTATTGCTTCTAGATGTCAAGACTAATACGAACGTTTCAGTTTCTATAAGCTGTTTTAATCAGCTATTGCTATTCATCATACACTACTTTGCGTTTTTATATATTGTATCACACTTTAGATTTTATTATGTCACAATTCCGTAAGTCGTATGATGGTCCGAATGTTGTAGTGTCTTTCGTTGCATCGTCTTTTTTTACATATGCACTACTATTCATCATCCACTAATATTTATCAGCCGCTTCTATCAACTACTACTATTCATTAGACGCAATCAAAAGCTATCAGCAAAAGTCAATACGAACATGCCCCCTAAAATCTTCTCTGCGCTCCACTTGCACACATAAAAGCTTTTCTATCTAGCACACATAAATTTTTTTTCTATTTTTTTTACTTTCTTGAGAATGCATGATTCTTATTTTTTTAAGATACATGATTCTTAATTAAACTGTGACCACAAAAACATGTTAGCGCTAATCGGTCCACTGAAACAAATTATGGGGCTGTCCAAAGTAGCCATCAGAAATTGTATTCCGCTTGTTATTTCATTCTAGAGTAGCAATGCCCACAAAGCAAGTACTGTGGCAGCAGACAAAACTGTTTATGTTCGGTATTTGGTAAACGCATTACGTGCTATATTCCCACCCCGTAGTCAATGGAGGGCTCATAGCCTCATACAGTGGGATCCACACAATACTGAAGTTTAACATGGCATTTGAACACTGACGGAGCTCGAAGAAAAGCATAGAGGGGCCAAGATAAGAGCACATACTCAATTTATAATATTAAAGCAAAAAATAAAAGAAGCCAATTGAAATAAAATAAAATTAGCAATTTTATTTTGATACGAATACCAAAGTAATATCCTAAATAACTATATTACAGAATAAACATTAAAGAAAAAGCAATTATATTTGCCGAAGAATTTCAACTGTAATTTAGAATAACAACTAAAAAAAATTAGCAATTAGATTTGCAAATGAATTTCACCAAAAAATAATTGAAATTCAGAATAAAAAAATAGCAATTGGATTTGTATACGAATTTTAACCAAAACAGCTGAAATTCAGAATAAAAAATGAAAATAAAATTAGCAATTTGATTTCGATACGAATATCAAAGTAATATCCTAAATAACTGTAATACAGAATAAAAATTAAAGAAAAAGCAATTATATTTGCATAAAAATTTCAGCTGTAATTTAGAATAACAACTAAAGAAAAATTAGAAATTAGATTTGCATATGAATTTCACCAAAAAAATAATTGCAAGTTGGAATAAAAATGAAAGATAATTTCAATATGATTTTCCATATGAATTCCAAAATAAAATCCATAAATAACTTAAATTTAGACTAAATTAAATAAATTAGCAATTTAATTTATATACAAACTCTAGTAAACAAATACCTAAAATTTTGAATAAAGTAAAATACAATTAACAATTTGAGTTCCATACAAATTCCAAAGTAAATCCTTAAATAACTGTAATTTGGAATAAAAATTTAAAAAAATAGCAATTGAATTTGTATATGAATTCCATAAAAAATTGGAATTTGAAATAAAAAAATCAATAAAATTTGTAATTTGATTTCCATATGAATTTCCCTGAAGAATTAAAATTTAGAATAAATTAAATAGATTAGCAATTTAATTTGTGTATTAACCCCAACAAAAAATAACTAAAATTTTGAATAAATATAAAAGTTATAATGAGGATAGTAAGAGCGGTGTCAAAAGAGACCGCGAAAGAGTGCAATGTGTTTATTTGTCCTATAAGAAGATATTGACTCACCTTTGCCATTTGGTGAGGACAATGCCATGTTGCTCGCTGGAGGTGTTGAAGAGAAATGCTAGAGTTAAAAGGGCTACGACAACAAGTGGTGAGCGTTAATGTTATTGAAGAAGTCTGTGACCAACGAAACTCAATGATGGGGAAGCTTGGATAGAGAGGAGTGAAGCTTTGCATTGAAGATGAGCTATGGGGCCACCGGGTAGCTAGGTGCGTGACATTACTAGTGAGCGCCATGACGTCATTGCCGATGATGAGAAGATTCTCCATATTGTTAGACAATGACTAAAGTAGATATGTCGACATCGGTGAAGATGAGAGATCATCACAGTTAGTGAGGAAGTCATAAACATCATGCATGTGTATATACATGCATACATTCATATAAATAGAAGCATAGTTACAGAAGCAGAGGAGCGTAGAGCTCGGAGATGATGTAGACATAGCCACGTAGGGAATAGGCTTGGGGCCATTGGAAAGATTTTGATGGGTGCCCCCGGCAGGGATCAGTGCTGGTTGCACATGTATGATGTTTGATGTTACAACGGTCAGCAATTAACAATAATTAGAGAGAAGTAGAAGATAACTATATGGTAGAGTATTGTATTAGAAGGGGTGGCAGTTGAGAGGGATTGATCAAGAAGAGATAGAATACACACAGTAAGGTGAGGCAGTCGACGTGTGAGGAAAGATAAGTTCAAAATAGATCACATGTGGTGTACGGTATATATGTAAGCAAGGTACTCTAATACCATACAAACTAATAAAATAATTTGCCACATACATAATTAATGTATTGTTTGAGATTAAATAGATGTGCATGTGCATGCATATATTTAGGAAAAGACTAACTAATGGAGAAAGAATATGGCCATGCAAGATGGAGAGTGATTATATTTCTAATAACCCCAATAACTTATTATGCTCAATGATTTTCTTCCATTAAAACTTATACTTCAATTACATTTCTCAAATTGTATTTTCCTTCAATGTTCTATTGTCATTTTCATTTTTTTGATGTCTTAAAATCTAATTAGCCTACAAGATATGTAAATATATTCTCAATCATCTAGGTAATTATATAATTTGATACTACAAAATTTAAAACAAGTCTAGCTGCGCAAATTCATAGGCCACCCGCTAGTTTTGTTAATATGCAAGTGGTGAAAATTAGTGCATCTTAGGAAATTTGTAAGAGAAGACCACCTTTGGCCTTTAAGAAGCTATGTCGGTCTTTCCCTGCATTTGAAAGGCACCAGGAAAGTTCATCGTGATAAGGCTTTACTTTAGGAGAAGTACTACCAGACGGTATGCCGTCGGGAGGCATCTGACGGTGTACCTCCCCTTGCACTGTCCCTCCCCTCTCTTTCTCTATGTTTCATGAAGGAAGAGAAGAGTACCTCATCGTCGTGCCGCCCTGGGTAGCTCCTTGCGCCTCCTCCGCCGCCCCTGCCCCCTCCACCACCACCCGCGGTCCATGGCGTCGTCGTTGCCTCGCTGCGCCGCCCCCAACCCCTCCCCACCGCTCTACCCCGCCCAACCTAATTACCACAGCCGTCGCTGCCACCGCCCTCCGTCTCTGCCCACTGCCCTCCTACCCCGCCGGGCTGCCGCCTCCCCCACCCTCCTTCTACGTCCGGATTCGGCGGATTTCCCTCCTTCGACACTAGATTTGGTGGTAGCGCCTCTCCAGGCCACTAGATCCGGTGCGCGATGGGGGCGGGTAGGCGGCAGTGGAGAGTGAGGTGAAGACAGCGAGGAGGGAGGGAGAACGAGAGGGAGCAGGGAGAGGAGAGTGCGCGTGTGGTTGCGGGAGCGGAGTGGATGAGAAATATCCTGTCGTGCGGCTTTAAGATTTGTGTGGCTTTAGATCCTACAGTTGCCGGCGATCTCGTTGGAAGGCTAACGAATGGTATTTCTGTTCGTTAGTTTTTCTCTTACTTTAGTGATGACCAGAGTTCAAATCTCACCATTAATCACCGTTGTAAGGGTTGCTATATTCTTATTGTGAGATCTAATCCCATAACCATGACCTTGTTTGTGGCTGACATTTTAATTACGTGCAGCAATGGGTGAGTTCTTTTCGGCTGTGGCTTATGGTTTTTGGTCTTAGTGTGAGAGTTTATGTGAACGAATCGGATACCAATAAAGCGTGTCAAAAAAAATTATCTTGATAACCCGTTTTGAAACGGCGATAAAGAAACTATTTTATTTGTTCATTTGAGAGAAGTTATAAACTGAAAAGGAACTCAGTCAACTCTCATTGTGCCCGAAAAACGAGCAAGTTTTTATCATTTTTTCAGAGGAGCAAGTTTTATTTCTCCTACTGGACCAAAATTGAGCGCGACGGCCTGAAAGTTTTTTATATTTTGCAGTGCTGCTCATTTGCATGGCCCATAGGCCTGCGCACGAAGAAGAGAAAATTGATACTATGCCACTCCTTTGGAGTGGCTTCGATAAAATGCTACCCTCTAGGTGGTAATTGTTAAAAGGCCACTTAATACATGATTAGTTCTATAATTTACCATTTTGAAGGATTTAGCCCTTTTATTTTCGTTTCTTATTTTTCTCTACAGAAATTGCATGGGAAATGACCACTTTACCCTTCATACCAATACTCTCTTCTCTGTAATGCACACCAATTTCCGGACTCGAGGTAAGGTGCTGAAATTTCCTTTGTTGTTTCTGTACACTAGCTGAGACAACTGAGGGACAAAGTGCCCTGAAAAGAAATCATTGCAGAAAGAGTAAATTATGCTGCACATAAAGCATATACATGTGATTGCTGGGTACTGCTAAATGCACATCCTACATCCTAGAATTAACAATTTCTGATGGCAATTCACCTCCATAGCTCTCTCCAGAGATGTAGAAGTCGCGGTACTTATACTGAGGAAACCTCTCCAACCAATTCACCAAGAAAGTGTACGAATCATGAGCTACACAACAAGATAAGCAGAAGCCATCCATAAGAGCAAGAACAGGTCAAGAAACATTGCAGTAGTAGAACTAGACAAGTAGATAAATTAATTTCTCCCTATTCACCTGTCTTGTTGTCGCCGGGCGTGAACAGATCGGAGCTTGTGTCGGAGTAGGAGTACCCGACCCCGGCGGGCGAGTCCAGGAACAACATGTTCGCCACTGCAACCCAACGAACCAATCCATCCCATGACAAAGAAGCCACACATTTCTCGATCAAGCTACCAAAAGAATCAAAATTTGACCTTTGTTCCAGGGGTACGGGTTCAAGAAGAGCGTCCTGCCGTCGGGGTTGATCCGGAAGGCGCCCAGCTCCTCGGAGGCGCCGTAGGCGACAGAGGAGCACCCGGGCCCGCCGTTGAGCCAGAGCACAAGCGGCGCGGACTCGGGGGCGGCGTCGGCGGCCTCGATGAGCCAGTAGAAGAGGGCCCTCCCCGCGACGGCATCGACGGTGACGTAGCCGGAGTACATGGAGAAGTTGACCGGCGGCTGGCCCGGCAGGCGCGTGATGCGGTCAGCCGCCGTGTGCATTACAAAGGAGAGTATTGGTGTGAAGGGTAAAGTGGTCATTTTTCATGCAATTCCTATGGAAAAAAATAAGAAACGAAAATAAAAGGGTTAAATCCTCCAAAATGGCAAATCATAGAGCTAATCATGTATTAGATGGTATTTTAATAATTGTCACTTAGAGGTGGCATTTTATCGAAGCCACTCCAAAGGAGTGGCATAGTATCAATTTTCTCGCACGAAGAAAGGGAAGGGAAACTAGGAAAGCGCCTCCGTATCGGTCGGCCGCCTTGCCTCCATGCTAAGGGGGAAATTGCACATATACCCCATAGTTAGTAGGCACTTGTAAGTTTGCCCCACACTTAAGTGGCCTTGTAATTTTGCCCCATACTTAACATGTCCCCTTATTATTTTGCCCCATTGCCCATTCAGCTCCTATTTTAATTTTGTTTTTCATTTTTTAGGGCAGAAAAAATACAGTAAAAAATGAAAAACGAAATTAAAATATTTTAGGCATTTAATGGACAACTTTGTAAATATTTTTTACTGCATTTTTCCTGCCCCAAAAAATAAAAAACGAAATTAAAATAGGAGCTAAATGCAGTAAAAAAATGAAAAACGAAATAAGAATGTTTTAGGCATTTAATGGACAACTTTGTAAATATTTTTTACTGCATTTTTCCTGCTCCAAAAAAATGAAAAACGAAATTAAAATAGGAGCTAAATAGGCAATGGGGCAAAATAATAAGGGGGCATATCAAGTATGAGGTAAAATTACAAGGTCACTTAAGTGTAGGGCAAACTTACAAGTGCCTACTAACTATATGTGCAATTTCCCCACGAATCCTCGTCGTTCCAGGGTGGTAGGGTTTTAGCCTAGGTACTAGGCGCCGCTGGAGATGGGGGAGAGCGCGAGGCAGTGGCTCCTCGTCGCCGGCGCCGCCGTAGGCGCGCTCTCCGCTGCCGCCGTCATCAGCCTCCTCTCGAGGTAACTCCCCTTCCCCCTCTTCCCGATACCCCCCACCCCAAGTTGGGGCCGGCGAGTTGCGCGGAGCATGCGCCTGAAATTCGCTTCCTTTTTTGCTGTCGCAGATCCAAGCGGAGGGAGGGGTGCGTGCGCAGCCTGTTAGAATCCAATGGTGGTACCACCAGTGGTACGTGTGCGTGGTAATCTTTTATTGTTGGTTTTTTTTTCTAGTTGTGTGGTTTATTGATGAATACTTCCTCGTTTGGCGGTGTTGAACTGGGTCTATCAACTATCAAGTGCTGTTGTGTCAAAGAGTTCTTTTCTTCGAACAGGAAACGCTGGATCGACCACGCTTCTGGGCTCTGCCGGTAGTTTGGCGAATCTTCTTACCGATGAAGTGGTCTCTGAACAGCTTACAAGGTTTGGATTTTTTTTTGTTTTTCCGGTAGAATTGTGGAGCGAGTCCTTGGTTACCTAAGCTTGTGCTGTCTGATTGAATGAGTAGGTGTATTTCATATTGCACTGGTGATGAATTTCACAGATTGTTGGTAGAGATATAGCTGATAATAAATAACTCCAATGCTTGATAAGCTATTTTTTCTTGCTGTCAAGCTATTCTGTTTGGCATCTTTGGATATTCAAGTGGTGTAGAAATTTACATATATCGAATAGTACATAATTCACAGCTTACAATTTCACCTCGGACATTATAGAATTTCTTACACTTTATCCACGTGCCAGCTTTTCTATTGCTCACTGCTCAGAGCACCCTAACATGTTGGAGAGGTTGCTATTCTCATGTTTTGGGTTTGTGATTACCAACACCTGTTTCTTTTCTGTATTGTAGGAACATACAATTTTTTGGCATGGAATCTCAGAAGAAAGTGACTGAATCTTACATTGTGGTTGTCGGTCTTGGCGGGGTTGGCAGTCATGCTGCTTCAATGCTCCTTAGATCCGGGGTTGGCAGGTTGCTCCTTGTGGATTTTGATCAGGTATATCTTCACAGTTGGTAAAGTGGATTTGCCTTGCTTTGTAGTCAATAATATATGAAGTAGATGCTATCATGCATTTATGTTTTGATACATGATGGGATTTCATGAGATATTGGCGGTTCGGCACTTCTGTTTGTATGATCCAGATGTTGTTGAATGATCAATGTATTTATCGTGATAGGCATTAAGCAACAGTCTATTTATGAAAACTTGAAAAATGGTTGTTTTGTATATATACAAATTTGTAGTGTGAACTGACAGTAGTAATAATAATTTGTGTAGTTTTTTAGGGAATTGTCAAAACATTATGCATCTGTTCTAACCTGATTTGTTCCAGGCAATCAGGCATGCTAACATGGCTTTGAAATTTCCATCCAAAACAGACAGAATCATTATCTCATCTAGTAGATGCCCGTGCATTATCATATAAAAATAGGACCTACGATCATGCATAACATTCATATTGAGAAGCTTTTATGGGTTATGGCAGTATGAAATGGGCAGGTGTACATTATGTTTCTGTAAATAACATCTTGCATGTATAATAGGTGGACATTAACAAGGAACTCATGATATGTTGAAAGGTCTCACTCTCATCACTAAACCGGCATGCTGTGGCAACCAGAGATGATGTTGGAACCCCAAAAGCGCTATGCCTCAAGAAGCATTTTTCAATGATATATCCAGAGTGCCAGATAGAAGCAAGAGTGCAGTTATACGATTCATCATCCGAGGAGGAAATTCTATCTGGAAAGCCAGATTTTGTTCTTGATTGTATAGATAATATTGATACTAAGGTAACAAATTTTGCTGAAATAATTTGTCGTCCTAAGCCTGATATTGAAATTTCTCTTTTCATTATTACATAAGGGCTTTCACATATCTCATGCTTACCTTCAGTATTCAGGTGTGCCTTTTGTTTTCTATGCTTTTTATTCTTTAAATCCTCTTTTGTGTGTGTTCCTGTATTTAATTTGAGCTGTTAGCACTCCATGTAACACCATATTCTTTCGATTTGATGGGGGAATGATTTGGCAGTATTGCCGCAGATTGTTGAACAACTAGTTCTGGTAGCAAATTATGCACGTAAAATTACTTGCTCTAACCTCAGAGCATTCTAATGATTAAACAAACACAAAGCTACTCTGTGTTGATAAACCCAATTTCTTTAGAACAAGTCTAATTGGTTCGTTCTGTTTCATCTGTGCTAGTTAACTAATTTAAAATTATGTTATGTGCATCATCATGAGCTATTCAACAGTTTTCCTTGTTACTGGTAACCATTGGGATATCGTTGATCCTTAAATAGGTGGCACTCCTTGCGGCTTGCGTACACAGAGGTTTAAGGGTACTTTCTGCAATGGGTGCTGGAGCTCGAGCGGACCCAACCCGAATTCGTGTTGCAGATTTGAGAGAATCAAGCAATGATCCTCTTTCTCGAGCGGTAAGTTTTGGCAACTCCTTTCAAAGACTGATTTTAATAATTCATTTCCTTTTGAAGCTGCTGTGTGATCTTTTACTAGCTTACATTTTAGGATATGTCCATCTCATGTGCTATGAATAATGTGCTGCATTATTTGTTTTGTAGGTGCGGTATCGGCTGAAGAAGGACCACGGAATTGAAGGTGGAATACCCGTAGTTTTTTCGTTGGAAAAGCCCAAGGCAAAGCTACTTCCCTTTCAAGCTTCAAAAGAAGAGGAAACTCCATCAGATTACCAGGTCAGCTCCTTTTGGCATCAGCACCCTCCTGCAAGCTGGTTGACCAGCTGTGCTTACTCCTTTTTTTATGTAACACTCCGGCCCTCCACAAGGTTTAGGATGCTACCACCACACACTAATCAACTCAAATATGTGTTGCTAATAAAAATTGTGGCAGCACTTCCCCTGTTTAAATGACTTCCAACAGGGAGCAATCAACACAAAAATAAAGGATAATAGCAATAAGCCATCTAACTTCATATTGCACAAACCATAACATAAACAAAACTCTGAGTTCGATGACCATGAAGGCTCACCATCATGGGCTCGCATGCATACTAAACCAAACGACGAACCATAAAAGACTTAACACTAGATTAAACATAAACGCTCAGGGTAAAGCTAAGCTGTTATTTCATATGTACAGTGCAAAAAGGACTATTCCCATTTCATACATGACGTCAATCTGGATCTCCCTAAAAAAAAACAATCGTGAATCTAAAGACTCAGCAAGCACACGATAAAACAGTAATATCAATTTAGCAATTCAATCGATTCCATGATTGTAAGCTATAAATCAACTCCATGACTGTAAACTGTAATTCAATTCTACGATTGTTTACTGTAAATCAAAACTATAACTGTAAATTGTAAATTAATCCCATGACTGTGAATTGTAAATTCCTAAATCTTTGTAGCAGTATCACTTTTTCTGTCACTTTCAGTTAATGCAATGTATCTGTAACTGTAGCTCGTACCGGTATAGCGGAGTGTTCACCCGTCGACGAACCACTCAATTCCCGTCCTCTTTTATACGGGAATCCAAACTCCACTCCCATAGAGTACCTACCGAAGTAGGTCCTGTTATCTGTGTATGAGTGCAATGCATGTTGCAACATGCTTTCAATGTTGGCATTCAATCATAAGCAGCACTCATCAAAGTATGATTAGCACACAATTATGTACATCATCTCATAAATATTGTAGACCATGGCATGGAAACACGAATGGCAAGTATTTACCATAATTCACTATTCTACCATGCACTTACCTGTTAGTCTGGTGGACGGTGCGTAGACAGCACCAAACTCGAACCGCCACCTGAACAAGCATTAACTATTTCAATTCATTGCTAATACTATACATTCACATACGAGCAAATGACATCGCTTTTACGCACAACCCGACATAACCAATTCCTATCCCACCGAGCAACTTATCATTGTCCTGGTGCTTAACCAATCCGAAAAATTAGCGATTTCATCATTTATACTTGTGGATGGAATTCTACACGCTTAATCTCTCTTCAATCAGTTACACTATTTAATCTCATTTTAATTTATCATCTACTAACGAATATTACCAGATACTCCTACTACTCCAGTACTCTCTAGTAGCAACACCTCTCTTCACCCATTCTTTATCTCCCTTTCCCTCTCCTGCCACGAATCAACCAGATCAACAGTGGCAGCACCGATTTCACCGTTCAAGCATTCATATTAATAAGTGATATCTTATTGGCCATACGAATCAGTTCTAATAATTAGCATATCAACTTAAGCAAGATTCGATGAATAGGCTGGGAGAAGGGTTTTCGAGGCATTATCCTAGCCCCGAGCGACTGGATCGGGGCATTACTTGTCGTTTCTTGGCCGGACCTAACAGATCAAGCACCAGACCAAACTTCCCTTCTTTTTCCTCTCTTCTTTTTCTTCCTTTCTTCCTTTCTTCTTTTCTTCTCCTCTTCGTCCCTTTTTTCCTTCCACGGCCGGCTCTCCCTGTTCTTCTTTTCTTTCCCCACGGCCGGTTCTCCTCCCTCCTCACAGTTGGCTCACTCCGGTCGCCCCCTCCTTCCCTCAGCCAGTGGCATCTCCGTCTTCACCTCTCGGCTGGCCGGCCCTCCACTCCCGTGGAGTGGCGGCAGTAGCAAGGGCAGGGAGGCGAGTTGCGGGCGAGGAGAGTCAGCGAGCGCTAGCGCGTGGGGAGACGGCGCTTGGCGTCCGCGGGGAGGTGCGGCAGCTAGCGTCGATGCATGGCAGCAGGGGCGGAGAGGCGGCACGGGCGACAGCGACGCCGAGCAACGACGGCAGCCGCG
The DNA here is from genome assembly GCA_017311315.1 of Dendrocalamus latiflorus. NCBI lineage: Eukaryota > Viridiplantae > Streptophyta > Magnoliopsida > Poales > Poaceae > Dendrocalamus > Dendrocalamus latiflorus. The sequence goes on from CM029631.1 coordinate 22,189,007, forward strand.
ACAAGGCACGCGCGCGCGGGCAGTAGTGGCACGCGGTCTGGCTAAGCCGGGCGACGGCGAGCGGCACACGGTGGAGGGCAGCACGAGGGTAGGCGGTGTCGGCGGCTCTCACGAATGGGGCGGCAGCAAGGTGAGCACGGGGGGAGAAGCGAAAATGGCTTTTGCCTCCCCCTCCACCTGGCTCCCTCACTCTTATCGGGGTGGCTTGGGCCTGGCTGGGCCGACGCCTGCCCAGGTGTTACATTGTAGCATTACAATTAGTTGATTAAATTCCTCTAAATCACCTAGTTGCTTGTATACTAGCACTGCACGTTCAACAGATAAATACTAACATGGTATGCATCATTCTGCAGATTGTGCCAGGATTCAGGGTCCGCATTATCCCAGTGCTGGGAACTATCCCTGCAATTTTTGGTCAAGTTATGGCCTCCTATGTGGTTACTCAGCTTGCTCAATTAGATTTTCAAACTGAGCCAGTTATTAACCTGGATTTGGATCATTACCGTATTCTTCATCAGCGTCTTCTTGAGCATGAGGAGCTGATGTATGGGTCAGCTGAGCAAGTTTTGGTATTACATTTCTATCTATCTCATGTCATAAACTGAATCACAAGATTTTAACTAGGGCATTATGGGGTTTTTAGGCAGTATTTATATTCTGTTGATAGTTGACAGTACTTGTGAAAGCTGAAAAGGGAATTACCTTACCTCCCCAGTCCCCACATTGTGACATCTCATTGTAAAATTTGTAACATTTTCTGTTTTACAATTTAAAGGTAGATGCTGAAGAAGTAATGTACATTGTTAAAGAATTGTGGCATGGTCGAAGTGCTAGAGACCAAAGTCTGAAGGACATTGGCCGGAAAATGTGGAGATCTGTTAATGAACTAATGCTTGTTCGGTATGCTTCCTTCTTTAACTGATAGAGTGTGGCTTGACATGACAGTTATCACGTTTGCCATGGTAGCTCAGTTTTCTAAAAATCTGACATGGTAGAGTAAGAACATAATTTTGGTATAGGGTAACAGAGAAGTTCAACTTACTGATAATTCGAGTGGAGTATACGCTTTTATCTTTCGTGAGATGAACTGTAAGCTAATCTGGCTTACTGTAATGCTAAGTTGAGCTCGAAGCTTGTTGACAGCAGTGTTCCCCTAGGTGGCCGCCTAGCCTGCCTAGGCGCTAGGCGCCAGGCTCCTGCCTTGGCCGCCTAGCCGATTTTGGCCCCCTAGGTGGCCGCCTAGCCCAATTAGGCGCTAGGTGCCGGTCTACCGTCCGATTAGCGCCTAGAGGAACACTGGTGACAGTGAAGCAGTTAACAGCGTTTTGTCAACTTCAGTTTTGCTGAAGCTTTCCCCCATTAACCACACCATTACACATCATCATACTGGCATCTTAATAGTCTTCAACCTTTTTGATGGTATCAAGTTGCGATAGTAATCTTACCGAATAAGAAATTTAGCTTGTTATCTACTTAGTTTGTCATTATTAATGTAATCAATTGACATTTTTAACGGTCATTCCTGTCATTGTTGTGGTGCTTGATTTTGTTAGGTGGGACAAATCAAAGCCAGCTGGTGTGTCGAACTTAATACTTCTCAAGTTTAGTGAGGTAAGTCATGTGTACTCATGTCACCTTATAAGTGGCATTTGATTTCAAATATTAATGTCTACACATATGTCAAAGACAAAAAAGTGTCTTGTTCTCATGATTCACCTATTCTTTTCCTCACAGGCTGATGCACATGAATCCACCACGCTTGATCGAATAAAGGAAGAAGAACCTGAATTTTACACCATGGTTTTGCATGTGCTCAAACGAGCTGAAACAGAGTTTGCTTTATGAGTGGGTCGCCGATCATATTGGATTTCTACAACTGCTATATAGTGATAACTGTGCGACGTTCATGGATCAAGCAGGTGGATTTCAGTTTTGGGGTGGTCTAATTGCTTGTGAGGAAGCAAGTAGATGAGATGATGTGCAAGTTCACTTTTCTGCAGTTAGAATTGTCAGCTTTCCGTTATCATTGAGTTGGGACTTGTTGGTGATGTATCGATATTTCTTCAAGAACCTTCCTGTAATCAGCTAAACCCAGGATTTCCTTGTAATCTGTTGGGCATTTTTGATGCGTTAGTAACCGAGCAAAGCAACGAATTGTTACCGCACATGCGAATGAACATATGACATGCAACGTATTCAAGGGAATTCTATCATGGTCTATGCAACATATTCAAGGGAATTCTAACATAGTCTATGCAACATATTCAAGGGAATTCTAACATAGTCTAGCAGAGAATGTCAGTAAGGTGCGTGCAACTTGCAGTCAATACCAAGACTGGATCGGCCGCCGACGGGTTCGTCAAGGCGATCGAAAGCATACTGTGTGAATGAAGTATCTCAGTTTGCATCCCATTCCACCACTCTCACTGTCATACGAGTTATGGGTCGTGTCTAGATGTAGAAAAAAAGAATTCCAAGTTCAAGAGGGAAAACAAAAACTGGTGGATCTAATGCTTTGTCGTGTTCAATAATGCATACCAAAAATTCCTTGCACTCTGCAGCCTCCTACCTTTTCCAAGACCAAGTCATGGGCTTATACTGATGTGGCATTTGATGATTCCACACGTATGGCCGGCCATTAAGCACTGTTGGTGTGGACATTATCGTTCATTCTCTAGCGCAGCGCCGAGTGGAATGTTGGGACTTGACCTGGTCTGCTTCCAAGTACAAGGTGAGCAAGTCCATCTTTAGCGGTGGTAGGACTATTCATTGAATGCATAGTTATTAAAACCAGATCGACCCGGTGATTCGATCGGAGAAAATCAGTGAGCAAGTCCCATCTCTAGCGGTGGCAGGACTGTTCATTGAATGCATAGTTATTAAAACCAGACCGACCCGGTGATTCAATCGGAGAAAATCAGAATCAAAGCTTAGATCAATTTGATTTTGCTATCGGATCAGTTGTGAATTTGAGCCGCTCCGAACCGAAGAATTCTTAATTAAACTAGCCGGTTTTATAGTAAACCACGTGAGCACCGGAGAAGGTTGGACGAATGAGCTGGCCTGGAGGAAATCGCAATGGTGACTGGTGAGCTAGCCTGGCCACGTGCTGGGGGAATAAAAATGACATGCAAAGGACGACTCGAACTCCAAACCGGAGGCATCTGGGGACTAGCATCTCTCTCCTAACCAACTAAGCAATGGTGAGCAAAGATATAAATAGATCGGATACGATTAAATAGTCTCAAATACGAGTTTGAATCTATATTTTTAAAGCTAATACGAGTATAAATCTATATTTTTAAAGCTAATACGAGTATGAATCTATATTTTTAAAGCTAGTACGACTACGAATCCATATTTTTAAAACAAATACGAATCCATATTTTTAAAATGAATACGAACACGAATCCATATTTTTAAAACAAATACGAATCCATATTTTTAAAATGCATACAAATATGAATTTGAATATTCTCAAATACACATACGAATTGAATATCATAACGGATACAAATTCGAATCGAATATGTACTTAATTCGGTCGAATACGAATATCATCCTACAACTTCTGTAATAAATCTTGGTAGAACAAATTCCTAGCGGTTTTGCCGGTTTTCACCGGTTTTTGATCGGTTACCGGAACGGTTACCAGTTTCAAACCACCCAAATTCAAATTTCGAATCACAAAATTCGTTCGGGTTTTCCCTGGGTTCTAGAAACGGATCGAATACGAATTAAAACGTCTCGAATATGAATACAAATATTCTCAAATACGGATACGAATATTCTCGAATACGAATACAAATATTTTCGAATACAGATTTTGCTTACCACATTCGCGTTTTCTCAGATACAAATATCACGGATTATCGGTTACCGTTTTCTATCCCTAATGATGAATATGCAATTCAAGTGACACTAATAATATATTAATAATTAGTAGAATCGATGGTCAAACCGGCCAACTGAGGGTTTGGACCACTCCTCGAACGGTCGGGCCAGTGGTCCGATTCCAATAAATACTCTTGCATATGAACCCAGCTGAAGCGCAAGGAGAGGTGGTGGCCTGGTCAGCATGAGATCAGGCGCTCCCATTTACCGAAGCTCTTTCACACATAAGTGGTAGGTAGCACCTCTTTTTTGTTTCGTAATACACGCAGTTGATAATTAGTAACAATCCTTTGCTCATTTACAGTAGTGTATCACCGGCTATGCTATACACTTCGCTGATTTACCGAACCACTCACACACGAGGTAGGTAGCACCTCTTCTTTTTGTTTCGTACATAGTTAAAACCTGTGCGTTATAACGGAGTTATAAAAATAGTAAGATAGAACTTACTGTTTGGCCAACTTCACATATCAAACATTAGAGAGTAAGCGATAGAGAGAGAAGGGTGGCCAGAATATGTGAGGAGATAGAGAAGTGGAGGGGGTGGGCAGTTGTATCCTGAGAAAGAGAGAGGAGGAGAGAGACGAATGGTCCAGATCAAATCAGATGGCTATAGAGAGAGGAGAGGAGAATGCACCGATAACCACCAGCTCTTCTTTATATAATAGTAGAGATACACGCAGTTGATTAGTAAGAATCCTTTGCTCTTTTACAGTAGTGTATTACCGGTTATGCTATACACTCTTTCCATTCTTTTACAAATGATATTTTTACAGCCTGTGGCTCCGTGTGGTCAAACAGCCACTACTCAAGATCGGCCGCATAAAAATGATTAATTTCGTAAAAACACATTACCTTCATTAAAATTATCATAAAACTGCATTTTAAAATAATAACTTTAGAGAACCACAATTCTTTTCATATAATATTTTACAAAACCACACTTTCAAACATTACCATTATATCCAACGGGTCAGGCTCACTTGTGGGTCTAACAAGCCTATCCATATTAGCAAATGGGAAACGGATAGGCTTGTGAGACCGACACATGGGCCTAACCTGTTGGATACTTAAAAGTGTGGTTTTGTGAATGCTCTTTGAAATTATTGCTTAAAAATATGGTTTTATGATAGTTTATCAAATGTAGTGTGGTTTTATAAAACTTCTTCCATAAAAATTGTATCACTAGATTTGTTGTCAAAAGTACTTCCGTGATGTTATAAGTCCATTTATTTATGTTAGAAATGTTTTAATTTTAGATTTTACTATGAGGCAAATATTGTAAATATATAGTGATGCATATCTCTAACTAACAGTAGCAGTCAAATCATACTGTACTTCATATATACGCAAGAATAGAATTATATCAGAGTCGATCAGTTACATGAACGACTTACAGTAGGGTCTAATGAAGAATAGGAAGCAGTAGGCTTGATATAGTACAGAGTGTAAATGAAGCGACGAAGTGATTAGTTACATAGATATGCACTGCCCATAAACCTTATTGCTGCCCCGTGTAGGTCTTCACAATAATAACGGCTCGGAGATATTCTTTCCTCCTTTATGGTGCATGTTAGAAAAAAAGATCGATGAGATTCAGGCAGCACAACACAATAGCACGAATAACTTACAGTAGGGTCCAATGAAGAACGGGAGCAATGCATGTTCGATGCAGTATAGAATGTAGATGAAGTAGTGAAGCGAGCAGTAATGTAGATGTGCATTGCCCAGAAACATTATTGCCGTCCCCATGCAGGTCTTCACGGTAGCAATGGCTCGGAGATAATGCTCCCCTCCTTTACGGTGCATGTCAGAAAGAAGAGTCAACGAAATTCAGACAGCACAATACAATGGCACAGACATGCAGGATGAAGGAAAAAATGGAGGAGGCAATGGTTAGGTTCCTCTACTCTGTCCGTTTCCATACATACATACATACATACATACATACATACATACATACATACATACATACATACATACATACATACATACATACATACATACATACATACATACATACATACATACATACATACGTACATACATACATACATACGTACGTACACACATACGTACACACATACGTACACACACACACATACACATACACACACACACACATACACACACACACACACATACACACAGACATACATACATACATACATACATACATACATACATACATACATACATACATACATACATACATACATACATACATACATACATACATACATACATACATACATACATACACACACACACATATATATACACACATATATATACATAAACACACACACACATGTGTGTGCAAACTATGAACTGATGTGTTTGACCAGTCATTTACCTACTGGTAACCGATGCAATTAACCAGTTATTTGCCCACTGGTAACTACTTATCATCAACACTAAAGTCTCAAATTCAAACATTTGAATCTCATTCAAACACAAATGCCTGGTTCAGCAAAAATAAGGTAGATTTGACCTTTCAAGTGGCACACCACGTCAAATAACGTGATTTTTCACACAAAAATATGCGAATACGTGCTCACGTGTGTGTTTAGACAAAGTCCTCATGTAATCTTCATCTATATGTCACATGTTTTAAGGAGTGAAAAAGACTCTATCTTATAAATTGACTTCCCTCCAATTGGCTAGGTAATATGGTATTAAACTATGCATATTTTAGAATTATAGAAAATGAGGTTCACCGTATGAGTTCTAATTTCTAACAATTTATACAAGATAGTCATAAATATTAATTAAGTTTTTATCTCAATGACCACCAAAAAAAAAAGAACGGACGGAACAGTAAACCTCAAACATTGCAGAAATCATGAAGCACTCATTGTCTGGGAGGAAGATTCAGAACGTTACATTTACTCTCCTGAAGAGCCGAGGGTTCAAACCTCTGACGTCTTCCTTATCACTGTTGCTACCGACGCGCTTTGGAGATGTGAACCGGGGAGATTTCTGAAATGGCACGGAAGCACGGGCTAACACACGTCCAAACTGGGCAGGAAAAGGGTGCGACTGACCAGGTCTTCACACTTTCAACTCGTGGTTCTTCGTACTATTCCCGGTGCCAAATCAAGTACATCAACCGATTATCCATTTTGGTTGGGATGCATGGAATCAAGCGAACAGGGTCTGAGACCATGGCCCTCAATTCCATGGTGTGCTTTGCTTCCGCTTGTGATTTTTTTCTTGTTTTTAGCTTATTTAAGTCAGAAGTTATTAGGAATACGTCGACTTTAAATTTTGATTTATTTTGGATATTTTTGGTTTTTTTATTTTTCTCTTATTCATTTGTATTGTCCGTAACGATATAATATTTTTTTCTATTTTTTTAACTGAATGACTTAGAAAAAATTAACAGCCATTACAATGTAATTTTAGCCAAAACCAACAGCCAAAATTAGAACTTAGAAGGTTAACCTCTTTGAAGTGGCCCTTAACCTGAAAAAAATGAAGTGTGGTTAAAACACGGATTGCAAATGCACTTTCTTATTATTATCTTTGAAATCAAAGATACAAGTTCTGCCATTTCGCTAAAGGAGGAGGTGAGAATCGAATCCTGGTGTGTGTGTTCGCCCCACACTACACCTACCACTACACCATTGGGAGATTCTCTTAGGTTGCAAATGATCTAGCTAATCGGAATGAAAGGTGATAAGCTAGCTAAACTACGTCGTCGGCTGTCGTCATCGATCAATGGCCTACGTCTCAAACATGCACGATAACCAAACGTCCAAGAAGTACACATCAATAATGTGGACAAATACTGGAGTTGCTTGGTGGAATTTAATTGATCGCGACGCTTTGGCAAATATAGACGGTACTTGTTTAATTTTTGGGTTGGAACTCTATGATGTTTAGTTTGGTCAGTTCGTTCGTCCAACATTCCACGTGAAGGATATGTCAGATTCATAAATTATCTGAAATTTATCTTCGTTGTCCAAGTTGGAAACTCTGGCATAATTGCTCTGTAAAATTCATGTGAAATCCCTATGTTCTAAATAAGCCCCAGAATAGCTGACTACGCTGTTTGAACCAAAAGAGTACAGATTATGCTTTTAGTAGTTCAAGAATTGGACGCAGTATCGGGGATGAAAAAAAATAATGCATCAATTGCTAAAAAGAAATCGAAGGGTGAAAAGAGAGATGCATGAACAGAGGACCATGCTAACTAATCTATCATCGAATAGAAGTTCTTGCGTTGCAATACATTCTGCAAATAATAGTCTCACAAGGTTAGCTTGAAATTCAGATTGGTGAACCTCGCGATGAGCTGAAGAATAAAAACCCACATGATGAATAATTGAATACATGAATGCACCAAGAATTAATTGTTTATCTTCATACTCAAATGTCAAACACATGCCTTTGAAAAACCAGAGAAGGAAAAGAATTGTGCCAGCCAACAGTGAGGAACTGAAGAATTGCAGAACTATGTCCTGACCCGCCATCAACACCGTCTGTAGCAACCGTATTTAGCAATCCAAACTTCTGTGTATTTTGAGCTAGTCTCTAGATCAATAGTTAACTCATATAGTACAACATTGGTGAATATCATATATATACATACGCATAAATAAAGTAGTAATGAATCATAAACAGACCAAATGGCCAAGGTATTACATCATAGGCCGGAGAGGCCAAATACAATTAAAGTCTTGCAGCGAAAATGGCACATAGCAGGGGAGACCATCAGGGTATGCCCACTGTTGTGCTACTGACCAAACGGTATAATAGGACAGTAGTGGAGTGGTTGAGATGAATGGACAATGCTTGCCCCCCTTTCCATACGCAGGGCATGTATATATCTCCATAGAGTATAATTACAACTTTACCCTTATAGTCATATAAGGCCTTACAATTCATTGACAGGCCGGTTGGGCTTAGGTGGGGGTCATCCCTACTACACGAGCCTCTCATGGTAGAGGGCTTCTCATGGGCTGAAACTATATCACTGAGCCCTTTGGCCCCCTCCGTCCTTGTGGCCTGTGATGCCTTCGGTGATGAGCCATACGGGCCAGACTCATCTCATACCCCGCTTGAAGTCGTAATGTCCCTCCGCCATAATGGTACACGTGACGGAATGTTACTGGCGTGCCGTGCATTGGTAGGCGCAGATTTACCGCGGTCGTGCGAGCCGTGCGAAGCGTCGTGGGACACATGTGGGCTCTTGGTTGGTGGGTCGTGCGGTGTCAGGTGGAGTCTAAATCCAAATCATAGCAAAAATTCAATCCAAATCACTCACAAAAGCAAAACCTCAAAATCACCTCTCTCTTGAGGAAAATCGGGCAAATCCACGAACTTCCTCTCGATCGTACTTGGATGGATGGGATGTTATGTCAAGAAGATATCTCCACTTCTTACATGTTCTTAGAACCAAGAAAGATCAAAAAAGTGAAATCCAAACAAGAATGCCAAGCAAATCAAAAGTACAAGAGGGAATCCATAGTACAATTTACGTGAGTAAACTTTGGATGTTTATTTCTCTTATAGTGGAATGCTTTACAGCCAATCCCTCAAGATTGCAGGGCTTTAAGCTTAGAGCACACACATAAGGCTACAATATAAGGAAACCCTAATCCTAATCTTCCAAGTCACCAAGTGTTCTCTCTATCCTCAACACACAAGGCTTATATAGTGGAGGCTACCACCTCACATCAAACCAGCCACTCCTTAAGAGGACCACACTACATATAATTGGGGAAACTCAGTAATCCAGATACAAACGGGTTTTACATTATGCACACTTGCACATTTTTCAAAGTGCAACTTTTAAAGGCTCCACAAGCCCGATAAAACATTCAACCCACAACGACGTGACCTAAAACTACTTAGGCCAGTACCGTGGTTTAGCAAACTATCACTCCACTTAGTATTGGATAATTTTTTGATTTGCCACCCCCTGGTCTTCATGAAGATGCGATACCGAACACCTCATTTCCAAGATTGTACGCCTGTGCCAAGGCTGTTACCACTTGAAATGCCCGAGTCCTATGGCACACCGCATTACATCATAGTCCGTGATGCCCAATTACTTGCCTCCAAGATCGTACGTCTGCTTCGAGAACTATCACCACTTAAAACACAGAAGTTCAATTGGTACGCCTCATGCATGCATGGCCTCTTCACGACCCTTGTTTTTCTCCCGTGCTCTCGGCTTGCGATGATGTTCCACCCGGACTTACACGATACTCTATGGCCACCAAGCTTCAGTCTTACCGCTGGCCGCAATCCATCATGAAAATACCTGCACACTAAAGAATAAGAAATTGATCCGAGCACAAATGCATGCACTTGACTTTCAATTAGCAAAACATATGTATGAACACACTATAACTTACACATGTATGAACAAACTATGACTAATATCTGCACGGACTCCCGCCATGACTAACACCATAAGAAATAACTCAAAACCAACTTCTCTAAAAAACAGAGACCACTTTGGCTACGGCAACCGTCAAGTCCCACCGGTTGGACCGTCGTCATAGCCGATCACACCCCACTGGTTAGACCGCCGCCACGGGCTGGTATGACTGCAACCATACAACAGTAAGACCGCCATCCTATGCCGGTCTAATCAGTGCTACCAAAAAAGTACTGGTCAAAATATAAATTCATAAAAATCAAACTCAAACAACAAAAGTAAGACCAAGTAATATTAAATATTTATCACTCTTATAAAACTAGCATCATATGGTCTTACAGAAATGCAAGGTGATTCTCCTCTGAAAAATGCAAGGTGATTCCCTCGCAGAAACAAAAGATGCAACGTGATTAACAAGAGAGATTTGTGTTCCGTACACATCATGAACAGCGACGGCGTACGTACGGTTTTACGCCTTCGCATCTAAAGTGTTTTCGGTAGGTGATGTGACTAGGGAAGCTTCGTCCATAGAGATTGTAGATTGTACGCGCTTCATACCAACGACTTCGTAAAATCTCTTCAGAAAATCACCCTAGGGATTGTCATTTTGCGTGGTGAGTCTCACTACGAAGACATCAAATCAATTCGCCACACACAAATCAGATGTCCTTACCTGCACAACATCACAAGGATGGGGAATTGCGTGCTTTGGCGGTGCCCTTCAAGGAGGGGTAAAAATTGGTCCCCAAAAAATAATCAAGGAAAAGGGGTTCGATTCAAGAAGAGGCTAAAGAAAAGAAAATAGCAGTCAACTTATACTCACCCTCTTTTAGTTCCCACCATCTCACAGCCTCAAGGCCTCCTCTTACCCCCTCTATATTCCTTGTCTCTCTACTCTCTCTCTCTCTCTATATATATTTGGGATAGACTATTACACAGACGACTGAAATTTTTTCATCTTTCAGTCACCTAAAGTTACACTTTGAATCACCTGAAGTTGCACATGTTTTTTTTGAGGGAGGCTGCAATTTTAGTTGATTGAGAGTGCAATTTCAGGTCACCTGAAGTTGCACTCCGAATCACCTAAAGTTGCAGCTGTTTTTTTGGAGGGGGGTTGCAATTTTAGTTCATTGATAGTGCAATTTTAGGTGACTGAAACATAAAAAAATTTCAGTCGCCTGTGCAATAGCAAAACTGTATATATATGAACCCAACAATGTCAATTATGCATTGGCAACTACTCCCTCCAAGCTTCAAATATCAAACACCAACTCTTGTTTGATTGTTTCCAGAGAAGACCAGAAAAAAGAGAGAACTATATCACATGTTTGTTTGACATCCTGTGCAGCTTGTCCTGATAGCTTATCTGTTAGATTCTTGATAAGTTCGTGGCACAAGCATTGACATATATAGAGTAGCTTCAGCCCAAGAAGACATGGCCAGGAGCAGGGGGGAGATGGCCGGCGGCGTGGCGGCGGCGGTGGAAAGGGCGGTGAGATGCCTCGGCAGGGGGTTCGACATGACAAGCGACCTGAGGTTGAAGCACTGCAAGGATGCAGGGGGTTGCCTCGTCGCCAGGAGCGGCGAGAAGGCGGCGGCGGTCGCCGTGCCGGGGTTCGGGGTGGTGCCCGACGTGCCGGCCGACGTGAAGTGCGGCAAGGGTGACCGTATCAGGTTCAAGTCCGATGTGCTCGAGTTCAACAAGGTTTGTTGGTTGCACCATTACTTGTTTTTCTTTGAGAATATTTGAAGCAATGCATAATTGGGAGAGTAGGAAATATTTTGGCTCAAATGAATCAAGTTGCAAGTGAAGTTGAGCTAGATAAACAACCTGCCAGATTTACAAATCAGAAATCCTTTTTTTAAAAAAAAACAAAATGATCAAGTCATGAAGTTATCCAAAGACAAATGATTTCTTCATTGCGTATTTTCCTCTTCTAATTTGCAAATTTCTTTCACAATCAAAGAAAAATGGCCAAGGGAGAAAAAGAACATGGTATTGTAGTACTGTACACTGCCATCATTAGACGAACATGACCAGGAAAACCACGTGGTTCATCTTTTTGACCCAATTTCCTCACAATCTCAATCGTCTCTGCATCCTAGTCAATTTTTCTGATCAAGCCAGCCAATAGAACAGAAAATTATCCAATCAAAGAACCAAGAACGCGATTATGACAAGAAGTATTAATTGCCCAATCTTGACCGCAGATGTCGGAGCTGTTCAACCACCGGAGCTCGCTGCCGGGGAAGATCCCGTCGGGGCTCTTCAACTCGTCGTTCGACCTGGACTGCAGCTCGTGGGCTCAGGACGCTTCCAGCACCAAGTGCCTCGCATTCGATGGCTACTTCATCTCCCTCCTGGACCTTCAGCTCAACTGCCGGCCGCTCGCCCTCGCGGAGCACGTCGTCGACGACGTGCCGGCGGCCTGGGACCCGTCAGCCATAGCAAGGTACAGAGTACAGACATTAGCTCAATAACTTTCAGAAACCAATCACTCTTCTTTCTTTAATTGTGTTACAGTTAGATGATGACTTGGTCCCTTGAAAGAGTGCAAACTTTTCCACCACACTTGTGCCATGTGGTGTGAAAAAACGTATGCATGGTGGAAAATTGGTCTATACGAAAATAAGATACTAATAGCTTTCAAATGCATTGCTCACAAAAGTACAATGAGGTAGATTTTTTATGTCTTCTTCTGACAGATACTAAATTAACTTACAAGGTAGATCTAATTGACACCGATCAGCAAGGAGATTATGTTTCCTTCTTTTCCATCTTTCTTGAGCCTAGTAGTAGTCTGAACTCCGAAAATGCCACCATTGAGTCATTGATTAATGAAAGCGTCATGAATCAGATGATTTAATGTAAGTCAAGATGCAGTTTTCAAATCCATCATTCCATACATCTGAAGATTAATATCACCCTCTCTGTGAATTGGTGAGCAGTTTCATCGAGAAATACGGGACACACATCGTCGTAGGACTGAGCATGGGCGGCCAGGATGTGGTGTATGTGAAGCAGGACAAGTCGTCGCTGTTGTCGCCGTCTGAAATCAAGGAGCACCTAGACAAGCTAGGTGACCAGCTCTTCACTGGGACATGCGCCCTGCCTCCTTCACACAGCAAGTCCCGAGATCACAAGTTTAAGGTCAAGAAACCATGTTTTTTAATGTCCATCTCAAACTGAAATCATGAGTTAACATCCACCAGATCATGAGGAGTTGAGAATAACCTGAAATGTACTGAAAAAAAAATCCATGATTCTGATTACAGCAGGTCCCTGGGGCCTTCAATGTATTTGATGCCCAAATAACACAGCAAAGGCTCGAAGTAATGACTACTCCAATGTCATGCAAACAGGTACTACTTCTACTACTCTTGTAAGTTGCAACTTGCAACCATCTGTGAGTGAGGGATCTTAAAGCAAGTCATGCAGGGATATTTGCTGAATTTTAACTGATGCAGGGTGTGACAGTGATCTACTCCAAGAGGGGAGGGGATACAGCGGTGAGCAACCACTCAGAGTGGCTACTCACGGTGCCGACAAAGCCGGATGCCATCAACTTCAAGCTTGTGCCCATCACATCCCTTCTGAAGGGAGTGACTGGCATCGGCTTCCTTTCTCATGCCATAAACCTCTACCTGAGATGTAAGAGCTGTCTCTATTCTAGCACACATTTAGCCATGTCATATATAAGCTAATGTGCATGAAAACATGCACATAACAATAGAAATTGCTTAGAATATTGATGCTTAAAGTGCACATAACAATGTCATCTACTTTATAACTCCCACATTTTCACAAACTTCTTTTACTTACTTTTGTGTACAATCCATCATAGAGTTGCAGCTAAAAGTGCTTAATTGTGCCATCTTTCCTTAACAGACAAACCTCCAGTAGCAGAGTTGAGGTACTTCCTGGACTTCCAGCACCACAGATTGTGGGCCCCTGTACTCAGTGACCTACCTCTCGGTTTGTGCTCGAACCGACAAGGCGATAGCCCGGCCTTGCACTTCAGCCTTGTAGGTCCAAAGCTCTATGTCAGCTCAAGCCAGGCAAGAAATCCTTGCTTGTTGTTTAGAACCATCTGCAGTCCAGTAGAAATGCTCACTTAACCACATGACAAAAACTAAATGCAGGTTAACGTTCCTCAATTGCCAATCACTGGGATGAGATTGCACCTAGAGGGCAAAAAAAACAACAGGTTAGCTACATTTACTTCCAGTTTGCTGTTGCAGCAAAAAAAATCTGTTAGAAGAATAACAAACTTCAGATTGTTAACTACTCCACGTTATGATCAGGTTAGGCATCCACCTGCAGCATTTGTCAAACACCCCAACATTCGTTAAAGAACGTTCAGACAAGCGACCGATCTGGCGAGGATCGGAGATGATCTCCGACGAACGGTACTACGAGCCGGTCCAATGGAGATTGTTCGCCCATGTCTGCACCGTGCCGGTGAAGTACGATTCCCGGTGGCGCGGCGCGGGCCAACAGACCGCATACATCGTCTCCGGGGCGCAGCTGCATGTCAAGGCCCATGATTCGACCAACATACTGCACCTCAGGCTCCTGTACACCGAGCTGTCAGGATACACCGTGGTGCAGTCCAAATGGGCGCACAACACGGCGAGGCTGTCAGGTAAAGGGAGCTTCCTGTCCAAGTCGTTCGCGGCGGCGTCTTCAGGCGCCGTTGAGAAGGAGGCGGAGCAGCAGCCGGTGAGAGTTAACATTGACTCCGGCGTGTTCGCCGGAGGGCCACCGGTGCCTGTCGGGACACAGAGGCTGCTCAAGTTTGTTGAGACGTCTCAGGTGACCATGGGGCCGCAGGACAGCCCTGGACACTGGCTGGTCACAGGCGCAAAGCTTGATGTTGACAAGGGGAAGATCTCACTGCATGTGAAGTTCTCACTGCTTGCTCCAGTTTCGTGACAAGGTGCTCAAAGTATTGCACAGTACTCTACTGCTAGGATATAACCACTGTAATATGAGGCTTTCTGTCTCCCTTCTCCCCTATTCTTTTCGATTTTTTTTGGCGGGGAATCAGGCCTGCCAAAACAACATGGGTTGTTTCTGCCAGACGGAAATGTAAATCAGCCATGAAATTTATTGGTAACAATTTGACAGGTTCGAGTCTTTTTTGTAACATCCCAATTTTTGGCATTTTGTAAAATAATTTTCAAAATATTTGGAGTTCAGAATTCCAAAATTCAAAGTTCAAATTTAAATCAAAGTTCGGTGTTTCTCTCAATTCCAAAATTCAGAGTTCAAATTTAAACCAAACTTTAAACTCAACCTATCAACTCAAAATTTGCTTCCCTCTCCATGTTTCTTGGGCCGAGCTCAATCCTTTTCCTCTGGCCTATTCTTTTTCTTTCTTTCCCTTTCCTGCCTTCCTTCTACTCTGCTCGTGCCCAGGCCGTGCGCGCTCTGCCCTACGCCATGACATGTCCCATGTCCCATATGATCCAGTAGAAAATCCATGGGGGTTAACACTCCAGCTGGAATAATAGACTTGACATCAATCAGAAAGGAACAAGCCATCATAATCCACAACACTAAATTCTCAGTTGACCTTTATGTTACAGACTTGACCGACCTAAAAGTAATTCTGGGTATGGATTGGCTTTCTTCCAATGGGGTATAGACTGTGAGTTAAAGAGCTCATCCATCAGGAAACCGGATGGTTCTAGACTGCAATACTTGGAGATCAGAACGAGACCGATACTGTCCAATCCTAGTTTGGCCAGCATCGAAGGGAAGTGAGTGAAAGACATACTAGTAGTACAGAAATTTCCTGAAGAGCTACCCGTTATGCCTCCAAACCGTGAAGTAGAATTTGCCATTGATTTAATCCCAGGAGTTGCGCCTATCTCCAAACGACCTTATAGGATGAACACACAGGAATTAGTGGAATTAAAGAAGCAGTTAGATGGATTAGAAGAGAAGGGATTTATTAGGGAAAGTACATCACCATGGAGAGCCCTAGTTCTATTTGTAGAGAAAAAGGATGAGGGTTAAGGCTATGCACAGACCACTAGGAACTCAATAATGTCACCATAAAGAATAAGTATACAATACCAGAATAGATGACTTGTTTGACCAACTTAAAGGAGCCTATGTATTTTTGAAAATTGACTTGCGCTTGGGGTATCATCAAATAAAAGTCAATCCAGTAGACATCTAGAAAACCACATTCGTCTCCCGGTATGGACACCATGAATACACCATAGTCCCATTTGGGTTTACCAGTGCATCAGCAATATTCATGAACCTCATGAATAAGCTCTTCATGAAGTATGTATAAGTTCATCATTGTCTTTATAGATGACATTCTAATCTACTCAAGAAGCAAAGAAGAACATCTCCAATATCCCACAGTAGCATTGGAAATCCTTATAGAAAACTAGCTATATGCAATGTTCAATAAATGCGAATTCTGGCTAGATCAAGTGGTATTCCTAGGGAATATCGTGCCTAGAAGGGGGATAGAGTTAGATCCCACCAATATTGAAGTTGTTACATCATGGGGACGTCCAACTATACATCATGGGGACGTCCAACTAACACAATGGGAATCATAAGCTTCCTAGGATTTGCGGGATACTACCGCAGATTTGTAAAATGATTCTCTCAAATTGCATCTCCACTTACCAAACTAATAAGAAAAGATGTGAAAATAATTGGACAGAAGCTTGTAAGCGAAGTTTCCAAGAATTAAAACATTTTACCACTACACCAATACTAGTCCTACCTAAGGATGGCATTGAGTATGTGGTATTCTGTGATGCCTCGAAGTTTGGGCTAGGATGTGTGTTAATGCAAAAGGAGAGAGTAATAGTCTATGCATCCAGACAATTAAGGTCTCTGAAGTAAATTATCCCACTCATGATCTAGAATTAGGAGCAGTAGTATTTGCCTTGAAAATTTAGAGACGCTATCTCTATGGATCAAAATGCACGCTGTTTAGCGATAATGAAAGTCTTAAATATATCTTCACCCAGAAGGAGCTAAATATGAGGCAAAGAAGATAACTAGAGCTTATAAAAATTATAATATGTCTATAAATTATCATCCCAAAAAGCTAATATGATCGCTGATGCCTTAAGCTGAAAGATCCATTGCAACCACATCATTCTTGAAAACCACACCTCAACCTTCTACAAGAACTAGCTAAGATGGAGATAGAGGTGAAAATCACTACTTTGGAAGCCACCATTGCAGCCATGATCTTCCAGCCCACCCTACTAGATGAAATCATGGTGAGACAAACCTCAAATATTTTCATCGTGGAAGAAATTCAATGAATCAAATCGGGTCAATCATCTAAATTTAATCTGGATAATCACAGAGCCTTATGGAATCAGGCGCAGATTTGCATGCCAAATGATCCATAGATTAAAGAAACCATCCTACACAAAGCTTATGATACCTTATACATAATCTCATCACATAATCCACCCTGGTAGCACACAAATGTATAGAGATTTAAGAGGAAACTTCTGGTGGGTTAACATGAAGAGAGAATTAGCAGAATACGTGACTTAGTGTGACACCTGATAGAGAGTGTTAGAGTACAATATATTTGGTAGGATAGAGTCCATTGGGATTACAATCCCTTGTACCATCTTGCCCCCCAAGTCTTGTACCTCTATATATACCGCCCGAGAGGTTCAATGCAATACATCCTATTCCACCCAATTCTGTCTTCCATCATGGTATCAGACGTCTAGGTTTAGATCCTAACCTTAGCCGCCGCTCGCTTCCGCACCGCGCGCCCCCGGGGAGATCTATCTCCGCCGGGGCAGCGCCACTGTTTAGGCGGCGGATCCTATTGATCTGGCCGCCATTGTCGTCGTCGTCGTCAAGCAGCAGATCGGGCCTTCATCGCTCGCGATTGTCCTCGTCGCAGTCCGCCGGTGGGCGGATCTGGCTGTCTCCACCATCCCGGGTCCCCAGCCGGACACCGCCCTCACGCCACCTCTGCACCACCAGATCCGCCGTGCACCGTCGCGTCCTCCTCAGGCCGTCGCTGTCTCCCCTCCCAAGCCGGGTCGCCGCCGCCCCCGACTGCGCCGCTGCCGGCCGCCACCTGCTGGTGCAGCCGCTGCCGGCCGCCACTCCTGGTGCTGCCCGCCAGCCGCAGCCTTCCCCCCCCCCCCCCCCCCCCGCCGCCACCTCCTGCCGCTGCCCGCCGGCCGCCGCTCCTGGTGCTGCCCGCCAGCCGCAGCCTTCCCCCCCCGCCACCTCCTGCCGCTGCCGGCCGTCGGCCACAGCCGTCGCCTGCCTCTCCCGCCGCCTCCTGCCACTGGTGCTGCTCCGCTCGGCGCCGCCTCCTGCTGCTCCGCTCGGCGCCGCCTCCTGCCGCTGCCGGTCGCTGGCCACAGCCGTCGCTGCCTGCCGGCTCCGCGACCATCAGCCGCCGGCCGATCCGATTGCCGGCCGCCTCTGACTCTTGTGGTCGCCGGCAGCCCCCACCCTGCCGCTCGATCTGGTCGCTGGTCGCCCCAACCTTTCTTCGGCATGACACCGATTGGATCTGGCAGGGAGGTAGCTTCCCTTAGAAGCTAACCAAAAAAACAAAACAAAAAAAAGAGGATCAGGCTAGGTGTACCCGATGAGTTGCACATGGAGGATCCCACTGCTGCTGTTGTATCTTTTCTTTTCTTTCCTGATCACTGATCGGGGTTGAGTCGCCCACTGCCCGTCGACCTCGCACGTATCTACACCGACATCGGCGTCGACTACACCGGCCCCTACCTCTTCGATTGTGCGGCCAGGCCAGGCACGCGATGTCGAGGCGCCTTCGCGCGTTGCGTCTCGGTCATCCCGTCCGCACGTCTTCATCGCCGGTTCGTCATCGCCACCACAGATCGGGACGCCTCCACCGACTTCTTCCATCGTCGTCCCGCCTCGCGCGTACTCGGTCTGATCAGCCGATTGTGTGAGATCCACCCAGCTCCCGTGACGTCCGTCGTCGAGAACTACGCGCATCTTCTCCGAGCAACAGGGCTGCTGCTGTGTCGCCTCCTCGGGCCACAGCACCGCCGCACGTGTGTCCCCTCGCCGTTGCATCTACATCGCCGTCCCCTGTGCATCGACAACTGTGCTGCGCAACCTCTTGTGCGCCATCTGTCTACACCTGGTCTTTGTCATGCTGATCGGGACCTCATCGCCGACATCGAGCGCTACCGCCGCCGCCGTACCTTGCGTCAGGACTACTCGCCTTCGCGCAAGAGCATCCGCCCGGACTGCTCGCCTTCGGGTAGGAGCGTCCGCTCCCGCACTGCTCCTTCGTCCAGCACAACCACGCCTGGTTGGGGCCCTTTCCCTTGTACGTCCGGTACTGGCAACACCGGTGTGTGCTTTTGTCCCCGACGCGTTGCCGGGTCTGGCAAACCTGGCACACGCCTCGGCTCTAGCGGCTTGACTGCATCGACTTCGGCATCGACCCTCATGTTCCCGTCCTGTTTGCCTCGATTGCATCGCCGTTTTTCGTCTACATCCTCGACGGCCCTGACTGTGTCGACCTCGGCATCGCCCCCCTTCCACGACGACTGCCTCGACGCGTCTCCGTCATCACCATGGCGCCTCTTTTGCGCCCACGGCTTCATGAGCGACCGCCTCGACATCGGTAACACGACCACGACTACGTCAACCACGGCCATCTCCAGCACGGCATCCTCAACCACGACTACTCCGCCCTCGCGCTCGGCTACCTCGACATTGGCACAAAGGGCTACCGCCTTGCTTGAGCTACTCATCGGTTCCTGCTCCAGTCACGGCATACACGCCGCCTCGACGGTTATGACTGCGGGGGATGTTAGCTCTTCGGCTTCTTCTCCAGTCTCACTGTCTGCGACGCTCCCGTTGTGACTGCGGGGGGATGTTAGAGTACAATATATTTAGTAGGATAGAGTCCATTGGGATTACAATCCCTTGTACCATCTTGCCCCCAAGTCTTGTACCTCTATATATACCGCCCGAGAGGCTCAATGCAATACATCCTATTCCACCCAATTCTGTCTTCCATCAGAGAGTAAAAGCTGAACATCAATGCCTAGCGGGATTACTAGAACCATTAGAAAGTCCCGAATGGAAATGGGAAGGCATATGCATGGACTTTATCACAGGACTACCCATGGCACTCAAAAAGAAAGATGACATATGGGTTATTGTGGATCTACTCACAAAATCAACCCACTTCATCGCCATAAATTAGAAATACTCTTTTGATAAACTGGCTAAACTATATCTTGAGAAAATAGTGGCCCTTCATAGAGTACCAAGGACTATCACATCAGATAGGGGTTCAATATTCACCTCAGGCTTTTGGAAGAGTTTACAAACTGTTCTGCGAACCAAACTAAACTTTAGTATGGTTTATCACCCACAGATTAACGGCCAAAACGAATGGGTGAATCAAATCCTAGAAAATATATTAAGGGCCTGTGTGTTGAACTTCAGGGAAATATGGGATAAACATCTGCCCTTAGTATCCAAATGGCTCCATATGAAGCCCTGTATGGTAGAAAGTGTCGATCACCCATCTATTGGTATGAAGTTGGGGGAGAGACCACTATTAGGTCCTGACCTGGTACGGGAGAATGATGAAAAGATCTAGATAATCCAAGAATGGTTTAGGATTGCCCAAAGTAGACAGAAGAGCTATGTTGATTGACGTAGGAAAGATCACAAGTTTGAAGTTGGAGACTATGTGTATCTGAAAGGGTCACCGATGCGCAGAGTTCACCGATTTGGAATAAGATGAAAGCTAAGTCCTCGTTATATTGGACCATTCAGAATTCTAGAACAGAAAAGCACCCTAGCTTACCAATTGGAATTACCTAGTCAGTTGTCTAGAATCTATAACGTGTTCCACGTCTCTCAACTCAGAAAATGTCTCTGGGAACCATCACAACAACTAACCAACTTAGACATACATTTACAAGATGACCTAACCTATGAAGAGCATCCTGTGATGATACTAGAGATCAAGTATCGAAAGTCAAGGAATTGGACTATGTGTTTCTGCAAATTGCTATGGAAGAATCATTTGGTCTGACATGAAGCCTACCCCAATCTATTCAAGTGAGCTCCCGGTTTTGGGGACAAAATCTTTCTAGGAGGGAGGTTGAAACGACCCTCACTTAAATAGTGCAAAAAAAACTTAATTAAGAAATAATTAAGAAGCAAATGGCGTAATTACAACACATTCAATTACATCATTGTACGATCGGAGCCACAGAGCATAGAGTGACATGAACAAATCCTAATTATTACATCAGTTGCATCTTCATAGTGATTAAAAAAACAAGATTACAACATTCATCATCTTACAATCTCGATTGCATGCATACACATGTAGTTACATTCCCATCGTCTAAGTAAATCATAGGTGTCATGGCTGGGTCGACGCTGGAAACCTGTGCTGGTTAGATAGACCAAAAACCCAGGGTTTCAAAGAGACAATAAAAGCAGGAGAAGAACATTACCGTTAGGACTCATCCAGTTTAAAATACCAAAACATAGCACTTATCGAGATACCAGAACCGTTTAGGGCTGACTAGCACCTCTCGTTTTAGTGGGCTTCATCATCTAGCAAAAACCAAGCCAACACCCACTTCAAATTTTATCGACCTTACCTTAAACAGTAGAGGACTGAACCACAGTGCCAAAACCACCCCAAGGACCTTCGGTCCATGGAGGCAACCCATTTTCCACTACGCACAGAGAAATGAGATGAAGCCAGGGATAAGATCAAGCTGAGAGAGAGAAAGAGGAGACCATGTCCATTCTCTACATAGCCAAGCCACCAGAGCAAGAGAGAAGACAAACTCACTTTGCCTCCACCCCCATTCCATCCATCCTACCGGCGATGAGAGCAAGAGAGAGAGAAAGAGAGAACCGAGAATTAGCACCACCAAAGGGGCGTCAGATGGAGGAGGAGGCATTCAAGAGAGTTAGGGAATTTCGAAGAGGAGGGAACCGTGACCATGGTGGGTCAGGAGCAAAGAACCAGCCGAGACAAGAGGCACCAGAGGAGGAGAAGATTGACCATCGGGAGAGCACGTGGGGGAGGACCACCGCTACCACCATCACCAACCCATTCCCGACCTGACCAAACCAATTAGGTCACCCCATTCATGTCCCTTTCCTTGTTCTCCACATCTCACCATAGCAAGCACCACACATCATGGTGACCTCAGCAACTGAGTAGAATAATAACATAAGGGAAGGAGGAGCTAGCTCTCACCTCAATCAGATGATATGCATGAAGCATTTAGAGTTAAATTTGCTGATCAATTGCATAAAATCAAGAATGTGTCTTGTCTCTTATGAGGCTTTGAAGCTAGAGGTGGTTGTGTATAAGGAGAGATACACTAAAGCTGTTAAGAGCCAAGCCTATGACTCTTGTGTTACCCTTGCCAAGGAGAATGATTATTTGTGAAAAACTCTTGAGAAGTTCTCTACTGAGAGAAAAACAACTTAAACATGATTCTAGATCAATCTAAGGTTAGTAAAGCTAATAGAGGTTTAGGTTTCAACCCTTATAAGCATTTCAAGAGTCATCCTTTTAAGGCAGTGTGTGTAGTTGAGAGTGAGAAGTTTGAACTTGCTCCTCCTAAGCCTACCAAGATTTTGTTCAAGTCTGTAGGATTTGCTCGGTCCCCTGTTATTAATGTAGGTGCTTCTACTCCATCAAGTACGACCTCTCAAAAGGTCAAATACCATTGTACCTTTTGTAAGAAAAAAAGCAGTGATCTAAAAGGCGGAATTAGGCGGCCGCCTAGGCGGGCCTAGGCGCTGGGCGGAGCCCCGCCGCCGCGCCTTGGCCAAAATCGGTGAGCTAGGCGGGCTCTAGCGGACGTCGGTGGTCAAAGGCGGCCATCGGCGGGGTCTAGGAAGATGGTCCAGGGCAGACGAAAGGTGTTCTAGGGAGAGAGAGAGAGAGAGGCACCTAGAGATCTCTTGTCAGCTCGCGCGTTGTCGGCCGCCGTCGTCGCAGCTGGATCCGTCGTCATCGCAGCCAGATTTGCTGCCTCTGCCGTCGCTGCCGCCAGATCCGCCGCCGCCGGATCCGCTGCCTCCACCGTCGCCGCAGCTGGATCCGCCGTCAATGCCGCCAGATCCACTGGAGCAACGCCATCGGCAGGAGCAAAGAGGCCGCCAGATCCACTGGAGCAACGCCATCGGCAGGAGCAAAGAGGCCGCCGGATCCGCGGTCGCCGTCGCCAGATCCGTCAGATCCACTGGAGATGGGGGAAGGAGAGAGGGAGAGCGACAGGGGGCGGAGCCACGCGAAAGAATGCGGAGCGGGCGGTGGCTGGACGCCAGATAGGGGGTGTGTTGTGTTTGAAATTTTGCAATTTAGTCCTCTTCTTTTCTGAAATTGCAATAAAGTCCTTTTTTTCTTTTTATATTTCTTCTATTTAGGCCCTTTGAAAGCGTCGCCACGCCACGCGATATTAATAAACCTTAGTTTTAATTCCACCGCCTAAGCCCCCTAGGCGCTAGGCCCTACCTCGCCGCCCGCCTAGCGCTTAACGCCTTCTTGAACATTGAAAAAAAGTCACATCATACAGTTTTGCGTTAGGTGAGCTAAAAAACTATGTCATGACCGTGCTTTGAGTAGTTTTCAAGATCAACCTCGTAGTGTCTCTAGACCTCACTTTGTGTGGGCCACACTGGGCATTGCTTCAGTGCCTGGGAACATGATGCCACTCCTAGGAGCCTATTTTGCCCAATTGTCTGGGAAGGTAATGGCGCTAGGGTGCCAGGTGCGCTGTGGACAGTTCCAAAAACTAGTAATAAAGCATGCTTTGAATAGATTTTAACCATCTGATCTACTGACAGACCTAATTGCCATTGTGCGGCATTCACGAAACTGGAGAACTGCAGCGACTGGAGTTTATACCATCCTAATTGCCAATGTACAACGTTTGCTAAATCGGTGCTCGAGGGTGAAAAGAATCCTCCACTGTCTTTGTTTCAACTAACCCTACTGTTAGAGATATATGTATAGGTTGTTATTCCCCATTGTTATGAGGGGTTCTTTGCATATTTACCACCTGTACTTTGTGTATATATACCGGCCCATTGGCCTCAGATTGAATACAAGCGCTATTCATAACATGGTATCAGAGCGTACCTAGGGTTTTTCCCGTCGCTTCGCTTGTCACCTCGCTGCCGCCGCTTCGAGCCCGCCGCCGTCGGCCCCGCCGACTCCCCCGTCGCCGCTGCCGTCCCTGCTGCCGTCGGCCCCGCCCGACTCTGCTCGAGCCCGGCCGCTCGAGCCCGCAGCCGTCGGCTCCGCCGACTCCCCCGCGTCGTCGCCGCTGCCGACTCCCCCGAATTGGACCGCCGCCGCCCAGATCCGAATCGATCTGGTCAAGCCGCCGCGCCGCCCGGGGTTGCCTCGGCGCCGTCGCCCCGTCGCCGGTGCTCCCCGCCGCCGGACTGCCCGAGGCGCTCTGCTTCGCCCGGCCTCCGCCTCCCGCCCGGCGCCCGCCCGCCCGGCCTCGGCTCCTCCGCCTCCCGCGCCGACTCCGGTGCTGCCGTCGCGTCGCCGTCGCGCCGCCGCCGCCTCGTGCGTGCGTGCCCTAAGCGCGTGCGTGTAGCGGGCCTTCGGCCCGTTTTAGCCGGCTGAGTTAAAAAAACGTCGTTCTAACCGCCGCGCCGTCCAGCGCCGCCTGTTAGACTTCGTTGTCTTGGTCGCTGCGCCGTCCAGCGCCGCCTACCAATGGGCACCGTTTCTCCCCCTCGCTGCCCGGTGATTTTTGATAGTGTTAATTACACCGACTTCGTGTCTCACATGCGCATCCATATGCGTGGTCTTCGTCTCTGGGCGTCCTCTCTGGCGATGTCACCTGCCCGCCTTGCCCTATTCCTCCGACGGAGCCTACGCCTGTTGCATTGCCCCCGACAGCCGATAAGGCTGCTGCTGATGATGAAGCTGATGATGAAGCTGCCTCTGCCTACCAGGAGGCTCTGGATTCCTACAAGGATCGTCTGACCTTCTACACTCAGTGGTACGATGACGACGCTCGGGCTGCTGCTGTCTTCATCGCTAGTGTCCAGCCTCAGTTTTCTTCTGAGGTTGTGGGACTCCCTTCGGCTTTCCAGATGTGGACTCATCTTCGTCAGCGCTACGAGCCCTCTGGTGATGCCCTGTACCTGTCCGTGGTCCGCCAGGAGCACTCTCTTCAGCAGGGTGATGCTACTGTTGACGCTTTTTACGCTCAGAGTTCTGCTGTCTGGCGTCAGTTGGACTCACTTCGCACTGCTGGCTGTCGTACCTGTCCGTGCTGCCTGGATGTACGTGCTGACCTGGAGTTTCAGCGGGTTTACGAGTTCCTTACTCGCCTTCGTCCTGAGTTCGAGCAAAGGCGTGCCCAGCTCCTTGCACGCCACCCTCGTGTCACTCTCCTGGAGGCTCTTACCGAGATACGCGCGGAGGAGACTCGTCTGAGTGGTGCTGGTCTGATGCCACTCCCCTCTGTGCTCGCCGCTCGTCCGCCTGCTACACTGCCTCCTCCAGCGGCTACCACAGGTGGTGGTGGCCGTTCTCCGTCTGGAGATGGCCGTCCTCACTGTTCCTACTGCGACAAGGTCGGCCACATTGAGTCCCAGTGCTATAAGAAGAAGCGGCATCTTTCACGCCGGTCTTCTACTGGCACTAGTGCTTCTACGACGACGTCTGCATCGACTTCTTCAGCAGCTTCTCTCACCGAGCAGGAGATAGCCAGACTTCGACGCCTGCTTGCCGCTTCAGGTTCTCCCTCGATAGGTTCTGCAGGTTCTGCTACTGACTCTTCGGGCACTAAGAAACCACCCCCTACACAGTCAGGTACCTCCCCGTGGATTCTTGATTCTGGAGCATTTTTTCACATGACTCCTGATCCTTCCACTCTGTCTTTTATTACACCTCTTGATTCTCCTATCAGTGTTCTTACTGCTGATGGTACATCTCTTTCTGTCTCTGGTCGAGGATCTCTTAGCAACTCATCCTTTCATGTTCCTTCTGTTGCTCATGTTCCTCGCCTTACCATGCAGCTTCTTTCTGCCGGGCAGATTACTGACCTTGGTTATCGGGTCATTCTCGACTCTGACTCTTGTTGTGTTCAGGATCGCCACACGGGAGCTCTGGTTGGTTCTGGCCCTCGGCGCCGTGACTCACAGCGTCTCTGGGAGCTTGACTGGCTTCACCTTCCTTCCGCTGCCACCATCGCCGCCAGTCTCTCCGCTTCTGCCACTTCGTCTACCGGCTCTTTCCAGCAGTGGCATCACCGTCTTGGCCATCTGTGTGGATCCCGTCTGTCGTTCTTAGTTCATCGTGGTCTTCTGGGGTCTGTCTCAGGAGACGTGTCTTTAGATTGTCAGGGCTGTAAGTTAGGTAAACAGATTCAGCTTTCTTATCCTCATAGTGAGTCTGTGTCTCAGCGCCCTTTTGATCTTGTTCATTCAGATGTTTGGGGTCCGGCTCCCTTCGTTTCGAAAGGGGGTCATCGATATTATATCATATTTATAGATGATTTCTCTCGTCACACTTGGATATATTTCATGTCTTCTCGTAGTGAGGCCTTGTCTATCTATAAACAATTTGCCACTATGATTCACACACAGTTCTCCACTCCTATTCGTGTCTTCCGCGCTGATTCTGCTGGCGAGTACCTCTCTTGTCACCTGCGCAGCTTCCTTGCTGAGCAAGGCACTCTCGCTCAGTTCTCTTGTCCTGGTGCTCATGCTCAGAATGGTGTTGCTGAGCGCAAGCATCGTCACCTCCTTGAGACTGCTCGTGCTCTGATGATCGCCGCCTCTATTCCACCTCACTTTTGGGCCGAGGCTGTTTCCACTGCCACCTATCTCGTCAACATCCAGCCCTCTTCTGCTCTTCAGGGTGCGATCCCTGTTGAGCACCTCTGTGGTCGTCTTCCTGACTACTCTGCCCTTCATCTGTTTGGCTGCGTTTGCTACGTTCTCCTCGCCCCTCGAGAACGCACCAAACCGACCGCTCAGTCTGTTGAGTGTGTCTTTCTGGGATACAGTGCCGAGCACAAGGGCTATCGGTGCTGGGATCCTGTTGGTCGTCGGATACGGGTTTCTCGGGATGTGACTTTCGACGAGTCTCGTCCATTCTACCCACGTCCTGCCTCTACTTCGGCTTCCTCTGTGGAGTCACTGTCTTTCTTGACCTTTCCAGATACACCTATATCTATTTTGCCCTCGTCCACCTGTCCCACTGAGTCTCCACATATTCCCCCTGTGGCCTCTCCGCCGTTGTCGCCGCCTGTGTCGTCTCCTACGACTCCCAGGCTCCTCCCACTACAGTACCTTTTCCCCTTATTGAGGATCTTCCAGATGAGCCATCTTCTCCTGATGTTCCATCTTCTTCTGATGCTCCATCTTCCCCTGATGGGTCATCTTCTCCTCGCTACGCTCTCCGCGATCGCCAGTCGATTCGGCTTCCTGCCCGTTTTGCCTTTGCTGGCGCAGCTACTCGTGAGCCTGTCTCCTACCGGGATGCTGTTACTCATCCTGAGTGGCAGCTTGCCATGGCCGAGGAGATTGCTGCCCTCGAGCGTACTGGTACTTGGGATCTTGTTCCTTTTCCATCTCATTCTCATCCCATCACGTGTAAGTGAGTCTATAAGATTAAGACTCGCTCTGATGGCTCTCTTGAGCGCTATAAGGCGCGTCTTGTTGCTCGTGGCTTCCAGCAGGAGCATGGTGTTGACTACGACGAGACTTTTGCTCCTGTGGCCCACATGACCACTGTTCGCACTCTTCTTTCGGTGGCGTCTGTTCGCCACTGGTCTGTTTCTCAGCTTGATGTCAAGAATGCCTTTCTTAATGGCGAGTTGCGTGAGGAGGTCTACATGCATCCGCCACCCGGGCATTCTGTTCCTGAGGGCATGGTCTGTCGCCTTCGTCGCTCTCTCTATGGCCTTAAGCAAGCCCCTCGTGCTTGGTTTGAGCGCTTCTCCTCTGTGGTCACTGCTGCTGGCTTTTCAGCTAGTGATCATGATCCTGCGCTCTTTGTCCACACTTCGTCTCGTGGTCGGACTCTTCTTCTTCTGTATGTTGATGATATGATCATTACGGGAGATGATTCTGAGTACATTGCATTTGTCAAGGCTCGTCTTAGTGAGCAGTTCCTTATGTCGGATCTTGGTCCTCTTCGTTACTTCCTTGGGATTGAGGTTACTTCCACTCCAGATGGTTTCTTTATGTCCCAAGAGAAATACATTCAGGATCTTCTTGATCGCGCCTCTCTCACTGATCAGCGTACTGTTGAGACTCCCATGGAGCTCAATGTTCATCTCCGACTCTCTGATGGCGAGCATCTTTCTGATCCGACTCGCTATCGTCATCTTGTTGGGAGTCTTGTCTACCTTGCTGTTACTCGTTCGGATATCACTTATCCAGTTCATATTCTGAGTCAGTTTGTTTCAGCTCCCACTCAGGTCCACTACAGCCACCTTCTTCGAGTTCTGTGATACCTTCGCGGGACTATCTCTCGACGTCTCTTCTTTCCACGTTCCAGCTCGTTACAGCTTCAGGCCTATTCGGATGCTACTTGGGCCAGCGATCCCTCTAATCGCCGGTCTATCTCTGCTTACTGTGTTTTTCTTGGGGGTTCTCTTATTGCTTGGAAAACGAAGAAACAGACTGTAGTGTCCCGTTCGAGTGCAGAGGCTGAGTTGCGAGCCATGGCTCTCTTGACAGCAGAGATTACTTGGCTACGGTGGTTACTTGAGGATTTTGGTGTTTCTATCACTACACCGACCCCTCTCTTGTCAGACAGTACAGGTGCTATCAGTATTGCTCGTGATCCTGTGAAGCATGAGCTCACCAAGCATATTGGTGTTGATGCTTCTTTCATGAGGTCTTGTATGCATGATCAGGTGATTACTCTTCAGTATGTGCCTTCGGAGCTTCAAATAGCAGATTTCTTCACGAAGGCCCAGACTCGCGCACAGCACAGCTTCTACCTCTCCAAACTCAGTGTTGTTGATCCACCATGAGTTTGAGGGGGGTGTTAGAGATATATGTATAGGTTGTTATTCCCCATTGTTATGAGGGGTTTTTGCATATTTACCACCTGTACTTTGTGTATATATACCGGCCCATTGGCCTCATATTGAAGGATTTATTCATCATATACCCTCCTCATAGATGGAAATTCAGGATTTACCCTCCTGACCCACGTGTCAGTGACTTATGATGACCCCACATGTCATTGAGGTGGGAGGGTAAATCCTGAAATCCTGAAATATTGAATACAAGCGCTATTCATAACACCTACAACTAGTCGATTAGGGGCGAATGCAAGAACTTCAAAACAGGGACACCATGGGATCAAACAGAAGATTATATGTCGCGATCGAATTACAAACTACGAGATCGACATCAGAAACAGCTCAAATTAATTACATACAAGTCTAATTACCAAACGCCCAGATCAAGAATTTAGGGTGCAATGCAATTAGACGGAAGCACTCCCCAGTTCGAACAGCTATTTCTGTTTGATCGATTAAATGTGCTGCTATAAGCCTATAAGAGAGATCTACATGTTTAATCACCTCGACCGTTGCTCACGACCATTCCGGCCGCGACTGAACTAATCAACAGCACGCGCTCCCACCAAAATCCCCGCAGGATCGAGCGCGCGAGAGAGACACAGAGAGAGACGAGTACGCACCTACGGCAGCACAGACACACGACGCGGACTCCTCGGGGAGGGAGCGCGGAGGCGCCGCCGCGCGCAACACCCCGACGGTACGTCGAAACCTTCGCCGCGTACCACGGGACCAACCCCCAATCGGCTCCAGATCGATCCCAGCGACGAATCGCGCGGATCGGGAAGGCGCCTCGCCGGCGGGACCTGGCCTCGGTGGCTTCTCCCGACTACGACGAGGAGGGGGAGGAGGTGGAGAAAGCGAGCAAACTCTCCTTTCCTTTTTTTAAGAGAGGGAGGGAAGGAGGGGAAAATGCCAGGGTTGCGTTTTGGGCTTGGAGTTGGGCTGAAGGGGTAAAAAGACCACATTTGGGCCGGGCTTTGGGCTTTGGGGCCAGACTTTGCACAATTTCCTGAAAAAAATTTCGAAGAGAATTAGAGGGTACAGCCGTACAGGTCTAGTTTCACAACTCATAAGTTTCCACCTGCAATTCTGCTTAAAAAAATAAGGATGCCTCCACCACACATCAGTGAACTCAGAAGCCATGCAGACCACACATCAGTGAACCCAGAAGCCATGCAACACTTCTCCCGAGCGACACGTTCTACTGCGGTTACTACTGTATTTGATCTAAGGCCTTGGATCTTGATCGGGCGATGGAAGTACCATAGCATTGTGCTTCTCTGCACTTCCCTGCAGTAGTAGGATCTCCGGTTCACCCAATAAGCGTTACAGCATTAGCGGCGGAACTCAGAGCAAGCAATGGAATGAATTCCAACATAAACACCTGGGGCAAATAGAGCAGAAGCAATAATCATGAGAATAACAATATTCACAACCTGGGCAACGGGGCCTGCAGAACCAAACAAACACGCTAGCTACATTACAGATGGGAGAGGACGCCGAGATCGCCCAGCCTATACATGCATCAGGTGCACTGCCTTGACAAAACGAGAGGGCGAGCCACACCACACAGGGGTTAGACCTCGCCTCAGGGCCACTTCCGCAACGGCACAGCAGCAATCCCGTCAGATGATATCCGAGCCCACTCTTTTCCCCGGTCTAGGTATCGCAGGGTCATATTCTGTGCTATGATCTCGGCCACAAAATTAATAGGGAACGGAATGGAACAAATACAGCTAGAGAAATGGAATCTATCCAAGAATGACGCATCGTGTTAGTGCTGCCGTCATTGGAAGTTGCGTGTCAACCCACTTCGTGGTGCGTTTCTGCAGGCAAGGAACAAAATTCAAGGTGATTTAGAAAAGGAACACGTATGAAGATGTAATTTCACGAAGGCAGACAGTTAAGAAAATGTGATTGCAGCAGCACACAAGTAGGACCATCTGTGCTATCAGAAGTATGTACAGCATTAAAACTTGTCTTGGGTGACACTTAACACTATTGTTACAATTTTAGGTTCATATAGTTAAGCCTTAAGAGCTTTCACCAGTACCAAAATTGCATTGAGGTGGTATGTTGCAAAGAAGAAACATTCTAAGATTTTGTTGTAGATGCAGTTCTGTACACCTCACCAAACTAATAGGACATACCTAGAGGGTCTTGTTCAGAACATATATTATGCAATGGTATGATAAGGTAAGAGAACTAACCACTAAGAGCAAATTTGGCCACAAAAAATGCAAGTGCACCATAATAAACTAATATCCATGTGTAAAGGGGATGTTAAGCAGAAAATGATATGTCGCATAATTAATGGCCAATTTCTTCCAACATATTAGACTCTTCACTATTTATGAGCTATGACCAACCAACACCCGAAGCAAGCATTTGTAATACTCTAATCATAATAAGATCTATTCGTGAAGATGTACCTTCCAGGAAGCAGCTGTGAACTTCCAGGCCCTTTTGAGTTACCAAGCCGCCTGGCTTTGATTTCTTGTTCCTTATCGACACGCATAGCTGCAACTTCTTTCTCCATGGCAGCAACCTCTCGCCTCATCTTTTTTGCCTCCACTTCCATTGCTTTCGTTAAGGTATCAACTTTCTTTGCTAACATCTGCAGGACAATAGGAGACAGACAAACTTTACAAAACCTAGCCTCCTGTCCACTCAAAGTGAATAAATAATAAATGGTTCCATACCTCAATTGCATCATCTTTGTCCTTCAGACTATGATCTTTTTCATGGCATGCCTTTCTCAAAGAAATTACCTCCTTCTGCAGCATATCATACAGGAAACCAGATACCATTTCAATTGAGTTGTTATTTGCAGTTTCATTAATTCTCTCGTCCACATTGCTATTTGCGCTTTCATTAGTTCCCTCATCCACATTTCCTTTCCAACTATCATTAGCTTCATGATCTCTAACAGCATCTGTAGATCTGTTAAGTAAATGAGCTCCATTCCCATGGACCTTGCCCCTGTCTAGTGACCTAGTTCCACCATCAAATGACTTTGAAGTTCCTTTAGCGTGTTTTAGGACCAAGCTGCTGCTAGATGAAAGAGAGGATCTTGAATGAAAAGATGGAGATCTCCTTGCTAATAAACCATTTGGAGACAATTTAGACATATTATCAGCTCCACCCAGTGACAACCGACGGGAAGGACCATTGCTGAAGCTCTTTCCTTCAGTAGGTGTTCGACTAGAGCTGCTTCGTGGCCCTCTCAATCCATCTTCTAAAACTTTCAGGCGTAATTGATATTTTTCCTGAGTTTATAAAAAATTCAGAAATTTAGCTCATCTAAAACAACTCACTTAACAAAGTTTTAGCTCACACTGAATTACAACAGAAAAGTTTGTGTACCTTTAGTTGGGCTTCAGATCGTGCTGTGCGTTCTGCAACAGCAAGCTTATCACGAAGTTGTTGCATTTCACCCTGTAGAAATAAATACTTATTGCAGGATGCGACTTATATGCTTTCGATAAAAGAACCAGCAGGCAAAATGTTTAATTTCACCAAGAACAAGAATATGCCTGCATCTAAACAAAGTACATCAACAAAGGAAAGGCATAATTTAATCATGTCACCTGCAAGAACCTGCGCTCTTCAAGCCACTGTTTAACTGGCATCACTTTGTCATTAGAATCTTTCCAGTCATTCGCAACCACAACAGCAACCCTATTGGCTGTAACTTTTGCACGAGCAAGTTCACGGTCAAGTGTTTTTCTTTCTTCCTGATAAAATCGTTGAACATAAATAAGCATGAGTCAATTGTTACTACGGAATAGGCGATATAATTAATACTTGATAACAAAAGCAACAATCAATCTAAGATAGTTTCTTACATTCATTTCCAGAACTTTGCGCTGGTAATCTCTAACAGCATTAGCAGCTGCACCACCTGCAAGAACAGCCTCTTCCAGCTCTCTCACAGTTTGGCTAAGCTTTTCAACTTCTGCAACCTTATGGCGATGCAACTTGTCCAAGATCTTATTTTCTTCCTGCAATGGATAAAGCAACCAATTAAGCACTTCCGTGGTTCCATTGGTATGTCAAAGTCATTTTCTCCTGATGACCAGGAATACACTACATGCACCCACATACATGACAGATCTCAATTTGCTTCATCAACTCTTGGTTCTTGTTTTGCAAGTCATCAACCATAGCAGCTTTTGCCATTGCAATTTGCACGGTCCTTTCTGCTTCTAGTAGTGCTGCCTCTTTTTGTTTAGTTAGACGATCTAAGGCTCTATTATCATCCAAGAGCTTTGTGGTCTGGAACAAACCAAGTAAACTTGTCATCTTCTTTGCTCATACCAAATACATGACCAATGAAAAAGATAGAAATCTAGGCAAATTAGAGGGTGAAAATAGTTGCGAACTGTTAGGGAAACAAAAAAATCATCTACACAAACACAAAGATAGAAGAGGTGGGTATGAAAGACAAAGTATCACCTCTTGCCGAGCAAGTTTTAGCTCAGCTTCAAGTGGTGCAAGAATGGCTTCAATTGGCGGCATGTCATCGTCCTTTTGGGCTGCATGTACTCTTCGCAAAGTAGCTTCTGCCGCAAACTGAGCAGCCATTGCAGCCTTTTTCTCATCATTTATCTTCTTAGCCTCTAGATTCTGCAAGTTTTTCCCTTTATTAAAGTACAATCAAAAGAGGGATACCAGCAACAGGTAGACATAAATCATAAGATAGATACTTTGCTTTCTAGGAGAGATTCTGTCAGCTTGAGTTTCTCATCCATCCTCTCCAACTCATCTGTAAGCTGTCATCACAAGATAACAATCATGTTAAGAACAAAAATAAGTAATTATTACCACATTTTTTTGTTAACAGTAGAATAAGAATCAATCACAATCAGTAATTCAGTGTTGTAACTTTCATGAAACAGCACGAGAATTCAATGCACATATGAACTGCAACACTTTATCCTTCATTTTTTGTTATCTTCTTTTCTGAACGTCTTATTTCTTTATTCACCCAAGTTCATGGCCCGAAGTTTAATACATTATGATAATAAGTAAACTTCACTATTGTTCTATACAACTATTGCAAATTCTCGAAGGCCAAATGATAATTAAAAAACCATTGTTCCACTAAACCACATTCAATCATAGCTCAATGATTGAGACAAAAGCAATATTGGTAAATTAAGATTATCAAACCGATCAAGAAAACCATGCCACCACACTTGATCGATAGCACACCTTAAACAATTTATGATTTAACTTTTCTTTGACACGAAAGAAGGATATTGTATGCCAAGGCACAATTATGCCAAGTCCAAAAACTCAGCTATAGACCAGAAGAAGCATCCAAATCCTGGAGTTAAAGATAACTTCATTACTTAAGTGCAGCTCAATGACTTAATTTATGAAGAGCCATGCCACCACACTTGACCAATCAACTCTAGGGGACAACAGAATTACGGATAAAGAATAACAGAAGATCAAAATAACAGATACAAGCTACAAGCATCTAGCAACCCAATCAATGGCAATGGCAAGATGGCAAAAATGAGCCTTGGTTTTTAAAGAAAAAGCCAATTTGGTTTAGACAGGCTCAATCATACTAATCAATTCTGAAGCATCAGAATTTTAAAGAGTTGATTGCATCAATTCTGAACCACTCCTATCCTATGTTGGCTAGTGGCCATTTGCTTTTGGTTGAACTCTACATTTAAGTTTCTATGTTCGAACTTGGCTATTTCTTAATATTTATCGCTTATCCTTATCAATTATCAACTGTTGTTGCTCTATTAGTCTATTACTTTAATTATTTAAGAATCAAATATACATGCTAATGTGTTATCTTTGTAGTCTTGCTGATCTAACCATGTTACTTTTTTCCCAGGTTAATAGAATTCTTATTTCTGGAAATTGTATTCACATCAACAATTGTTGCCAGGATTATCAAAACAATTGATGAGGTACATATTCCAAGTATACACTTTACAAATTACAAGTTTATAATTTACATTATTTCAATTTGATAAGCATGAGGAAACATAGAAAATAATACATATATATACATAATTTATTTATTATTTATATATATAGCCGTGTCGCCGTATTGGTATTTTTGGGAAAAACATTGAATTCCCGTGTCGGTGTCGTGTCGTGTCGATGTATTCGTGTCCGTGCATCATAGCCGGTGAGGAGTAACCTGGACTGAGGCTACCAATCAGGCTGATTAAATTTACTAGAAAAAATAGAAACATAAACCATGGATTTCCCAAGCCCCAACAAATCTAATAATATCTAGCAAGTAATATGATGATGCGACAAAACAAATACATGAAACACTCATGGTCATGGCAGCAGGATAAAAAGGTATGAGATCATAAAAGGATTATGGAAATCTGAGATTCAACATATTTTTCTTGAAAATAAATATTCAATAAACATATATAGTGGGGTTTAAAGATATCTTAGAAGCAAATTGATGTGACAAAACAAATACAAGTAACATGTATCCAAATCATGGGCCATTACCATGACAACTGGATAAAAGATGATATCATGGAACAGGTTTATCTTGCTAACACGAATATTTTGTAATTAAATCTTACTTCCCAATCTGGAGCATAGAGTGCTTTATGGCATTGCTTAAGGTTATAATGATGAAAATTTGGTAGATTTAAGTGCCCAAAACACCACAAGGACCACAAAAAAGAAAAAAAAAATGCCACGAGGCACAAAATAGCTCCAGAATTTGGAAAATGAAAAGAAAAAACAACCTATTTGCCCTTGCCATGCACAACAAATTTGGATGGAGATAGGACAGACCTCTCATATCCTAAAGTTGGCCACATAAGTTAGCTCACGCAAAGAGATTCAGTGTGGCCGAAGACCTAAACCCATCCAATCCTTTTCAGACTAAAAGTAGCTCACCAATCTACCGCGTACTGGGATCCAAAATGGACCAAAAAACAATGGCACCACAAGATGTTAACCTCAGCACCGCAGACCCTTACCCTAACGAGCGCTAAACTGAGCATCGAAATTGAATTACAACAACAAAGCCTTTTGTCCCAAACAAGTTGGGGTAAGCATCGAAATTGAATTAGCATATTAAAATGGCCGAACCAATTTGGCACTACCTCACAACTACATCGCTTCGAGCCCCAATCCAAAGGAAATGGCCATCCGGAAAAATGGCAGAAACCGCATCAGTACACCACAAAATCTAGAGAGAAATCGGCAATTACCTCCTCGACAGCCTTCTCCCGCGCCCTCTCCGACAGCCGCAGCGCGCGTATCTCCGTCTGGGCCTCCCCAAGCTCCCTCTCCTTATCTAAACACCACAAAACCGCACAAAAATCAAACCCTTCCTCCCCCCCCCCCCACCCACCCACCACCACCACACACACACACACACGACACCCTAAAAATCACCGAAACGAATAGCAGGAACAGATCAGCTCACCCCTCAGCTCGTTCTCGAGGCGGGTGAGCTCGACCCTGACGGGATCCGACCCGTGCATCAGCGCGATGAACTCGTCGGCGTCGAGGCTGGCCCGCACCGGGCCCCGCCGCCGCGCGGAGCCCCTGGGCACCGCCGCATTCCACTCCTCGCCGCCGTCGGCCATCTCAGATCTGAGCCCCTGCGCCACAGCCCAGCATCCAAATCCGCCCGCGCGAGCTCGGGGCCCGTCGAGACCGCCCGCCGGATCGGGGAAACCCTAGCTCCGGCCTTGCTCCTCCCCTGCGTTACAGTGCGTGTGTTTGCGGATGTGTGTGTCTCTCGGTCTCTCGCTTTGAGCAGCTGCGGTTGTCTTCTTGTTCAGTGGCGCGTTTAAAAAACTCGGCCAGGGCTGGGGGGAGGAAGAGCCTTTTGGACCGTAGTACTACTTTTTTTAGATAATTACCGTAGTACTAGTAGTAACAATGGTTACAGCCAAGGAGCAAGACAAGATAGCAGTTGCGGTTGTCTATACATTCTTTTCTAAGGAGCTGTAGTCTTTTTTTGGTAAATTTTTATTTATATTTTTAAGGATGAAAGTAAATGACAGATATGTCAATATGGATGACGTACATAATTTTGGTCTTAAGAAGCCGTTTGAAAAATCTGTTTAAAAAGTCACGTCGTTTGTTTCAACTTTTAAAGAAGTCAAAAGTCAAAAGTCTTTTCGGCTTTTTAACTGACTTTTGTCTTCAACTTCTATCAGCTGATACTATTCATCAGACCTATCGACTGCAGCATAAAAGGATGGGGCAACCAAAATACCTTTGGCTTGAATGGCCAGTGAAGCCCGGCATGGCTCGACAAATCTACTAGCCAAGCCAACAGGCAACACATATAAAACTGTCATCTTCTCAAATCCACTAGTCCATCAGATATGGGCTCTCTCCCTCCTGGATAAAGCGACGGTGTCCCGTCCTCAACGCCAGTCGCGCGTTCTCCTCCTCACCTCCTCCTCCCCGTCGAGGTCGCCAGCGGGGCACTAGTTGAGTTCACTAGCTTCGTGCTCGATGAGGTCGCCGGCATCGTGCTTGCCTCCTTTGACCCCCTACACCTCTTCCTCAGCTCCTATCGGCCGCCTCTTCGTCTCCCATACCCCCTTCGGCCTCCGACCCTTATGTATGGATGTAGGATGAAATGCAATCCAAGGAGAAATGTAAGGGCTCTTGTAGACTGTGGAGCTGTGGATGGCATGAACTGATGTTGTTTGCAAATGGTGGTATGGGAAAGGTGTTTTGGAGGAGAAAGTGTGAACTGATGATGTTGCAAAAGATTTATTTTTCTGCTAATTTGTATGCTTCATCGGCTTCAGCCTAGGCCTCGATTTTGTGACCAGGCTAGGCTTTGGGTCGGGCTCAGGCCTGGCATTTAAAGACTAGGCTTTTTTAGGCCCGGTGTTTGACACCAAGCCTAAGTCTACTTGACTATTATCTACCGTAGTACTAGCTGTGTTGTTAATTTCATTCCGGAGGCTATTTCGGTTTGCCTCTTGGTATGAAATACATCGGCGCCGGTCCATTCTAGTGTACCGTTTCGGAGTTTAAAATTTTAATATAATAGTATATATTTATTCATATGTATATATATGTAATTATATGCAACCAAGCAAATATATGTGCAACCAAAGCAAGCCTTGATTGATCTCTACATCTAGATTTTTCCATCCAATTAATAATTTTCATCCTATTCGTATTCGTATTTGAATTCGCATAAAAATATAGATGCAAATATGGTATGGAGTTTTACCATCTGAAATGTTATTTTATCTAAACTATCCATATTCAGTATTCGACGAAGCAATATGCCCATTTTATTACAAATACAACTAATTAGTTGGACAAGTTTTTTAATGTATTTCTATAGGTGAAGTAAATGAATTAGAACGATTAAACATGATTGTACAAAATAAAATATCATTAATATCTTCATACTATATAAGTTATGAGGATATCCGGATCTAACCAAATTGAGTAGATATTCGATTTGAATTCGTATTCATTACAATATTTGATTTGTATTCGTATTCGAGAATATTTGAATTTATTATCTGAATATTTGCAAATACGAATACAAATGTAATTTGCGCACTATCTGATCCATTTTCACCCCTATCTATATCTGTGATGGTTCCTTATCTTCTTGTGGCTTTGTGAGCAATCGTGGTTTATTATATCTCACTGATTTATTTCTTCAAGAACACCTATTTCATATATTTACTCTTTCCAGTAATAAAAGAGTGGTGTTTTGGGTGACATGCAGTTAGATACTCTCTCTGTTCTTTTTTTACTTGACATTGTTTTACTTTTTACGGTCTTTAAGTTGCGACTTTGACCCCTAATTCTTATAACTTTATAACAAGCTATACTAATAAAATTATAATATTATAAAAGTAGTTTTAACAATCAATCTAATAATATAATTTTCGTATAGCCAACCTAGATAGTTTTAAATTTATTAATGGTCAAACTTTAGAAAATTTGATGGCACGGATTCTACGAAGTCAAGTAAAAAAGAACGGAGGGAGTGTAATCTAACAATTAGAATTTTAGAATATTATAGTTTTATTATATTTTATAAATATATTATAAATAGAAATTAGTGATCAAAGTTGTATTTTAAAGACTGTGTCAATATCCAAAACATCACTCTTTTGTAACCGAACGGAGTACGGTACAAAAACCATGCATAAATTCTAACAATTAGCATCAACCATGACCAAGAAATTGGCAAAAATTTCACACCACTCAATGCCTGAATTTTTGGCACTTTTGGCATATTTTCAACCCATATTTACAAGAATGGCCATATACGTGCGGAAATGGTAGAAATGGCACTTCTACCGCCTGGTGACCAGGCAGCAGCGCGCTACAACTGACACCTAGGCCATCGGAGCGACCACCAGGTGGCAGGGGCCTACCACCTGGCCACTGTGTGGTGCCCTCCCTGCCGCCCCGCCACCAGACAACAGGTAATTAAGCTTAATTACCTATCTGAGTTAGTATTTTGTATGTACTATTTGTTTGAATTTTCAAATATAGTACATAAGTTCAAAAATTACAAAATTTTATGTATAGCCTTCCAACACAACGTAATTCATTGTGTAATTTTATCTTCTCTGAATGTTGTTGAAGAATTCATAAAATTATGATAATTTTAGGATTTATTACATATAGCAAAAGAACTCCAAAATTATAAAATTTTATTTGCACCTCCCAACACAATGTACTTTATTATATAATTTTTTGAGAATTTTATCCACTCTAAATATTACTCATAAATTTATATAATTATGATATTTTATCCGCCACTACCATTGCAATCCAAACTCTATCCCCCTTGAGCACTAGGGTTTCGAACAAGGGAAACAAAGTGAATGGGGGGACCGGGGGAGGTAGTGGTGGGTGGGAAGGGAGGAGTCGTAGAAATTTGGGACTGTTGTACAAGGAAAGGAAGCGGAGGAAGAAAAGGTGGGTATTCAAAGTTGAACCACCGCTCTGCAGTGTTATGGGCGGAGATATTAAGAAAACGTCAAGTATTTGGCTGACATGTGGGTCCTTTAAGTGGTGAGCCACATGTCAGTGATGTATCAAAAGGATTCTATGTGAGGTTTTCCAGTACGAAAAGGCTTTAGATAAATAGCATAACGATAATACAACGACAGTTGATTCGACAAGGGGGTTACATGCCATGCAGACTAAGGAACTAAGGATGGTACACATATGGATGAAGATGGTCGAACTACTACGTTGACCGCGGCCATTTGCTCTTCCTCGCGAGGTCGGCGTTATAGTCCTCGCCGGCTGCGTTGTCCTTGGATGCCGGTTCGCGCTTTCTTTCACACTCCGCCTTGCGAACCTCGTGCTCTCTGTGCCTGCATGGCTCCAGGTGAGCTTCCATCTCCCATTGAATATGCTCACTTCGATCTTCAGGGTGCCGCCGCTCCTCCATCCTCTCACGTGCCGTCTATGCCTCCCACTCCTCGTAGTCCAGCTGCCACTGGTCGTGCATGTGGAATTGTGGATCTCCTAGTCGATCCATTGACGGGATGCGCATAACAAATCTGGAGACTGCGGAAAGGGGGGAGAGCTTGTTAGTGTATACCATACAAAAGAATTGGTAGAGAATACAATATAACCCGTCCTTATTGGATGGTGGTAACGGGCTGTGTCCCAACGCTAGTCGGGATAGTCCTAGGCGAGTTACCGCAATCTGAAAGATCAAGCTCCGATTAAGTTGATTAAAAGGGAGATTGAAAGATCAAGATCTGATTAAGTTGGTTTTGGTGTTAATGACAAATACCATTATAAGATCTTGGTAATAATGACAAAAACCATTATAATGTGTTGGTGATAATGACAAATGCATATATGAGACTAATATGTTTGTTTGAGTTTATTTATGCTTAGTCTAAATTGAATGGAAAGATGAAATCAAAGAGGTATGCATTCAAATTCACTCTCATTTACTAATGTATTCCTTAGATCCAAAATATATATTGAACTCCTCAAATAGTCCAAAATGAATATGTGCATATGTCCTCATTACATACACTTGTATGCACACATTTAGGGGGGAGCTCTTTATATATTTTGGAGTTTCATGAGTATTGATCCATGCTTCTCTTAATATGCATATTTAGGATTTTTACTTGGAAATACATTATTGAGTATATATAGCTTGTGTAGTTTATATATACTCATGTGCAATCGGATTGTCATCTAACTTCTCTATTATGTGTTAATGGTTGAATGATTAATGACAACCGGATAAGTAAGCTTTGTTTAAAGCTTATTTTAAAGTATACAATTGTTGTGTACAAGGTGTATACTCGCAAATCAACTTCTATATCTCATTATTTGTTGACATTGTCATGAATTACCAAAAATGGAAAATTATTGAATCTAGTCCCTCCATTATGTGTTAATGGTGAAGTTTGGTAATTGATGACAATTGTTTTGTGAACTAACATTTTCCATGAGTTGGATGAATAGGTTAGGTTCCACAAATGAGGACGACTTGGGATGACTTCATGTGTTGAAGATCATCATGTCAAGATTGAGAAGAAAATAGCTTCATGAGTTGAAGGCTATCAAAGAAGATGGATTCATGTGTTGAAGGCCATCGAAAAGAAGATGTGTCATGAGTTGATGCATGTTCAAATGGAGATGATCATATGTTGATCATCAAGACAAGTGAAGACCATCATGTGTTGATGGAGTTGATAAAAAGAATGCATCATGAGTTGATGCATATCAAGACGATGACCCAAGGCAAATGTATGACTAGCTAAGGCTAAGCATGTGTTCCTAATCTTTTATCGGTCTTGGTGTTTGGTTGGAAGACCAGATTGCTAGTGTAGGTTGCCGTACTATTAAGAGGGGTCATGTCTAGTAGTTTGAGTCTCATCATGTGTTGATAGCTCAAACCTCACTTGCTCTAGCTCATCTTGATATGATGTCATTATTTGCGAATGTGTTTTGCAAATAGTTGAGGCTCATGCATCTAATCCTTGTAACATGTGACTATACTTTGCAAATGTATTTTGCAAATGGTTGAAGTCCATGTACCTAATCCTTGTAGCATGATATAAGTTTGCAAATGTGTTTTGCAAAAGTTGGAGATCATGCATTATCCCTTGGCATGGTCTAAGATTGTTTATTGCTATATCCTTGGACTTAGACCATATTAATGACTCTTTGGATGTCTTGTGATGTATGCATTGATCTAATGTGTTTGAGATCATGCAAATAGATGGGTTGTGTAGCCCTTTGAATAAGCTTCCATAGAGTCCAAGATCACTCAATTCCGACATCGAAGTCAAAAGTTATGACCGTTTTTCCGAGTGTCGCCTATGCTGAAAAACTAGAAATGGAAGTACCGGATTTTTAACTGCGGTAGTTCCGAAAAAATTGGAAGTATCAGGAGAAAATCGGAACTTCCAAGATTCCGAAAGTTCCGACTTCCGAGCGGAACGTTTTTTCCAGAGAGCGATTTTTTGAATGACTTGGCCTCGAGAAAATCGGAAGTTCCGAAATTTGAACTGCGGTAGTTCCGATTTCGCTGAGAAACGGCTGGTTTTCTAACCGTTGCGAGGAAATCGGAAGTTCCGATTTTATAACGGCGGTACTTCCGATTTTTCTGATTTTTCAGGAGTTTGGCTCTAACGGCTAGTTTTCTTGTGTGGGGTATAAATACCCCCTTGTGGCCGGTTGGAGAAGTTGTTGCTTGACTCATTTCTGTTGTCTTTAGCTAGAGTGAGGCTCTCTACTCAATTGTGCATGTGTTGCAATTTGTGAGAGAGGAGAGGTGATCTAGAGTGCATATGTTGCATCGAGAGAAAGACTTTGTGTCCGGATTGAACTTGTGCATTCGTTGCACGTGGTGAGAGTCAAGTGAGGGACTTGACTTATTACTCTTGGAGTTTGCCGACTCCTAGACGACGTTGGAGGCGTCGTGCGCGGTGATCTTCTCAAGAAGGTTGTGAGAAGACCCAGCGAGGTTGTGAAGGTCGAAGCTCACCTACCCGGAGCGGGAAAGAGCTACCACTAGTGGATTTGAGGTGGAAGGCTTAATTCGTGGAGCTAGTCCGATTTGTTCGGGCTAACCTCAACGTGGATAAGGGGAGACCGGCAAGTCTCCGAACACCACGGTAAAACATCGTTGTGTCAATTGTGGTTTGTTTCCTAGCAATTTATATTCATAAAATTAAATTGATTGCTTGTATACCTAGAATTGCAAACCTTGACCTAGGAAAGAATTGTTGGTGCACTTAGACGAATTTATTTGTTGTAGGCGCTATTTGAGCTAAACCAAATTGAGTTTCGCTTCCGCATTATATACTTGGTTTAGGCAAATAGGAAAGCTCTTGAATTGATTAGTATTAATTTGTAGAGAATTTTTAAACCGCCTATTCACCTCCCCTCTAGTTGGTCTCCTCAATCTTACACAACCCTAGTAACATATGCCCAAACTCGACCGGTTCATAGACTTGAAGAACTTGCATGCGTCCCTACACCAGCAGAAAGGGGGCATCTCCCCTATGGGCGGGTCTTGCAGCGAATGCTCGGTGGGAACGTTTAGATATGGGTTGAGGTTGGAGGTACGGGGGTTTCGTTTCTGGGAGGTGGCCTCCTGGCATA
The DNA here is from genome assembly GCA_017311315.1 of Dendrocalamus latiflorus. Classification (NCBI taxonomy): domain Eukaryota; kingdom Viridiplantae; phylum Streptophyta; class Magnoliopsida; order Poales; family Poaceae; genus Dendrocalamus; species Dendrocalamus latiflorus. The sequence continues at coordinate 22,232,997 of CM029631.1, forward strand.
GGCCGCTTGTTCGTCCTGTGCTACTGCAGCCCTTGCTAGTTGGGTGATCTCCTCCCATTGCTTCTCCATCGTAGTGATGTGGTGATTTAACTGTGGTGAAGAAAACACGACGCCAAATGGGTAGTACTTATAGGCTAAGCCCACGTAGTGTACGCTTTGCAAGTCTAATTCGGTTTGGGCAAATTCGCGTTCATGAGGCAAGGGCATGCCAGACAATTTGTGGACTAGCGTACCATCACGTCGCTATATAAAGCTACCTCGTTTGGTCTTCTCAGTGTGTAAGTCCGTCTGGTTTAGTCTTGGCCCTCCTCACCCACTCCCTCATGCATACATTTTATCACTCTGTCCATACGTCCCCCTCACCCGCTCTCTCGTGCGATCATTTGTCACTCTGCCTGTGCCGCCCCCCCTTGCCCGCTCCCTCATGCTCACATTGTCACGCAGTCCATGTTGTCCCCCCTTGCACGCTCCCTTGTGCGCACATATGTCATTATGTCCGTGCCATCCCCTTCACTGCTCCCTCGTGTGCACATTTGTCACTCTGTCCATGCCGTCCCCCTCACCCGCTCCCTCGTCCACACCAGGTTCCCTTTTCACTCGGCTACAAATACGGACCTCTCACAGTTGCTCATTGCTCATCTCAATTGCGTTCGCTTCTTGTTATCACGCTCGTGGCAGTAACATAACATGGCAGACGTTGACAGGCCAGTCCAACTGTAGTTGACAATGCAATACCTTCCCCTTGAAACGAGGGAGGACTTCGGCCCTAGCTACCGCTTGATACTAGAAAAGCATGTTGAACTGGTATAGACAAAATGCAGACACGGGGTGGACGTGGTCATGCAAGTCATGTACGGCCACTTCGACTGTGGACAACATTTCTTCCGATACCCATACTCTGGCGTACAATTAGCCTATAGTTTATTTTCTATTAGTGCTATGGGAGCTTCCAAGCTAACTGTCCTTTTTGCAGATGGTGAAATGCAACTTTGCTTGCTGGATCAATCTTTCTAATGAATGCTATGCTGTGACATACATAGATATGTTGTGGAATCAAACCTTAGAGTTGGAGGGGTGGATTGATGATCTTAATGAGCAGAACAATGACATCCGCTAATAGATGCAGTGCGAGAGGAACAACGAGAAGGTTTTCAACATAGTAAGTTCCTATGATCCTATATGCGGCTACGCGAACCATAGCTGCACATGTGAGTGCCACTACAATGACGGCCAGCCACGTTTGAAGAGCCCCTCTTGGCAACACTCCATGTGAGTAGCGTCAGGCACGTTCTGTCGGAGCCCAGATTATACAATCTGGAATCCTCTGTGATTCCACCGCACTATTCCCTGGATCAGTAGATAGTGCTCACAGATTACAGTTCTGAATATCAAAAGTACATATCAAGCGGAAGCGTAAATATAATGGTAGACTTACTCATGGGCCGATTAGGCCGAAATCAATAAATTGCAGCAGCGGAAGAACGAAGCACACAGGTGGGACCTTCAGGACATGCCCACAGGCAGCCAACTGGAGGTTCGCGACCTAGCCCTTGACATCTTCATCTTCTCTGCCAGCTTGACCAATCTTGTCGCTGAGATGAGGTGATTTGATTCTTGATTCTGAATTTTGTCGCAAAAGCGAGCGTGAGCACTCCGACCCCGTGCTCCGCGAGCCAATACACAGAATGCAAATAAATAGTATGCATGGCTTATCAAAGGATAGGCTTGGGTTAATTTATTTGCCATAAAACGCGTTTAGTAGCATTTCTATTATTATATCATATTGTTGCTTTTGTGACCTAAAGACTCCTCACTGCAAATGACATCATTGACTTAATTCACCGAAGATTCACTCTCATTATTAGCTACTGTCTAAGACTCGCAACAGCGATTGCCATAATTGACTTAATCCACCGAAATTACACTTTCTTTAGTATATGCTGTCTAAACTCCAAACAGCATGTGTCATCCTCTATTCAATCCACCGATCATATTCTTTCTGTAATGGTTGATGTCTAAGACCCCAAACAACGAGTGACATCATTTAAATGATCCACCGACTACACACATTTTATATTGATTGATGCCTAAAACCCCAAATAGCGTGTGACATTATTTAGATATTCCACCAAACATACTCTTTTTAAATTGATTGCTGTCTAATCTCCAAACAGCGAGTGACATCACCTAATTAATCCACCGAACATTCTCATTAAGATTTTCTAATAATCCAATCCTTTTTCTTATTGATTCTAATCCACCAAGAATATCATTGATCAAGCCTACGATTCAATATTATATATCCACCAAGAATATCATTGATCAATTCTACGATTCATCATTATATATCCACCAAGAATATCATTGATTAATTCTACGATCCACTAGTATTCTCCCACCAAGTAAATCACTAATCAGGAACTATAATCCAATACTTGTATTACTCCTCCAAATTCCCGAAAATTCAATTAGATCATCTATTTAGCCTATCTATTCAACTAGACTCCACCAATTTATTTCTCCTAGAACCCACATTATCATTTCCTATTTATGATCGACATGAATCCACCAATACCTTTATGTGCACACTACAAACATCTATTTCCTTTACTCCCGACCCTGCTTATTCTTTCCATATTTTATTTTGTAGGAATAGAAATGCCACTATTTGAAATACAACACATAAAATTTCCTGAGACCTAGCAGCTTTGGAACAAAACATAATGTTCAAGGAATATTAACATGATTTTCCATACATATGGCATCACACCATATGCCTAACATCACCATAATTTTTCCATACATATGGCATCACACCATATGACATCTTTCAGCGTTATAGCCGCTTAACTTACCACTGGGACGACACCCAGGACAACTCAAATCAGGGCTTTCCGCTACCCTCCACTTTTCCATTCCCACCCACAAAGTTTTTGAAATAGAACTATATCTGGTTAAGTTCCCATGTCCGCCCTTGACCGTGGGCACGGCTATTCGAATAGTTTTGACTCTGCAGAGTTTGCACACTTTACCCACAAGAGACAGTTCACTCGTTGCCCCACACGATTCCTTAGCCGTGCGGTTGAGCAAACCATCACAGTAACCGTTCAAAGTACCTCGCCCCTTCCGTCATCTCACCCTATGGGTCGCTCCCACTTGCGGTGGGTCCCATACGTTGTGCGGGATGTTCTCCTTCTGAACGTCTAGCAGCTGGCTACGTCCCCTGCTAGCCCGCCACAGCAGAACTTCACCCTCCGCGGGTGTCCCATTCAAGCCCGCCACACAGACAGCCGCTTGCACTACTTCGCTCCTCCACCGATGATGATGACTTTCAGGGTCCGGTAGATCTACTAAGCCAAGTTGTACTTTACAGACTTGTGGTTGTACTGTTTTACACAGGAGGTCATGACAAGATTCAGTCCTTAGGGTTATCTGGGCGGTTCTACCACAAACCACACTCTCGTGCACACCTGCACCATACCCCCGAACCATCCGCTCAGACAAATAAGCAATTTGAGGTTTTTGGGAAAAATAACCGTATCCAACATACACCAGTCATTACCACCATGACTGCCCAACCAATTTTTCTCAGGATTAAAAGTGATGCTTGGGCGCTTTCGCGCCCATGAGTATCTAAGCAATACTAAGCATGGCATTTAATTACGGACTTATTTTTGAAAGGTTACTATTATAAGTTTTGCTAGGGCGACAAGGTTCACAATTCAAATATTCCAAAGGGAGATGTAATATTAATCAAGGTAAGCAATGGCCATATAACTAGAATATTAAACTAAGCATGTATTTGCATATAAAGTAACAGCATGCAATTTGATAATTTAAACAAAATAATTTGCAGAAAATGTAGGATCAACATGATCAAAGTATTGACTCGCCTTGCGCGGTTTACCGCAGTCTTGCGCTCACTCAAAGCGTTCTCATTTGTCGACCGTGAGGTTCGGGTCTTTATCTCCACTTCGATCTTGGCCTCGCTTGATCCTTGATTCTTCCGGACTTCAATTTCTAAATACGCGCTAAGCAACTGAATTCAAATAAAAACAAATAACTCAAAAGATCCATATAAATCCAAACACTTTAAATACCCGATTTAATTTAAATTATACATTTATTACGATTTGAGAATAGAAGGATGATGCGGTTTAGTGTGTTGCAAACACAATGGTAGCTGGATTTGAGTGAGAAAACGAGTTATCTGAATAGCTTTACCGTGAGGGAAAATTTTAGGATAATAAGAGATCAAAAGTGAGGAAGTATCTACAGGAATTAGTTGCTTTGGGAAACAAGTGGCCAACATAGCTGATGGGAGAAAGGCGAGGTTCGGTCTCGCAGTAGATGCCTTTCTATTTATTGATTTATATTTATTAGGAAAGTTCCAGGAGTCAGGTAAGACTTATGGACAAAAGGGAGAAATTATCTGAGATATTAAAGAGGGATAGAACCTTGTGATTTTAGAATACATGAGATTATTTTTGTTTAGTGCTCGAAGATAACTAGGTACACTGATGGTAGAATATGATAACTTGATCCTTGTATTCATAGCTTCCTTTATTATTTTTGTATTTATCAAGGAAGTTCCATGAGCTCGTCTAGACCTATGGGCAGGTATATGAATTTGGTTGAGTATTAAGTATCGTATTGGTCAATTGTTGTCATTTATGAATTTAAGGCGGGGTTCCAGAGATGGTGTATACAACTTTTATATTGTTGAATTAATTTATCTTGCCAGTAATTTGATAGGTAGCATTTTATGCAACCTTAATTACTCGTGTTATTGATTAAATGTTTACTTTAGAATATTTATATACTGGTTAGGTCATTTTAATGCCCGACGACTAGGGCTATTATATTTTGGTACCTGTTTATTAATATAACTTTTTAATCTGAAGGCACTATGGAAGTTATTGACATTTTACCCCTTTTACTTAACTTTTGACACAATTTAATCTTGATTTATTTATGACTGCTTGAACCTGCTACACATGATTATATTTTGTTATCGTTACTAATTTAAAGCTACCATTTAAGATTTTTACGATCCGCAATAGGGTAATGGTGGTGTCTACATTTTTAGTTGGGTCTATGATGGACACAAGAATTGTACTAACATATTTACTAGTGGGTTACATTCCTATCATCCGTGCTTTTCAAACTATTCCCCCATATACCTATTTGCTTATAAATTTTGTTTATATTGCTAGTGATTTGAGAAACATTATTTTGTCGATCGCTAATATTCAGGGCACATGCTATACGCGTTGTCTACACTTTTTAGTTTGCTGAATTAAGTTTAGAATCCGGGTTTATAGCACTTTATAGTACAGCATGTTATGTATCCTTAGTTAGCATTTGGCTTAGTTTAATTTTGTACTAGGATCTATGTATACTAGTCATTATTATTATTCCTTTAAACCTAATGTTAGGATTTTAATTAATGATACTATTAGTATCTTGTGTACACCTTTGTTATTATTAAACTTAGCTTTATTTCTATCTCACATTTCATTTATCTAACAAGGCTTGTCATACAGATTCTTAGATCAATATCGCTATTTATTTAAATCTACCACGGGAATTTACTTAATGGTAGCAGGATGAATATTAGGGCATATATTGTAATTAAGGGTATTCCTTAGTATGTTTGAATATTTAACCAAAGTCATATTTATTTGTTATTGCATTGGATTTAATAATTTGCCTTTTAAATAATTGCTCAAACCATATTAATGAACTAATCAAAATTCAAATCTTAAATAATCCCATTTATATCCTAGTTAAATTTTTATTAGCTTCTCTACACTATTCCCTTATTTTCCCTGCTTTTTATTAATTAAACTGAGCTACAAAAAGCAGAATAAAAATGTGGGGAAAAAGTGCTGCAGACTGAACTCGAATTCTGGATCTCAGGGCTTGGAAACTCGTGTGTGATCGGGTAGCCAATTGGGCAGGATGCCTGGGCTGGTAGTTAATGGCACTAAAACAAAAAGATGTTGCGTTGCTCCTAGGGCAAAAATAGGCCAAAACAGGGGAGAGCCGGTGGCGCACGGTGCCGAAGTTGCCGGCGGCGTACGGTAGCCGAGGAGGGTGTGGCGACCCGCAAAATGGAATGCACAGGAGATGGGGAAGCTAGGGGTGGCGTCGATTTGACCGGAGCGACGGCGAAGCGAGAGGGCGACGGTGCGGGGCGGTCGGCGGTAAGGTGGAAGCGATGCGCCGGCGGCCGGGAAGGAAAGGGGAGGGGATAGCGTGCGCACGAGCGGGAGGGAGGCGGGCGGAGGCTTACCGCGCCGGTGGTCGAGTCAGGGAGGGGCTGTGGCGAGTCGGCGGCGAGTAGGGGTGGAAAACGGTAACGGATAATTCGTTTTATCCGATATTCGTATCCGAGAGAAAGCCGAATATGGTAAGCAAAATCTGTATTCGAAAATATCCGTATTCGTATTCGAGAATATTCGTATCCGTATTTGAGAGTATTCGTATTCGCATTCGTATTCGAGAATATTCGTATCCGTATCCGTATTCGAGACTATTCGATTCGTATTCGATCCGTTTCTAGAACCCATGAAAAATCCGTACAAATTTTGTGATTCAAAACTTGAATTTAGGCATTTTAAAACTGGTAACCGGTCAAAAACCGATGAAAAATCGGCAAAACCGTTAGGAATCCGTTTTATCCGATATTCGTATCCGAAAAAATCCGTATTCGAAAATATCCGTATTCGTATTCGAGAATATTCGTATCCGTATTTGAGAATATTCGAATTCGTATTCGTATTCATTTTAAAAATATAGATTCGTATTCGTATTTGAGACTATTCGACCGTATCCGATCCGTTTCCACCCCTAGCGGCGAGGGCCATGGGCGGCGTGGGGGGACTCATGTCGCCGGTGAGCTAGGGTGAAGGAACGCCGCAGCCAATGCCCGGTGAAGGCTCACAGCGCCTTGGTGATGCTCTCCAAGGAAGCAATCGGGCCAGGGTTCACCAGGGAGGGGGTGGCGCTGGCGGCGGCGATTTCGGCCGGAGTTGGGAGAGATGGCCGTCCCGGCTAGCTTGATGCGGCGTTTTCCAATTACTTCGGCCGGGGTGTAGCTGGGGGGTTGAGGCTCGCCGTGATGCGGTCGAAGTGGGGGTGGCGTCGCCGAAGCGGCCGGGGCGGCGCGAGGCGGTGGCCGGCGCTCGGGTTGAAGGGTAGAGGGAGGTAGGGGAAACGGAAGAGGGCGCGGGGAAGCAACGGGAGGGGGGCAAGCTGCTTATAGGAGCGGAGGGGGGATCACTGCGCTGCCCTGTGGCCGACGACCGAGGGCGACGGGACGGTGGGATGACGATGGCGGCGTGCAGCGCACAGGGGCGGCAGGGCATGGGCGGAGGGGACGGCGACGCGACGTGGGAGCGACGGGGGCAGGTGCGCCAGAGGAGGCGGGGCCGGGATGACGCGAGGGGAGGGACGGGGAAGACGTGCGCGGGGCAGAGGGAGCCGGGGTGTGACACGCGCACAGGAGCTGCCGACGCGGAGCGAGCTCAGCCAGGAGAAGAAAGGAGGAAAGGAAAAAGAAAGAAGGAAGCATGGGGGAAGAAGGCCGGGGGCCCATGCGCAAGAGAAAGAGGGGGTAAGGGAAAGAGTAGAAAAAGGTCAAGGCCATGGTTTTGGACAATAATGGGGGTGAATGATAATTGGGAAATCGAGTTTCTATTTCACATTTAAGATTATTAATTTCAGTTCTTGCACATTATTTACTACCTAAGTTTTTAGTTTGGATATTATTTTATTGGCATGAATTTGAATACAGGGTGTTGACATTTTGATTTCATGATCTATAGTGACACTTTTCGTTTTATAATTTACAAGATTATTGTTTGTATTTGGGAGTATTCTTGATTATTAATTTGTATGGCACAAAACTCAAGTGATCTTCAATTAAATATTCAGAACCAATCTGAATGCCAGCAAAATGCAAGAAAAGTTTTAAAAAGTACGTGTTTTTGAAGCCTCCAAAATTTGGGATGTTACACGTTCTACCAATAGGCACGTCTGGTAATGCTTGTACCACGGTTCTCGCCTTTGTACGCGGTTATGTTCAATCTCCTAGAGCATGTTACTAAATGGTTGATACATCATTGCGGTTGCCATAAATAATCACATGCAATAATAGTTTATGGAGTTAATCATTTAAGTAATCAATTGATTAATTGCCAATCACCGCAACATGAAATAGTACATCTCAAATTGGTACAAACATGAACTAATTCAATAAATAGAAAGATACATCAAATTACGACATAGAATGGCGATCAGACAAGCTTGGTCTGTTAAGGCAATCCTTTATTGAGTGCCCGTAGGTCTTGCATATCCTGCACTTTGCTATGCGGCTAATGCTGGTACGTTGGCTAACATCCATGTCATTTTGGAAGCGCCACATCTGCGGACACAATTATCTTCAAGTGCTTGTTGGATGCCCATTGCATCATGTCCGTCCAAAGATCCCTGTAGTTTAACTCCAAACCGTAAGAGTGAAACTCTGCACTCCATGTACTAAAAAGGTGTTGCATGTTGTGGTACTGAGAGATGTACGGCTCAGACATCTGCCTCATTTGCACACATGCGTTGTACACATGTGAACATGGTTTATGTAGGAGCTTCAGCTTGTTTCAGGTGCATGTGGCCACATCACCCAGGGTGCATGCCTGTTTCATTTCACCCCTGACATACCTGTTGACTATTTTTAGCAAAGCCTGATCTCATCCTTCCTCCGATGGCTATTGATTACCTAGATGTCGTGCATTCGGGCTTCTCCATCTTTTGGTCCATGTGCCTCTGCATGTTCTCAGACCACCTCTGGCCTTCGTCTATTTATCACCTAGCTATGGTGGCTTTATTAATGAAATAACCAATAGTGCGAGTCCATGTCTTCTCTACGATCACGGTGGTAGGGAGGCACTAAACACCTTTGAGGACGCTGTTGTACACCTTGGACATATTGGTCGTCATAATCCCATATCTTTTACCATCCGTATCATAGAGAATGTCATAGAGAAGGGGCTATTTCTATAATTCAGGAGTGTGCCAACGAATCCATTCTGAGAAACTTATGGCACCGCGGGGTTGCTCTCCCTCCGTAGTTCACCTTTCTAGCTCTGTCTAGATAGACTCGAACTTCTGCCTCTGGTTTTGTAGACACAATGCCTTGAATGTCTTCAGAACTTCCTGGCTGTGAAACCGTGTGAACAAGTTAGATACAAGATGCCTCATGCACCAATGGGTTCGCATGTCGTTCCACTGCTGAGGGGTTCAGTACCATGTAGCATGGTGTTTAGCGCGCCCATCAACCCAGCATTGCGGTCCGTGATGACGTAAATGTTGGGTCGGTCGCCAACCACCACTCGTTTCACGTTCGCTAGGAACCAGAGTCAATTGGATGTCTTCTTACTCTCCATAATGGCAAATACCACTAGGAGAAGCTGGTCATTCACGTTGGCCACCACCGTAGTGAGAATGGTCCTCTTGTACCTCCTTGTGAGGAAAGTGCCATCCATCGTGAGCACAGGATGACAAAACTTGAAGCCCTCAATGGCCTGGGTAAAAGCCCAGAATAACCAATCCAATATGAAATAGTTGGGCCCTCCATCAGCATCTGGACGCTCAAGCTTGTTTATGTACGTGTCAGGGTTTGATTCAGCTATCTGGTGAAGCAATCTTGGCACAAGGTTGTACGCTTCTTTGTATGTCCCATATATGGACTCGATGACCTTCTGCTTGCCTCGTCGGTCTTTGCTGTAGCTAATGGGATAGCCAACCACATTGGCGACTTCCGACATAAGCATCTTGGGGAGACGGACACATCCATCGCAACTAGGTGGCTGATAATGCTTGCCACATATGCTGAAGTCACATTCCGATGATGGCACAGGGGCTCGCTAAGCTCACAATTGTGGTCGATCATCGCCTTGACTGAGAAGACCGAGCCAAAAATTTTGGCTCATTGAGCGCTGATCTTTCTAGAGCAACCTTGCACTATGCACTTCACTACGTAATTGGCCGGGTTGGACCGTGCACTTGGTACACATGGCTGATAGACAAGGCATACCATGCTATAGGTTGTTGCATAGCCGTCTTGTTAGGGAAGCGCTGCCCAACTAGGAGAGTGTCAGCTTAAAACCCCCACTGGGTCCCTTCTTCTTGCGGTAGTACGAGGGACCGTACTGTAGCATCATCAAGTCTGGAGGACACATAGGGCACCTCCGATGACACAATTCCCTCAGGTGGACCATCCGTCTGCTATGCATTATCGTCGGTATCATCGGAGTCTAGGTCGGTGTCCTCGTCAGACTCCAACCCGAGCGCCTGCTCCGGTAGATACTTGTGGCAGTCAATGCAAGCTAACCACCACATGTCCGCCCTGTCATTCCGCATAAAATTAGTGGCGAGTCTTTCCTCCGATACAACACATTCAGTGCTATCGTCTTGAAGCTTAGCTTATGGTTGCCTGGGTGTGGAGGGGCCGGGCTCATCAATATTTTCTGAAGCACGGAATTCAGGTACACCATCAACTTCTTGTAAATGGCCGCTTAAGACTGGGAGGCAATTTACATATATTACCTCCATGCTACAATGCCATTCACCTTCACGAGCTCCCACACACCATTCGTGCAGGTGATCCCCTCGATCGTAAGTTTCATCATCATTGCCTCCGTGGTTAACTCTCTCTGGATGCAGCTTCAAAGCTTGTGAATATTTGTCACGCTGAGCCCCTCAGCCCGGAGCACCTTATATTAGCATGTCGATAGGTCCAACCCATCAGGTCCTGCCTGTACAAGACCATCACCATAGAACACTGTTAAGTGTTCCATGTCTGCGACTACCTGAAGCCACAACAACCTGATCCATAGTAAGCGTTACAACAAAAAATGATGACAAGCAACATGCAAGTCAGTGATTATATGTGTAACTACATAGAAATAATTCATTAATTAGTGAATTATGGGTACCGTATGTACATAGTACCAAACAATAATAAATTATGTATACCGTACGTACACAAAAATAGTACAAAACTACGACTAAATTACTACGATCTACTTACTTTATAATACGAACTACATTAATTATGACTAACTGAATAACACTAATTAATTACGACTACAGGAATAACATTGAAAGCATGTGACAAAAATTACCTGTCTTTCGAGAGAAGCAATCAGCACTACCATACCCTCCTGTTGTGTCCTCGACAAACATGCACTAGCTTCTCTAAAGAATGAGCTATACACTCTTAATTCTGAGCGACGAGCGCGAGAATAAGCATATGCGATGAGTGGCCGAGATGAGCAATGAGTAACTGCAAGAGCTTCATATTTATGGCTGAGCAAAAAGGAAACCCGGTGCGCTTACCCTGTAAATTAAGGACTCCTTGTCAACACGCAACACTGTGGGTGAGAGGGGACAACATGGTAAGACTAACAAATGTGCAGACAAGGAAGCGGGCAAGGGGGGACAGTATGGACAGAACGACACATGTGCGGACGAGGGAGTGGGCGAGAGGGACGGCACGGACAGAGTGACAAATGTGCGAAGAAGGCAGCGGGAAAGGGGGATAGCAGCAACGGGCTGACATATGTGCGAATGAGAGATGTCATGCACTGCAAAAGATGGCTGCCGCATGGTGGTTGTGCAGCAGACGATTTCAATCGCTAATTACGATTAAATTAACATGAAATAACATGGTAAATTCGTGGCACATAAAATTTCTAAAAAATTTGATAATTAGGTCGACTGTGTCGGGGGGCTGCATATAAAATTTCATAATTATTGGAACCCATTTACTATATGTAACAACTTCTACAAATAACACAATCATATGAAACATTCACACCGGATAAAATTATACAAAAATTACACAACCAATTACGTTGTGTCAGGAGGCTACACATAAAATTTCATATTTTTTAAGCTCATTTGCTATATTTAAAAAAATCCAAGAAGCATTACATATAGTTAAGGCAGGTATTTAAATCGGCTTAATTACCTTCCATCTGGTGGCGGGACGGTAGGGAGGGCGCCTCACGGTGGCTAGGCAGCAGGGGCCTAAGTGTCAGCTGCAGCGTGCTGCCGCTCGGTCACCGGGTGACAGAAGTACCATTTCTACCATTCTCGTGTGCATACGACTATTTTTATAAATATGGATTAAAAACATACCAAAAATTCCTCAATGCCTTACCTTTAGCATATATACCACTCAACCTAGACGACTAATCGCAGGTAAGACTCGTAAGAGTGGAATTCAAATCTGATGAAATTACCCGTGCTCGACGGCAAAAACATCGACAGTCGATGTATCAGCCACGAGTCAGGACCACCTCCAACGAGAAAACGGTCTGCCGTTACGTGCAACGGGATCGACGGCCGGGCCCCGCCGTGGCAAGAGGGGAATATTGCCGAATGATCACTGGCCTCCAACGTAAGGGGGTACAGCGCCAGCGTGCAGTGTCCGGTTCCAAGGTTGTCTCCCTCCTCTCATGTTCGGTACCGTTACAAGACTTTCTTGCACTCATCGATACATGCAGGGCGTGTGAAGCCCAAAAGGTGTTGGTCTCTAGCTTTCGATGCTTATAATTTGTAGCATACAATTTTCTCTGAATAAATAAACAGATTAATTTTTTACTTTTTAAAAAATATTTTTTGAAATAATTATTTTAAGATGATTCATTGTATTTGATTTATTCGTACAAACGCTTACACTAAAATTAAAAATCATAGTAAAAAAATCCACCCTATGCGATGGAGCATTTGAGCTAGCTTCACACTCTTTTGGGGTCGTCTAAGCTACATAAAATGCGTATTTGTTAATACAAACATGTGCCATTTATGATTCGCCATTGAATACGACTGTACGAGCTAATTAGTGATGTGCCATTGCAAAAAAGGACATATGTTTGTTTGCAATTATTGGTCACAATTTCCCAAAAAAATACTGAAATACTCTCCACCCTTTTTCTTTCTCACCCTTCCCCACTCTCTTTCCTCTCTCTTCTCCCTACCCATCTCAGCAGGATGGCCTCCTTCGGGTTGATTTTTTTCGACTACGACTGATAGTTTATGGTTATGATTGATGGTTTTTGATTCTAACGTAATCGTTTATGCGAACCTATTGAATATTGATAAGCCATTTTGAAAAGACTGTCATGATAAACTGCTTTAAAAAGGTGGTGAAAAAAGTCGTCGTATTTATTTATTTGGAAGAAATCATAAGATATAAGTCATAAGCTATAAGCTGAAAAGAGAGAGTTTCCTCATCCCTCTTCCTATGCAGCTCTGAACCGTTGTCGTTGCTCGCTCATGTGCACCTGCTCACGCTATTGGCCTTGTTTTTTTTTCAACTTATTGGTTATGGCTTTCTTTGACAAATAAACATGACAGTTTTTTCATCGTCGTTTTAAATCAGCTTACTGAGATAACTTTTTAAAATAATTTATCGGCATTCATTTATTAATATAAATATTAATTTTAGAACTTAAAGATATAAACGATAAATTACAGCATGAAAAAAAATTTAAAAATATGTTAGCCCATTACATATAATACAAACAAATACAGGAAAAAAAGAACCGGCAAAAAAGCTCAACAAAAAACCAAAAGTTCATAAAAAGACGAAATTTATTAATAGTGATAAATAAGCCAGAAGCTAAAAGTCTAAGCCAAAACGATCACAGCCGAGTGTCAGATCAAACCCATTTCCCCCTCTTTAAAGTGGCCATTGCCAATTGTGCTGAAGCACAGCCTTTGATCTTGGCAGGGTCGCTTACTGCGATCTTGGCAGAGAGGAGAGGAGAGGAGAATGCGGTGCTCAGCTTAACTCAAAGGGCCACTGCAATCATGTGCATGCACGTGTTGGGCAGTCTTGATAAGAATCCTAAGTTATAGTTCTACTTATACAAAAATGAATCTTATCGACATGTATTACAATTTTGCTTCGTATACTAGATACGCCCTCTTGTAATTTCGAGCGAGATTGTTTAAGGATAATACAGTTGGTGAGCAACTTAGAAGAGTCCTTCAAATGAATTGAACAACACACACAATCTAACACAGGACATGGTAGAAATCAGAATCTAGGTCGCATGACAAGCAAATTAAATGGCCTCTGCAAGGGCATCTAGGTGGTGATCGGTTCGGCTGAAAAGCTCATGGCTTATGGCTGAAAACATTGTAGCTGGCTGAAAAAAGCACGGTAGCTGACAGATGCTTATTTAGCATAATTAAATTTAAAATAATTTAAATATATAAAAAATATGTTAGCCCATTACGTATAATACAAACAAATACGGGAAAAAAAGAACCAGCAAAAAAGCTCAACAAAAAGCCAAAAGTTCAGAAAAAGACGAAACTTATGAATAGTGAAAAATAAGCCAGAAGTCAGAAGCCGAAGTCGAGTTGATCAGGGCCATGAGATGGATCAAAATTTTGTTGTGATGAATCATTGTTATTTGGAGTACAAATTTGGAATTTGCAAATTTGTAGATTTTTCTAAATAGCTTGTAAAGGCGGCGGTCTGACCGGCCAGCTTGTGTTGCTTCAACCGAATTAGATGGTTTTGAAAATTTTGAGTCATGGAATGATTTTGTTTGACCTAGATCGGTGTATATGTGTGACATGGTGTATGTTTCAGCTAACGTGGATTAACTTATAAAGAACTTGTATCCAAAAATGATTTATTAGTCTTTTGGATATGTAGGGACGCTTAGAGTCAACCATGGTCAATGACGAGCATTAGGGTGACGCTCATGGGGGAGCCAAGGCCCATAACGATCAAGAATGCCGGGTGAGATGGCTGAGCTCAAGCATGGCATACAAAAGGCAGAAAATGTTGAAGAAAAATTTTAGCGACAGGTTGTACCATGTGGCTTAGTCGGTCCAAGTGAAGTATGGTCCGGTGGAACCAAAATAGAGAGGCTTGTTGGCTCATGATAAGCTAATGGTGCATCTACACGTGGCAAGTATAGCAATTGCTTGTAAGGAAAGATGAAAACTAGATCAAGAAATGGTATTTTGGTAAGTTGACCAAAATACCGAAAACTACCTTTGACCAAAATCATAGCGCCTGGGAAGACAGTTCAGGTTAAGGAAGTCTGAGATGATCAAGTAGATCAAATGCTAAGGATTTAGTGGATTCAAGCTTATGTATTTTAAAAAGCATGCATAAGTGTAATGAGTAAAACCCATATTGTGTGGGGTTAACGAGTTTTTCCTATTTGTGCTAAGTTGATATTATCAATTAGGGTTAGACAATATTCAAGTAGGTGGGCAGCAAGCTAGTGCTTAGCGCCTAGGCGGGACTTGGGCGGACGACTTTGCTATTGTGTGCTGTGGGCTACGTCAAGACATATGTGATGTTTTGGAGGAAGAATATTGGTACCTGGAATAACTTGTAATGTTAT
The DNA here is from genome assembly GCA_017311315.1 of Dendrocalamus latiflorus. Classification (NCBI taxonomy): domain Eukaryota; kingdom Viridiplantae; phylum Streptophyta; class Magnoliopsida; order Poales; family Poaceae; genus Dendrocalamus; species Dendrocalamus latiflorus. The sequence goes on from CM029631.1 coordinate 22,248,440, forward strand.
AAATTTGATAGATGATGATGGACGCTTCATCAATTAATGTAAATTTTTTATGTAAATGCTTTATATAAACCACCCTGCTGTAAATTCTTGAATGTAGATACGATTTGGTAGAATAAAAATATGCATGGAAGATAAGTTGAACATCTCACATCTTTTCTCCCAAACTAGACCAATCTACATGAACATATGCATGCACAACAGAAATCAATCGAGTCTATAAGCATATCACCAAAATATTCTACCTTCAATATTCCACCCACCACCCTTCACCATAATTTTTTGCCTTTCAGGTGGTCTGTGTATACAACTGGCTCTTAAAAACAATGGGCGACTGGTTGGTGTCAATCTCTATGCTTGGAGAGACCTCCTTCTGCCATTTCACGCTTACTAGAAAGCATTTCAAAAGCATTAGTTGTAGTAAGAAAGCAAGTATGATGTGTGTTGATGCACTTATAATATGATGCCAAAGTCAATATTGCTAACAAAAGAGGTAACCACAATACTCTATGCTATACCACCTGTCAAATTGTCATTTTCATAAATGCTATGCTTCAACATGTGAATGTAAGAATTCATTTGTGAGGTGCATTAACCCGCGACGCCAATTTATGCCCACGGGCATACTCGCGAAGGACGACGGGTGAAGAACCTCGCCCATACCCGTCGCTCATGGGTACCCGTCGCCCGTGGGCATGCCCGTTTACCCGCGAACTGAGAGTCACCATCTGAGAGTTGAACTAATGACAGGTATATATAAGCAACGACTGTTGCTAGGAAATATAATAGCTATCAAAAAAGTTTATAACAATCAATAGCGATTAGAGATATACAAAAGCTTATAACAACCAATAACAATTAGAGATATTGCTATAGCTGCGCCACCTGTCAATCTATATCGTTGGTAAATGGACGAGGTGGGTACGGGTGGAGCTTACCCATACCCGTGCCCATTTACCCGAGGGTAGAGTATTCCCCCTATTTCCATATCCATGGGTATAGAAACTATCTCATACCCAGCTCCATTAGGGTATTTACCCACAGGTATATGGGTAAACGGGCACAATTGCCATCCCTAAGCAACACCATTCAAGTGAACCTACTCCAGAAAAATAAATGCATGACAATTCATGAACTCGTGCAAAAGCTAGCCACAATTACAATATCAAACTTGCAAAGGTGTTTCTTCACTAGAATCTTCAGATATGCTTGCCATTAGCCATCTCCATTCAGTGGTAATACCAACAATGGTCACTTGGGAATTATAACAGTAGTGCGCTCATGATCAATTCCTATTGCATAAAAGATCTCACAAGCTCTCTATTATGAACAATTATATGGATTAAAGGGCTAGTTCATGAAAGAACAAAAGAAATCACTGCAAGACAATAAGACATAGTCACATAGATTAAATAAAAGTATAAAACAAGTTCACAACCACAAGTGACAAGTCACAAGCAAGATAGCAAAATGGTTCTTAAAGAAACCTCAACAAGGTAACAAGCATTGATCAATCTTCGTCTTCTTGTCCATAATCATTTATTAGAATCACTTCATTTTAATCAGATTCGAACTCAACATCCTCAAGTTCCTTGTTCACCTCCTCTTTCACTTCACTTTCGAATTCAAAATCATCCTCATAAAGCTCTCTCACTCTTATACTCCTACGAGGTTGTGCGGCTTCATTAGCCTCACTTGCTTCTTGTGTAGAGAGCTGTTGGCCTCTATGAATTGATGACGAAACTTGTTGCGCTATCGTGCTTAGGTGTCCGTCCGTGTCTCAACTTGGAAAATGGGAACCACGGTGGATCTGTCTCGACCTTTCACCATGAGCCGCGGGAGCCTACCTGGAAACAAAAATAGTTAGCAACGTTCCAGGAAGCACATATTGACGCAAGAAGCACGGATTTGACGCAGGTCATTCCTGATATTTTGGAGGTCATGATGCGAGACAAAAGTGAAGATCTTGGGGTGCTCCTGATATTTCAAAAACCTCACTTCTATTCAAGTCGATCAAATACTTTCATGGCCAAAATCTAATGTGTACCTATAATAAGTGCAAATACTTCTAGATAATCAATATCCTCTTGTATAAGTAAGGTTATACATGCTAAACTTCTCTTGCAAGTTGAAAGAGACATATAACTTAAAGGCTCTATTTGAATCTCGAGAAATTTATGATGTTTCTTGTGAAATTCTTATGTTCCAAATATGCCAAATGAAACCGCATAAAAACTATTTTATGATATTTTTCAATTAGCCGAGACATATAACTGAGTAGTCATTAGCCAAACTAAAAGGCTAAAGCACCAACCTTCAAAAAAAATCTTTAATCCTTCAACTGATACGGAACTTTCTGTTAGTCGCCAAACATGACCACATGCACTGAAAATCTAGAGTTCTAGGCTACCAATCTTGAACCAAAATTTTTCTTTGTATACTTGAACTGAAAAATTCAAATATTTAATAAACCACCGGTTGTCAATTTCTCAATTTAATTAGCAAATAAATAAGATATAAGCTAGTTAAGCCAAGCTAGACATCGATCTTATGAGTGAGCATTCGTTCGTTTAGTCACATGTGACATGTAGGGGTCGGAAACGATAACGAATAATCCATTTTATCCGATATTCGTATCCGAGAAAACATGAATGTGGTAAGCAAAATCCGTATTAAAAAATGTTTGTATCTGTATTCGAGAATATTCGTATCCATATTTGAGAATATTCATATTCGAGAATATTTATATTCGTATTCGAGACTATTCGATTCGTATTCGATCCATTTCCTATGCCTATCATCGGTAACCGGTCAAAACCCGATAAAACCGCTAGAAGTTTATTCTACCGAGATTTGTTAAAAAGTTATAGGAGGGTATTCATATTCGACCAAATTAAGTACATATTCGATTCGAATTCGTATTCGTTACGGCATTCAATTCGTATTCGAGAATATTCAAATTCATATTCGTATTCGAGAATATTCAAATTCGTATTCGAGAATATTCAAATTCATATTCGTATTCGAGAATATTCGAATTCGTATACGTATTCGTTTTAAAAACATGGATTCGTATTTGAGACTATTCGATTGTATCCGGTCCGTTTCCATCCCTAGTGACATACCAAATGAGGTATTTCCAAATTGAGTTGGACACTTGGGCTGTCTAGATAAGTTTTCAGTATAGTTGTTAGTTGTCTTTTTCATGTTGTTGCTAGTGGCTGCCTGGAAGTTAACGATATGAGCCTGTACACTTATATAATTTAGTTGCTCCTTCTAACTATGAGTCTGAACAAGTTATATATAGGTATATATGTTAAAAATGTGGACAATATTTTAATTCCAAGTTTACTAGGAGACAAATACAATAAACCAGTGATGCAAAACTCGCAACTAACACCAGGTTACTCACCATACTTTAGAATATACACAAGTAAATTATAGTATCAAAGTCGAATGAACGAGCGAACGACTTACAATTGGGCTTGTTGAAGAGCAAGAGGCAGTGCAGAATTGATGCAGTGCAGAATATAGATGATGCAGTGCAGGAGCAGTCGCGCAAGTGCTCTGTCCAGAAACCTTATTGGTGCCCCATGCAGGTACTCTCTACGGCAGTGGTTTGGAGATAGCCGCTCTTCCTCCTTCCAGGTGCACGTCGGGAAGAAAGGTTGGCAAAGTTCAGACGGCGTAGTACAAAAGCACAAGATCACAGAGAAGAAGGAAATGGAGGCAGTGAGATTCTCAGCTATACACTTTGGAAGTCTTTAGGTATATATATACAGACTGTGAACTAACAAATTTAAACAGCTATTTACCCACTGATAACTGACACATTTAACTAGTCATTTACCCACTGGTAACTGCCTGTCATCAAAACCCCAATAAAACCTCAAATTCAAACATTTGAATCTCATTCAAATAGAGATAGAGTGTGGTGCAGGGTTCAGCAAAAAATAAAGATGGACTTAGTCTGCCAAGTCACACGATTTTCACGCGAAAATGCGCGAATATGCGTGCGCGTGTGTGATTAGCCAAAGCCCTCCTTATGTCATCTCTATCCATATTTAAGAAGTGGTGAGAACTTCACCTTATAAATTGGTCTCCCTATCTTGTCTTAGTAATATGGTACTAAATCATACATGGTTTGAAATTAAGAAAATAGATCTTATTCATATAGACCAATTTCTAACAATATATAAATATATGGGCTGAGGCCCCTAACTTTTCGTGGACTTTAGGCGGTTGCTCCCGTCGCCCATGTCCAAGATCGGCACGGCTGCAAATTAACTTGCAATTCTATTCATGGCTGGCACTGGCACTCTGGAAGCCCCTGTCTGCCTCGACGACTCCACACAAAAGTCTCCTCCGTGGGCGAGCGCCGAAACATGTCGGCCCAAAACCTAGCCCATCCAGCACAGAAAACGAAGCACCAAAGAGTGCCAATCCAGGGCAGCTCGCGCCTCGTCGGTGCCACCCGAACGTTTCCAACAATGAGACCTCAGGGCAGTCCCAGTGCTCCACGTAGGATAGTGTCTATGGCATTAATTAGATTGCCATGTAGGAGTTTTAGATGATGTGGCGCTATATTAAATAAGAGAGAGAAGAAAAAGAGGAAGAAACTGGGTCTCATGCAAGACATAGTTTCTATGAGAAAACCAATGCAATAGACACTACCAAATTTTACATTGGAGAGATGGCGGTATCTTCATGATAGATGGAGAAAAATTATGATTGGTGGAGAGGAGAGAGAGATTTTGATGCTTAATTAATTGCTTGGGTTATAAATAGACATGGTGCATTGGAGACAATAGTGTCTAAAGTAGTGTCTATATGACATGACATAGATAGAAACTACTTAAGTGGTTTCTGCACTGGGACTGCCCTCACCGGCTTGACTTCTCACTCGCACCAGATTGTTCTTTGATTGCTAATGCAGCCAGGGGTGAATCCATGGGGTAGGCTTCATTAGGCTGAAGCCTACCCTCCACTGATTTGCCGAACACCCCCCCTCCTGCGGCGACCCTGGCGACGACGCCGACGAGAAGAACTCAAGAAAGAGCTGTCTCTGAGAAAAAAGAGCACGGAGCCAGGGGAGAAGAAACAAGGCCAAATCCCCAATCTGGAGCCAAGGCGGGGACGTCGGTCGCCGGATCCGGAGGGGGGACGTCGGGGAAGGGCCGAGGCAGGGTCGCGCCATCGCGGGGACGCCTGGGCGGCTGCCGGCTGGAGCGCTCGGCCTGAGCGGCGGAGGCGCGAAGCCGGGCTGCCGGGGCGGGGTCTCGCCGTCGCGGGGACGCCTAGGCGGCTGCCGGCTGGGGCGCTGGGCTTGAGCGGCGGAGGCGCGAAACCGGGCTGCCGGGGGCGGGGTCACCGTCGCGGCCTCGCAGGGAGCCGGGGAGGCGGGAGGCAGGCGGGAGGCGGGGAGGCAGGACGCGGCGGCGGGGAGCCCGAGCCCCGGCTGCGGCGCCTCTGCGTGAGGGACTGAGGGCGGAGACCGAGTGGACCGTGGGCTGGAGACTGACCGAGACAGCGAGTGGATCGTGGGCTGGAGACTGGAGTGAAAACACTGAAAAAAGAAGAGGGCAGGCCGGCAGTTGAGTCCGCAGTCGGCAAGACCGCAAGAGGCATTGCTGAGATTTGAGAAGAGATTTTGCTCTGCATCTGATATTTTTTTATTAGGTTTACAAATTATAATTCATTTTTTAATTAGTCCTCTAACTTTAGAATGATTTGATGGTGTGCTACATCGAGCGAGACATATTTAGATCCATTGACGATGATGCAATTATAAAATCCTTTCAAGGCATGAAAAATCGCTAAATGAATTTGCCTCATGAAAATCGTGATTCAAGCTAGTGGTATGGTTCTTTTATTTGAAATGTTTATGATCATTTAAGTAATTAAGTACAATTTGCTATTGTATTACTAATTTTTTTTATTTTGATGTACAGATTGTTATCTACCAGAATCATATTTGCATGTTTTTGAGATTCACTTGCTATTAGCGAGGTACCTCTGCTGTATCTCTCTTTTTACTTTACTTTTATTCATGTATGAAGCTATGAATTTGATTGCACAAGAATACAAAACTATGTTTCTTACAAAGTAGTTTAGTCATTCAAGGTGTAGAGTCAATAATTCTACAAAAACTTATGATCTAGTATAAAAATGTATAATTTTTCAGCCCACCCTTATTTTTTGTTCTGGATTCGCCACTGAATGCAGCCCCCACGGATCCACCGCAACAGCGTAATCAGAAGCCACAGGATTCCTACTGATGATACAATAATATTGCAGTAAAGCGATAGCCTGTAGGATCGCAAAAATCACCAGAAAAGAACACAGCTGCACTCGTTCAAGCTGAAACAGAATTCAGGTGAACATAAGTATCGCGAGCACAGAAAGAAAGGAACATAAGTATCGTCAAATGGTGTTACACCGATTAAGCAGAATCGGTACACAGGTTTATTCCCTTTCACAAGAGAAGCATAAAACGATAATGAACCACACATTACACATAAGCGTTGGCCTCATGAAACATCGTAAGCAGTTCAAGCCACAGCATCCATAAGCAGCTCAACACGATCAACAGTAGAACAGAAGCAAAATCTGCACAGCATTTCTACCGCACTATCTAACACAATACCAGCAAGCAAATGACAACACGCAATGATAAAGAGAGCCCAAGCGGCAATTCACATACAACACAAGGTACCATTCAAACGCACAAAGCGAGCAGAGGCAGCAAATTTGCGGCATATTTCTTCCCATCCCAGTTCAAATGAAGGTCTGCAAAAGAAAGCACCAGCCTTAGAGGGATAGCCCATGCGACAAAATCAGTGCTTCCAATTGAATTCAGTCAACAGGCAACCAGGAACTACCAGGATATAAGCCTCGGTATTAACGGCGTACTATCAGAATAAAAATTGAGCAAAAAAGAGTTGTGAATAAAAGTAAACCATCTGGACTGAACTTCCTAACGCCTCATTCGCAAGCTTCTTCTGATTGTCAGAATATAGCAATAAAGAAAGATAAATGATGCCTTCTAATTTTTTCTTAAATATTCATAAATCCTTCATATCATATACAGAGCTATGAAGATTAGTATGGAGGGTCACTACAAAAACTAGCAATTTGAGACACTAAAAACCTAAAAAAATCAGCAAAATCAAAACTACCGCCGTTGTAATTACGATACTACTGCTTGCTATAGCAACTGCGGTACTACCGCTATAGTAATCGCGGTACTTCCGTTGCTACAATAAAATCAAGGTCAATAGTGTTTTCAGCCCGGTTTTAAAAACGAAAATCGAGAGAACTTTTGATTCATATATCTAAATGATATGAAACTCTGCATGTATTTACTTTAGGATATCAAGAACATTCCAACAAACGGTCATAAAAATCATGGTCAAAGTTGTAACTTTTTCAGTTTGTTGGAAGGTTGCACTAAAACCGAGCCAAAACCCCAAACGATGAATACAACTTATTCATAGGTAGATGATAATCAAGATAGCTCTAGTTGTATTCTCACATATCATAGCAAGCTAAAACACCAAAGAATCCCAGCTAAAAACCTTGGATCAAGAGATGGACCAAAGAGACCAAAATCAAGTAAAACCAGATTTTCTTATAAATCTTGCTATCAAAGTACCTAAATAGGTGGAGATATATTCCCAAGAATTATCTCTATCTCTTACCCATTTTGGCACAGTAAGATCACTAGAGGGAAAGAAGATAGATCAAAATTAACCCAAAATCAAGCACATCAATAAAAAAACAAAAAAGACACGAGAGATGCAAAATGATTGATATATTGCATACTCCTCGTTGTTCATTTGGAGAAATCATGGTGCTCTAGCTCTTCCTCGTCCTCGCCTTCATTTCCATCTTCTTCATCCTCCTCAATGTCCATTTCAGGCTCTTGAGCAGCCTCTTTGCATTCACGGTGTCGCAAAAGATATTCAGGAACTTCTTCTTCATGCTCTTGAGGTTGCGATCTTGAAGAGGAGCCTGCTGCAGCGCGATGGTGATGTGCTCTGAAAAATGATGGAATCGCATTTTTACGGCAAGACTCCTTGGTCCTCGGCATTTTGCTGTTGAAAGAAAAATACTCGAGTCAAAGAGGGAATTTGCATGACAGCCAACACAAAATGCCATAAAAGAATATTCAATTTTTGAGGCAAAGATTTCTTATGAGATGGAGCAGGGAATCAAGAGGAAATAGTCTTAATTAGCTCCATTCTACTTGCATGATAGAGATTGTCCAACAATATGAGAGGTTTTGTGAAGAACAACATAAACCCTAGAATGAGGTATAGTTGGATTTTAGAGCAATGCAAGTAGGGGAATCAAGAGTTTACCTCTTAGAATGATAGAATACAAAGTTTGATTGAAGAAATTTCGAAGTTGTTGGCCGGATTTAGAGGTCACCCAAACCTAGGGTTTGAAGGTAAATAGTGAGAATGAGGGCAATGCAGGCCAAAACCTTTGGTAGAAAGGTAGAGGAGATGGAGAGGATCAATTTTACCTCCTTGGAGAGAGAAGGGGATGGCCGGACTTGCCCTTGGTGGCCGGAGAGAGAGGAGGTGCCGGAGAGGAGGTCCTACGGGGAGGAGACTGAGTGCTCTCTGTTTGGCCGAAGCAGTAAGAGACGGGTCGGGCAGAGAAGAGAAGCAAAGGCAGGCTGACTGCACAGAAATTTTCGGTCTGACCGCCCAACTAACTGCGGTCTGACCACTAGCACCGGTCAGACCGCCTGCAGTTCTCAGGCAAGCAGAGATCAGGGCACAAAGCCGAAGAGGAGGGAAATTGGATGTATATGCTCCGAGCATTTGCACAATCAAATTTTAAAATTGCTTTGAATTTGCACATTAGTTACATTTGGAAGCCTTACGAAGTGTTAATCCTCATTTTGAAGTAGAAGGCTCGGGATTTCAGAAAACTGAAAATCTGAATTTTCAGACTTCTTGCATCTCACTTGACCTTCTAAATAGAGATGAAAAAATTATCAAATGCTTTTTATAAATTCTGAGAAAATTTGACATTGAAGACCAACTATAAAGGATCAATTTTTATTATTGTGTCTTCCTTTAAATCTGAACCCATTTGAAGATATAAAAATCACAAATCGGCTCAGAATTATGAAAGTTCTGAATTTTTCAGCACATTGCTAAAGAGAGAGAAAGTCAAAACATTTTCAAATTAACTTGAAATATTTGTTTTGCTTATTGCTGGTTTGCCTTTTTAATGATGAATTTTTCTCATTTTCCACCTTGTTAGGGTACTTAGAGGCGAAGTGACTCATCTTGTTGCATCCATGGCATTTAGCATATTTCTTCGTGTGTCTTGCATTGTGCCTTGTTTTGCTATTCTCCTTTTTCTTGGAGATGAAGCCAATACCTCTCTTTTTATTTAATTTTCGTTGACTTCCCAAAATTATGTCAAGAGAGGCCTTTCCTTTATAGCTCTTTTCCAAGTCATTTTTCAATGTTGTGACTTGGGCCTTGAGCTCTTTGTTTTCCTCTGCAAGGTTAGTCTCAACAAGCATAGAGAAAGTGAAAGCATCTAATTGTGAGCAACAAGGTATATCAAGTAAATCATCATAAGATATGAATATGCTAACTTTAGATGAATTGCAAGAACTAGGAGCTACACATGGCGTATCATCTATTAAATTACATGTAATTCCTACATCCACATTAGGTTTAGAATATTCCTTGAATAGAAGAGACTCATGTTCTTCTTTTAACACATCATAATTATCTTGAACAGAGATATAGAATATTCCTTGAATAGAAGAGACTCATGTTCTTCTTTTAACACATCATAATTATCTTGAACAGAGATATACTCTTTCTTCAAAATCTTAAATTTAGCTTTCTCTTTTTCAAGGAATTCATTAAGTTCTTCTAACATGTCCATCAACTCATCATATGAAGGTACATCATCATCATAGCCATTTACCTTTTTGTTACCTTTTGCCATAAAGTATTGAATTGATGTGGAGGGGGATAGTGGATTCTTCATCGTCGGAGCTAGAGGTTGAGCATTCTTCTCCCGATATCCACTCTTGTATACAATCTTCCTCGGATGAGGTGGACACTTCATATTTGTCTTGAATTTTTGTCTACATATCATGAGCGCTCTCAAGATTGCATATTGTGTTAAACACCTCTATACTCAAAGCACTAAATAAAACGTTAGTTGCTTGAGCGTCGAGATGTAGGCATTTCTCTTCCTCAATAGTTCGAGCTAGAGGATCCAATGGAGGAGAAAAGCCCACATCTACAATCCGTCATATTTTTGGGCTCATGGCCTTAAAATAGCATGTCATGCAGATTTTTAAATTTGCATAATTGGTACCATTAAATAGAGATTTGTCATCTAGGTGCACTATCCCACTAGTTGCCATCCTTTAACTCTCTAGGCGGTTAAGCCTAATATATGATAGACCAAGCTCTGAGACCACTTGTAAGATCGAGGAGGCCGACCAGAGGGGGTGAATAGGCGGCCTTAAAATTTTCTTTTACTCTACTGCCAAATTTATAACATGGAAGCGTGAACAATTTGGTTTTCACAACAAAGGCCTAAGACATCTAAATATGACTAAGTGTACCAACAATATGATTCTAAATCAATATAAGCAATCCAAGGAAGACAAATATTCTAATCGATACAATGAATACAAATGCTTGAATAGGAATTGCTAGTAGGTAAATTGAGTGCAAGATAACAAACCACAATGACACTTGATGTTTTTACCGTGGTGTTCGGAAACTTGCCGGTTTTCCCTAATCCATGTTAAGGTAAGCCCGAACAAATCGGACCAGCTCCGCGAATTAAGCCGAAACACCTCGAATCCACTAAAGGTAGCTCTTTCCCGCTCCGGGTAGGTGAGCTCCAACCTTCACAACTTTGCCGGGTCTTCTCACAACCTTCTTTGAGAAGATCACCGCGCACGATACCTCCAACGCCATCTAGGAGTCGGCAAACTCCAAGAGTATTAAGTCAAAGACTCTCACTTGAACGAATCAAGAATCGCAGCTCAACGGATACAAAGTCCACCACCAAGTGCAACACATGCACTAGGTTTACACTCTTCTCACTCTCTAAGTGCAACACATGCACATAAGTGAAGAAAACTTGCTCTTAGCTCAAGGAATGGGTGAATAGCACCAGCAACTGTCCCTCAATAGCCCTTGAAGGGGCATTTATACACCTCCCTCAAAAACTAGCCGTTGTAGAAGGGAGATGGCAAAAATCAGCACGAGGACCGGAAGTACCACAGTTACACCGCCGGTACTTCCGCCCTCTCAACGGCTACAAAAACTAGCCATTGGGCTGGAAAACCAGTCAGACCGCCCACACAGGGTCCGGTCAGACCGCTCTCAGAAAATCATAAGAGTCCCTCTCTGGAAAAAAAAACATACCACGCGAAGGAGCGGTAGTTCCGCCAGGCCGGTCAGACCGCTCTTATCATGCCGGTCTAACCGCTGGGCACATGCCGGTCTAACCGCCGGCATGGGGCCGGTCTGACCACCGGTTTGGGGCCGGTCTGACCGCCCTTATGGGGCCGGTCTGACTGCTTCGTGGTCAGATTGCCCTCGGCCCGAGTCAAACTAATTTGGCCGGTCTAACCGCGTGCACAAAGCCGGTCAGACCGCCACTTTGAATATAGTTTCAGAAGCTTAGAATATTTTGCATATTTCTTAGCCACCTTGCACAAAAAGCATTGCAAGATATAGAAATATACATCTAAGATTAACATGTGACTTCCAATAAATCATAGAACATATCCTCAAGTATTTTTGGAATCACGTCACCGGATTTTTGCTTAATGATATAGTTGCTTTGTTGTCTACTTTGAGTACAACCTTCATGGCTTCCTTTTCCAACAGTTTTCCTAATAGCCGAGCAAGCCAGACTCCCTGGCATGATGCTGCGCTTGCTGTTATATACTCTGCTTCACAAGATGACAATGCCACCACTCTTTGCTTCTGAGATTGCCAACTAACCGGACTATCTCCCAGCACATACATTACTCATGTCGTGTTTTTTCGATCAATATCTTCTGCCATGTCGCTATCACTATAGCCGATCAGTTGCAATTTCTTCTCACCTCTTCTCCCAAAATGGCAACCAAAAGACAGTGTGCCTTTTATATATCTCAGGATGTGTTTGACTGCCATCAAATGTTCATAAGTTGGCTTCTCCATAAACCGACTCACATATCCTACTGCAAATGCAATGTCTGGGCGGGTATGAACAAGGTACCTTAAACTTCCTACTATGCTCCTGTACTATGTGGCATCAACTAGAGAGTTGGAACTTGTCTTGCTTAGCTTCAAACAATTCTCCATTGGAACTTGACACGGGTTGCACTCTCCCATGCCGCACTTCTCCAGTATTATTCAAAGCAAAAGCTGATTGACAAATTGAGATACCACCTTTGGTCTGCTTCACTTTAATGCTGAGGTAGTAGCTTAGAAGCCCCAAATCTGTCCTTTTAAATAGCTTCATCATCTCATCTTTAAATTTTTCAATCTCCCTTGGGCTTGTTTCGGTGATTATCAAGTCGTCCACATAAACACCCACAATCAACCTCGTATTCTCATCACCTCTTGTATACACGGCATGTTCAGTTTTACTCTGCTTGAATCCAAGTGATGAGAGACTTTTGTCAAGCTTTATATTCCAAGCCCGTGGTGCTTGCTTGAGTCCATACAATCCTTTATTCAGTTTCAACACTTTCTCAGCTTGAGCTTTGATCTCAAAACCTGGTGGTTGAGCTACATATACCTCCTCATCGATGTCTCCATTCAAGAATGACGTTTTCACATCCATGTGGTGAATTTCCCATCCACCATGAGCTATCATAGCGATGAGAACACGGATCGTCTCCATACGAGCCACTGGTACAAACACTTCTTCATAATCCACACCATATTTTTGGACATAGCCTTTAGCCACAAGACGTGCTTTATGCTTTACCACCTCTCCCTGAGAGTTCTTTTTGACTTTATAAACCCACTTCAAACCAATAGCCTGGTGACCTTTAGGTAAGTCAGTGAGTTTCCATGTGTTATTGTCTTCAATTTACTTCATTTCTTCTTGCATGGCTACTCTCCAATGATCATCATTCTTGGCTTCTTCATAATTCTCAGGTTCTTCGGCTGTGGTATAAAGCAACATCTCATCAGCCTACACAGGCTCTGTTTGTGCATATATCTTACTAATACTTCTCATCTTCGGTATTCTACCAATTGATCCTTCCTCATCAGAGGTTTCGGTTATTTGTTCAGGTGACGCCTCATGAATCTCTGCACCTAATGAGCTTGTACTTTGAGGTGAACTCGGATTTGCATTTTCCCAGTCTATGCTATCGGCCCCTTGTACACCTGCTGCTCCCACATCAAAAGTAACCCAATTCTGCATATTTCTTTCCACACCTTGATGTTCCTCCCATTCCCAATGTTTGTCCTCTTGAAACACAACATCTCTACTCACATGGAGTCTCTTTTCAACCAGGTCATATAACTTGTACGCTTTGCTGCCCGGTTCTGAGCCAAGATATATCATTTTCTTGCTCCTGTCATCCAATTTCTTCAAGTGTTTGCTTGGTTTTACATGTGTTAAACAACCAAATACCTTTAGATGCATAACATTCGGCTTTCTTCCTAACTAGAGTTCATATGGAGTAACTCCATCAAGTGCTCTTGTGATGGCATAGTTGAGGGGATACACCGAATGCCTCACTGCCTCTGCCCAAAATCTCTCAGGCAAAAACCTGCTCTTCAGCAAACTTCGTGCTGTGGCCATCATGGCTCTTTTTCTTCTCTCCACGACTCCATTTTGTTGAGGTGAGTACGGAGCTGTAAAGTACCTTGATATGTCTCTCATTTCACGGACTGAGCTAAATTCTTTTAATAGAAACTCACCCCTCGATCTGATCTTACAGCCTTGACCTTGCGATCAACTTCATTTTCTGCTAGTGCGATGAACTTCTGAAAAGTGTCCTTAGCCTCATTCTTTCCTTTTAGCATATACACCCACATAGCTCTGGTATAGTCATCGACTATAAGCATGAAGTATTGATTTCCAGTGTCTTTGTGGTGTGATTGGTCCACATAAGTCAACATGTACCAGCTCCAATGGGTGAGATGCTCTAAATTGTGCTTGTGATGGAAAAGGATTTCGAGTCTGTTTTGCCAACAAACATCCTTCACTGATCTGCTCCAGATGATCAATTTTCGGTAGGCCAATCAACATCTCCTTTTCTGCCATGACTTTGAGGTTTCGGAAGTTCAAGTGACCAAATCTAGCATGCCACAACCAAGTTGAGTCATCTGCTGAAATCTTCAGGCATTTTGATTTGGATGTTTCAATTGGAATCTTGTACAGACGGTTCGCTGACCTCTGCACTTTCATTAGCAGTTGCTCGTTGTTGTCAAACACTTTCAAAAAATTGCTTTTCAGTTCAATTTGGCACCCCTCTTCGGTTAGCTATCCTAGGCTCATGATATTGCTGTGAAGCTTTGGTATATAATACACTTCTAATAGCTATTTTTGTCCTCCATCCTTGCACTCCAACAAAATTGTGCCCTTTCCTCTGATCTGGACAGTTGAGCCATCTCCAAATTACACCACACCAAGTATGCTCTCATCCAATTCATGAAACATGGAGTATGTACCTATCATGTGATTGCTTTCCCCGTTATCTAGGTACCATACTGCTGACTATACCTGCATCTTCTCTCCCTTCTCTATCAGATTTGGAAACACCTTCTCTTCATTTAGCATTGCCATTGTTAGCACATCTTCTGTACAGAGGGATAGAAGCAAAGTCGGCTCTCCATCTTCATAGGTGTGAGTGAGGTTTGCCTCAACTTTTTTCTTGCTCCTACAGTTTGCTGCATAGTGACCAAACTTCTTGCAGTTGTGGCACTGAATATGCCTTCGACATTCAGAAGCGTAATGGCCGAATTTTTCACACTCAAACCACTAGACGTGTGACTTGTCTTGCAGTTTGTCACCGCCGCCTTGCCCAGTTCTTTCTCCACGACCTCCTCTTCGACCTCTTCTAGACTGGAAGTCTCTTCCTCTCTGGCCATACCCACGTCCTTGTCCACAACCAGAGAATAAGCCTCGACCAAAGGATGAGCCATAGCCAAAAGATGAACCACGGCCACCCCTTGATGACGAGTCTGCATGGTTTGGCTTGCCTCGGTTCCTGGTGTCCTCCTTTACGAGCAACACTTGTTCAATGCGAGTTTGATACCCCTTTAAGAGCTACTCATGTGCCTTGAGCGACCCAGTTACTTCTTCTATCTTCATCTTCGCGAGATCTTGGGAATACATGAGTGTAATCACTACTGGAAGGAACCTTTCTGGCAAGACTCTCAAGTATTTCTTCACAGCCACCTCATCTTCTAGTTTGTCACCAAGAGATTTAATCTCATTGACAACTTCATTGAATTTCCCAGCGAACTCTTCCACTGTTTGGTTCTCTCCCATCTTCATTGCCTCAAATTCGCTTCGTAGAGACTGGAGTCGAACTTCTTTTACTCTATCAACACCTTCATGCATTGTTTAAAGTGCTACCCAAGCTTCTCGTGCTGTTTCTTTGCCAATCAATTGCTGCATCATTGAATCGAGTACAACCTAGTAGATCACTACCAACGCCGTCTGATCTATTCCATCGTCAATCTCCTTGTCCTTCCCCCTTTAGATCAACTGCACCCCAGACTCCCTGGGCACGCATATTGTCCTTCATCTTCATGGCACAGACCGGATAGTTATCCGAAGTGAGAAGAGGATACTACAATGACACGGAGCTCTCCTTGGACTTCGAAAACTCTCCCATGGCTCTGATACCACTTGTTGTAAATTTTTCGACTGATTCAGGATCTCTATGACCAATATGTGACCACTACGACCACCTTCTTTAGCCGTACAACCACTATAAGAGGCTACGATCACCTCCTGTGTAGCTACAATCGCTCTGTCAGTTTTCCAACTATGTTAACAACCGTTACGACCACGTTGTAGCCCCTCCGATCACTCCTCGCTGCTCTGACTACGTAATCATAAACTTCAGCCGAAGTTACGACCACATTCACCACCGCTGCGCTGGCCTTCCCTCGACCACGTCAATCACCGTAGTCGTAGCTCCCTATGACCACGCAGTGATTCTGCAGATTACTGTGGTCGTAATGCTTTACGACCACGTCTCCCTGCTGTGGTCGTTTACGACTATGCATTCTCGCTGTGGTTGTAACTTTACGACCACGTTTACTTCTTCACGGCCGTGGTCGTAGCTCTTTAAGACCACGCCTTCTTGTTGTGTGGTTGTGATCGTAATGCTTTACGATCACGTCTTCAGCACCTGCGGACTCTTCCGCTTGATCGCCGTGGTCGTACCTTTGTTTACGACTACATCTGTGATCCTCCGTTTTCCATAGTCGTAAGTCGTTTACGATCACGTCTGCAATCACACAACGAACTCGATAGTCGATAGTTTCCCAAAGCCAAATCGCTCTTTCTTCTCTTCTCTTTATTTCTTTTTTTCTCTTTCTTCTCACACTTCCTGGTCACATGACTCTACCCTTTTATACCCTTCTCTATGACTTCTACTCGGGTTCGACTACGACTATAACTCGTACTCGACTTCGACTACGAAGCGGACTCAATCGTGACTACGACAAGATTACCTCCAACAAAGACTAGAACACTAACATCAACATGCCGTGGCAAATCCAGCATTGCAACAACCAACCTCGGATCGATGTCCACCAGGGGATCAAAGTAAGGATGGGAAGCTGTGACAGGG
Organism: Dendrocalamus latiflorus; assembly: GCA_017311315.1. NCBI lineage: Eukaryota > Viridiplantae > Streptophyta > Magnoliopsida > Poales > Poaceae > Dendrocalamus > Dendrocalamus latiflorus. The sequence goes on from CM029631.1 coordinate 22,265,268, forward strand.
ACACCTGGCTTGGAGCATAGGATGCGAGCAGGCGGCTTCGACTTGGGTGTGACATGGATGGTAACAAAACGCTTGGGCTCCCAACCAGCTGCCTCAACACAAAGCTTCCACCTATCTGCAATGACCCTGATAGCATCCCTCTTATCCTTCATCATGTGACAAAAGACATGGACCTTGAGGTTGCTTGAAGAATTGCATATCGTCTTCCCAAGTACAAGGAACTTGCATCTCTCCTCTATGGCCAGCGCCCACTTTGGCTCACGCCGGAAAAGGTCAGAAAGCAAATCCAATGCATTTGAGCTCTCACCAAAATGCAATGCATCTAAATTGGGCATGGTAATATCAAATGCTTCAGCAAGGACCTAATTCCTCTCCATTTTTGCACGCTCCTCATCACAAGAAAGCTTCCTCTGCCCAAGAGGCACCCTCCTCCCATTCGATTCCACTGGATCTGCATTGGCAGCTTCTGTATGATGGAGACTTCGAACATATTACCACCATTGGAGGTTCCACCAGCACTGCAGGGCACAGTTGCAGTGATATGGCCACAAGAACAGTTGAACAGGTAATAGTAACAGGGAATTCACATCTCAAATCAAGGCAAGGTGACGATGGGTGGCATGGGGCAGTGCAAGTGTACTTACATTCCCTCCTTGGGACACCACATACCTGTCCACACGAAGCTTTGCCCCCAGAGCTTGAGCTAGCATCTTCATTTGCAGGCGGCGGATCACAGGGGGAGGATGGCAAGTCCTGGCGCAAGCATGCAGTCCACATTGCCGGTTCTTTCCACAAGGTTGGTTGCATCTGATATCTTTTGAGCCACAAGGGATGTTCCTCAACACCACATGTCCCCCAATGCATTCTTTCATAACCGGCACAGCGCAAGGTGGACAGTCCCCAAAATGACATTGATGCGAGGCTGGATGCCCGCAAGGCTGGGGGACCAGGCACTGGTGCCGGCATGATGGAGTCAGTGTGCCGCAAGGTAGTGGTGGCGGAACAGATGTCCTACCACAAGCACAAGTGAGATCATTGAATGTGGTGTTGCGGCAGGGTGGACAGTGACCGCTGTGGCAGAGAAGTGGGCATCCATGCTGCCCGCACCGGAGCTTCTTGCCACACGGTACTTGGCAGAAATGGGGTTCCTAGTCGCCGCCTTCATGCTGAGCAAACGGCTTTGGCAGTGGGCAATAGCATTCACTGCACCTGTGCCTCCCACAGTTCTTGCGGCCACAAGGCTTGCTGCAATGGAACTCACCTCTGCTCGACACGCACCCAGCAAGGGGGTACTCTCTCATGGCATGTGATGTTTGGTGTGACGTGGCCGTTTCAAGTGGTGACGGCTTCAGCACAAGCATATGATCTTGACTACAAGTCACAGAACATTGCATCTTCGTAAAGATCGGTGGGTGACAATATGGGAAATTATCCGAAACCTAGTGGATTGGGGGTTTACAAAACTGTGGCGCTAACCTAAGTGATTTTAGGTCACATCTTTGTGGATGGAATGTCTAATCGGACTATTTGAGCCTTTGGAAAGTCATGCTTAAAAAAATGTGCAAGTGTATGTAATGTAAAACTCATTTATGTGTGGTTTACTGGGTTTTCCTATATGTAAATGATGTGATCCATTTGGTGTGAGAATGTGAGATAAAGGAGTCTCCACTATATAAGCTCTATATTGAGTTGTCACTGAGACTCTTAAGATTAGTGTTAGGGTTTTCTTATATTGAGCTTTGTGTATATGCTCTAGGCTTATATCTCCATCATTCTAAGGGATTGGTTATAAAATATTTATCTCTAAGTGATATGAATATCTAAAGTTTGCCTAAATGAGTTGTGTCATGGATCCTCTCTTGTGTTCTTGATTTGCTTAGTTTTCTTATTTGGATCTCTCTTCTTGATCTTTCTTGATGTCAAGAATGTGTAAGAGTTGAAGATATTTCTTAGAGATAAGATCTCATCCATCTAGATATGATTTAAAAGTAGTTTTTGAATTTACTCGGTTTTCCTTAAGAGAGGTAAATTTTGGGTTTTACTCTTGTGAGTGATTTGGGTTGAATTTGTGCTATGATCTAATTACTATAACATATGAGAACCCATCCAAGGTCATCTAGATCATACAGAACTCACAAGCAAGAGCAGTTCGAGGTTTCACGCTTTTGCCTGGTTTTAGTGCAACATTCCTTCAAATAAAAAAAATATCATAACTTTAGCAACAATTCTCTCGATTGTTAATTGGAATAGGTTCCTCGCATCCTAGAGAAGGTGCATAACAAGTTTCAAGTAATTTGAATATTTCATGTAAAAGTCGTGTGATTTTTTGTTTTGTTCAGGCTAAATTTCCTAATGCCGATCTGAGAGAAATGTAGTACATATCGTCCCACAGCGATAGTACCGCACCTACATAGTGGTAGTACCACTCTGAGGTGTCAATTTCTGTTTGGTTTGGTTTTTTCTTAGTGATTTCTTTAAGAATGTTTAGGCTCTAATCTTCGTAGTTTTCTAAACTATTGGAGTGAATGACTCAACAATCTTGAAGCAAAAGATTTTAGAGAAACTATTTTCAGTGTGGCTCCTATTCACCCTCCTCTCTTCGCCATCTTCAGTCCTACAACTGTGGCCAATGGGAACAGCTGTTCACAATCTGCACTGACTAGAACTCTATCAACGTTGCTCATAATGGGTGTTTCCTGTTTATTAGTTCATGTATATTTGCTCCCTGCCATGTGCAACTCTCAGTTCACAATCTGCAATGAACCAGTTAAAGAACTCCATCTGCGAAGTATAATTATCCGCAGAAGATTTCACAGATTAAAATCACCTCCTAACATGATTGGCTATTCACAGCTCTCTACTTTCTGTTGCAATTCAGCCAAAAACGAGGCTTTTCTGTCATATTGCACTGGACAACAGATTCACCATCTCAGAGACTTTTCTACTCTTCTTGTCTTCCAGCTGTATACTAACAAAAAATTCTCCTTTTATCACGGCTCTTAACTTCCAGGAAGTTTTGATTGGCTCCCAAAAGCAGACCTCCAGAATGACCTCTGGAGGGAATAAAGTTCCAGACAAAGTCACCTCTAATTCCAAACTGGTTCAACTCTTTAACTGAGAAATCAGCTCTAATAGTTTCCTGAATAGATACCACTTCAATTTCATTTCCATGTATCAATTCTTTCAGCTGTTTACATCTATCTGGGTTGCCCAGGCCCCTTGCATTGCAAAATAATATTTTTCATGCCGTCAGTCTGTCTTCTCCCACCCTTACTCTTTTTAGCACTCTTTTTCCTGGTACAACTCTTCCCTTGGGAAAATTCAACATGAGTGGATATCAACTCTTAACCACTATGTCTCCTCATTTGTATTGATACTCTCATAATCTTCCTCGTTTCCTACTACACTCATCAACTCGTTCTCTTGATCCTTTTCCAGTTTCGTTTTGATCTCTCTGTCTCCCCGCCTCAGTCAGCGGTGCTTGAGCCTTTTCTTTGGCTATGATTGTGTTCAGCAAAGGGATCTAATGGGTGAAGACCGAACGTAGTGGCGGAGATAGGAATCTCGAGATAGGTGTTCAAACAAAAGATGTAGTCTAATATTTGTCCGCCAAAGGATCTAATGGGTGAAGACCGAACGTAGTGGGGAAGTCCGAACCTCTTGATCTCATGTGTATTTATCCGTCAATTTTGGTTTGACTTACTTCAAAAGGTTAGATTACGGAACCTTTCCCCTCAACCGAACGAGCTCTCCTTTGAAGATTGGTGGTCCAGATCACACAACGCAGTTTATGGCCAGGTCCGGCAAGGCCTTAACTCCATCATTATTTTGGGGGCTTGGTCTCTTTGGAATCTTCGCAATCGCTGCGTCTTTGATGGGGTTGCACCAGATGTTAGGGCCCTCTTGTCTTTTGTCAGTGAGGAGATGAGGATTTGGGGTCTGGCCGGAGCAAAGGATATTTCATACCTAACTGCCCCGCCACAGATTTTGGTCTAGATCCCCTCTGGTCGAAGTCGATCTTGTTTCTGTTCCATAGGCTAGTTTCCTAGAGCAGGTGTGGTGTGTGTTTGGATACGTTTGGGTCTGCAAGGTTCTGTTTGTTTCTCCTTCTTAATACAAAGATACATAACTCTCCTGCGTGTTCGAGAAAAAAAAATCTAATATTTGTCCAGCGTCGAGTCTTTTTCTCGAGTCATTAGAAAAAGAGGGTATGTTCTGAGCTACGGCTTATTAGTTTAATGTATAATGGTTAATGAAAGAAACCTAAAACCGCTAGAAAACAAAGAAACGGCGCCAGTGTGTCACGGTCTCGCTTAGCGCGGCATGTCACGGTGTTACTAACCGAGTGCCGAGTAGTGTCTTTCACCAAAAGTACAAATATGAAGGACCAAAGTGACCTTTGTACTCTTATACCAATCTTTAGGGGCTAACTGTATCATACGCATTTCGGACCCCTCCGTGTATAATTTAGTCGGTTGTGAATGGACATATTGTATCCTAAATGTAGTAGCACACTAATATCGTCTCTTTATTAGCCAAATTTCTCATAACCAAGCAAACAAGATCACAACATCTGCAGCACATACAATCCAACCATTATTATTGCTCTTCTCTGTCTCGCTGCTATCATATCACAAGATTCACAAGTGAAGCTCGCAAGATTGATTTACGTTGACGCTGTAGCAAAAGAGCAATTATGCTTTTCCATTAGCACACTAGCTGGACTCACCATCAGAGCTTGCTGGAGACGGCGATGGGCCTGGGCCTGGGCCGGGCCGGCGCGGGCTCCTTGGGCACGACGACGGTGAGCACGCCGTTGTCCACGCTGGCCCTGATGTGCTCCACCTTCACGTCCTCCGGCAGCTCGACCTCCCGCGCGAACTCCGGCTTCCCGCGCTCGGCCACGTGCCACACCGCCTCATTGCCGTCCTCCTCCTTCGCCGCGGGCGCGGCGCCCCTGACGCTCAGCACGTTGCCGTCCTCGACCTGGATCTTGACGTCGTCCTTGCCCAGGCCCGGGACATTGATCTTGATCACGTGCGAGGTCGGGGTCTCCACCCAGTCCATGGCCCCCGTGGCGGACGACGACGGCCAGCCAGGGGCGAAGGGGCGGGCGTAGAGGAGGCGCCGGATGGGGCTCCCGAAGAAGAGGTCCGCCATGAGTGCTGGCTGGGAATCGCCGGATTGGAATGGAGTCAGTGCGTTGGGGGAAGAGACGAAGGAACGGATGGTCGGGGGTATATCTTGAACGGATTTGTGCTGTCCACGTCGGAGCGATGGTTCGAGAATCGAGAGAGAGGATGGGAGAACGGTCTAGAGGAAAGAAAGAAGCCTCTGGAACATACGCTGGGTTTTTTCGAGCGAGCGCGTCACAATGTACCACGATGGCTTGGGAAGCTCCACCACGATATAGAGGAGGGATGTCGAGGGGGCATATACCGCTAATTACAATTAAATTATTACAAATTAACATGATAAATTTGGAGCACACAAAATTTCTAAAAAAACACAATTAGGTCAACTGTGTTAGGAGGTTCCTCATAAAATTTATAATTTTTAGAACTCGTTTGTTATATGTAACAATTCCTACAATTATCGAAATCCTACGAATTTTTGAGCAATATTCAGAGGAGATAAAATTATAAAAAAATACACAATGAAGTACATTATATCAAAAGTCTGTGCATAAAATTTTGTAATTTTTTGACCTTATTTGCTATATTTAATAATTCAAACAAATATAATATAAAATTACGAATTTAGACAGTGATTAAGCCAGCTAATTAATCACCTGCCGTCCCATGGGCAGGCGGTAGGCGCTTGCTATCTGCTCACAGAGCAACAGGTGCCCACGCGTCATCTCCTCAGCGCTGCCACCAGCCCACCAGAAGGCAAAAATGTTATTTCTGCAAATATGTTGTGCATATAGCTAGTTTTGTAAATACCGTTACAAACAGCGCCAAATATGCTAAAAATTCATTTTTTTTCAATGTCAGTTTTTATTTTTGATTTATAATTTATGATTTTAGTTGTTTGTAAGAGAAATTATGAAGAGAAAGACATCCATAAATGATTTTGGTTGGTATAACTAAATTTAATATAAAATCTTTCATAATTAACTTATAAATTCTACCAAAAATGTATCGTTTAAAAACTAGTTATTGTACTAAAGTATAAAAGCCAAAAACCAAATTCCTACCGAACCGAGCCGATTTTGCTGCGTCATACGTGTGTAGTTACTCGTCTTGGACAGATCTTCCGTTTGTTGCTACTTGCTATAGAGTATAGGCTGCTGCGCGTCATTTGTTAGGGGTACAAAACAAACTTGCATGCAATCTACATATATATATATATATACATATACACGTTTTCTACGTATGCTAAAAAAATTAAATGTGGCTCAAACGATTTCCGGAGCGCTTATACGTGGTTTCAATGTGTACACCCGACTCAGGTGAGCGTCTTTTCCGTACCAATCGATCCAGGGGCGGAGCCCAATGGACCAGAGGGGTTCCTAGGAACCCGGGTCCAAAAACAATTTTAGTTATTACTAGTAAATATTAATCTTTTGTGCACCCTTTGTCCAATATGGTGTATCCCTAGCCCAACAAATACCCTCACTCACCCTGTCCAGCCCATTCTCCCACCGTCCTATGCTCCCACGCGCGGCCTGTTGCACCCCCCTCCGTTTTGCTCTAGCTCCGCCACTGAATGGATCCATAGTTCAATACTAATACTGTTTGGTTGACGGCAAAATATTGAAAAATAATGATAGTGTTCTATCCAACTGTCCAGTAGTCTAGTACTTGCTACTATGCAAGCATCATGCACAGCTTCAGTCTGAAGAACGCGTTGCAACTTACTCCTGAAAGTTATAGTACATTTTTAGAAGAACTATACAATTTTGTATAAAAATTCAGCTAATTTTAGCACTTTTTTTTTAGAAAAAAAGAAAAGATCACATTTTCTATAGGCCATGTTCTTTTTCCACAGATGATAGCTTTTGGTTACAATTGATGGTTTTTATTTGCGCTTTTCGAGACGGCAGCAAATGACAGATACGCTGATGTAGACGACGCACACGATTTTAAACTTGAAAACCCGTTTAAAGAATCTACTTCAAGAAATCGTTCCATTTATTTTGATTTTCGGAAAAACCAAAACCCAAGAGCCTAAAACAAGGGGCCACGAGGCGTTCGTATTGGTTTCTGCATAGAAAAGCTAGAAGCCAATATGAACAACAGACTTCTTAAAGCAGCTTCTCCACTTCTCTTACTTATGTCTCATTCCGAGGACAAGACAAAGAGTCACGGGCGTGTCACGCACCCCACTCCTCTAGCGCACACATCTCCCTCTCACTTTTCTCACCACTCGGCCTATCATTTTAAAAATCACTTCTTTCAATCACTATTATTCATTTTCAGCCAAAAACATCAGCCATAGCAGTCGCAGTTAATACAAACACCCCGATAGTCCATGGAAACTCTACAGTCCAGAGTCGTCGTGGCCACGGGGAGCCCAAAACATCAAGAGCAAGCGGCACGTCAGGAACCCTCCCTAAGCTGGGCCTCTAGCTGACCAATCGCGTGGCACGACACAGGCCCAGGTGGCTATCCACGTAGCGCACGCTCGACCGCAACGGTGGGTGCATAGCCGCACAGGCCGCAAGGGAACAAGTAGTTCACGTAAATCTTTCCGAGGTGTTTCTATGGGGAAAACTCTACAGCTCGTCCTCACCGCACGCGCTCATCATATAGCTGTACGTGTGCACGCTCGTGTGGTATATGCACCATCGGTGTGTGCGCTGCACGCGCCGGGCATGGAGTGGGAGCGAGAGCGGAACAAACTTGCCCAGAGTCTGCCTCGAAAGTGATAGTATATTTGGCATTGTAGCGAGCTTTTTTTTTTTCAAAATTGACTCCCAAATGCATTTTTTTTAAAAAATAAATAAATTGGTCTTCTTCATGACCACGGGAGTAGTAGTAGGTGACATGTCATAGGCGAGCTTGGTAGTACCGACCTGTCTCCCATCTGTCAAACTGGGTGAGCACCCACCTGCAACCTGCCCGGTTCGCCAACGTCGACACTCGCTAGGAGCCAAATATGCGACGACTTCTCACTCGTCGTCACTGGGACGCTTTAGCAAAGACGCCTCTCCCGGGCTCCACCTGCTTTCGACTTTCGAGGCCCGCCTCACTTTGGAGCCTTTTGGTTTAGTTTCTTTCTTTGCCTCGCCATGGCATTGGCATGTAGGTCCATGGGTCCTTCCTGTGTGCATGTGAGTAGAAAGAATTGCCACTCAAAAATGCATTTACCGTACCTACATATTTGGTGCCGAGAGAAGTGGTGAAAAGACACGCATGACATTGCTAGTGTTACGGCATGGAGAATACATATGAAAGATTTGCACAATTAACAGAAAGATTTCATGCTTTTGAATTCACAATCGGTACATGTACTTATTTAACTTGGCTGGCTGCTCATGTGTACTATATTTTAGATCAATGCTGGTCCATGGCACGTATATATGCGGATAACAGTGCCATCCTCCGATGAACTTTCTTGCCCTATGCTCACTAAAAAAATGAGAATACCTAGAGGAACTAGGTTTTTTTTATTAAGAAGAAACCAGGCACCTAAATTCGCGTTGACTCTACTTGACTCCACAGCTTCCACTAAGCTGAGCTAGACCTGGTTCCTGCCCTATGCTCACTAATTAGTAATGATTTTAACAGAACCAAAGAGCGCAAATAAGATACATTTGATCCACCATCTTTATGAATCCCTCTTGATGACAACCATTGTCGCTCTCATGAAAGTTGAAATTATTTAGTTCCTCAACCGCCTTACCCACCACCATATTATATGCTATGGCAGTGCGCAAGATTGTAGTAATTAATTATCTCCAAGAAATTAACAACAATTTAATTACATCATTACATGAGCCCATGCCACCAACCATCGCAATGAGATAACACCACCAACTACAATTTCGACACGAGTCATATATAGGTTTCTTACACAAATATATATAGAGAGAGAGCATGGACCGCACTTTAACTCCTTATTTTTGCGTAAATTTTCCTTAGTGGCTAGTTGGTAGCAGCCAGAATCTTCACTTGACACTCGAGTACAGTGGCAACCTTTCAGCTTAATTAGGTCATTGCAGCGTGGCTTCCCTTTTGTTTTGGCCTGTATAATGACACGACAAAAGATACCCTAAAATATAAAAAAGAGGCGTACGTAGGAGAGATACTAAAGCAGTGCCGAAGCAAAAGCCACCGACCGATCCAATCTGAGCTAAGTGGTGACCATCCTACTGCACCCTTAGCTTTTGCCTGCATATGGTTCAGATAAAAGAGGTAGATTCATGAATATGCCATGAACACTAGCAATGGTGAACTTGATGTAGATGATCGAATCAAGATTCAAACAATTTTCAAAACAAATTTGATCTTACCACCGACACCGCCGGCCCGTCTGACGAAGGAGAGGAAGATGATCACAAGGGCGACCGCGGCCACAAGGCCGATGATGATGGCAATAGTCTTCCCAGATTCATCTGATGAACAATGGAACAGAACAGCGAACTGTCAAAAATGTCAAACTAAAGCTACTCCATGTATGTGCCGTGCTGTGTTTGATATATATATATATATATATATATATATATATATATATATATATATATATATATATATATATATATATATATATATATATATATATATATATATATATATATATATATATATATATATATATATATACACACACACACACTACTGTACTACTAGCTTTGTGCAAAGTAGCCTAGTAAAAGGTTTAAAGCTACCCCGGAAAGCAGAAAAGGCTGAGCAGTACACTACTCTCAGTGGGATACCAGAGATATCCCCCCTCCCGTTTCAAATTCCAATGATACAAAGCAGGATCAATTTGAATCCACTTTGTGATATACTGCTTCAGAGTAATCTTAATGACACCAAGAAAGTGAATCCACATGAAAGTCTAGCTAAAAGTTCAGAGAGAGAGAAAAAAAAAGTGGAAGGCAAAAAAGTCCTTTTGGTCTCCGTGATGCCTTTGCAGTTTGCACACACCATAGTTTGCTTGTAACTAGTCCATTTAATTAGTATCATCTACCATAGCATATAATATACTATGTCTATGTGCAAGCATGAGAGAATACTTGTGCACCATAAATTAGGGTTGAGTTTGTCGAATTGTCAATGTTACTGGTGTAGACACTGTAATGCAGTACGCTAAGAACATTTTTGCTATATATTGAATTGAAATGCTTCAGAGGTTGTTTCTATGATTGGGGACTTGGGGTATGTATAATTGACGAGGGCCAAGAAGATCATCAGAACGTTCTATTTGGTGCCTTAATCATTGACACCCTCCTTACCGAAGCCTCAAGGGAAATGTGGGGGCTACTCAAGCTGTAATCATGCCTAATTTCTAATGCAGAATTCCCCAATTTTAGCAAATTCTGCTCACACAGCAGGTGGCAGCACTAAGCCAGCATTAGTCAAGTGTTGAACTATTCAAATGTGTTGTCACTCCCTAACCATGTAGCATCCTGTTTATATTTGCTCCTCTGACCAAAAGTTCTCTCTCTACAAGCTTCAGATGTTGTATGCTTTCTCAAACTGAATTAGTTCATGCATGGATTAAACCTGAAGAGAAGAAACAATACAGGTCTAGAAAAGCCTAAAAATATAAGTTGGTATCTAGGGGGCACTTAAGTATTTTTTTATCTTAGAGAATTTTAGTACATAAATCTACATTCAGTAATGGGTAGTCTTAACAATTGAATCGTGCGCGTAATGCGGCGATAATGGTCCAGTCACGGCTGCAAGATCCAACAAAAAATTTAGAATCCCGTAAAAAGTAACCAGATGTGGCTCTCGCATCAACGTCATTTCTTCTGCATCCGTGCCGATGTGATGTACGCAAAACTAGATAACGGTAAGCCCGGAAAGATCCACGCTATACAATCATGCATCCAAAGCTAAAAAAATAGCACTGGATCGGCTGACTGGGCAGCAAAGCAACCTATAGACTTCGCAGTTACAAACTGGGAAGGACCCATTTCTAAGCGATCTATGCGCTTCGCAATTACAAACTGAGAAGGATCTATTTTGGAACACGATGATTCTAAAGGAAGTAATTGTTCTGCAGGAATCGATAATGATTTCCTCCTTCCAAACAAGTCGTGATTTGCATACTTGCATGTTAGTACGTATGGTTCTCTTGAGTCAGCTCATGGATTTAGGACGACGTATAGTAACGGTGCGGGCACACTTAGGCGTACGGTCGCCGCTAGCGAACGACGTCAAGATGTTCTATAACTAGTAGGAATCAAGTAGGGCGAGAAGTAGCTGCTCACCGTGGACTTCGCCGTACGTATGCGGCACAAATCCATATGCGTATCCATTGCCTGCGCCCGCACCGCCGCCAGTGATGCCATTGCCGCCGGCACCGACACCGCCGCCGCCACTGATGCCACCTCCGTTGCTGGCCCCGGTGCCGGCATTGGACCAGAAGCGCGCGTAGCACTTGCCGAGGTACACCTCCCCGGCTGAGGCGTAGCCGCAGCCGGCCTTGAGCTGCGAGGCCGCGGCGGAGACGCAGTCGGAGCACGCCTTGGCGCCGAGGTCCCCCACGCACTGGGACATGGCCTGCACGTACCCGGCCGCCCCGGCGCGGTACGAGCCCTCGTCGGCGGGCGCAGCGGCTGCCACGAGCGCGCCGAGAGCCGCGTCCCGCATGGCCACGACGCCGGTGTCCCCGCCGTCGCCGCCGCACTTCTTGAACAGCACCGTCGTGTCCTGCTTCCCCAGGAACGAGTCGTTCCCGTATCGCACGAAGCACGCGCGCAGCTGCACCGCGGCGCCGGCGGCCGAGTTGCAGAGGGAGGAGAGCTTGGAGACGGCCGACCCCACGCAGCCGCCGCAGATGGCGGCGGGCAGGTCGGAACGGCACTGGTAGACCCCGACCAGGCCGGTGGCGGCAGACGGCGAGGTGTAGTTTGCGTAGGCGGTGTAGCCAGCGCTGTTGGTGAGGGACGAGAGCACGGAGTCGACGTCCGCCGCGTACTGCGACCCCGCGTCGTAGCGCGCCTGCGAGCACCCGGCGTACACGAACGCCGTGTAGTCGTCGGCGCCGCGCGTGCGCGTGCACACGCACAAGACGAGCAACGAGAGGATAGGGAGCGCTGCTGTTACAGCAAGCTTCGACATGCTTGCTGTTTCTGGTTTGTGTTGTGTTTGATCAGTTCTAACGAGAGTTTCTTGAAGCTGAGGAGGCTCCGCTCAGGAGCGAGGAGAGAATAGCACGATGCAGTAGGGAGGGAAGGAGTGTGCTTGTGTGGACGAATGGGCTTAATGAAGGATTTATAATTGGGTAATTACCTGGATCAGCTCAGTGTTAATGGTGTGAATATTTTTGCCTCCACTTACAAAAGTGAGGTGCCTAGCTGTACTCTCTGGTTTAATCGTCTTGTTGTGTAATATTGTCGACGTCCTGCCAAATGTTGTCAACCTCACTTAACCACATGATACTCATATGAGTAGATTAATCATGCTGATCGTATAGTACCCTAAAAATTTATTGAAATTCCATTACTGCCTACAAGCAACCATAAGTCTGGGAATTAAAACACTAGATGTTAAGGGTGCTAATGGGTCGGGTTTAAATGGGTTAAACGAATTGGGTTCTTAATCGGGTTGGTTTTAGATAAGTGGAAATAGATTGGAAGAGTGAATGGGTTGTGTTACCTCTTAAAAAGGTTGGATCGGAGTGAAGTAAGTTTAGAAATTTCAGATTAAAACTAGATTGTAAATAGATTTAATCCATAGCGTAGCCTAATAGGTGGGTGAGGGTGATAGCCACACTGGGAGAGAGGGCACGTCATGAGCAATAGGTACTCCTCTCGCTGGCAAGGCCGTCGAAGTAGCCCGAACCTGCCTCCCCTACCTCCCTTCTTCCACCGCAATCTTGCTCCGTACGTTTTCTTCCCTTTGAATTCCTTCTTTTCCATCTCTCTTTCCTGTTTGCTGGTTCACTCTAGCTGTTCGATGAAATGCCTCCCAAGCGGAGTTGATTTTCTTGTGCTGTGTCCAGACCATGGTGGGTGGGGCCGTGGGGCTCTCGGAGCGGGAGAAGCTCTTCATCCGCGGCGGCATCGCGCAGGATCTCCGCGCCGACGGCCGCAGGCGGCTGCAGTTCCGGGCAGTCTCCGTCGAGACCGGCGTCATCCCTCAGGTCTTTGGATTTCCTCTTGTTTGATGCGCACGCGTTCCGTTGAACCACTAACTTCCGAGGCTTTATCTTGTTTATTTGCTTGCTCTGCATTCTGCAACCAACTGCTCTTATAAACATTGTTGCTTTGTTTATGGCTACACTCCAAAAGGTTCAGAGCAAGTGGAGCTAATTAAATTGCTCCAGTTTTATCCATGCTGGAAAACTTCCTAGATTTCGTTATGGGCAGAGAACGAATCTTGCCCACCACTATTTTCGAATGTACTACTTCTACGGTTCTACCTTTTCTTTTCTTGCATATTGCAGTGGTTTTTGTGTCAATGGCAGGGAAGCTTTCTCCAGAAAGGAATCGCAACAGGTTCTCGCATCTTTCTTCTCACGTTTGACAGAGAATTTCAGATGTTTTGACAAAGATTTTCTCTTTCGCTCTGCAATGGCAGCACCAAGGAGAGCTCGGTGGTGAACATGGCCCTGACGGCCGTCCTGTTCATCATCGTCATTTGTGGGGGTCGTCGTAGAACGGCTCGGCGCGTGTTAGACTGAGGGCGACCGAAGTCATCTACAGCGTCTAGTCCCTGAGAAAATGGGTTCAAATAGGTGCTGGGAATGGGTCAACCCGTATAAAGGAAGTGGGTTAAATTGACTTTTCTATTGTGGGTTGGTCCAGGAATAGGTGGGGTTTTAGTCTATTAGCAGACCTACTCGACTTACACAGAATAATCACGTCGGAAATACTAGCCCGGGTACATCGTGGGGTGGGATAGCTAGGCTTAACATGCGAATCGACTTTGCAAACTTGTCTTCAGTGACTCAGCGTGATAAAAAGCAACTATAGTTGGTGAAGTTACGGGCGCACAACTTTGGGTTTGTTCTTTAAGGTTGCGGCTTATAATTTTTGATTGTAGCTTGTGATTTTTAGGTTATTCGTGTAAGATTTTTACCGATATAAATGAAGTCGGTACAATATATACTACAATTAACTAATTGACCCTATCTTAAAAAGATATTTCGTTTAAAAGTTAGTTACTATAAAAAAGCTGAAAATAGTTTTTAGAAGCTGAAAAGAACGTGACCTTTATCACAAAATGAAAAACAACTCTTGTTCCGTAGCTATTCTGGTTTACAAGTCTACAACACAAGTAGCGATAAAATACTCACAAGACCTATTTTTTCAATACTTCAGCTAGTTTTTGATTTTTTTTTATCGATTGATACTGTTTATCAGATCTGTTAAATATAGTTAAAAATCATCTACCGCAATTCAGAAGAACGGACCAACATGACTTCTGAAACGCGCTTTTTATTCGACGTTCAGGCCCCTCGTTTTCTATTCGACGTTCGGGCCCCTCGTTTGTCGCCTCGGCTCCTCGGCGCCAGCATGCCCCTTCCGCGCCGCGCTTCCACCGGCCCGCGTGTCCGCCCGCCTGGCCTCAGGTTTCGCTCGGGCCCTCGGCCGCGCGGGCAGTTGCGGCTCAGTTTCACTGGGCTGCGCCTTGGCTGGCCGAAGGGCGTAAGCTGCCCGGGCGCTCCCCTCGCTTACGCGCGCCCGCCGTGCCAGGTGCCACGGGCAATAAACGTGCGCCTCGGCCGGTGCCTGCGCGACGCAGCTACAACGCGGCTTCTGCCCCGCGCGGTTCTTACCACTACATCTCAGGGCCGCGCGCGTGCGGTGGTCGCCCGTCTCCGTTCCAACTTGTCGACCGCTGGGCCGAATTTTTTTTTCTATTTTAGCCCTTTTTTTGAAAAATACTTACATTTAGACCCCTGGTAGTTTTAATTCCGTTTTTGGACCCAGGGGTCGGAGCCGTGACCCACGGCGCCGAGGTAACACGTCTCGGCGCCGTGGTCCATGGCTCCGAGGTCGCAGGCCCGCTCCAGCCTGGTGGCCTGCGTGGCGCTGACGTGGCAGCACCTCGGCGCCGTAGATCGTGGCTCCGAGCTCGGAGCCGTGGGTCGTGGCGCCGACCTCGGAGCCGTGGGTCGTGGCGCCGAGCTGCCTGCCACGTGGCGCCGAGCTCCCTGCCACGTCTGGAGACACTCGGCGTCTAGGGTTTGCACCGATCAGGCTTTACGTTGTCGCAAAAAGAATTACTAGTTGTATTTTTTATTTTGATTATTTAAATATAGTAATATTATGTAATATATTTATTTAATTTTAGTAATATTATGTAATATATATATTTATTTATTTATAGAGAAAAAAATACGACATATGTTTTGAAAATTCGTTATGTTGCAGATGATACATGTAGGAAATTTTTTGTAGATTTTTTTTAAAAATATTATGGTACGTTGGTAATGGTTTTTGAAACATAACATTTTGATGTGGAGTACAATTTAATGAAAATTTTTTTGAGCACAAATGTGATATGAACAATTAGACGAAATGAACGAAAGTGATATTGAACACGTGGGAATGAGTGCAAGAACTGTAATGATTATAAGTTTTGTTAATTTTGTAGTTGTGAATTACAAAACAATCTGATAAAATTGTAAAACAAGTTTATGTTGATTGGCTCGTTGTAGATGCATAAAAAAATATGGTAATTTTTTTAGGAACGATTGTGCGTAGAACGGTCGATATATAAAATGGTAAGTGACTTTTAAGGTTTGGTATGTTTTAAGGGTTTGCAATTCCCGTGGTTTTTGCAAAGTTTGGTAATTTTGTAGTTGTAATATGGGAACGAATCTGATGAAGTCATAATAAAAGTTTATGTTCATTGCAAGTTGGACATGCAAACCAAATTATGCTAAATTTTTTTGCCGAAGGATTGAGCGTAGAAATATCGATGCATATAGTGGTAAGTGATATTTCGAAGGTTAGTGATATTTTGACATGGCAGGCATGTGGCATGTGTGCAACTCTGTACTTCTAATGTTCAGAATTCCACCACTAGTCCTAACATGCATGCCTTAGGGAAAATAACTTGCTGGGTCTATTACATTTTGTCTACTGGGTGTAGCGTGGTTGTTTCCCCTTTTTGTCACGCCCTGAAGATGGCTCCACTGCATCCTTCTTCCTGTCACTCTTGGTCTTGAGAGCTGCCTCCCGAGCTTGAAGCTCCTCCTCCTGACGCTTGATGGCAGCTTCACGCAGACTTAACTGCTCCCGCCTCCTTTGCAGCTCATCCTCCTTGCTCTTCAGACGGATTTGGTCCACCCTCACGCGGCGCTCTTGCTCAAGCCGCATCTGTCGTTCCACCTCGCGAGTCTGAGTCATCTTGACAAAGTATTGTGCTTTGTTTTCCACCTCCACTGCCCGGTTATCTGGCCATGCCAGCGACACCCGATCCACCCATTCGATGAACCTGCAAGCCTATGTGTGGCGTGGTAGATGTCATCGATCAAGTTGAAAAAAGATAACGAGAAACAAATGATTTAGTTGTGGTCGTTACCACGAAGTCGTCATCCAGGTCAGGACATTTGAAGAACCTACGGCCGTATTTGGCTCGTTTTACTCGATCAGTCCAGACTCCCAACATCGTCCTGGTAAGAGATGACGTCTAGGCCAGCCCTCTCCAGGAAGGGAGTGTACCTCTCGTCGTACCGCATGTCCTCGAACCCGTCATGGGTTCGAGGACGAAGGATGGGCAGCTCCTGTATAGAGTACACCAAGTTTTTTAGTTAATGCATCAACATAAACTGAAATTACACAGAAAGTGATGAAGGCAGTACCCTCCCCTCGGCGGTGAGCCGTCCTCGGTGCCTCTCCTCGTAGTGTGGGTCTAGCAGGTGGAATTGCACCATCCTACAAAAAAATTGAATTTGTCAGTCCAACATACAAGTAAACAAAATATTGAACATGCATAAAATATGGAAAGAATAAGAAATTAAACAAGAAACATAGCCAATTGCATATGGAAAAACAACTAGACGAACTATGAAAAATAACGAACAACAAGCACTCGCACCTGACTAAGTGGCCAATGGCATGTGCGTGAATTGTGGCCAAGTCTACCACATCTGCTACATTGGTTCTGCTCGGGGTCAGTAAGAAAGGGGGTTGCTCTCCCTCGCCTCGTTCTTCCTGGAAGCTGATCCATAACCATCTTGTGTCTCGTCCTCTTCCTGGTTCCACGTTTGTTCCAACGGCTACCCGGATCCGCAATGTATTTGGGCCCGGTGTATGGTGGCCACTCTCCCTCATCCCGGTAAGGCTCGAAACGGGGAGACCACGTAAGCACAAGGTTGTCAACACTGAACTCCCGAGGTATCTTGCTCTCGTAGTCAAAGTTGCGATGCCTTGCTGCTGCCACATAATGAGAACACAGAAAGTGGTACTACCTCGGTTTACCACATGTGCATGAGAAAGCAATAAGGACAACTTTATGCCTCCTCGTCGGCCGGAGCTCTCCATCGGTCGTTGTACCACCCCTTTCTACAACCTCATAAGTGCCCATGGCGCTGTCAAAACAATGTACCTCATGTGCCTCAGCCCTAGCCTTTGCCTTTTCAAGGTGGCGCTTCGGTTTTGGCGCCCATCTCACTTGTTTACTCTGTAGCGCCATTGCATGTGCGTGTCTTTCGTTGAACCAGGCAACAAGCTTGTAAAAGGTGAAGGATAGGATAGCATTGACGGGCATACCACGTATACCCCTAAGCAAACTATTGAAGGATTCGGCCATGTTGCTTGTCTGAAACTCGTACCTCCAGCCACCGTAGTCATGAGCCCTTGTCCATTTGTCGACATCTCTCATCAATCCCGTCAACCACTGTCTACCTTCTGCGTTTGTTGCAGTATTAAGCTGCTCCAACTTCTCCTGGAAGAACTTGACCTCAAGCATTCGAGCGACCTCCTCGAACAGAGGAAAGTTATCTTTTGTACCATCCTTACGGAGTAGATTCTCGGCAAGATGCCGAGTGCACCAACGGTGGTGCAAAGGTGCATACCCCGGTATCTGCTCTTGTACGGCAGCAAGTATGCCCTGGTGTCTATCAGATATGACACCCACCTCCCTACCAGGGCCGACCACGTGCCTCCGAACGAGCCGCAAGAACCATCCCCAGCTGTCTTTGTTCTCCCTCTCAACCAAAGCAAACGCCAAAGGAACCAACGCGTTGTCTGCGTCACAGGAAATGGCTATCAGAAGTGTGCCCTGGTACTTGCCAAGAAGAAACGTACCGTCAATGGAGAAGACGGGACGACAATGCCGAAAGGCCTCGATGGACTGAGCAAAGCACCAAAAAGCACGGAAGAATATCTGCATCCCATCTTGAGTCCATTCGTTTGGTTTCGGGACGTACTCATAATGCATGCCTGGATTAACCGCTTTGATTGCATTGAAGAGTGCTGGCAACTGCAAGTACCCATCTTCCCAGTCCCCATATATCATCTTCCAGATGCGTTGCTTTGCCCTCCATGCTTTTCCATACCTTATCTCGTATCCAAATTTCTCCTTAACAATCCCAGCAAGTGTCTTCACCTTCATATTTGGTTCTCCCTTTACTATGTGACACAGTGACTTGGCAATAATGGTAGAGGTCAACTGCGATGCTTCTGTTTGAGCTCTGCTTCGGCACAAGTGTGTGGGCCAACGATTCTTGTGATCTTGAACTTTCCCGTGTCCATCTGTTTCCTAGCACAAACCCTTCATTCACATGTTTCCTTCTCGCACACAACTGTGTACCTCCGCTCCACATAAGAATGCCTCACCTTGAATGGCCTTTTACGAATCACTGAATACTCCTGCAGCCACCTTCTCAATGCAGACAAGTCCTCAAACTTCATGCCCTTCTCAATTGTCATGCTTGACCCGGCCTCAGGAGCATCTAGCAGCTCGTCATCCCTTCCTTCTGCATAAGCCTCATGAGAATGCCTAAGATCACATAATTCATGAACTGATGGATCCCGGCCAGGGCAATAACGCCTGATCAGCTCAATATCACTTTCGGTCAGCTCTCCAAAAGGGCGGTCATCATCAGAATCAACGGCCCTTGCGATCTCGTAAGGCTCCAGATCATCCACAATTTGAACATCCACACTGTTGGAGTCCCTGCAGACTTCTTCAACGTTGCCAGATGGAGCAACGGGAGGAACACCCACATTATCAGGAATGTCTCCTGCATCATAAGCACGAAAACGATGGGATTGAGACAAAAGAAAGGAATGACGGGAAAAGGCTAAAGTGTGGCTCGACACTTACTGGGATGATCCTGAGGGGCCGCCACGACATCATCAGTCCAACATTCAACTCGAACTGGTTGAGAAATCTGAACCTCGTTCGGGGCAGATAGAGCATCGGGCACCTCAGGCACTTCTTCCACATCCACCGCAAGATCCGGTAACGGAGGGTCAAAGGGTGCCTGATCACCTAGTTCTGGTGAATAACCGTGAGGGGTGGGATCAATGGACACCTTCCGCACAACAAGGTCTAAACATTTTAACTCATTCCGCATAACCAATTTGACATATTTGTCCCACTCATCCTCACAACCAATTAAGATCAACCGCCTGAGAATTGTGTCTTTCGAACCGAAGTGAAGTAACCCCTCAACTGTGATGCTCTCCTCGTTTCCATGACAATGTAGCTCCTCCCGGACCCTAGCAATCAACTCACTAAACGACAGCCGATCACTGAATATCAGAGGCACCCTTTGCATTTCAATAAATCGAACATTTCCATAATCATCACTTGTCACACTGCCTCCATGATATAGGGTGACTAGGTTGTCCATCTAGTTCATACACAAAACCAAACTTAATACCTTTAAGCGAAATTGGATACTGGCTTACTACCTAAGTACCTAAATTAACTAACTACTACAGTATAATTGATGCTAGTTAACTAACTTAATTGCATAGTCAATATTACCTGTCCGACGATGGTAGTGGACAAAGCGGGCAATCCAAGAAGGTATCGTCACACAGTAATTCCTTCCCTCCTGCATACAATCAATAAGTATGAGCTCATAACAAGCATCAGCATATGAATATCTTCAAAGCATATGAATATCTTTCAATGAAACTGATTGATGGAGGCATTATTGGTGGAGGCATTATTGTAAATACATACTCAGTGGTTCATTATCATTAGTACTACTATTGCTTGTCCTTAAACAAGCCAAACCAATTATAGCTTGCAATCTATCACACTTAATTTCATGAAAGCCAACTGCATGTCGAGCTTTCTTGTTCCTGGGAAGTTGGAACCTACTGTACTAGTACTGCCTCCATTTGCCAAACACACGCCGGCACTAAATATTGCTATGATCCTATATTTTTGCAAATGCATATGAGCATCTACAGCTTTATAATCCATTTCAACAACTAATTTATAATCAGCCACTACTTGACAGATTTGACAGCCCAACATGTTTATTGTTCAATATGGCTACAGAGTAAGTAATGCAAGGCGACAATAATTTCATACAAGGTTTTCTCCATATTGTACTTCAAAATATAACAATGAACAAAGATTACATTGTGATCATCCAAATTCCAACACCATTCTTTTCACTAGCGCTTCCCGAGTAGAGCGGTTGCTGGTTTATTTCACTAGCACTGAAAAAGGCTAACCTCGAGTTCGGGGGAGACTGGAGTCTGGACAGGAGGAAGATGAGGCGCGGCCGCGCCGCGCGGGGAGATGGCCGAGGTGGCGAGGTCGGAGGACGAGGAGGCGCGTCGGGGGAGAGCTCGCGGAGGACCGGCCGCCGGAGGCCAAGCAGATTAGCAGAGGACGAGGCGCGCCGCGCGGGGAACTGGCCGAGGTGGCGAGGTCGGAGGACGAGGAGGTGCGTCGGGGGAGAGCTCGCGGAGGGCCGGCCGCCGGAGGCCAAGCAGCAGAGGACGAGGCGTGCCGCGCGGGGAACTGGCCGAGGTGGCGAGGTCGGAGGACGAGGAGGCGCGTCGGGGGAGAGCTCGCGGAGGGCCGGCCGCCGGAGGCCAAGCAGCAGAGGATGAGGCGGCGGTCGGCGGACGAGCCGGAGGGCGGCGGACGAGGCGGAGGACGAGGCGAAGGCGACGAGGCGGTGGTCCGCGAACGAGGCCGAGGGCGACGGACGAGGCGGAGGCCGGAGGCGACGAGGCGGCGGTCGGCGGATGAGGCGGCGCTGGCGGCGGCGACGAGGCTATGGTTTGCGGGATTCGAACTGGACGAGCGCGTGAACAGCAGCGCCAGCACCAGAGCTCGGACAGAGGGGTAAAAGGCCGCGTGGGGCCCGCTGGCCAGAGCTCGGCGCCACGATCCACGGCTCCGACCTTGGAGCCATGAGATACGGCGCCGAGCTCGGAGCCATGAGATACGGCGCCGATCTTCTGCCACGTCGGCGCCACGCAGGCCGCAACGCTGGCGCGGGCCTCGGACCTCGGAGCCATGGACCACGGCGCCGAGACGTGTTACCTCGGCGCCGTGGGTCACGGCTCCGACCCCCTGGGTCCAAAAACGGAATTAAAACTATCAGGGGTCTAAATGTGAAAATTTTTCAAAAAAAGGGCTAAAATAGAAAAAATTCGGACCGCTGGGTGGCTGCACGGGGCCATCCAGTTGGGCGCCGGAGAAGGCCGGCTTCTGCGGCGGCCTTCCGACCAACGGCTGCCTACACGGCTGGACCGCACGGATCGAGAATTTTTTAAGGTAGGGACTTTATTTATTCTCAACATTCGGAGTTACATCCATGATTAGAATTTAGAAATGGCAATGGCCCTATTCAGTGACGGAGTCAGTATTTGATTACGCTCTGGACTCAATAATAGAATGATCTAGGTTATCTGAGCTGGAGTATGAAAATGTTACCCAGACTAAACTAAATTTACCCAGACTATACACTAGATATTTTTCTACACTTCAGGCTGAAGCCTACCTTACCCGGGGTGTGATCCGCCCCTGGCCCTATTCCCTGTTCCTCGGTGGGAATTTCTTTATTAGGGGAAAATCTTTCCCCATGGGGGCATAGAGCTTGGTCCAAATCAATCTCCAATGAGGTGCGCAGGGATGGGAACGCCTTATACCTGTTTTCCATTAGGATCCGATAAATACATGACAGGTGGGCCCTCGAACATATATTGCTTATATACCGTTTCACAAACATTAGATCTTAGCGTTATATACCGGTATTGTATACTTACTTGGAATTTATGATCAATTCTTGCATCTTTTTCCCAATTTAATTGTCGTATTGTTGTTTTTTCAAGGAAACGGTTGGGGAGATCCCTACCGTATATAAATTAAAAAAATAAGAAAAGGTTTATATATAAAGTATGGTGTTGAAAATATAAGCACATGTAGGTTCAATTTATTCCATAAATAAATCATGACATCATGCACGCAAAATAACAGAACCATCACAGGCATAACAGATCTAGACATGTAAACCAGGAAACTGTACATGAACAGATCTAATACGGAGAACATGACTGTTACGTACCGATGATTCTGTTCTGATCGGTTTGCCGATGTTGACGCTGCAGGCACGGTGCGGATGACACGAGTTCGGTGACGATTCGCCGAAGCCGAACGACGAGGAAGACGAGCCAGAGCTACAGCAAGAAGTCGCGCAGAGCGCTTCCCAAAAACCTTATTTGCCCTCTCCCGATGCAGGACTTCAAAGGCGACGGTTCCGGAGACCTGCTCTCCCGAACGGCAGTGCACGCCGGCGGACGGGACGGAGTAGACTACGTGGGACGGCGCAGTACAAAGGAGGAGGCAAAAACCTAGATTGATTCTCTATTCTGTATGGAGGCGGCGACTCAGTATTTATAGAAGAATTAGGACGTGTGATCAAGACGCCTGCACGTTCTCCATAACCCGTAACCGAAACGGATTAGTCACGCGTAACCGATCCGGATTCACCGCCACTCAAAACAGCAAAAATAAAAATGCAAAAGGAAGCCGCGTCTGCGCAAGCATCTGGAGCCGATTTTAAGGCGAGGCGAGGCGAGCGAGCGCGCGCGTGTGATCCTCTAGTTCTCTCCCACACATGCCTCAAGTGTCTAGGAGTGCACCATCCCTTTTAAGGTGGTCTTCCTCTCCTAGAACTAGCAATATGGTACTAAAGTTCACATGCAACTCTCCTTTGCATGAGTGGGCCTTTGAGATTTAATTTAGGAATTATTCTTATTTTATGGGCTTGGCCCACATAATTCAACATATGGTGTAGTCCCTTAAGGGATAAACACCATTAATTTAAAGAATCTTGCCAGTCAAGAATTATGTCTTTGCCGTTCTCTAACTCTATGCACATGCAGAGCTAGTTCATTCTTAAAAAGAGCCTTCCAATTAGTAACACTTGGCGTAATATTCTCCAAGATTCTTCCATTCCGTTGCTTCCAAATGTGCCATGCAGCAACTATAAATATTTCCATGTAGAAGACTGAGTTGAAGTTCCATCTTCATCTTTCGACTTTAAGCTGAATGTCTGCTGCGTTGTCCCAATTTATTCCAATTACATTCCAACAGGGAAACTAAAACTGAAATAAATAAAGAGATGGCTAATCGTCTCCTCTTGTCGATCCTGGCATAGGACACAGTATTGATCACCATGCACATTATAATGCCTTCGTTGCAACATATTCTTTGTGTTAAGTCTATCCATGAGAAGTAGCCAAGCAAACATTTTGAGTTTCATCACGCATTTACTTTGCCATATCCATTTTAAAGTCTTGTCGCAACATAAGCATTGAACATATACTTATAGAACTTCTAAGAAGAGTAAGTATCTGTATTCCAGATATAAGTCCAAGCATCATTGCAACAGTTGAAGGCAGGAACCTTTGAATGTCCTCCATCAGTTGTAAGTATTCTTGAAAAGCTTCTATAGATAAAGGAAGATTGAACTGATCTCTTATGTTTGGTGTCGTAGGGGTGGCCCCCACCTAAACCCAGCAGGCCTGGTAGGAAGTTATAAGGCCCGGAATAGGCCTCATGTAATGACACAAATACCCCTGAAGGGGATAATCAGCTGTAAGGGCATAATTGTAAAAACACTCCCCATGTATATATATAGAACACCGACCATGGGGGGAAGGAGGCCATTACATTCATCTTCATCACTCTCCACTACCATCTCTCTCTCTGTTTGGTCTGTAGCCACAACAGTTGGCGCCGTCCGTGGGGAGGACAAGGACAAGCCTGAAGACCGAAGAAGAACGATGGCACCGAAAAAAGCTTCGTCAGCGGCGGCGAAGGGAAAGAAGGCGGCCGGGCCGGAGCGTCGTATGAGTACCAGGGCTTCGGCATCGGCAGCGGCGGGCGCGGGTAGCGATGCAGGCGCGGTGGCCGAAGACGTCGACGTCCGCGCGGTGACGACCAACCTCGTCACCGGCACCGCGACGACCAACCCCGGCACCGGCGTCGCGACGACCAACCTCGTCACCGGCACCGCGACGACCAACCTCGTCACCGGCACCGCGACGACCAACCTCGTCACCGGCACCGCGACGACCAACCCCGGCACCGGCGTCGCGGGGACGGACCCCGCGGTCGAAGACGTCGACGCTGGTGCGGCGACAACCGACCCCGCCGACGCAACGACAGCCGACCTCGCCGCCCCCGCCGCAACCCTTGCCGGCAGCGCGGACCGGGCGGTTCGAGGTAGCCACGACGGAGCGACCGGCAGCTCGGGACCTCGCGACGCGGTCGTGCCCGCGCCGATCCGCCCGTTGGGAGTACCGGCGACCCCGCCTGCACAGGCGGCAGAAAGCGCCCTGCTGGCGGCCCTCAACGCGTTCCAGCGGGAGCTAGGGGACCTTCGCGGAGCCGTCCGAGATATGCAAGAGGCTCGGAGCCAGCAGCCCGCGCCAGTAGTCGCGCCCGAGCCCACGCCGGAGAGGGCGGACAGTCGCGAAGCCCCCACGTCTAGCCGCGTGCCGCTGCGGCGTCTAGATCCGGAGTCCCCGCTCTCGGCGGGGCTGCAGCAAGCGGCATGGCCCGAAGACTTCAAGTTTCCTAGCGCCATCGACTCGTACAAAGGCGACACGGACCCCCGCGAGTTCGTGCGCGTGTACGAAACCGCGATCGAAGCCGCGGGCGGAGACGACACCACAAAGGCGAAGGGACTCCCCCTCGCGCTGCAAGGCGTGGCGCTCTCTTGGTTCTTTACCATAGAGCCGGGCTCCATCTACGCGTGGGAGCAGCTTCGCGTCCGCCTTCACAACAACTTCCAAGGAAACTACGTCGACCGAGTCGACGCGGACCAACTCTTTGCTGTCAAGCAAAAACCCTCGGAGAAGCTCCGGGACTACTTCAAATGCTTCGCCAAGATTCGATGCCAAGTGAAAGACGTTAACGAAACCACCATCGTTAATGCAGCCATACAGGGCCTTCGTTCGGGCCCGATGGCCGAGTACAACGCGCGAAAGCCAATCAAGACGGTGGCGAAGCTCTTCGACAAAATGGAGGAATATGCCAGGGCGGAAGAAGACGCACGGCGAAAGCAAGGGGACGACTCCGACACCAACTAGGCCGGAGCCTCGGCAAAAGCCGAAGATCCCCCGAAGAACGGCTTTTCGAAGGGAAAACGTAAGCAGGAGTCGTCCAGGGACGCGCCCGACCGCAGGGACGCCTCGCATAAGGAGTCGTCCGATCAGCCCAAGCGCGGTCAGCAGAGGTCGAGGCGAAACCGGTACGTCCTCGACATTGAGGGCGGTTCCGACGAGGGCACTCCTGCGGGCCGAGGCGGTCGGGGGCGCCGTGGCCGTGGGCGTGGCCGGGGCCGCGACGATAAAGGTCGCGGAGATTACGACGACCAGCACCAGGGACTGTGGTGTGTAGTCCACGGCCGTGGCAACCATGATACCCGCACCTGCACCTCCATCGCGGCGCTCCGCGATAGCGTCGCTAGGGACAGGAACCTAGAGACGCGTCCGCCTGCGGTGGCCCACGTCCAATTCCCGTACGAGGCCCCCGTGCAGGTACAGGCGCAAAGGATGCAACCCCAGGAAGGCACCTTACGGATCCAGGCTCACGTACAGCAACCTCGGGAGGGCCTCCTGTCGCTCCAGGCTCCGGAGGCAACCCACCGCAGGATCATTAACGTCATATCCGGAGGCTCTGCGCTAGAATTCGCCTCAGCACGGCAGCAGAAGGCCTATGCGCGAAGACTACATCATGTGGCGGCATACCCAGCGCAAGCACCCCCGGACTGGGCGCGGCACGAAGTCACATTCACACCCGGCGACGCCCAAGGCGTGGACTTCCCTCATCAAGACCCCCTGGTCATCCGGGTCACTATCGCGGGATGCGACGTGGGGCGTGCCCTGGTGGACGGCGGTAGCTCCGCAAACGTATTGTTTGCGGCGGCCTTCGACCAGATGGAGATCCCTCGCAGCCGCCTAGGGCCCTCGGGAGTCCCACTGCAGGGCTTTGGGGGACAACCCCTGCGGGCGCTGGGACAAGTAGGTCTTCAAGTCTCCTTCGGCCGAGATGACAATGTGCGGGCCGAAGATGCCACCTTCGACGTGGTCGACCTTCCGTACCCATACAATGCCATATTAGGGCGCCCAATCCTCAACTCCTTCGGCGCGGTACCACATCACGGCTATCTATGCATGAAGATCCCGGGTCCCCGGGCCATCATCACCGTCCGAGGCGACCAGGATATGGCCCGGCGCATCGAGCCAGGTACCAGGTGCCCGCGTCGCGAAGCCCAACGGCGCTCCTAGAGCCGGCGCCGGCGTCACAACGCGGTGGTCCGCGGGGCCAGTCGGAGGCGCCTTGGCGGGCCCTGCAGGGGTCTAGCGACTAGAGGCTTCGGCCGCACCAAGGAAAAACGGTTAGTACATCCGCCCCTTGTAATTGCTTGCCCGCGCAAACGGGGATGTAATGAAGATCGCCGTTTGTCGCTAATATTTCTTCATCGTGCGCAAGCATGTGGCGGAGGCGCGCGCAGGCTTCGCTAGCGCGCGCGCTCCCGCAGCATAAATCGAAGTCGCACGTTCGCGTGTGCACTCGCCGTAGCCAAAGGTGACGGGCCTGAGTATAAACAAAGACGCACGTTCGAGTGTGCACTCGCCGTAGCCAAAGGTGACGGGCTTGAGTATAAATCGAAGTCGCACGTTCGCGTGTGCACTCGCCGTAGCCAAAGGTGACGGGCCTGAGTATAAACAAAGACGCACGTTCGTGTGTGCACTCGCCGTAGCCAGGGGTACGGGACTGAGTATAAATCGAAGTCGCACGTTCGCGTGTGCACTCGCCGTAGCCAAAGGTGACGGGCCTGAGTATAAACAAAGACGCATGTTCACGTGTGCACTCGCCGTAGCCAGGGGTACGGGACTGAGTATAAATCGAAGTCACACGTTCGCGTGTGCACTCGCCGTAGCCAAAGATGACGGACCTGAGTAT
Organism: Dendrocalamus latiflorus; assembly: GCA_017311315.1. NCBI lineage: Eukaryota > Viridiplantae > Streptophyta > Magnoliopsida > Poales > Poaceae > Dendrocalamus > Dendrocalamus latiflorus. The sequence continues at coordinate 22,292,807 of CM029631.1, forward strand.
AAACAAAAGACGCAGCGGGGGGACGCCTCCGCGCGCACTCTACGGAGTATAAATAAGACGTAGCGTTGAGTTTAGCCTCCGCACGCACCAGTCTACGACTTTAAATAAGACGTAGCGTCGAGCCTAGCTCCGCACGCAACAGTCTACAGACTATAAATAAGACGTAGCGTCGAGCCTAGCTCCGCACGCACTAGTCCACGGACTTTAAATAAGACGTAGCGTCGAGCCTAGCTCCGCACGCAACAGTCTACGGACTATAAATAAGACGTAGCGTCGAGCCTAGCTCCGCACGCATCAGTCTACGGACTTTAAATAAGACGTAGCGTTGAGGTCCGCCTCCGCACGCGCGAGTCTCCGGACTATAAAGGAAGTCGTAGCGTCGAGGTCCGCCTCCGCACGCACCAGTCTGCGGACTTTAAATAAGACGTAGCATTGAGGTCCGCCTCCGCACGCGCGAGTCTCCGGACTATAAAGGAAGTCGTAGCGTCGAGGTCCGCCTCCGCAGGCACCAGTCTACGGACTTTAAATAAGACGTGCGTCGAGGTCCGCCTCCGCACGCGCGAGTCTCCGGACTATAAAGGAAGTCGTAGCGTCGAGGTCCGCCTCCGCACAGCCAGCCTACAGCCAGTCTATGGACTACAAAGGCTAAGCGTCGAGGTCCGCCTCCGCCCCCGCCAGCCTACGGGCCGTAAAAAGTTGAGGTACCAAGGACTGCCCCCGCAAGCGCCGTTCTAAGGAACCCTTGCGCAGTTACTTCACCAACGGTGGCATCAACACATCCTAAAATGCCAGGAAATCTGCATACCGGAGAAATCACAAGTACAAAGGTCCGGCAGCATCCTTGCCGCTCTAAGCCGCTATCCCGCGGGTTCGTCCTTAACACGCGCCAAAACTGGGGCCTCTCTCGAGGAAGGCCGGCCCGCCCAAAAGTCCAGCGACTCCTCGGCCCTTCGCCAGCGTCAAAGGCGTCGCTGGGTTGAAAGGTCGGCCGCACGAAGCTGGTCCCAGCAAGAAAGCTGCCCGGGATATAGGCGAAAGTCAGAATGCATACAACAAGTGTGTACATTCGCAAAAAGAGGGAGCACTACAACACACGCCTACACCTAGGCACCACGGTGTCAGACCTGCGGGTTCTCGGCGCCCTCGGAGGGCCCAGCGCTGCCCTCGTCGCGTCGAGGGATCCCGTCAAGAAATTGGCTGAGGCTCCCCGTCCCGTAGACCAACTTCCGGAGATCGATCCGTGCAGCATCCGGCCCGGCGTAAGCCCAGATCCGGTCGAAGAAGGGCCCGAGGGCACGGCGAGCGGAGCGGACGGCACCGGACATTACTCCGACCCCGCCGGGCATCTCCAGCTGGGGGTCATCCAGCCCAGCGACGTGCGTGCAACCGCGGTGCTGCAGGAGCGCGCACACCAAGCAGGCCGACGTGTACGCGCAGTGGGTGCCAAAGGACGTCGCCGCGTCGCGCGCGACGTTGGCGGCATCCCCGATCCAGCGGTGCGTCCGGGACAACTCCTCTGGGCCGAAGGCGCGCTCCGGCACCTCAGTCACCAGCCCTTGAAGATGGCTCTCCAGCGCTTGCATGGCATCCCACGCCACCACCGAGGCGTCGCCAAGCGTCTGGTTACGCCCCGCTAGAGTCAAGGCAAGCTCGTCTTTTTCCTTCTCTAGCGAGGCGACCTGTTCCAGGAACCCGGCCCGCTCCGCCGCAAACTCCTGTTCAACAGCTGCCGCGGCCGACTCCCGCGCTGACGCGACAAGTACCTCGGCGTGTGCCCTCGCCTCGGCGCATGCCGCTTCCAGCTAGCGGATGCGGGCGTCCTGGGCAGAGCGGGCTCCAGAGGCTTCGCGTAGCTCCTCCTCGACGGCCCGCAGCCTATCCTCGAGCGTCGTGCGGCCGCGAGCATAGGCCGTTTGCAAGGCCTGCCCCAACACCAGTGTCTGCAGAAGGGAAAGGCTTAGCAAGCTCAGCCAGCTCAGGCGTCGTCGTATGAAGTACTTACCCTCACCCCAGACACCTCGAAGGCGTCCTGGATGTGCTCCGCCCCGTAGGCCTGCAGCACTTGCGGGTCGACACTGGTGGCCGCGTCACTCACAATTCCGCGCCATGCCCTCAGCGTCTCCGGGGGCGGCACGAAGTCCGCAGGGCTTACGCACGCGGAGGTCCCGTGTTCTGCCAAGCACTCCCCCTCCGGAATGAGGAACGCTGTAAACAGGAATACAGGTGAGCACCGCAAGGCATAAAAGCGTACACCAGAGTAAGCTACGCCACCCTACCTTCGGTAGCAGAAGGCATGGTCCCGTCGCGGGCCGAAGCCTCCGCGTTCGGGGAGGGCGACGGCTGTCCTTGCGCGGCGGGAGGCCTGGCCAGAGGGGCAGAAGGCACGTATGCCGCAGGGCCCCCGGCGCTTGCGCTGGAGTCCCACAAGCTTCTGATGCCCGTGGCCACGACGAATCTCCGCGGCGTCCGGTGGAGCTCCGGCCGCACACACGGCCGTTTAGCCGGGGCGGCCTGCAGCGAAACCACCCCCACAGTCGCGGCTGGGGAAGCCCCCACGGTCGCACTGCCCGGGGGCGAAGGTTCCGCGGTGACGATTGTCGAAGGAGGCACCTCGGTTCCTGCTGTTGTCGTTAAAGGCAGCATGGCTTCGTGCGCCCCCGCGGAGGGCGCCTCCGGCACCACAACAGCCACGGCCAAAGGGTCCACCTCAGCATCGTCGGTCCGCACGGGTTCCGCCTCGACGACTTCGGTGGGCGGCGAGGCTTCCCCCCTCCGGCTGCTTGTGGCAAACCCACCGTCCGGGGCGCTCGCCGAAGATACCTCGCCTTCGACGTCTGCCCCACCCAAGCCCGAATCGGCATACCTCGCCGAGTCCGACTCCGCGTCCGCCGCGCCCTCCGAAACACTAGCCATAGTAGTAGCAGCTGCCGCGCTAAGCGCGGCAGGCGCCCCACTGCGGCCCCTCTTCCGAGACGGGGCCTTCTTCTTCTTCTTCGCTGCACCGTCGTCTGGAGTGACACGGTCCGGCACGGCAAGGCCCAGGGCCTCGCATACGCGGTTTATTCGACCCAGCCCCGCCTCGGCGAGAGCAGACGCGCGCTGCTCATGCTCCCTGGCGGTGTACGGCCCCAGGAATACGCGCGCGGCCTGCTCCGCCACCTCCAAGGAAATCCCTGAAGCAAAGGAGAAGGGCATCAGCATCTAACGCATTTCGCGTGAACAAAGGCGGGGCGCGATCGAGGCTTACGAAGACTGGGCGGCACCGGCAGCGAGCAGACCCATGGCGAAACATTGTCGTCTCGACGCCTCTCGGCGGCAAGATGCCAGTCGTGGGCAAGCGGTGCCACGCCGTACATCACGTACTCTTCGGCGAGGTCGCGCATGTTGAAGCGGGCGGCCATGCCTACGGGCCGCTTGACCCTCCGCCTGTCCTCAGCATCGAGCGTTCGGCCGGGCGAGGGCTTGAACGCAATCGGTCGGCCTGTGCACTCAAGGCCGCTCCCGCTCTCCACACGGTGGTAGAACCACCGCTTCATCCAGTAAGACTCCCACTTCCCGCGAGTTGAGTTCGCAGGGAAGAGCTTCTGGCACGACGGACGAAGAATAAAAGTGACGCTACCGAAGCTCGACAGCGTCCCGTCCTTCCGACCCTTGGGCTGGCATCGTGCCTCGTGGAGATAGGCGAACAACGACGTGCTGGGCCAACACGCCCCCGAACGCAAGGCCCAGCTGTACACCGCAAGCCGGGCCACGGCGTTCGGAGTCAGTTGCGCTAGCTCCAGCCTGAAGGTCCGCAGCACGTCGCCCACCATAGCCGCCGCTGGGATCCGGAGCCCCGCGTCGAAAAAGGCAATGAACACGACCGCCTCCGACCTCTCGGGATGAGGTTCCGTCTCGTCGGCGGCGGGCAATCGTACCTCCTGGCGCCCGGACAACTTCCCCACACGCAGGAGCCCTTGGATCGTCTTCTCGGTCACGAGCGAGGAGCCTAGCTCGCTGGAGAACGTGCCTTCCTCCTCCGCCACCAGCCGCTCCTGGTCCGCCGCCGCTGGGTCGCGCTCTTGGAGCGCGTATTTCACATTCAATAGCAAGGACCGCCGGCGAATGTCAGGGCCACCAACCGCCTGGCCGCGCTCGCTACTGGAGGCCATCGCTTCCCACGGAGAGACTGAGGCGGTGAAGATAGTGCGAAGGTGTAGAAGGCAGAGCAGACAGGAAAGAGGGCGTAAAGGTGCGAGGACGCTGTTACGGGGGGGCTATTTCAAGCCATCTCGCCCATACCGCCGCTACCGAAGCGTCGCAACGATTCGCATGCCGGATGCAACCGCAGCGGTGTAAAGGCCCGCCCCGCACGATTCCCCGTAACTGAAAGCGAAGAGTTGCGAGGGTCCGTGTACAAGGTGCGACCGCAGTCGTACACGCGCCCGTCCAGCGTGACGCCTCACACCCAACGCTGGAAGGTCGCGACCACAGGCGCCAAGGACCGCCACAGCACGGCGTTACCTAGCCGCGGTTATGGGCGCACCAATGGGCCAGGGGATCACAACCGCCCCGGCGCCGCGCCATTCACTACCCGCCCCGTGTCCCCCTCGCCTAGGGAAAAGGCGAGTGGCCGCAAGCACGCAACCGTCCACCTCCCGCCGCCCACCAGTCGTAGGCCGCCGCGTGCCCCGGGCGCGTCGGGTCACACGGTACGGGAACCTAACCCTGGCAGACCAGGGGTCGGCGTGATTCCAGGAACCTTCACAGCGCAAGATCGCCTCACAAGATCCCAAGTCACCGCCCACGTGGCGGTGTTCCACCCGTTCGAAGGGTACGAAGCGGAGTGCGCGCGCGTCTACTTCAACTAGGCGCCAGCTTCGCTGCCACCCGTTCGAAGGGTAGGGGACGGAGCGCGCGCGTCTAATTCCACTAGGCGCCAGCTTCGCTGCCACCCGTTCGAAGGGTAGGGGACGGAGCGCGCGCGCCTACTTCAACTAGGCGCCAGCTTCGCTGCCGCCCGTTCGTAGGGTACGAAGCGGAGTGCGCGCGCGTCTACTTCAACTAGGTGCCAGCTTCGCTGCCACCCATTCGAAGGGTAGGGGACGGAGCGCGCGCGTCTACTTCCACTAGGCGCCAGCTTCGCTGCCACCCGTTCGAAGGGTAGGGGACGGAGCGCGCGCGTCTACTTCCACTAGGCGCCAGCTTCGCTGCCACCCGTTCGAAGGGTAGGGGACGGAGCGCGCGCGCCTACTTCAACTAGGCGCCAGCTTCGCTGCCACCCGTTCGAAGGGTAAGAGACGGAGCGCGCGCGCCTACTTCGACTAGGTGGCAGCGTTCGACTAGGCGCCAGCTTCGCTGCCACCCGTTCGAAGGGTACGAAGCGGAGTGTGCGCGCGTCTACTTCAACTAGGCGCCAGCTTCACTGCCACCCGTTCGAAGGGTAGGGGACGGAGTGCGCGCGTCTACTTCCACTAGGCGCCAGCTTCGCTGCCACCCGTTCGAAGGGTAGGGGACGGAGCGCGCGCGCCTACTTCGACTAGGCGCCAGCTTCGCTGCCACCCATTCGAAGGGTAGGGGACGGAGCGCGCGCGTCTACTTCCACTAGGCGCCAGCTTCGCTGCCACCCGTTCGAATGGTAGGGGACGGAGCGCGCGCGTCTACTTCCACTAGGCGCCAGCTTCGCTGCCACCCATTCGAAGGGTAGGGGACGGAGCGCGCGCGTCTACTTCAACTAGGCGCCAGCTTCGCTGCCACCCGTTCGAAGGGTAGGGGACGGAGCGCGCGCGTCTACTTCCACTAGGCGCCAGCTTCGCTGCCACCCGTTCGAAGGGTAGGGCACGGAGCGCGCGCGTCTACTTCAACTAGGCGCCAGCTTCGCTGCCACCCGTTCGAAGGGTAGGGGACGGAGCGCGCGCGTCTACTTCAACTAGGCGCCAGCTTCGCTGCCACCCATTCGACGGGTAGGGGACGGAGCGCGCGCGTCTACTTCCACTAGGTGCCAGCTTCGCTGCCGCCCGTTCGAAGGGTAGGGAACGGGGCGCGCGCGTCTGCTTCAACTAGGCGCCAGCTTCGCTGCCACCCGTTCGAAGGGTTGGGGACGGAGCGCGCGCGCCTACTTTGACTAGGCGCTAGCTTCGCTGCGACCCGTTCGGAGGGTACGAAGCGGAGTGCGCGCGCGTCTACTTCAACTAGGCGCCAGCTTCGCTGCCACCCGTTCGAATGGTAGGGGACAGAGCGCGCGCGTCTACTTCGCCAGCTTCGCTGCCACCCGTTCGAAGGGTAGGGGACGGAGCGCGCGCGCCTACTTCGACTTGGCGCCAGCTTCGCTGCCACCCGTTCGAAGGGTACGAAGCGGAGTGCGCGCGCGTCTGCTTCAACTAGGCGCCAGCTTCGCTGCCACCCGTTCGAAGGGTAGGGGACGGAGCGCGCGCGTCTACTTCCACTAGGCGCCAGCTTCGCTGCCACACATTCGAAGGGTAGGGGACGGAGCGCGCGCGTCTACTTCAACTAGGCGCCAGCTTCGCTGCCACCCATTCGAAGGGTAGGGGACGGAGCGCGCGCGTCTACTTCAACTAGGCGCCAGCTTCGCTGCCACTCGTTCGAAGGGTAGGGGACGGAGCGCGCGCGTCTACTTCCACTAGGCGCCAGCTTCGCTGCCACCCGTTCGAAGGGTAGGGAACGAAGCGCGCGCGTCTACTTCAACTAGGCGCCAGCTTCGCTGCCACCCGTTCGAAGGGTAGGGGACGGAGCGCACGCGTCTACTTCAACTAGGCGCCAGCTTCGCTGCCACCCATTCAAAGGGTAGGGGACGGAGCGCGCGAGTCTACTTCCACTAGGTGCCAGCTTCGCTGCCACCCGTTCGAATGGTAGGGAACGGAGCGCGCGCATCTGCTTCAACTAGACGCCAGCTTCGCTGCCACCCGTTCGAAGGGTAGGGGACGGAGCGCGCGCGTCTACTAGGCGAGGGGATGGAGCGAGCTTGAAGAACGGCGAACAGCACATACGACCACCATAACTCGAACATGCAAAGGTCAATTTATGGCAAGAGCAGACGTGATCTCGTAAACAGATATGCGTCGCCACACCAGCACATGCTCGTTCGCACGATCAGAGCGGATGGATGACTTCATATCTGTCTACGAGAGCAAGTCAGGCCTTGCCATTTCCGCGTCAAGCTGTGAAGCATTTCCACAAACAGGACGTATTTTGTTCACCGGCGCTCGCGGGCATTGACGCCGGTCGACGCAGTCATCAAACGCAGGTGAACAAAATTTTCCCTACATATGAGAAGCTAACCATGAACAGGTACGGGATGTGCAGCACGGGATGTCTAGGGAGCGGCCCCCGGCGCCAACATATTTATACTCGCCCTCACCAGGCGAAAAGCCGCCAGCATGGAGGGATGCCAATCGGCGACACGCCAACCGGTGGAAGCACAAGCGAGGGGCATCAGGCGGTTCAGCTACCAGGGGTGCGTGAGTGCAACCGTCCGCATCCCACCGCGTGCACACCGGGAACCGTCGCACGCCCCACTCACGAGAAGGCGCACCACATGATGCGACAGCCTGCCCCCCGACAAGCCAACCGTCATTAAAAAGCACACCACCGGGCGGCAAGGTCGCAACGACTGTGGAGCGCGCACGCCTCAGAAGTCCATATGCCGGGAGTCCGCCGTCACATTGATGGTCACGACGCCTCAAGGCCCGCACCGCGCCAAGCATGCTTCACCATGTGGACGGCCGGAAAAGCACGCATCTGCTTCGGCCACAGCGCAGCCCCGGGTCAAGCCTGGAGAAGTTCACAGGCCGCGGGGACGGAGGGGGCCAAAGGACTCGGCGACATGGCTTCGGTCCTGTGAAGCTTTTCACCATGAGAGGCTCCTGTCGTATGGGTGGCCCCCACCTAAACCCAGCAGGCCTGGTAGGAAGTTATAAGGCCCGGAATAGGCCTCATGTAATGACACAAATACCCCTGAAGGGGATAATCAGCTGTAAGGGCATAATTGTAAAAACACTCCCCATGTATATATATATATATAGAACACCGACCATGGGGGGAAGGAGGCCATTACATTCATCTTCATCACTCTCCACTACCATCTCTCTCTGTTTGGTCTGTAGCCACAACATTTGGGTTTTGTAGAAATTGTGAAACCGAACTACTTATGTTTGGCAGAATTAAATAACCCCGGAAATATAAGAGAGTAAAGATTGAGATTACAAATACCAACCAGAAGAAAACTGAACTTCCATCCCCTATTGTTGCCATTGCAATCCCTCGATAGGTGGTTATGCTTTTCATTATGGCCCTCCACCAAAATGAACCTTTGGTTGCCGCGCAATAAGGTACTTGTTTCCCATAATAGGAGCTCCAGATTAACGTCACCCAAGGCAAATCATGCTTATTATAGAGTTTGTGCAATTTCTTCATAAGGAGAGCTTCATCCTGTATTCTCAAATTAATTACTCCAAGGCAACTCTTATTCTTTGGTCTGCACACTATATCCCAAGCCACCAGATTGCATCGTTTCCTTGCTAATGACCGTTATTGGGATTTTCGATGAACACATGTGTCGATGATTAAATCATTGATCTTACGAAAATATGAAAAAAGAGGCTGAATTTCTTAGAATGATTCAATAAGAGAATATGGATGATATTTATTGCTATAAACTTATTACAAGATGTCTTCATTAAGAGATTGCAAGGGGATGTAACTAACTTTAATCTCTACAATCTTCCCACTGCTCGATCTTGATTGTATTATTGTTGTTCTTCGGATTCTTGTTTCGATTCCATGCTAGTTGGACTTGTTTGTGTCTTCTCTTGTCAACCCATAAATAGCATTAAAGGGGTGTCAGTTATATACATGAAGAGACGCCTTGTCGAATCGTCCTATCTAATCAAAGGGGTGGTTGCTGTTAGAGAGAGATATCTGATAATGGGCCTCTTCTTTTCAGTTTTTAAAAAGTATTTTTCAGCTTTTATACAATAACTACTTTTCAAATATAGTCTTTTCAAGATGAGATCTACAAGTTAATTGTAGTACACACTGTAACGACTTTATTTATATCGGCCAAAACCACACATGAGTTTCTGTTATTCCGTACTCACTCTCATAAATAGCCTAAAAGGCATAAGCCGCAACCAAAAGGTATAAGCCAAAACAAAAAAAGAACATGCCCAATAACTGATCTTTGATTATTGTAAGTGGGAGAGATCATGGAGACAGCTGCACGACAGTTGTTATCAGAGATGCAGAGCTAAAGCGCTGTGCTGTTTGGAGCGAATGAGGCACATGCTACATTCATCGCACAGGAGGAACTCCCTAGAGGCGAGCCTTTATACAAGTTTATGAAATCTCCGAGTGGTCTGCTGGTTGAGCAAAATGTACAGTAGACCTCCGACCAGGAGTACTCGGGTAATTGCTTTGGAAAGCTTACGATCACATGAGTCTTAGGGCCTTAATTAAGTATTAAAGCCGTATTTAATAGATTATTTAACCCTCGTCAGCCATCCCCGAACATTAAGTGAATTTACAATCGATGTGGTTACTCGTTGCCAGGGAATTCCCCACTGGGGACAGGACAGTAGGAATTGCATCTTGGTCTTGCAATCGGATGTGAGGAATGGGGGCAGCGACGTTCCAGGGGTCCTGGGCAGAAAATGTCCCTGTTGTCATCCCTATCTATGATCATAGGAGAAGTAAACCACACATGCCAGCCTTCTCCTAAAGTACAAGCAAACTTTGCTAGATTATGAACTATATTCGATTCCCTACCTTCGTGCACGGATGAGCATTTTAGCATACTATTAGAACATGGCATCCAATCTGGTTATTTTGCAGACATTGAAGGCCCAGATCGAATGCTCTAAAGGGAGGAGGACAGGGGGACCCAACAAATTTAAAAAATGAATTTGAGAAACATGCTATACAAGGCTAAGGATGAAATGAATAGGATTATGATCCGTTATTTTTTTTTTTGAAACTGGGGATTTCATTACTCTTCTGCTGAAAGATCAGCAGCAACAATTACACCAACATTACTAGGAACTGTTGCAGTAATTTGTTCCTCCCCTTCATCACATTCAAGACCCAATTTAGCTAAAGCATGAGCAGCTCTATTACAATCTCTACCCTTGAACACACACTCAAAATGTATAAAGCTAGAAGACACCAAATCCGTCAACTCGTCCACCAGCCCACCTTCATGCATTGCCGAGAAATCATCTGACTTAAGAGCTTGTTGAACCAGAAGAGCATCAGTCTCCAGAATCAATCTTCCAATACCCAGCGATAGAGCCGCCTGGACTCCCTTCTTACAAGATATTAATTCAGCTTGGTAGGCGCTCAGCAAGTGAGCAATCTTCCCTCTACCAGTCATAACAACATCTCCATCACTGTCGCGGATTAGAAACCCCCAACTACCTGACAAGGATTCCATTTTAAAGGATGCATCACAGTTCAGTTTGAGAACTCCCTCTGGTGGTTTGTTCCATCGGTCCTTTTGCTTCTGCTTCTTTTGTCGATCGCCGCTCTGCGTCCTGATCACTTCAGCTGCATATATACTGACTCTGCAAGCTACGACTTCAGCACTTTTTCTCCTCCCCTCTGCTCTAATCGAGTTTCTCTCAGACCACAGAAACCACAACAGGATCACCATCGTTACCCTGTGTTCCTCCTTTGCTTGCATGATGAAGGCCACCACCTCCCAGGCTGACGGTAAGTTAGCCAAAGCCATTCGCTCCTTCTCCAGCAGAAGAGATCGCCACACCTGCTTCACTAGTTTGCATTTGAAGAACAGATGGCCTCCGTCCTCTTCTTCCCTTTCACACAATGGACACTTTGTATCAATCTTCATCCCACGTCGAACCAGATTACATTTCAGCGGGTGACTGTTATGACTGAGGCGCCATAGAAAATGTTTGATTTTATTTGGGCACTTCACCTTCCAAATCTTGTCCCAAACCGACTCAGAGGTCAATTCACTTCCTCCCTGTTCACCCCTTCGATTCTTACTCCTGAGAATGTCGTCCCTACACACCTTGTAAGCACTCCTAACACTGAACCTTCCTCTTTTGTCAAAGTGCCACGCTAACCAGTTCTCCCTCCCTTCTCGCACCGGCAGCGCCAAAATTATATTAGCATCTCCTTCCCAGAAGGTGTCTTTAATCAGTTCTTCATCCCAAGATCCCGTGATTGGATTGATCAGCTCATCAACACTTGTAAGCAGACTACCACCCCTAGGGGTAATTGGTTTCCTGGAAAAGGGCCTTGGTATCCATGGATCGGACCAGATTTTCAGATTTCTTCCGTCCCCCACTCTCCAGATCATGCCTTTCTTCATCACCTCAATGCCCCGCAGCACACTCCGCCAAGTGTATGACATGCCCGGTTTTGGTTTAGCCTCCAATACTGATGAATCCACAAAGTATTTTGCTTTCATGACTTGGGCACATAGGGAATCTGGATTTTGCCATAGCCGCCAGCCTTGTTTTGCCAGCATTGCTAGATTGAAAGCATGAATGTCTCTGAATCCCAAGCCCCCTTCTCCTTTCGGTTTCATCAACATATCTCTACTCAACCAATGAATCTTGTGCTTGCCTTCCTGCTGATTCCACCAGTACTGGCACACCATAGAGCTTATGTGATCACAAAAGGATTTTGTAAGATCGAAGCAGCCCATTGCGAATGTTGGAATTGCTTGTGCTACTGCTTTTATTAGAATTTCTTTCCCCGCCCAGGATAAGAACTTCTCCTTCCATCCTTGTATTTTGGTCCAGATCCGATCTTTCAGATAGGCAAAGGCTCCATTTTTTGATCTTCCCACATGCACCGGTAGACCCAGGTACTTTTCATTCATCGTTTCTCTAGTAACCTGCAGACGGTCGCATACTTTGCTTTTTTGGTGCCCCGCCGTGTTTCTGCTGAAAAGAACCGCTGACTTGGCTTTATTAATTATCTGCCCTGAGCAACTCTCATACTGATCGAGGATATCCTGTAGCTGCTGAGCATCCCCTTCGGTCGCTCGAATCATAATCAGCGAGTCGTCGGCAAACAGCAGGTGTGATATACTCGGAGCAGCCTGACAGACTTTTACCCCCGCAATCTTTCCCTCCCTCTCCGCCTTCTGTAGCAAAGCTGAAAAACCTTCCGCACAGAGTAGGAACAAGTAGGGAGACAAGGGGTCTCCCTGCCTTAGTCCCCTTTCAGGTTTAAACCTTTCTGTCAGGTCCCCATTAACTTTGATTCTATAGGAGACAGTTGTGGTGCATTTCATGATCAGATCGATCCACTGTTCCGCAAAACCCAATCTTCTCATCATGTCTTCCAAGAATTTCCACTCAACTCTGTCATAGGCTTTGCTCATATCTAATTTCAGCGCCGCATAACCCAAATCTCCTTCCCTTCTGTTCATCAGGAAGTGAGTAATTTCATAAGCAATTAGAATGTTGTCCGATATCAATCTTCCCGGGACGAAAGCACTTTGGTTTGGGGTGATTATCTCAGGCAGTATATCTCGGAGTCTTCTAGACAGCACTTTGGAGACTACCTTATACACCACATTGCATAAGCTTATAGGTCGGAGTTCAGTTACTCTCTCCGGTTTCTCAGTCTTCGGAATTAAGGCTATTACCGTATCATTCCATCCCTCAGGTAGTTCATCTCCATTGAGCACCTTCAGCACCTCAGTTGTTAACTTCCCTCCCACAATGTCCCAGAATTTCTTGAAGAAAACCGCCGGCATACCATCTGGGCCAGGAGCTTTCAGGTCACCAATAGAGTCCAAGGCACACTTTACTTCCTCCGCCGAGAACTCTGCAGATAAGCGGTTGTTCATTTGAGTGGTGACGCGGGACTGGACAGCGTCCAGAACTTGCTGTGTGCGTCCCTCGTCAGCACTTGCACCAGCCCTGAAAAGCTGCACAAAGTGATTAGTGATAAGAGCCTTTTTCTCCACTTCATCCACTACCCATCCCCCATCCTCTTTCTTCAAATTCCCTATTCTATTTCTCCTTCTCCGCTCCGAGCAAGTGTTATGGAAGTAACTGGTGTTTCGGTCCCCGAACTGCATCCAATTAACATGCGCCCGCTGTTTCCAGTAGACGTCAATTTGCTCCTCTAACCTGTCTACCTTGAAGCTCCATACGGCCTCCTTTCCGACTGAACCATCACTAATAGGTTCTCTTCTCCACTTTTCCAGCTCCTTCTTGGCGTTCTTCAGACGTTTCGCCAAATCCCCTAGCGAAGAGATACTCCATTCTTTCAAACTCCTGGCCACCCCTTGCAGATTCTGACTTAGCCGAGCCGAAGGATATTCCTCCGCCTCCCAGGCTTCCTCAACCACTCTCCTACAATCCTCCTCTTGCAACCAATTCGCTTCAAACTTGAATGCCCTCGGATCCCGAGTCACCCTCCTAGCTGGGAGGCCATGCGAGTTTATGATCACGGGTCTGTGATCAGAATGATATGGGTCACCATTTTTGACGTACACCATTGGGAATTTCCCCCTCCATTCAGAGTTTGCCACTGCTCTATCCAGGCGCTCTCTGATGTGATTACACCCCTTGGTCTGCTTGTTCCGCCAAGTGAAGACGTCCCCAGCAAACCCTAGATCATGAAGCTCGCAAATCTCAAGAGCATCCTTGAACCTATCCAGACAAATCTGGGCCCTCGGTTGTCCGCCTTCCTTCTCATGCTGGTATAGAATCTCATTGAAATCCCCCGCACACAACCATGGCCTGGAAGGAGAGTGCTGTGACTGTAGCTCGGACATCATCTCCCACGTTTTGTATTTCAGCTCGGAACGGGCTTCTCCATACACTCCTGTAAATCGCCAACTCCCACCACCAGTCTCCAAGACCTCCATATCAATATGATTTTTGGATTTACTCCTCAGAACCATATTGATTCCTCTCCTCCACAACACTGCAATTCCCCCCCCCCTTTGCCTTCACAGTCCACCACCTCCATGAAAGCCAGATCCAGCTTCCTCCTAATAGTCGTCATCCTCTTCTCATCAAGTTTTGTTTCTGACAAGAAAAGGATATCAGCCTCCTCAGACTTCTGACAACTCAGAAGTCTGCGAACTGCCGGTGCGTTTCCCAAGCCCCGGCAGTTCCAAGCTAGAGCCTTCATTGGTCTATGCAGGACCGGTCCGCCGGCCCCGCCTTCACACTGTCTGAATGAGCAACCTCGAAGGATTCTTGTTCTGACTTCCCCATCTTCAGACATCGTGGGTCGTCAATCTCCATTTCATCCATCTCCCACCGGCCCCTCTTCCTTCCATCTTGCGCCAGCTTTTCAGTATCATTCAGTCCACCCTTAGGTGCCCGATGTGCACGTTTAAAAGACCGGCGCCTACCAACACTCTTGTGCCCCAGAAATTTGTCCATGGAGCCTTCTCCCAGATTGGTGTGTGTGACACTGTTTTTGAGCTGCCCCGGCTTCTCTGCTAAGCCCCCCAGAACTGCCTCCTTCTCACTCTCCCCCTGCTCCAGACCCCCTCCTCCACTACCTGACCCCTTCCCATCCTCCTGAGAAATATCATCTGGGAACAACAACTTCTTTACCTGACCAGATAAAACTGGCAGAGCTGGCTCTTTCATCGGGCTGGTCACTTCCTGATCCTCCTCCAGATTATCTTTCTGTCTTTGGGTTTCATCCCCGGACTTCCTCCAGCTAGGGGCATCACTTCCCCGCCAGCTCCCACTCCCCTGGTTCCCCCAAGTATCTCCACTTCCCATTCCACCCACGTTTGTTCTCCTGAAATTAGAGGATTCCCCCATCTTCCTTTTCTCTGGAATGAAACGAATCGCTTTACTGAACTGCTGGGTCTCACCTTTTTTCAGCTTAATTTCACAATTACGATCAGTGTGTCCAATTAGGCCACATGTATAGCAGAAATCCGGCAAGAATTCATAGCTCAGCGGACACCATAACGTTTTCTCCTCTTCTCCATCTCCCAAGTCCAGAGTCACTCCCCTCATCAACGGTTTTCGAATGTCCAATTTGATCTTGATCCTCAAGAACTGCCCAATAGCCATGTCATCATCATCAGAATCCACCCTCAAGACTTCCCCTATCAACTCCCCAATCTCCTCGCCGGCTGCCTTTGTCATGAGCCCCAGGGGCATCTTCATTACTCTCACCCAGATCGGGATGGAAGTGAACTCGATCTCATCTAATGTCTTGGCCCCGTCGAACTCAGCTAGGACGACCAGATCTTTACCGAACATCCAAGGTCCCTCTTCCATTGCTCTTCTCTTCCCCGACCCCTGGAGAAAGGTAAACATGAAACGATTTTCACCCAAATCTTTGCACTCGATCCCCTTAATTGGACACCAGATTCTGCCCAGCGCTGTCTCTAGAGCTTCTGCTCTCACAAGTTTGTCCGTCAAAACTTTCCCCACCGCCTGGGGATCCCTTCGAGTACTAGGGCCCCCCAAAATACCCCCGATTTTGATTCCCTTTTTCTCCGACTCCGAGAGCTTCAACTTCTCCATCAACCCGACCATCCTATTCGCCCGAATGTCCATGGAAACCGGATCGCGAGGAAAAACAGGAACCCTAGATTGTGACGGCGACGGAAGCTGCCAAAAAATAGAGGACCTGGACCCCAGAACAGAGACTTACGAGGCCGTCGAGAGATCCTGCAGCAAGATCACAACAGGGGCAGGAACACGGGGCGGAACCCTAGTCGCCGCCACCACCAAACTCGAGTCGCCCGGGGCGCCGAGACGCGACTTGTCTGGGGGAATGGAATTGGGTGCTCTGCGTTTGATCCGTTATTTTTCAGTACACCATGAAGTTGGGGAATGATTGTAGAGGTCATACATTTCTTCTTACAAAATTTGTAGTAGTTTACTTATGCGTTCTCAAATACACTTGAATAATATACATCACATCTTGCCGTTTAATTGACACACTATATTCCACAAATGCTTTCATACATAAAGCATATAAATACTGTAGTACCCATCACATTTCACTCGAGAAGAGGTCATCTGTTCCTGCAACTTTTGCACGACTACAATGTTTTTGCTGAAATATTGATGCCAATATTAGAGTCTAAAAATTTTCCTAATTCTTCTGTAAGAAAAATAAATCTAGAAAACAGAAATTGTAGCATGTATGAAGGACTTACCGGTAAAGACCCATAGAAACAGAAGAGCAGTCACCAACGACAGTTGCAGAGAAGCTGCTGCCGACATTGGTCGCCATCGGCGATTACTGCTGTTGCGGCCGTGTGACTGTGAACACGCACCTCACAAATAGCATTGTATGGCCCTGTTTAAATAGCTTGGGGAAGAGCTAAATATGAAGAAGGCGTCCTCTCTCTGCAGTAGATACTAGGCACATTTATGATTGATGGTCCATGGGTATTAATGATCACTTTTTTCTTTGATGCAGATTTGCTATATATTGCAATTATGAAAGAAGAAATTGGAATAAGACGTAGATAGACAACAAATTGAAGCCACCTGTTGGATAGCTCCAAGGATCAAAAAACCGGTACCGGAGCAAATCCCGGCCGCCGGGCGGTACCGGTAACCGGCCGGTTACCGGAAATCCCGGAAAAAAACCGGTCAAATTTTCTCAAATGATTTTTTTGGGCGGGGCAGGAGGAGACCGGTAACCGGCCGGTTACCGGAAAAACCGGTGGAAAAACCGGATAAACCGGTGGAAGAAGAGCTTTGCTTAATTCTAAGTTCATATATCAATCAAAAGCTGCTCAAAACATCACATTTCTTCCCCTTATATAGATAGGGAAGGGGATTATACTTGATTACTAAGACTCTTAGGAATCCTGAGCAATCTTCATTCAAATGACCATGAACCCTCCTTGAAAGTCCAAATGGCACATATTACTGAATTTGATGCTGGAATAGCCGCATAATGTAAAAGTTAGTGTTAAACAATACAAATATCATTAGGAAAACTAACTTTTACATTGAAAATTTGAAAATTCCTAGTACATTCATGGAAAAAAGTTTGAAATCAAGCACGGAAAGTGCATGCATCTTCCTAATACATTTTCTTAGTGCTAAATAATGAAAATATCATTAGATAAACTAATTTTTACATTCAAAAGTTTAAATTTGAATTAAATAAAAAACCGCCGGTTTTTTCCCTCCCGGTCGGCACCGGTAAAACCGGTTACCGGCGGTAACCGGCCGGTTACCGCCGGTATTTGGAACACTGGATAGCTCTATGGTGTTCCTTGTGTTTGCTTGACAGAAACTAACCACATTTTAATAGGAACCAGGCTTGAAAAATATAAAACAAAATTCAGATAAAATTGGAGAACAATCTATGTGTAATTCTTTTAATGTCTAATACAAATCTATTTCTACTAGCTGCTATGTTTCTAAACAATTCTACTAGTTGCTAAACAGACTAGGAGCTAATGAACTTACGAAACTGAAAACAAAGGAATGGATCAAAAATGAGTTTGAATCGTCAAGTCAGCTGTTTGTGGAAACATAAACAAAGGAAGACTAACAATAATATGTAAAAATAAAAGGAATTATGAACTGAAAACACCGAAGGCTATCACGATCACTAATTCACTCACACACCACAATCTGCAAACAATTGCAATATCTGTACAAACATGCATCAATTTTCATTACAGGAAAGATGAATCAACAAGTACACGGAATCAAACTACATTGATAATTTACTGATGCTCACCCACCCACCCACACATATCATAATTTACAATACTTGCACACAATCACAAATAGGAGGGTATCTAAGATGTTCTTATCATTTCTTCTTAGCAGACTCCTTAGCATTCTTCCTCTCTTCCTCCAGCTTTACAAACAGGCTGCCATCATAGACTGCCCTGACAGTTTCCTTGTGAAGAAACCCTTCCTTGTCTTTGCAGAGGAAGTACAACACTTTCCACTCTGTGAAGCCACCCACCCTGCAATTTTCCCAAAATTTGAGCTCAAAAGAGCACCAATTACATTTTTCATTGTTCCTAACTCCAGAAAACTTACCATCCTTTGAAATCTTTAGGCTCCCTGTTTCCTTGAAGCATCTCCTGCAGCTCTTTTCCTGTTAGGGCATCAGGCCTGGTGTGGGCATGCTTCTTAAATATCTCCTCAAACTTTTCAGGAACAAACCTGCAAGTTGACAGATTGTAAAGTCAGCAAATCTGCAGGCATGTTAGTCTATTGAATTATTTTTGTACCTCTAGATAAGACATGTGCTGTTGTTTTTGTCTTACTGAAACAATCAAACAACTAGTGTAAGAAAGTAACAATATGGACATCCATTACCTTAGAGTTATATTACTGTCTTCCTTTTCAAAATTAAAATTAGAATTGGATAGTACTATTTATCAATAGTTGGGCTTTCCTACATCAATCGTGGTAGCATTCTCTAATGCATTGGTCCTATAAAACTTAGAGGGGTGTAGACACAACTCAGAGCTGGATGGTTTCATTTGTCAGTACTGGACTCAGCACTTCATCTATTCAACTTTCTAACAACGTCTTAGAATTAACTAATCCAAATCTTGGTCCTAAAAAACTGATACATGTTGATGCGAGTGTTGTTGTTATAGACCAAATAGTAAAGGAAAGGGACCTCCGGGTGCCTCCTTGCGAGTGGAGGGTTAGCACCCCGAAGCTCCTTAGAACAAGAAGCGGTCTTAAATGTGAGAGGAAATGTCTTTTATCTCCCCAAAGAAAATCCACCTTTCCTAGGATCCAAGAAGGCCTATTTATATTGTTACATCGTGGATAAATGAAATTGCAACACTACCCCTACAAAGGTCTTAGACCATAGGGACTCTATGGTCTTGGATCCCTCTTCATGTAGCTTTAGTGCACGGTGAACTGCCATGGGTTTCATCCACCACGTCCTCTTCCTGGTCCATGGGTAGCTGGCCCCCTTTTTGGCCCATATGAGGTGGTCGCAAGGCGAAGCCCCCTCACTGACACCGAGGTAGCGGGCTTCACAATGGAGTACCTTTGTGCCAACTTCTTGGATCCCCTTCGCCCTATGGAAGGGGGCCACATCGATGTTCTCGTACCCTTCGTCCTATGCGAAGGGTCGCAGCGACGATCTTGTACCCTTCGCACAATGCAAAGGGGTCGTACCAACGATCTCATACCCTTCACCATGTACGAAGGGGTCGTGCTCACACTTGGTGGCTTCGTCAGGTCGGTGGGGCCGGTCGGGCCACCCTTACGGCAGCAATCCCATCATCTTGGCAATAATTGTTTAGAGAATATTGCATTGTAGCTCCCTTAACTTGTAGAGTTGTGCTATTTTACCCTCTGAATTTGTATTTTACTTTCTCAGCCCCCTAACTTGTAAGGCTGTACCACTTTACCCTCTGAACTTGCCTCTTACTTTCTCAGCCCCCTGAACTTGCATCTTTTTTGCACCGCAGACCCATTGGGCCATTTGCTAACAGAAAATGCTGAGCTGGCATAGTATATGGCTGATGTTGTATGGTTGGGCACAATGTCGAGTCGACACAGTGCCCTCTTCTCCCTTGTAGCACCGCGGAGCAGGGGATGAAGGGCACGAGGTGACAACGTGTATGGCGGTGGGAGGAGCACGGCGATGGCACTCTACAGCGAGAGGGGTACTGACTGAAGGTGGTGGGTTTTAGCTTCAGTGCAATGCATCACACCTTGTGACATGGATAGCCTGGCACGAGGATGACAGGGACGGCAGTTCTCCAAGAGCCAAGAGGGTAGATGCGGCACATATTCAACGAGCTTCGACGACGGGAGTGGCACTAATAGGACTATAATGAAGTAAGGAAGGTAGTGGCATGGTCAATTTTAGAAGATGAACTGAATTAACATCGAATTTGAAAGGTTTACTGTCGTGGTTTGAAGCAGTGGCGGCTGTTCGTTGGATAAGGGACGAGAAAGGGGTACAACGGCGTTGTGGCGGGATGGAAAAGGCAGAAGGAGTGGCAAAACAGGTGAGGATGTCGTGCTTGGACATTAATCTATCATCTTCCTCTTCATCGTCAACCTCACTGATGTCGTTCCCATCGTCCCCATGGAACCTCCTCTTGCTACTCCTTCTTCACGCGCACAGTTTCACAGGCCCCAAGAATAAGCCACATGCACACCATCACCAAAGCCCCGCCGTGACAACCCGTCACCACCCCGCGCCCTCCATCCCCTACTCTGCCACGCTAAAAGGGAGAAGAGGATACTGTGCCGACTCGACACTGTGCCCACACGATTGAGCCTAACCCTACGACATCAGCCATGTGCTATGCTAGCTCAGCGTTTTTGGTTAACAAACGGCCCAATGGATCTGTGGTGCAAACATGCGCAAGTTCAAGAGCTGGAAAAGTAAAATACAAATTAAGGGGGGTAATATGGTACAACCCTACAAGCTCAGGAGGCTAAGGCAGTAAAATATAAGTTCAGAGGGTAAAGTAACAAAACTCTACAAGTTCAGCTGAGAAAGTAAAATACAAATTCAGGTGATAAAGTGGCACAACCCTATAAGTTCAGAGAGCTACAACGCAATTTTATCAATGTTTTACTTTATATATTTGTTTCACATTATACTTTAGTCGATGCCACGGCCACATCTCAGCAATACTTTTATCTCATGCGTCTCACATTGAGCAGCAGTTAATTGCTGAGTTTGGCACTGTGGCATCGCTTGCTTCAGAGTTTAGACAAAGGGCAAAAGAACAAAGACAACATAGCACTCCCAGGCTCCCAGCTGCTTCATTTAACCTTCTGTTCATATCGAGAAGTGGTTTGAGAATCGTGCATCCACCCCACATGATAAAAAGCGGCGTACTATTCTTTTGTTTTATTTAATTAGCAGTTCACATCTCCTTCTTCGCATTACTTTACGGTTGGCTACTTGTTTAGTTTCCATATCTTGAGTAAAGTGCAATCAGAAGCGATTTACTCTAATAAAAAAACTAGATTCTTCAAAAGTGGCCTGATCCGTCATAGGGTTTCATCCACAAGACATAGATGGTGATGGGTATAATATAGATAGCTTACCTTCCATGCGCATCGTACACGCCTGAATCGCTTCCATGCTTGCCTTTGTGGATGTTCTTTACGTAAATGGGGAGCTTGAAAGCTGAAGCCTTCTCGTTCTCCTGCAGTATCACGAGAATAATGGAAAACGAATCAACATCAGAAACGGTCTTTACACCTGAATCGATCCCCATTTCATGTCACGGTTCCAAAGTCCTGTTGAAAAGCGATCAACCGAAAGGCGTGGCTCCACTTTGTTCAGTGTTGACAAATCACAACAAAAATGCAGTACAATTAATGTAGCATCTGTATGCGATAACACATGGCTCCGTAGCTTTAGTTGCTTTCTGCCTGTTTTCTCATTTTCTTTGATTTGGGGGGGGGGGGGGGCATCTTACCAGTTGCAATGTGTCGCCATGTACATACCTCACGTTAGAACTATGGTTTTTTCCATCCAGTAGCTGTCTAATCATATAGTAAATGACACTGCTCGAAACTCTGAATCAAGCTTGTAGCAACGTGCCATCTTTTTACCACGAGATACGCTAGCTGCAGAATACTTGCTGATTCCCTAACATCTCAAGGCTTTCGTCTTCGTTTTGTCCAAGAAGGCTAACCTGGTAAGGATGTTTCTCTTGTTCCTAAATGGTCACAGCTACCAGGCTGTTTCGCCCCCCCACATGGCGAACTCACTTGTGAAAGAGGGATGGTAATAAATGGCAAACGACCTTAGCATCTTTCCAGTTTGTGCTCTGTTCGTCTACTGAAATCTTGTGAAGCAACTGAGCAACAATAACCAAACTGACCCAAAAACAGCTCTGAAGAATCAGAAAACAACAACGCAAAAAAGCAATCCAAGTTTTGGTATACACCAAGAACGGTAGGACAGTGTGTACATTCCATCATCCACAGAGAGAGAGAGAGAGAGAGAGATTGTGCATACCGGTATCGTCTTGGGTCCGAGGAAGCCGTTGATGAAGACGGCGCTGGCGGAGGACAGCGCAACTCCGCACCCTATCGCGCGGAACCCTGCAAGGCAACAGTCCACAAACAAATAAACACCCTTACTAATTATCAATCATCAGGGTCACATACTCACATGCCGGTCTCACAGAAGATTTCCAGTCTCTGATCCAAGAAAATTAGGTCGTACGCACTGGCATAGCAGTACGCACGCAGCACAAAAAAAAATGCGGGCGCACAGAGACGAACAGAAGGAAATTTCCCGGCCTGCCGTACGCTCAGTGCTAGCAACGCGAACGTTTGCCCGAGGCGAATATTAATAAGTTGTTTGAGAAAGATTGTTTCGATAAATTATTTTAGAATAGAGATAAACATTATCTTAATTATTTATTGAATTGAAAGGAACAACCAGTAAATATCTCGACGAGATAGAGATATAGGTGGTCGTTCACCTTCGTAGGTCTCGGATGGGTAGATGACGCCGTCCTTGTTCCTGTCGAAGAAGGCCACGTGCCTCTGCAGCGGCGTCATCTCGGAGCTGTACACCTCCGCCATGGACTCGCTGCTGCTCCCTAATAGCAACGCATGGAGTAGAGTAAGCACCGTGGCTACAGGCACCAAATATTTGCCGCGGAGCGCGTGCAGAGCCATGGTGGATGTGGATATTTTCTTGCTTGCTTCTTGGGGGAACTAGGGGACTCACCTGCGGTGTCGGCGGATTTGGCGGCCATGGAGATCGACGAGGAGAGAGAGAGAAAAAAAAAGTTGCACAGAGAGAGGGAGAGACAGAGATGATGCGAAGCTGGCGGGGAGAGGGAAAGGAGAGGGGACAGTTTGCGATGGCTTGTGGGTGGCGCGCTGGTATCCGGCGCGTGCGTGGGGTATATGTACTCGCGTGGCCTCGCCCGAAATACCTAACGCAGCAGCGTTTTTTCCGTAGTTTCGCACGTACGTCATGTCCGCTTGCTTTTCTCTAAACGCAGGGGATTCACATCGCGCGCGGCATTGCAAGTTTGCAATTTGCAACACCTCGTGCGACGTCGCCCGTGACGCATATCTCGGTGTGTGAACGCCGGCTCTTGCATGCGCTGCTATAGTGCTATATATGAAATAAAAAAGGTTGTGCAGCATCTCGCGACGCGTGTTGTCCGATCGAAGTTTCTTTGCAGTGTCGGGCAAGCGAGACCTCTGCCCGGCTGGTAGCTCACGGGCGGATCGTGCGTGCGTGCTTTGTGACGGCCAGGGATTCGAGGAAGGAACTCGGGCGGCGGCAAATGAGCTATAGGTTACGTTTTTTTAAGTTATAACTGATAATTTTTTATACTATTATGAGTAATTGTACGAACAAACAGAACGTTAATATACCAATAATTCGTTTTAAAATTTTAAAACTATCCTGATAAGTTATCTAAAGAATAAGATAAAGAACCATCTCATTTATCTGTGCAAAAAAAATTTAAGGCACGAGCTTAAAAAAACTCGTCCATGCCCTACAGTAATCAGCACTAGCGTATGATGTAAATGCTAATGTTGGCAAGCCAGGCACTGCCTTTTGGCGATATCTATGTGGTGGGCGTCCACGGCCTATCACTCCATCGTAGGGTTGGCAACGGGGCCCCATTCCCCGTTCCCGTCGGGGAATTCCCCTATTAGGGGGATGGGGATGGGGGATTTTGCTCCCCGCGGGGAGGGATTTGGGGGGATCTACCCCCCATCGGGTGCAGCGGGGGCGGGGGCGTTCCCCTATTCCCCGTCCCCGTTCCCCGTTCGGGGCCCCGATTAGAGTATGACATGTGGGCCCATATATGTAGTATATAACGTTTTGAGAAATTCCCAGCCCAAACCCTAGAAACATTTCCCCCAGGCTCCAACCCAATCCACACCCGCACTGACCACAGGTGGCGGTGGCGGCGCTAACCCTAGCTACTGCTGCTCTGCCTCGCGTCCTCGCCTGTCACCTCCGGCACTCCGGCCCAGCCACCCAGGCGGCGGCCGCCGACGAACATCTCCGCACCCCCAGGCCCCAGCCCCTCGAACCTTGGCGACGGCGGCGCGGAAGCCCCAGGCGGCGGCGGCGGTGCGGAGGCTACAGGCGGCGGCGTGCCTTCCTTCCCGACTCCCGAGTGGCCGGGGGGCAGGGAGCCACTCCCCGCCGGGGAATGGCCCCGTTGCCATTCCTACTCCATCGCCGTCCCACGGAGCACCCCGTCTTGCTCTGTGATGCATATCATCTGAAGACACACATACGCTGTCCCTCTGCACTTGCTAGATCTCAGCTGTCCGATCTGCAATTGAATACTCCAGATTGATTGCTACAATGTATAGGCTACAGTACATCGGTGTAGAAAATATGCTATGGTTGATACAGTAGAATCACCGTGGCAACATGTTCTTTCATGTTGCGGCTAATAATTTTGTCTGCAGTTAATGGCGTAACGACATGTTTTTTATGCTACAATTAATATTCTGTCTGTGGATAATAGCTTTTGTCTATATTTTTTGAGACTTTAGCGGACGGCGAAGACGCTAACGTATATGGCATACATGATTTTGAGCTCAAAAAATTATTTAAAGTGAACTGATAATTTTTTATACTATTATGAGCATTTGTACGAACAAACAAAACGTTAATATACCAATAATTCATTTTAAAATTTTAAAACTATCCTGATAAGTTATCTAAAGAATAAGATAAAGAACCATCTCATTTATCTGTGCAAAAAAAGTTTAAGGCACGAGCTTAAAAAACTCGTCCATGCCCTACAGTAATCAGCACTAGCGTATGATGTAAATGCTAATGTTGGCAAGCCAGGCACTGCCTTTTGGCGATATCTATGTGGTGGGCGTCTGCGGCCTATCACTCCATCATAGGGTTGGCAACGGGGCCCCATTCCCCGTTCCCCGTCGGGGAATTCCCCTATTAGGGGGACGGGGATGGGGGGATTTTGCTCCCCGCGGGGAGGGATTTGGGGGGATCTACTCCCCATCGGGTGCAGCGGGGGCAGGGGCGTTCCCCTATTCCCCGTCCCCGTTCCCCGTTCGGGGCCCCGATTAGAGTATGACATGTGGGCCCATATATGTAGTATATAACGTTTTGAGAAATTCCCAGCCCAAACCCTAGAAACATTTCCCCCAGGCTCCAACCCAATCCACACCCGCACTGACCACAGGCGGCAGTGGCGGCGCTAACCCTAGCTGCTGCTGCTCTGCCTCGCGTCCTCGCCTGTCACCTCCGGCCTCCGGCAGTCCGGCCCAGCCACCCAGGCGGCCGCCGACGAACATCTCCGCACCCCCGGGCCCCAGCCCCTCGAAGCTTGGCGACGGCGGCGCGGAAGCCCCAGGCGGCGGCGGTGCGGAGGCTACAAGCGGCGGCGGCACAGAGGTCCAGGCGGCGGCGCGGAGGCTACAGGCGGCGGAGGCTACAGGCGCAGAAGCTACAGGCGGCGGCGGCACAGAGGCGGCGGCGCGGAGACTACAGGCGGCGGAGGCTACAGGCGCGGAAGCTACAGGCGGCGGTGGCACAGAGGCGGCGGCGCGGAGGCTACAGGCGGCGACGTGCCTTCCTTCCCGACTCCCGAGTGACCGAGGTCCAAGGTGAAGGTACTCCCGACTTCCCGAGTGGCCGAGTGCCCGAGTATCCCAGATCTGCAATGTCATCTCATGTTGTTCGTATCCCAGATCTCCAAATTGCTTTGGATCTGTTCATGTTGTTTGTAGATAATTGATTTAGTGTTATTTATATGTTGAACATCCCAGATTTGCAATGTCATCTCCTAATAATGGAAGTAGTAGCCAAGAACTAGCAACCTTAGCTGTAACTAGCTCCGAGCAGCAGTCTGCCTCACAGCAACAGTCTGTTAATGACTCTGCATATCCAATAGAAGTGGATGATGAAGAGGTGAATGAAGAGGAAGAGGAAGATGAAGATGGTAATGTTGGATCGAAGAGGAAGCTAAATTCATGGGTCAGGCTATGTTGGATATTTTGTCTAGCTAAGTTGCTTGTGTGGATCTCCTTATCTAATCTCCAGAGTCCAAAGAAAGAAGAAAAGTTCTACTTGTAGAGAACATCCAAATCGAAAAGCTGCTGGGAAGAATGTTCATTCTGCCAGGAGCATATCTACAAATAATAGCAGACCATTATCTGCAGATGATATCCAAAAAGCAAAGATGCACTCCATGTTCATGCAGGAGAAGTATGGCAAGGTTGACACAGGCAAAGTGATTGATAAAACACATATAACAGAAAATAAAAAATCATCTGGTTTACTTTTGGAGGATGTTTCCTATGGCAAGCAGCAGGCTTCGGTAATTTCATGAGTTACTGCACTTTTATTTTGGCAAATACTTCAATCTCTTGACGCTTATGTGTGTCTAATGCTAAATACGTTTTATTATGGCAAGCAGCAGGTTGTTTGTTTATCAAATACGTTGTATATGTGATTTTCCATGCCATACTTCAATCTCTTGACGCTTTTGTGTGTCTGATGCTAAAGATAATTCTTTCTTTCATTAACTTCAGTTTTGGAGGTGTTGCTAGCTACCACCTGCATATGTTTTCTCGGGGAATTTTACCCCATCGGGGACCGGATCCCCGACGGGGGCCGGGGACGGGGAGCGCGGGAAAATTCCCTGGCGGGGGGCGGGGGCGGGGAGCCACTCCCCGCCGGGGAATAGCCCCGTTGCCATTCCTACTCCATCGCCGTCCCACGGAGCACCCCGTCTTGCTCTGTGATGCATATCATCTGAAGACACACATACGCTGTCCCTCTGCATTTGCTAGATCTCAGCTGTCCGATCTGCAATTGAATACTCCAGATTGATTGCTACTATGTATAGGCTACAGTACATCGGCGTAGAAAATATGCTATGGTTGATACAGTAGAATCACCGTGGCAACATGTTCTTTCATGTTGCGGCTAATAATTTTGTCTGCAGTTAATGGCGTAACGACATGTTTTTTATGCTACAATTAATATTCTGTCTGTGGATAATAGCTTTTGTCTATATTTTTTGAGACGTTAGCGGACGGCGAAGACGCTAACGTATATGGCATACATGATTTTGAGCTCAAAAAATTATTTAAAGTGAACTGATAATTTTTTATACTATTATGAGCATTTGTACGAACAAACAGAACGTTAATATACCAATAATTCGTTTTAAAATTTTAAAACTATCCTGATAAGTTATCTAAAGAATAAGATAAAGAACCATCTCATTTATCTGTGCAAAAAAAGTTTAAGGCACGAGCTTAAAAAACTCGTCCATGCCCTACAGTAATCAGCACTAGCGTATGATGTAAATGCTAATGTTGGCAAGCCAGGCACTGCCTTTTGGCGATATCTATGTGGTGGGCGTCTGCGGCCTATCACTCCATCATAGGGTTGGCAACGGGGCCCCATTCCCCGTTCCCCGTCGGGGAATTCCCCTATTAGGGGGACGGGGATGGGGGGATTTTGCTCCCCGCGGGGAGGGATTTGGGGGGATCTACTCCCCATCGGGTGCAGCGGGGGCAGGGGCGTTCCCCTATTCCCCGTCCCCGTTCCCCGTTCGGGGCCCCGATTAGAGTATGACATGTGGGCCCATATATGTAGTATATAACGTTTTGAGAAATTCCCAGCCCAAACCCTAGAAACATTTCCCCCAGGCTCCAACCCAATCCACACCCGCACTGACCACAGGCGGCAGTGGCGGCGCTAACCCTAGCTGCTGCTGCTCTGCCTCGCGTCCTCGCCTGTCACCTCCGGCCTCCGGCAGTCCGGCCCAGCCACCCAGGCGGCCGCCGACGAACATCTCCGCACCCCCGGGCCCCAGCCCCTCGAAGCTTGGCGACGGCGGCGCGGAAGCCCCAGGCGGCGGTGCGGAGGCTACAAGTGGCGGCGGCACAGAGGTCCAGGCGGCGGCGCGGAGGCTACAGGCGGCGGAGGCTACAGGCGCGGAAGCTACAGGCGGCGGCGGCACAGAGGCGGCGGTGCGGAGGCTACAGGCGGCGGAGGCTACAGGCGCGGAAGCTACAGGCGGCGGTGGCAGAGAGGCG
Organism: Dendrocalamus latiflorus; assembly: GCA_017311315.1. Classification (NCBI taxonomy): domain Eukaryota; kingdom Viridiplantae; phylum Streptophyta; class Magnoliopsida; order Poales; family Poaceae; genus Dendrocalamus; species Dendrocalamus latiflorus. The sequence continues at coordinate 22,320,784 of CM029631.1, forward strand.
GCGGCGCGGAGGCTACAGGCGGCGACGTGCCTTCCTTCCCGACTCCCGAGTGGCCGAGGTCCAAGGTGAAGGTACTCCCGACTTCCCGAGTGGCCGAGTGCCCGAGTATCCCAGATCTGCAATGTCATCTCATGTTGTTTGTATCCCAGATCTCCAAATTGCTTTGGATCTGTTCATGTTGTTTGTAGATAATTGATTTAGTGTTATTTATATGTTGAACATCCCAGATTTGCAATGTCATCTCCTAATAATGGAAGTAGTAGCCAAGAACTAGCAACCTTAGCTGTAACTAGCTCCGAGCAGCAGTCTGCCTCACAGCAACAGTCTGTTAATGACTCTGCATATCCAATAGAAGTGGATGATGAAGAGGTGAATGAAGAGGAAGAGGAAGATGAAGATGGTAATGTTGGATCGAAGAGGAAGCTAAATTCATAGGTCAGGCTATGTTGGATATTTTGTCTAGCTAAGTTGCTTGTGTGGATCTCCTTATCTAATCTCCAGAGTCCAAAGAAAGAAGAAAAGTTCTACTTGTAGAGAACATCCAAATCGGAAAGCTGCTGGGAAGAATGTTCATTCTGCCAGGAGCATATCTACAAATAATAGCAGACCATTATCTGCAGATGATATCCAAAAAGCAAAGATGCACTCCATGTTCATGCAGGAGAAGTATGGCAAGGTTGACACAGGCAAAGTGATTGATAAAACACATATAACAGAAAATAAAAAATCATCTGGTTTACTTTTGGAGGATGTTTCCTATGGCAAGCAGCAGGCTTCGGTAATTTCATGAGTTACTGCACTTTTATTTTGGCAAATACTTCAATCTCTTGACGCTTATGTGTGTCTAATGCTAAATACGTTTTATTATGGCAAGCAGCAGGTTGTTTGTTTATCAAATACGTTGTATATGTGATTTTCCATGCCATACTTCAATCTCTTGACGCTTTTGTGTGTCTGATGCTAAAGATAATTCTTTCTTTCATTAACTTCAGTTTTGGAGGTGTTGCTAGCTACCATCTGCATATGTTTTCTCGGGGAATTTTACCCCATCGGGGACCGGATCCCCGACGGGGGCCGGGGACGGGGAAATTGTGTCCCCGCGACCAGGGACGGGGAGCGGGGAAAAATTCCCTGGCGGGGGGCGTGGGCGGGGAGCCACTCCCCGCCGGGGAATGGCCCCGTTGCCATTCCTACTCCATCGCCGTCCCACGGAGCACCCCGTCTTGCTCTGTGATGCATATCATCTGAAGACACACATACGCTGTCCCTCTGCACTTGCTAGATCTCAGCTGTCCGATCTGCAATTGAATACTCCAGATTGATTGCTACAATGTATAGGCTACAGTACATCGGCGTAGAAAATATGCTATGGTTGATACAGTAGAATCACCGTGGCAACATGTTCTTTCATGTTGGGGCTAATAATTTTGTCTGCAGTTAATGGCGTAACGACATGTTTTTTATGCTACAATTAATATTCTGTCTGTGGATAATAGCTTTTGTCTATATTTTTTGAGACGTTAGCGGACGGCGAAGACGCTAACGTATATGACATACATGATTTTGAGCTCAAAAAATTATTTAAAAATTCGTTTCATAAAATTATTTTGTTTATTTTGACTTTTGAGATAAACGTAAAGTGAACTGCCTTCGCCGACTCAATTCCTTGTGTGATTAGATACGATTCCCACCCTCTGTGGCCTTCGGTGTTGCCATCCGTGGACCTTCTGCCGCTCCTCTTCGCCACAGCTCCATCCGTCGCCGCCACCCCCACCAAAACCAACATCACCCACTACATGTTGGCAATTCCGCGCCCAACGAATGAAGGCCTCGTCGCCTAGCTGCCCTGCTGCCCACCACCAACCTCTGTAGACAGTGACAGATCGTGGGGAAAAAAACCAGAGGGGGCCAACAGCTCAGTGGCAATCAACTGATCACACGATTTCTCGTGTAATCAAGCCTCCAAAACACTAATCCAAACACGTATCATAAGATGGGAAGTTTGGATCAAGGTTCTACCGGTGGGTTGAATAGATCGACCGAGAACTCATGAGCGAACATGTTCTTTTTCTCTCTAAAAATTCTTCCCTTTCTTCCCTGGGGCAGCACATAGCTGTAGCTTGGACCTATTTCTCCTCCATGGAAGCATAAGAGCTTTCTACTCTTCTTCCACTTTTCGTTCTCTTCTTTCCCTTTCCTCTCTTCCCATCTCTGCCTCCTCCCCATGGCTCCACGGCAGCAGCTGCTATTGCCTCATGATGCAGCAACACACGCGGGAGGGAGAGGGGTGTTGTGCAGCAGTGAAGGGGACCCAGAGCCCAGTTTGGCCTCCATGAGGCTCCGCCACTGACTGCGGATCTAAACCCATCTCCCCCTTTTACTGATTCTGTCCGAGTTAAGTTCTTGGATATGTTTTCCATGTGTCTATGTAACCTGTGGCGCGTTTAAAATATATGATTCCAATACAGGGGTCAGGAATAGAAGAACAACCAACCGCAATAAGAATTAATGATATGCACATCGGATTGAATCCACATAAATTCTCAAACATACGTACGAGCGGAGTTGGAAAGACTCTCTTCGCTTCCTTTCTTTTCAGCTTTATAACATATAATTTATTTCAAACAAATAAAAAACGACTTATTCATTGAATTACTGTTTTTTCAAAATAACTTACCAACGTTTGATTCGTTCACATAAATATTTATACTAAGACTAAAAGCTATTAGTCACAATCGAAAAAGTACCCATTCAAATCCTTTCTTCCACAGAATCACAGACATCCCCTGACGTGACCTGAGACCGCGGACGCGCCTCGCAAGTCGCAACATCACCTCACCCCACGGTCCCCAGGTGCGAGAAAATATCTTGGAAGGGATCGATCGATCGATCGCCCCGCCCCGCCCCGCGCGCGCCGGACCCCGACAGCAGCTGCCACCCGTGCACGACGCGGCCGCGAACCGATGGAGCGCGGAGGAGGGCCAGGGGAAAAGACCACACCACCGCGGTACAACGCGCGCGCTCGCGAGATGCGACGGCTAGCTATCGTAGACTCTAGCCTCTAGCCACCCGGCCCTGCGTCGACTTCGATCGCGCCTGATGTGAAACAAAGATTCCGAGTGGCGACGCACGAAATTGGGGATAAGAGTAAGACCGTGTCGTCGTCGTCTTCCTCGCGACCACGACCGCGCGGAGACGGGCACTCATCCTCTGCCTCCCGTGCCGATCAAGAGGCACGTAAGAGAGCTAGCTGCCGCGCCTCGTCACAAACCGCTCGGACGAGAGTGCGTGTGAATCATTTCAGGACGCTCGATCGATATTCCTCACGTGGATGGACGGAAAGCTACTCGTTAAATATCTTGGTATGTTTAATGTGTCGGTTTTTCTGGGGTGCTTCTTGACCTGAGCCGTTGATTTTCTTTAAGCAGACGGCTCGCATGGATATGCAACAAATCAATGTCCAAGACACTTACGCCACGGGGTCTATCCCGATTCCCGAATCAAATGATTTCTCCCTGTATGAATGATTGTCACAACTGACGTGGACTAGTCGAACTTTACTAGCAAAAAATAATCTCCGAAATTAGTAACACGAAAATAATACCATTAGTGATGAGGATATAATAATTCTCAAATTATTACGTCATTATATTATCTTAGTATACCTCTTATCGACAAGGGAAAAATTTTACAGGGTAGTTGTAAGTCTTTCTACGATCACTCCCTAGTCATAAGTTCTTCTACGACCACATAGTCGTAGGTTCTCTTACAACCACGTAGTCGTAAGTTCTTCTATGACTACATAGTCATAAGTTGTCTTATGATTACCTTGTGGTCGTGGACCTTCCTGCGACTAGTTTATCTCCAACTAGTTTGTCTTCGATGACTTCCTACATCGTGAGTTTGTCTGACAAGACGGTTAGAACATGCGCTTATTCTTAATATCGCACATAATTTCTCTTTAACAATGACTGTCGCACGACGAACAGGCCATCGCGTCTCTCTGACAATAATTCCTATCGGACGGTTATCACTCAAAACATTAAGGCGTCTTTTGGCGCCAGGCAATAGCCGCCGCTTTACCAACTATATAAATGTTGATGTCGGAGAGGAAAAGAGAGGAGGAATCCAAGTTAGATATAGTGCAAGGTATTTTGCACTACACTCTTGATTGTAAGCAATTCTCTGAGCAATAGCCATACAGAAAGTATGGTTATTATTCTCTCAGGAGAAGGCTTGAACCTGTATAAAAATCCCCGTGTCTCTACTCTGCATAATTGTCAATCCTGTCTTCTGAAAGATTTTCCGAATCCAATAAATTATACGTAAGATCGGTATTAAAACAACAAAAGTTAGATTTGTCGGAACCAAACAATATAACAAACAAGGCGTGCATGCTAGCAAATGCCAAACGGGGTGCTTCAAAAGAAGCGGTTACAGGCTCCTATCACTCAACCGTGGCCACATGCCACATTTCTAAGGGAGATTCAATTTTTTGCCACTCTTAAGATTGACATCGAGACTCTGTCACTTACATGTGGGGTCACCTGAGTCACTGATAATGGGCCCGGGTGGCAAATCTGTTGCCACTCGAGTCGTAAGGGTGGCAAATAAATAAAATTTCCCATTTCCAAAGTACAGTAAAATCATAGTTGGGTATAGGAATCGACAGGTATGGCGAACCGATCGAGCCGGCCATTCTGGCAATTAGCTTTGCTTCACGCAGAACTATTGGGAGGCCAAAGCTTTCTGGACGGAAGGTGCAAGTCTTTAAACCTTTTTGTGGCCTTGCAAGCCAATTTCCCAAGTTCGACAAATTCCCCGGATTGCACTCCACTCCAAATTGCATGTTGTAAATTGTACAGATACGTTCGAGTGATCGAGTCTTGAAAAGTTAGTTCGCTTCATGCCTTTGTTAAGATCAGAAGACGGCCATTTTATTTTATCTTCTCTAGTTGCTCAAGCAAATCGCCAATCACACGCACCTATGTACCAACATGCATGTGATGCCCAATCTGCAAGAAAAAAAATGCCTCTGCTGATTATATAGTTTTATTATAGTGCTTGGTACCGTCGAGATAACTCACTATATTCCGCTAACTAATGTAATTATGCATTGTATTAGTAACAATCACATATTTGTCTCCAACCCCGTGCTTAGCAGCCTCACAACTTGGCTTCTTGTGCGTGAATGGTCTCCCTGACCAAGAGCATCCACATTAGCTGAACATTTCCGCGCTCTAATATGTTGGCATTCTTGATTGTTAGAACTTAGAAAAATCAATGTTAAAATTTTCAATGGTTACCTGATTTGTTAACCAATTGTTGGCCATCGTGGAACTGGTAGTTCAAAAGAAATGCAGTTCACGATCAATCATCTTTTAATCACGCGACTACAATTAGTAGGCACAGCCAATGCACTTTAGTGACCAGATTTGTTCAATACTAAATTCTGGACATAAAAAACTTAATCCATGGCGCCTGAATTGAAGAGGAATATATATATACCATGTTAGCAGCCATTTGGCTAGCGATGACAGTCAACATAAGCAGGCTACAGCCAATGAGAATCAATCTGTTCTAGCAAAGTTGCAATTCTGAAATTTCTTTTAAAAAATGTTGTATTGCAATTACAACAATGTGCAAAATGTTCTTGTTGGAAAGCACCATTACACTAAATATCACGAATTCTCCTTTTTCTCTGTCCAGTTTGATGACAGACGCATCAAAGTCAACAAACCATAAACTGAGACCTGTTCCATGTATAGCTGTTTCCTATCTGCTCTTTGTTTTTTAAAGACCTGATCTGATTGGCTTAGAGCAAGTTTAATAGAAGAGGTGGCTGCCACCTCTAGGATTAGCCAAATAAGCAAAAAGAGTACAAGTGGCTCATGGTGGAGGTAGCTAATACAATAAGTTGAGTAGAGGTTACCTCTACTAAAGCACTCAAATATTTAATACTTGCATAAATATATCAGGGGCCACCTCTTGCATGAGGGGCAGCTTGCCTCTCTCTCCTCGTATGATGTGCTAAAGGTCACCTCTTGCATGAGGGGCAGCTTGCCTCTCTCTCCTCGTTTCTCTCTCTTCCACTTAGGATTGTGTTGACGTGGATTTCGCTAGAGGCGACCTAGTCAGCATTATTGTACTTGCTCTTATCTCTACTACTTCAAAACATGAATTGGTGTTTGTTGGTATATTCTCTCTCAGCTCTCCTCGGCCGTCCATTCTAACCACGAATGATCTGGGCCACCCTTTCCTACTTCCACAACCAACCCACAAAGCAATCCCATGTTTCCTTCGAAAACGAAAGACAACCGGCTTCTCACCCCAACCACACGACCGCACGTTACCTAACCTTCCCCATACCCTTGCCTTCCCTAACTGCCGCATGCCAAATCCCTCCCTCCACACATAACCTGCCTCCTCCCCGTCCTCCAAGCCGCTCCTCCTTTGCCCCGCTCGCCTCCTCCTACACCACCATCCGCCATCGTCACCAACTGTCGCTGCGCACACACCTGGCCCCGCACACACCACTGCAAGCCCTCCTCTGACACGGGCTACTCCTTTTCCAGCGACGGCCCCTTCAGCCCTAGCCATAGAGAAAGCAGCGGCGGGTGGAACCACCTCCTCCGCCCGCTCGCCTCCTCCTCCACCACCATCTGCCGCCCCTCATCCTCTGCCACCGCCATCGGCTGCCGCCATGTGCATACCCGCCCCCGCACGCGCCGCTTCAAGCCCCCTCTGACGTGGGTGACTCCTTCTCCGGCAACGACCCATTCAACCCCAACCGTAGGGAAAGTGGCGGCGGGTGGAACCACGGCTTCGTGCTCCTCCAGGTCCAAATCTACATCTCCACCCGGGGCCGATAGCCGAGTACAACGCGCGAAAACCGATCAAGACTGTGGCGAAGCTCTTCGACAAGATGGAGGAGTACGCCAGAGCGGAAGAGGACGCGCGGCGGCGACACGGCGATGACTCCGACACCAATCAGGCGGAGGGCTCGGTGAAGAACAACGGTTCGCCGAAGGATGGCTCCTCGAAAGGTAAATGTAAGCAAGAGCCATCGAAGGACGACTCCGACTGCAAGGATACCCAGCACAAAGACTCAACGGGCGACAAGCCCAGGCGCGACCAACGCAAATCTCGAAAACCTCGCTACGTCTTCGACATCGAAGGTGGCTCCGAAGATAACGCGCCCGCAGGTCTTGGCGGCAGAGGACGCCGTGGCCGGGGACGGGGGCACGGGCGAGGTCGCAACGATAGAACCCGCGGGGAGTATGACGACCAGCACCATGGGTAGTGGTGCGAGGTACACGGTCGGGGCAGCCACGACACGCGTGCGTGCACTACTATCGCAGCACTCCAGCAGAGCGTCGCCAGAGACAGAAACCCCGAGGCCCGTCCTCCCGTCGTGGCTCACGTCCAACACCCCCAGGATCAAGGGACGCAACCCTACGAAGGCCCCCTGCGGATTCAGGCCCATGTACAGCAACCTCGGGAGGGCCTCCTACAGCTGCAAGCCCCGGAGGGAGCCTAGCGTAGGGTCATAAACGTCATCTCCGGGGGATCCTCGTTGGAGTTCGCCTCGACGCGACAGCGGAAGGCCCATGCGAGGAGGTTGCACCATGTCGCGGCATACCCAGCGCAAGCACCACCGGAATGGGTGCAACACAAAATCACCTTCACGTCCGCTGATGCTGAGGGCGTGCAATTCCACCACCAAGATCCCCTGGTCGTCCAGGTCGTCATCGCAGGCTGCGACGTTAGGCGTGTCTTGGTCGATGGAGGAAGCTCCGCGAACATCTTGTTCGCAGCGGCCTTCGATCAGATGGGGATCCCCCGAAGTCGATTGGGCCCTTCGGGAATCCCAATGCAAGGCTTCGGAGGCCAGCTCCTGCGGGCATTGGGCCAAATATGCCTCCAAGTCTCCTTCAGTCGAGACGATAATGTGAGGAGTGAGGACGCTACTTTCGACGTTGTCGACATTTCGTACCCCTACAATGCTATGTTGGGGTGGCCGACCTTAAACTCTCTCGGGGCAGTCCCACACCACGGCTTCCTGTGCATGAAGCTCCCTGGACCGCGGGCCATCATCACCGTCCACGGCAACCAGGATATGGCTCGGCGCATAGAGCTCGGCACCGGAGGCCCGCACCGCGAGGCTCAATGGAGTGCTTAGGCCGGGTGTGCAAGCGCGAGGATCGCGAGAATCCTTGGCGGTTCCAGAAGGCACCTCGCCAAACTCCCGCGCGGATCGCTTCAGCAGAAGTGGCTCCCACCATGCCCCGCCTCGTCATCGGGCAACGACAGTTGCAGCCGTTTTCGTCTTTAAGCGGTCAGTGGTCAGTACCTTACCTTTTGTAATCGCTCACCCGCGCAAACGGGAATTTAATAAAGTTCACCGTTTGCAAAAATTTATCTTGTTTCCTGCAAAAGCGCGCGAAGGTTTACCTTCGTGCGCACAAAAACACGAGTTCACGCGCGCACTCTCCGTGAAAAACACGGGCATGAGCATAAACAAAGACACGCGTTCGCGCGCGCGCACTCTCTGTGAAAAAACACGGGCATGAGTAAACAAAGACACGCGTTCGCGCACTCTCTGTGAAAAAACACGGGCATGAGTATAAACAAAGACACGCGTTCGCGCGCGCACTCTTTGTGAAAAAACACAGGTATGAGTATAAACAAAGACACGCGTTTGCGCGCGCACTCTCTGTGAAAAACACGGGTATGAGTATAAACAAAGACGCGTGGAGGACGCCTCCGCGCGCACTCTACGGAGTATAAATAAGACGTAGCGTCGAGGTCCGCCTCCGCACTCAATTTCACCGCTCGCAACGCGCGGAGGCTTGCCTCCGCGCGCAGTCTACGGACTCTAAATAAGACGTAGCGTCGAGATCCGCCTCCGCATGCAATTTCACTGCCCGCAACGCGCGGAGGCTTGCCTCCGCGCGCAATCTACGGACTCTAAATAAGACGTAGCGCCGAGGTCCGCCTCCGCATGCACTCTACGGAGTATAAATAAGACGCGGATGTTGTCCCTACGCACTCTACTGAGTATAAAGAAGACGCGGATGCTCCCGTGCACGCATAATTATTATCCCTATGCGTACTCTCCGAAGTATAAATAAGGCGTGGTTGATAGTCCCACGCACTCTACGGAGTATAAATAAGACACGGATATTGTCCCTGCGCACTCTACTGAGTATAAACAAGTCGCGGATGCTCCCGCGCACGCATAGGTATTATCCCTATGCGTACTCTCCGGAGTATAAATAAGGCGTGGTTGATAGTCCCACGCACTCTACGGAGTATAAATAAGACGCGGACGTTTCCGCGCACGCATAGATATTATCCCTGTGAGTACTCTCTGGAGTAAAAATAACGCGTGGTTGACGCTTCCTGCACCTTGAGTCTTGATAAGACGCACTAGCAGAAGCTCGCCTCCGCATGCACCTCGCAGCGATCGCGCAAAAGGCAGCAGAGGCTCGCCTCCGCCTGCACCTCGCAGTGTTTGCACGAGACGTAGTCGAGGCTTGCCTCCGCATGCGTGTCGTAAAGTCGACACGAGACGCAGCGGCAACTTACACTCGCGAGTATCACACGGAGCACCGACAAGCCTTAACAGAGGCTAGCCGCGACGCCAGCTCCGCTGCCACCACTTCGAAGGGTACGGGACGGAGCGCTCGCGCGTCTACCTCGACTAAGGAAAGGCGCCAGCTCTGCTACCACCACCTCGAAGGGTAGGGGACGGAGCGCTCGCGCGTCTACCTCGACTAAGGCGCCAGCTCCGCTGCCACCACCTCGAAGGGTAGGGGACAGAGCGCTCGCGCGTCTACCTTGACTAAGGCGCCAGCTCCGCTGCCGCCACCTCGAAGAATAGAGGACGGAGCACGCGCGTCTGCCTCGACTAAGGCGCTAGCTCCGCTGCCACCACCTCGAAGGAAAGAGGACGGAGCGCTCGCGCGTCTACCTCGACTAAGGCGCCAGCTCCGCTGCCACCACCTCGAAGGGTAGGGGACGGAGCACTCGCGCATCTACCTCGACTAAGGCGCCAGCTCCGCTGCCACCACCTCAAAGGGTAGGGGACGGAGCGCTCGCGCATCGACTTCGGCTAAACCCGGGTTGCAGCATACAAACGAGCGCGATGTAGTTTCCTGAATCTACCGCGGGACTGAATGGTCATAAACAAGGATGGAGACACGGGCGATATTTTTCAGCTAACACCCCCCACCTCCCATTTATATTCATCGGAGGATGCTTACAAAGGCATGCAATAAAAATGTACAAACAGCCTCGGGTGCTCGAGGCCGCTACTCGGCCAGCTCCTCCTTAATGCGCGTTCGCGCCGAGGCTTCACTCAAAGAAGCCCGGCCTGCCCAGAAGTCCAGCGACTCCTCGGCCCTCCGCCAGCGCTAAAGACGCCGTTGAGTCACAAGGTCAGAAACTAGCAGCCGGCCCCGTTCGGGTAGCTGCTCGGGACATGCGGGCACAAGTCAAAACCCCGGTGAGGCAACTTGTACTTTATTTATAAAAGGGGCTTGTGTTTTACAACGCACACCAACACACAGAGACTATAGCGTCACACCTGTGGGTTTGCGCTGCCCCCCGAGCCCTTGGGGCCACCCTCGCCGCGTCGCGGGACCTCATCCAGCCACAGGCCGAGGTCCCCCTCGTTGTACATACTGTTCCACAGCTCGACCTTCGCCGCAGCATCCCCAATGTATTCCCAGATTCTCTCGTGGAAAAATCGCACGGGGCGGCGGACAGCACGCACGGCATCAGACATCACCCTGGCCCCGGCCGGAATCTCCAAACGGGGATCAGCCAACTCGCTGACATGCTGGCAGCCCCGATGCCGCAAGAACGCGCATATCAGGCGCGAGGCCACGTAGGCGCAGTGGTTGCCGAAGGTCGTCGCAGAGTTGCGAGCGATGTTGGCCGCATCCCCGATCCGCCGGAGGGTCCGCGACAGCTCTTCGGGCCCGAAGGAGCGGGGCGGTACTTCAGCGATAAGATCTTCAAGGGCAACCTCCAGGGCCAGCATGGCATCCCACGCAGCCACCGAAGCGTCGCCAGAGTCCGGTCCCGCTCCGCTAGAGATGTAGCGAGCTCGGGCTTCTCCTTCTCTAGCGCGGCGATTTGCTGGAGTAAGCCATCTCGCTCCTCCGCAGCCTCTTGTCGCGCCGCTGCCGTGGCCGATAACCGCGCCGCCGCCATGAGCGCCTCGGCGTACGACTTCGTCCCCGCACATTCCGCTTCTAAGTGGCGGATGCGCTTGTCCTTGGCGGAGTATGTCCCCCTGGCTTCGAGCAGAGCCTCCTCGGCGACCCGTAATCGGTCCTCCAGCGCCCCCTTCTCGCGGGCGTGAGCCGCTTGCAACGTTTGGGCCAAGACGAGGGTCTGTACGACAAAGCGGTCAGCGAGTTTCTAAACGACCACGCATCGTCATAAGGTCAGATACTCACTCTCACTCCTGACACCTCCAGTGCGTCCCCAAGGCGCCCCGTTGTAGGATCAAGGATACCGACTAGAGGGGGGGTGAATAGGAGGTTTTTAGATTTTTCTTGTTCACTTAATTAATTCTTCACAATTTAAGTGACAATGAAGTAAAGCAATTAATCCTATGCAATTCTAGTTATCAACTTAGCTCTAAACAATCAAATGATCACAGTGAAGCAAATAAACAAGAGCAAGAGAGACAAGAGACACAACCGATATTTTACCGTGGTGATCGGAAACTTGCCTGTTTCCACTAGTCCACGTTGAGGTTAGCCCGAACAAATCGGACTGACTCCACGAATTTGAGTCGAAACACCTCGGTGACTAATGTAGCTCTTCCCCGCTCCGGGTAGGTGAGCTCCAACCTTCATAATCCGTCGGGCCTTCTCACAACCTTCTTGAGAAGATCACCGATTTCCCTTCTGCCCAACCGTCCAAGTGCAGGCAAGCACTAAGAGTAACAAATCTTGGGCTTTGCTTGAATGCGAACTAGTGCCAATTGGATTTGCAAATAAAAACTCTAGCACTAAATGCTCAACCACCTCACTTTGATGTGCAAAGGAAGAATTGAGGTGAAATGAATGCTCTAGGGCTTAAGAATTGTGCAATGAGTCTCTAATCTTAGCCCTTTGCAGTGGTGGGGGTATTTATAGCCTCCACCAACCAAACTAGCCGTTTGACACAATTTTCCGCAAAAATCAGGATGAGCGGTACTACCGCCTTGATGGGGCCGGTACTACCGCTCCCAAATCTTGCGTCAGAACGGCTCTGTCAGACGAGCACAGTGACCGTTGGATTTAGCGGCGCGGTACTACCGCCGTTGACATTTGCGGTACTACCGCTCTGGCCGACATCCGAAAGGTCCAGATTCTGGCGCTCTCTTGAAAAAATGATCCGCTCTGAGGTCGGATCTTCCGGAGGCCGAAAGTACCGCTGAATAGTGCGGTACTACCGCTCAGTGCGGTAGTACCGACGTTAAAACGGTCGGTACTTTCGTTTCCACACGACTTCAATTCGGTGCTCTCTGGAAAAATTGATCCGCTCTGAGGTCGGATCTTCCGCTCGCCGGCAGTACCGGCGTATTACACAGCGGTACTACCGCTCTTCCAGACAGAGCACAGAAAAAGGTATTTAAAGCAATTTAAATGAGTGCATGCTTCTAAACATGATCCAATTGGCACAAGAAATCTGTTTTCAAACTACTTGCCAAGATCCCTCTTTATGGTACGGTTATCTACCCTATAATCCGGTCCTCCACCATTCTCCTAAGACCGGTAAAATAAAAAGGGTCCTATTCTAAATGTACCTCTGTCTTGAACCAGCTTGGGTCTTCTTTTATGTTCTTTAGTTTGCATCTTGTCACCATCACATGGATTTGACCTTCGCATGCTCATACAAAACATTAGTCCCATATTCATATAAGTTGATTAATTACCAAAACTATTTTTAGGGGCCTAGATGCTTTCACCCGTCCCGTAGGTCGACAGCACCTGCTGGTCAATGCTTGCGGCCGCATCATCCGCGATCCCGCGCCACGCCCCCAACACCTCCGGGGGAGGGACGAAGTCCGCTATGCTCAGGTGCGCGGTGTTCGCGTCGCCAGTCTCGGAAGCATCGGGCACCCTTAAAGGAATGTCCCCGCATCCCGGAGATCGCCCGTCCTCGGGGATGAGTGCCGCTGCAAGGTGTACTAATTAGCCCTATGGGAACACTGCAAAGCTACGCCAAAGCATGCCAGGATAGCCTACCTTCGGTGGCAGGCTCGGACGGGTTAACATGGACGCCAGTCCCCTCGGACGAAGCTGGCCCTGGGGCCCGGGGCCCAACGCCGGCAGCCCCGCGCCCTGGCCGCTATGGCCTGCGAAGGGGCCGGAGGGACATTGGATATGGGGGCTTCGGTGTCAAAGTCGAGGTCCCACAAGCTCCCAACACGGGCTGCCACGGCGAACCCTCTCGAAGTTCGATGAGGGGGGATCGCAGGCGTGGCCGCTTCGCCTGGGGAGGAGGTGGGGCCCCCGCCTCGGTAGCCGCCGCAGAAGGCTCCAGAGTAGCAACACTCACGGGCGGGGGCCCCACCCTAGTAACCTCCGTGGGAGGCACCTCCGTCTCGGCCACCATTGTTGGCGGAGACCTCGTTCCAACGGCCCCCGCGGAGGGCAGCTCCGATACTGCCACCGCCGCGGGTGATGACTTCGCTCTGGTGCCGCCAGCAAACAGTAGCTCCACCTCCGCGACCGTCGAAGGCGGCGGGACTTCCCCCTCCCGGTCGTCCATGGCACACTCTCGGTCCCTGACACCGCCCTGAGACCTCTCGCCCCCGTCACCCATGCCCATCTTCAGGTCTGAATCGGCGTACTTCGCCAAATCAGACTCCGCGCCTGCCGCATCGATGGGGGCAACGGCAGCCGCCGCGCCGGCCGTAGTCGCGGAAGCCCGAGTCTTCCCGCAAGACGGCGCCTTCATCGTGATGTCGCAGCTGGCTCGGGGCCGGAGGGGCGCGTTCCGGCACGCGAATGCCCAGGGCCTCGCACACGCGGTTTATCCGCCCCAGCCCCGTCTCCGCGATGGCAGCTTGTAACATCCCAAATTTTTGCTAAAAAAATAATAAATAAATAATTGAAAATTAATTAAAATAAAATTAAAATAAGTATTTTTGTGCCTAAGTTTTAAATTTTGGATTTGCCCTGGAAATCTGTCTTTGAAAAGGCCTGATTTGAAAAGTATTTAAAAAAATAATATTAAATTATTTGATATTTTTATTTTATATAAAAATCTTATGTCAAATTAATTATCTGGATTTATTTGGCTCTTATTTGGTTCCCTGGTTTTTCTGGAGTTTAAAATTGTATTTATGAAATTAAAAAGTATTTTAAAGTATAAAATTAGTACCAACATTAGTTGGAAATATTTTTATTAAGTCCAAAATGTGTCCAGGAGGTTCTATGAATTTTTTCTGGAATTTTTGGAGTTAATTTATGTTTTTCTGAGGCTTAATGGAATTTCTAGGCTTTTCTGAAAATCCAAAATCAATTTCTAAAAATTCAAAATCCCCCTTCCCCCTCTGGCCGCCACGTGGACGGCCAGACTGTCGGCCGCGTCGCCTTCATCCGGCCGTCGCCTCCTCCCGCCTACCCCTCCTCCGCGCTCGCCACGTGGCTGGCCCCGAACCGCCCGATGCGCGCCTTGGCCCATCAGGCCCGTCCGCCCGTGCTTCACCCTCGGCCACCCGATCTCCCCATTCTCCCATCTCAGCCGCCCACGCCCTCTCTCTCTCTGCGCCCCCGGCCCCACTTGTCGGCGCCTTCCCTCCCTCTCTCTCCGCCGCTTGGGCCCGCCTGTCAGGGCTGCCTTCTTCCCCGCGCGCCCGCCCCCTTCTTCCCCGTGCGAGCGCCGCCGCCAGGCCGTTGGCCGCTCCGCCCTTCCCAGCCTCTCCCCCACCTCCCGCGTGCGCCGACCTCTCCCTAACCGCCCCGCGCCCACGCGCCCACCTTCCCCACCTTCTACGCGCCCCACCTCCCCTATCCTCCCGCAACCGCCGCGGCTCTTGCGCCACTCCGGCGAGCGATTCCTCCTGACTCCCCGCCCTCCGCCCCTATTTAAACCCCCGTCCGGAATCACCACACCCCGCCCCACCTCCCTCTACCCTCGCCTCTCTCTCCCCGGTGCCCGAGCAGCCCCGTAACGAGCTCACCCCGTGTGCTCACCGGCGAACTCCTCCGGCGAGGAATTGCGGCCGCCTCCGGAATCCTCGCGGTCCGCCGTCGCCTCCCTCGGCTTCCCCGTGCCTGTGTGCAGCTCCCCCGCCCCTCCGCTTGGCTCAAGCATCACCGGAGCTCCGCCGCGCTGTGAACCCGAGCGCCGCCGCCTCCTCCCTCGTCGCCGACCACCTCCCGGCCGCCCTCGGTAACCGCCGCCCCCACCACCACACTCCCCCGCGCCTCCTCTTCCTTTTGCGCCACTCGCCGCCGGCCGCCGCCTGCCGGAACGCCGGCGAGGTGCCGCTCCCGAGCCGCCTTCGGCCAGCTCGCCCGCGTCAGCCATGTGCCCACGTGGCAGACGACGTGGCGCCCGGTGGCCGCCACCTCGGCCTTGCCCGGCCCAGTCAGCGCCACCCGTGCGGCCACGCCACCTCAGCCGCCCCTCACTTCCGTGGACCTGGTCCATAGACCAGGGGCCCGCATGTCAGTATGATTTCCCTGGCTGACGCAATGCTGACGCCATATATCCCTTTTTCAGTAGAAAAATAATTCCAGAAATTCCTCTTTTTCATTTCTCTGAATTTAATCTTCCCGGAGCCCGTTCTTCTTCGTCCTAACTCCGATTTGGCCCATTCAAATTTCTAAATTCATCAAAAATTCCCCTCTATCCATTTCTAGCCTCAATTCAAATATTTGAGTTTAATTTGAATTTATTTGAATTTGGTGGGTTATTTTCACGTGTAGACTTCGACGATTCGGGAAATTTCTTCGATGAAGATTCAAGCCAAGTTGAAGAGCAAGGCAAGTCACCCTCCTTGATCATGTTGATCCCCAGTTTTCAAAATAAAATTATGTTGATTGAAATTATATTGCATGCATATTTTTATTCAACGTATTTCAATCCAGTTTTAAATTTAGTTATTGCCTACTTGTTAATCCCTCCTTTGAATTTGAAATCCTCAATACCTTGTCACCCTAGAATCAAATTCTAGTTAATACATTAGTGTTGGCTAGAGAGTTTATTCAAATGCTTAGCCCTGCGAAGTTATATTATTTGTTTTTGGGATATCTTTCACATAAAATGATGACCCTTTTTACATAAAATGATATGTACTCTTGACTTTGGTGAGTCAAGGAGGTTTATGAATTATTTTGAAAACAAAATATGAAACCTGGTTTAGACTTAGGCTGAAAGTGAGCGTGGTTGGTGCCATGTGAAGTCTCACTTGGGCGAGCGTGGTTAAGCCATGAGAAGTCTCGTCTAGGCTCAAGAGGGGGTCCCGGTCTGGTGGATTCCTTACTGGGGTGAAACCTTAGAGTTGGCTCGACCAGGTTGAAGGCTTTGCATTGTAAAGGCCTTGTCATGACTCCTTGTCGCACACCTAAGGAAGTGTGTAACTCACGTGGCACAAAAGGATGATCGTGTCTTGTGGGTAAAGCTGTACAACCTCTGCAGAGTGTATAATCTATCCTGGATAGCCGTGCCCACGGTCATGGGCATGCTGAGTAAAAGTTTTTCATGGATTAGACTTTGTTTTTCAAAAACGTTTTCGAAAACCTTGTGGATGGATGGAATATACGAGAGATGAAAACCTTGCGGATGGATGGAATCCGTGAGAGATTGAAATCTGGTGAATGGATGGAATTCATCAGAGTTGCGCAGTGAAAGCGTGTGGATGGATGGAATCCATACGTGAGCTTTTGGAAAAGATGGTCCGGGTGGGATGCCCGTGGATAGGTTGGTGTATGGTCGGAGCCTGCACTGACGGTATTATTTTCTATTACAAGTATTGTTTTTACTTATCGTATTAAATTCAGCAATTTCAATCTATTACTGTATTTCTTAAATGTTGTTTTATGCAAACTAACCCTATAAGCCTTCCATTGAAGCCTTTATCATTATGTTGCATTTTCCCGGGTAACTTGCGGAGTACAAGTTTGTACTCACATTGCTTTTTCCACACAGAGAAGGAAGACGTTGACTACGGTGAAGATCTGGACGAATAGGTCGCGTCTTACTGTCATTTGCCTGTGGGCAGGCTCAGTGGGCTTCTTCCGCTTCGGTTTTTCTTCCGCTGCTTATTACTTAATTTTGGCTTATGTGCCGTTGATGTAAACTTTGGGATTCATGCCCATATTCAGTTAATAAATGTCATTATGGTTGATATTTATCTTTGTTGTACGCTGTGTGCACTAGCTGGTCCTGGACTAGTGCGATTTACACAGAGGATCCAGGAGTCGTTGCTCCGAGTTACGACACAGCTGTACGCTGCTCGTGCTTCCTGGCCGTATATGGCCCAAGGAACATGCTTACCGCGCGTTCCGCGTCCTTCAAGCACATTCCTAGGCGAGGCAAGAAGCATGGTTAAACGCGATGCAGCGAGCACGAATGGAAAGGAGGACATGGCCGAGGCTTACGAAGGTCGGAGGGCGCTGGTAGCAAACAAACGGACGGGCGGACGTTGTCGTCCCGGAGTTTCCTGGCAATATGGCGCCACTCATAGGCGAGCGGCGCCACGCCGTACATAATGTACTCCTCGGCGAGGTCGCGCATGTTGAAGCGGGCAGTGACCCCCACGAGCCTTCGTGCCCTTCGCCTATCCTCAGGGCCGAGCGTTATGCTGGGCGTGGTGTTGAACGCCATCGGCTGGCCCGTACACTCGAGGCCGCTTCCGCTCGCCACACGGTGGTAGAACCACCGTCTTGTCCAGCCAAACTCCCATTTCGCTCGAGTCGAGTTCGCGGGGAAGAGCTTCCTGCACGGCGACCGCAGAATGAAGTTGACGCTGCCGAAGTTCGATAGCGTCACGTCCTTCCGCTCCTTCGGCTGGCACCGTGCATCGTGCAGATAGGCGAACATCGAGGCGCTGGGCCAGCACGCCTCCGAGCGCAAGGCCCAGCTATACACGGCAAGGCGAGCCAGCGCGTTCAGAGTCAGTTGTGCCAGCTCCAGCCCGAAGGTCCACAACATATTGCCAACGACCATCGCGGACGGGATGCGAAGCCCGGCTTCAAAGTAAGCAACAAAAACGATCGCCTCCGACTCCTCAGGTCGCGGTTCCGCCTTGTCATCAGCGGGTAGCCGCACCGCATGGCGATCCGTCAGCTTCACCTCTCGCAGCAGTGTACGGATCGTCTCCTCCGTCACGAGTGTCGGACCCAAGGCGCTGGAGTACGGGCCCTCCTTCCTCTCTGTCGCCACCCACCACTTGTTCGCCGCCGCCGGGTCGCGCCCCTCGAGCGTGTACTCCACTTCAAGAGGCGAGGACCACCGGCGGATGGCGTAGTCGCCGATCATTTGAGCACGCTCATCGCCGCGCGCCATCGTTACCCGGAAGTCAGATGACAGCGGAAGGGAAGAGCGGTGGCGAGAAAAATCAAAGCAAAGCAAGAGACGAGACGGACGATCAGAAAGCGTGTGGAGGAGGCGCAACGTGGTACCACGGGGGTATTTAAAAACCCCTCGCCTCCCGCACCGTCGGTAAGCGTAACCGGCGGACAACGAACCGCCCGCCTCCCCACGACCGAAGCCGAAGCGTCGCGACCGGAGCCGAAGCGTCGCGACCACCCAAGCGTGTCGAGCACGACCGCGGTCGTACAAAGACTTGTCAGCGAACGATGCGCCAATAGTGCCTTCCCGCGTGTCGGCTCCCACCAGGAGTAAATGCAGGTCACGCGACGCGGTGCAGCCCCCGGCACGTGTCGGTGCGATTCTCGAGACCAATCAGCCGCAACAGCTTTGACGAGGTCCCCATCCCGACAGCGAGGCCCTGGCATCGACTTCGGCTCCGTCCCCGCGAAAGGACACCTCGCTGGAACGCCACGAAGTCGAAAGTCACTAAAATTCCAGGAGTCATTAGAGCGCATTACCGGACCACGGAGCCGCAACCACCCCGCGCCTAGGGGAATCTGTGGCGCGAAGTCTGCCTCCGCTCCGACTTCGACAACGCAGCACAAAGAACCTGTGGTGGAGGATGGCCAGGCAACTAGCGGCCCCACCAAGATCATTCCAGCCGTACCCGGGCGTGGTCCTATGAAGGGCGGCGAAGGTCGACGGCGTATATACATATATACTCGCTGCGTCCCCTAGCCGACGGGAACCTCAACTGGCGATCGCACATGCGGAAGCGCAACCGCTGGCAACTGGGGGCGCACGCGGGTAGGTCGGCAGAAGGCACACGACGCGCCCATGGCACCCCGCCACGTGTCCCGCTTTCTAGGGAAGGGGCGAACGGCAGCGGTCGTGCGACCGCTGACAACCCACGACGCGCCAATCATAGCCCGCCACGTGTACACCCCAAGTGAAAAAGCGTGTATGGCTGCAACAGCCTACTCCTGCCATCCCTGGGGCCGGCGCGATTCTAGGAGCCATTAAGGCGCACTACCAAGCTGCGGAGCCGCACCCACCTCGTGCCCTGAAAAAGCCATTGGCGCGAGGTCTGCCTCCGCCACAACTTCGACTTCGCAGCTCAAAGAACCCGCGGCTGAGGGCGGCCCGGGCAACTACCGACCTCGCCAAGGCGAATGCGATTTCGACTCTGACTTCGACCCCAACTTCAACTCCGACTCCCACGCCGACGATGGCGAAGGCGAGCGAACGCCGGTCTAGCCCACAATGCACCCAACTGCCACCCTTGAGCTGTGGGGTACAGTCCAACCTTTCGACCCCTAGCCCGCACGAAGACCTTGTGTTCAGCTCTAACCGAACCCGCAGAGCAGCGCAGGCGGCCACCTCGGCTTCAGAGTCCACGTGGCAACTTCACAGCCCAAATCGGCGGGGTCCAGCCGCCTGGGTTCCCTGTAATTCGGGAATGCAAAGGCTGATTCACGGCAGGTTTTGACTTGTTCTCATAAACAGATAAGCTTCAGTACATCAACATTCCCTGATGGTAATGCCGGTTGGCGCAATCAGAGAATGTAGATGAACTCAAGCATATCTGTCTACGAGAACAGGTCAAACCTTGCCATCCCCGTACGGGAGCATGGTGCACGAGCAGAAGGCTACCTATCCGACTGTACAATGCAGGTATAACGCAGCACCAGCAGAATATATATACCCGATCAGCTGGGGAGCCCAACCGGCAGAAGCTTAATCGGTGGGAGGAAAGCGGACCGGCAGAAGGAGGAACGTCGCAGCACAGTATGGCCACGGCGCCTCGAATCTCGCGCCGCGCCAATCAGGTCTCGCCATGCAGGCCGGCAGCCATTTACCGTCAAAGGCGCTCGACGTCGGAGTCCGCTGCCACTTGGCGCTCGTGCGACGTCTTCGGGGCCCGCTTCGACTACCTCTGCCGACGCGTTCGACTTCGCCAGCACCTCCGATTCCAATTTCGGCTTTGGCTTCAACCCTACCATTGACGGGCCCCACAAGGGAGGCAGCTTCGCCAAAACATCTGGCGTCGCACCCCCGCGGCGGGTCTAGTAAAACACCAGTAAATAAGGCTCCGCCAACTGTTAAAGGAGCTCACAGGCCGCAGGGACGGAGGGGGCCAAAGGACTCGACAACATGGCTTCGGCCCGTGAAGCCCTTCACCATGAGAGGCTCATGTTGTAGGGATGGCCCCCACCTAAGCCCAGTAGGCCTGTTAGGAGATTATAAGGCCCAAAATGGGACATGTGTAATGACGAAAGTGCCCCTGAAGGGGATGTACAGATGTAAGGGCATTACTGTAAAAATACTCCCCATGTGGATATATATACGGTACAGGCCACAGGGGAAACCCTAAGCCATTGCTCACCTAACTCTCCACTACCATACTCTCTCTCTCTCTCTGTTTGGTCTGTAACCACAATACCGACCAAAGGGTCTCCTTTGCTCCTCGATTAGCCACCTACCTGACCCACCGCTTTCAAGAATTCTAGTGTCTCTCTCTCTCTCGCTCGCTTTCGCTCTGGTATATGACTCCGGTGATATAGTGCAGGTAGAGAAATCAAAGTCTACGTCGTATGTCTCACCTTAGCCCTATATGTCCTCTATCCAGCTTCATCTGAGTACTCTTGGTAAAGCCCTAACCTCAATTAATTCCACTATCCACTGTTTTGTGTTGTGATCAAATTTGTGCTTTGATTTCATATACAATGAGATATGTTGGAAAACTAAATTGTAAGAAAACATAAATATATGAAAGACATAAATTAAATTAAGACAATTTGTTTACTTCTTGCATATACACATAATTCGAGTATTTACCATGGAACAAACGAGGCTAATTTGCTTTGTGATGTTATTTTATGTGCAGAGGTACATGTAGCTGCATAACGAAGTGGAGCTCTCGGCCCTCGACATGGGTAAATTTTTACCTGCTGAAGCTTATTTATGTATTAAGTTAGGCCTCTGATCAATTAATTTAATCTCCAAGAAGCTATGATAAGAATGTGTGATTGAGATTTAGTAGTAAAAGGAGCCGATTTTTCTTTGGATAAAGATGTGTCATATGCCTGGCAATATCAATTGCTTGTTATGTTCATGTGTCATTGTATGGTATTTTTTTTGCTTATAAAAATTTGTGTATGATACTATGGCACCTACTAACTTAGTTTGTTGTGGCTCTTTCTTTATGTATTATGGTTATCAAGTTGCCCTGATGAGAAAAAATATTTCATTTATGTTGCATAATTGTTCTTTGATTCTTGAGTTCTTCATCTGTGGGG
Source organism: Dendrocalamus latiflorus (assembly GCA_017311315.1). Lineage (NCBI taxonomy): Eukaryota > Viridiplantae > Streptophyta > Magnoliopsida > Poales > Poaceae > Dendrocalamus > Dendrocalamus latiflorus. Next base: position 22,342,638 of record CM029631.1, read on the forward strand.
CAGAATACTCATTGATTATTGATAAACGAACTAATATTGCTTATATAACAGTAGATTCTACATAAATTTCAATTTGAAAAATAAGTATTGTTGGTTTCTCTGATGGAATAATATGTCTAGCCATCAGTCCTTCAATGTTTTTAGGCCGTATAATTATGCATATTTGAAAGCATCTAGGCCCCCATAAAAGTGATTTTCATAATTAATAAAATTTATGTGAATATGGGACTGATATGTTTATTGAGTGTTTAAAAGGTTTGGTTCCTAAATGATGATGAGACACATGCTAAGGGTCAACATGAAGATCAAACTAGTTCAAGGCAAAGGTATATTTGGACTAGGATCCTTTTCATTTTTACCGATCTTAAGAGAATGGATGGAATACCGGATTATAGGATTTATACCATTAAGAGTGATCATGGTTAGTACGTTGATAGCATATTATTGTACCATTTGGATCAAGTTAGGATCATGCATTCATTTAAAGCCAAAATTGATATTCATCTGTGCTCTGTCTGGGCAAACAAAAGTATCAACATGCAAATCGCGGTGCTTCCACCCTCTAGAAGCTCCGTCAAAATCAAGCGGAACCTTTTTTTTCTAGAGAGCAACCTTGGAGTAACTTTGCCTCTGCGGCAAACGGAAGTACAGGAGTTTCTACCATAGAAAGGTAGTATTGCAACCACAAATGGTACTTCCAGAGCACGGAAGCTCTGTCAAAGCCGAGCTGAACTTTTTTCATAGAGCACCCTCAGAATCATTTTGTGTCTGCGTCAAATGGAAGTACCGGAGTTTCAACAGTAGAACTACCGTAGAGCGGTAATACCGTAGCCTTAAACGGTACTTCCGAAGCACGGAAGCTCCGAATAACCTAGGCGGAATGTTTTTCCAGGGAGCGCCAACTCTTGGCATAAAAGCAAACGGAAGTACCGTGCCGAATTTTTGGAACTTCTGATTATCAGAACTACCGGGTTTACAATTGCGGTAGTTTTGCACTGACTTCCAACGGCTAGTTCAGAAGCTCTGAAGTAGCCATTACTACTGTGTTAGAACAGGTGCGGAAGTACCGGCCATTGACCTGTGGTACTTCTGCTCGTCCTGAATTTTTCAGGAAATTCCCTGTAGCGGCTAGTTTTTGTTGGTGAGAGTATAAGTACCCCTACACCTGCCCAAGGACAGTAAGAGGAGACTCTATTGAATATCCTTGAGTATTAAGCATTCATTTCACACCTCATTTTCTTATTGTTCATTCATTTGAGGTGGTTGAGCCAAAACAAGTGCATTTCATCTCTAGATTGATTCTTTAGCACTTGATTGTCATCAAGTGAAGCTGTGATTCTTTACTCTTGGTGTTTGCCCGCACCTGGATGACTTGACGGAAGTTTGCACGATGACTTCTTTAAGAAGGTTGTGAAGAAGCCCAGCATCGATTTGTGAGTGATTTAGTGTCCACCATCTTCGAAGTGAAGGAAGGACAACCATTAGTGGATTGAGGAGCTGAGGCTTAATTCGTGGAGCTGGTCCAAATCACAGAGGCTTCCTCAACGTGGACTAGTGGAAACTAGCAAGTTTTCGATCATCACGGTAAAACATCGTATGTACATTGGTTATTTCTTTGTCTCCTTTTCAGCTTTTATATTTCTAGTATATTGTGTTTGTGATATTTACTTGTGCTAGAGTTTCTTGTAAAGATTTATCTTGTAGTGCCTTAGACACACTAGAATTGTGTAGGTTTTAGTTGCTTTAAAATCCTGCCATATTAAAATTGAGATAATTGATATTCAAAGGCAAGAAAATTTTTAAACCTCCTATTCACCCCCTCTAGTCGGTTATCCTTGATCCTACAATGTTGAATATGCAAAGATAGTCTCTTTACTTTTCCTAATGTTGGTCGTTTCTACTTTTGTCATCAAGACCATGTGGCTCGTGATGAGTGGTAGGTCTTCATGAGAAAATGATCATTTTCAGGGAAGTTCTTCGGTACTCCACTCAACCTAAAGAAAACTTCACAAATTGTAAAGATAATTAAGGGTGGATATTACTTATTTACTTCTAGTGATTACTTAGCTAAATGCTTTGAACAACACTTTTGACATTTCTTCTCATAAAAACAAACTTCGTCTCTCTGTTCTTTCTTTGCCTTCTGATTTTTGCTAGAATTCTTGACATTCCTTGATGACAAGGCCACATCAATGCATAACCAACCCCTCTTTTTCTTCTATGAGAGCGATCTATTTGACTGCGATCTTTGCGAATTGTGACTTATTTCCTTCTGACAGCATTCACTGGCTAATAAAACATCTAATAGACTAGGAAGACATGAATGATGAATGATTAAACATGTTCAATGATCAAAACTGCAACACATTCTCATTTGACGTAATACTATAGAACCAAGGTCTTATCTATATAATGGGTGTGTTCTTAGTTCTTACTACTTTTTTTAATCGACTAGACAAATTTGTAATTGTTTATTCTTGATTTGCTTCCCTCAATTTGGAGTTCTAAGTTGTGGATTAACCTGCAAATGATGACATGATCTAAACTTCGACATTGGTCAGATTATTCATTTACATATAATCACTAAACTCTGTTCCTTCACGAGTGTTGGGTTTCTTAGCTCACATCAATTACATGGATATTAAGCTAATTGATGCAATAAATCTCTAGGTAATAGGAATGTAGAGCTTGCTTTTATTTTAGTATCACATCGTATATTCTAATAATCAAAGTGAAGGGAAGAAAGAAAAAGAGGGTATGTGTAATATTGTATGTAAACCAAGCAAAAAGGTGAAGCTTTTGTTACATGTGCTTCAGCTGAGGTGTCAACTTCTATTGGCAGTGACATGATTGAGTTGTGTCTACATGGCAAAACAAAGTTCCTCCAGCCAGTGACCATATCAGTTAGATAATGCCCACTGAATTAAATTATACTTGTCTACATTCATTTATTCCATGGAAATGATGTTGGTAATAGGAAACCTTTAAAATCCCCCAAAAAGAAACAAGTAAAGGAGTTAGTGGAGCATCAAAAGAAAAGATGCTTATGCAAGAGAATGGTCTACACTCTACATTCATTTTATGATTATGCAAGAGATTGGTCTTTTCTTTTCCCTAATTGATAACATAATTTAGTGAATTTTCTTGCATTCAATCAGATACAAGGATGCTTGATTAAATTAGTTAGTTGTTTTGCTCCATCTAGAAATTGACTACTCACATGCTTGTTTCTTTTATTAGTTGCACAGTTATACCAGGTAATAATCTGTATCCAGAGTCTAGAGGTTGCTGGTTAACTGTTTAGAATTTTTTTAGGTGCTCCATTCTTGCTGATGGTTTTGTCTTCTTTTTGTTTAATAAAAAGAAATTGATGTGTTTGTTTATGTTCTTCATACCCAGTGAGATGTAAGATATGATTGAATTTATCAGAAACAAAAAATGACCCCACAGAGTTCAAAAGGTATATATCCAAATGCAAACTGCAAGAGGGAGCCAAGCTCCACTTTCCTTACAAGTAGTTGTAAAGTAAATCGTTTAGTATTTCTTTTACAATATTGTAGTTTTCTCGCATACTAATGAAGTTGTCTCATATTATTAACATAACTTTAATGTTTCTCATCTTAATTTAAAAGGTCAATATATTCTCGTGATTTCATTGCTCTCCAGCGAGTCCAGGCATCCATGTGTGTCGATTCTTCGTGGTCGTAAGAGTACTGTTCTATGAGTCTTGTAGCAGAGTACTATTCTACAAGTACTGTAGCATAGTACTGTTCATCTGAGTAGTTCTTTCGAGTACTCACGGTCGAAGGGTCAAAGCTTCCAAGTACTCATGGGTAACAACCACACAAGCTGATCAATGCTGCGCGAGAACTGAAGAGTCAAGCTCAAATTCCACCCAAGAAAACCTTCCAACTGCCCTAGAAATTTGTTTAATTTCTATTTGCTTTCACACCTAAACTAGGAGGGGTGTTCCTAGTGTAAATACCCATGTACTACATCCATTTAGGAACTTTTGGTGATTCTGAAAAACCAATATATGAAAGTGCAGCCGGCCTTCTTGAATTTTACTCCTTTTACTCTTATGAGTTCTCTTGGATTCGTGTGAAGGATCCCCATGGGATTCCCCTAGTTCGTGTTGTATGGTCCCGACCGTTTTGTGTGGATTAGTCCTGGCTTGTGGTTCTGTGATTGTTCGGACAACGGGTCCCAGTTCTTGTAGCTTCGGACCGTCTTCCCCAATGCACAGGTCACAACCAACCTTGGCAGATATAAAGCTAGGTATCCCCGCTATTCTTCAGCAATTTATCCTTGATATCTTGCCTACGCTGTGAAGATCGGGCCACCCATATAGCCCTCCTTCCATCACCTAATTTCTCTCTTGGAGGCTCAAGTGCACAACAACCTCATCTCTCTTAAACCCTAGCTCCTTATATAATGGAGGCTCACATAAAACCCTAATCAGGTCACAAAGTGGATTATATCCACTACACATACCCAGGAAAACCCGTTAACCTATTACACAATTGGTGTTTTCACCCAATACACTCACACATGTTTTTCAAAGCATTGTCTTCATCCTTGGCTTTAAAAGCCTGAATTCACTATGTCTTGTCCTCCATGAAGTCTCCTTGACCTAATTCACTTAGGTCAACATTGTGGTTTTACAAACCGCTCACTTTTCTGGTTTTAAGCAAATGACCTTATTGCCTCTCAATCGACTTTTCTTGATTCCTTAATCTCGAAGCATCATCCAATCTTTAACACCTTCCATATAGCCCTAATGACCTCCCACCAAGCCTCTCACATGTATGGATGCCATCGAACTGTCATCACTTGAAAATATGTCCAAGTCACTTAGCGCACCGCATGTTTTACTTGAACTTGACCGCTTGTGCATTCCATGACCCTTGTTCATCTTGTACCTTATTTGAATCCAACCATCTCACCCATCATCTATGACCATTCTGGACTTTAATTCTTCTAACCAAGACCTAGTCCTCCTCACCGTTGGGTGTTGATCATAGTTGACTCCAAACCATTTGCACAATCATAGACCAAGGAAATCATTTCTAGGTACAAGTTCGTTCCAACCTGACCACATCAGTCCAAATGTGCATCATGCAACACATATGACATGAATCCATAAACTTAGAACCATATCCAAATTTAAATTTCAATTTCCATTTTGAAGCACCACCTTCCTCTGAATTTTCCCTAGTCGGTCTAACCGCCCTTACATGCCAGTTAGCCGCCATGGTCTAGCCGGTCAGACCAATTAACCTCACCAGAAAACACTCTCTAAATTTTTTTAGTTACACTCTATCCAGTTTCAGGTCTATTTTCCATTTCCAATGACATCTAGTGCGAACACATATCCAAACTTGTCTACATAAGTGTTTGATATCCAATTCCTAAAAACTCATAGAGTTGGTCTGACTACCAACACCATAATAGTCAAACCAGCTAGTTTTAATCGCCATGGCCTGGCCGGTCAAACCACCTCACTAGGCCCTAAACTAGATACCGTCTGACCAACCCTGCATGGCTGTCAAACCGTTCATGCACAACGATCAGACCATCTCTGCAAAATGGTAAAACGGTCCGACTGGCTGAGAAATGCCAACACCACTGAAACTGCTCAATCTCAAAATCTAACTCAAACATTGACAATCCTTACGTAACAAAACCAAATACTCATCGCACACCATAAGATAACCTCCATATGATCTCACAACAGTATGTCAAGATGCAATGACATTGGGCATTGTGCAGCAAGAATATGGTGATTTTGTCATAAAAACAATCTAGCGTCCATTTGATGCGTTCTGTATAAATCGTACAACAGACCGATAAGCATGACTTACATGAAGTAGAACAAGTGCCTTACATTATCAGCATGACAATCCCATGGACACAGAAGTTCAAGGTTTACATTCGAATAATATTACAGTTTGAAGTGATCGATTAGAGCTTTGCTCGCAAGGTCTCGTTTAAAGAAGGTCCCCAAAAAATCAGACATGGTAAAATTCCTGTACATTGGTGGGTTTTCTAAAGAAACCAGCTCTGGCAACGGTCCATAAAAAACTGAGTCCCCTCTCTTCCCAGGATTGAAAAAGATGCCGACTGAAACCCTGGCTTCTTCATGCGAATTCATTACCACCCGGTGTTCCACGCTCTTGTACTTGTCGTTGGACAATATCTGATGAAAGGATAGGATAGAAAAACAAGTTGGATACCGTGATGGCATTACGAAATATACAAAGCACAACGCTTCTTAAAGATGTGCACTGCGGAACAGTACTTTTAGGTGTCTTAGTTATCAGACTAACAGAAAACATGCTTATGTATAAACCATCAAGCTAAAGAAATATTGTCTTAGAGAATATGAGAGGACCATGATATTATGCTCTGTTGAAGGGACGGTTTCCTTTTCCAGGTAATCTCATCATCTTCTTCTTTGAGAATTTGCCACGTAACAGCATTCAATTACCACAGTTTTCATCTTCAGACTTGGTAAATCTGTCTAATGGAAAATGAAATGTACAAAACGAGTACTAAACCCAAGCCAAGTACATTTAGATAAGGATAAATAATGACAACTGAGAGACTGAGAGGAAGATTGCAACCCACAAAGCTATTATCTTCAGCACAGCAACAGCTTCTGTTCAGATCACATGTTTCCTTTTACACCTACTTTAAAATTTCTAGCATTTCTAGTATTTATTGTCAGTTACTACTAATAGACTCCCAGCGATCACAGCATGTCCAACGTGCAATGTTGAATTGAATTTTGTTCAGCTGCAAAATTAAAATTTTTCTAACCATCCAGTTTTCAGTTTTGGAAAGAGGTGGACAGTTGCAAATCATGAACTGGTTTTCAGGGACGGAGTTGTTCAGTGTTTGATTCCCTCAGAAAAATGCCACTAAATTATTTTCCTCCTGTCTGCACTTGTATGGAGCTGTGTCCTGGGGCTACCTTTATGATGGGTCTGCAGCAACTTGGGACTGTGTGGCTTCATACTTCGTGCAGCTCTAGCTGGTCCCGTGCGCGCGCTAGAGAGTACACCGTGTTTATGCACAGGGCACAGGCAGCATGGCTTTGCTAACCATAGTTCTTCAAACGTCTCTGAAGCCTTTGTTCACCAGCAATTAGGATGGTAGTGAGCTGGTTCTCAACCGCCATAAGTGTCATTCTGGCTCCCTCTCCCTCCTACCTCCATGCTGCCCTTCATTGTCCCTAGATCTCAGTTCATCGCCACCAAATTGCCCCTAGACAAATCATGATGGTGCTGTATCACCTAGAGACCTCACAGGCCTCCTACAACATGTGGGGCATGAAGTTTCTTTGGAACAGTGCATCGACATGAGCCACCACATTCCTTAGTCGCTCTTGAGCAAGCTTCAAGATCCCAGTGTGAAAACTCCAATCATGGACACCATGGCCAGTTTCAGCCCAGATTTAGCCAGAACCCTCTAGAATATTGATACTAGAGATTGTGGAAGATCTAGGGACTAGGGAGCACAAAAATGTGAGAAAATAGAAACAAACAGGTTGACCAGAAGACCACTGGGAACAGCACAGCTTCCAGAAATCGGAAGGGTATTGGTTTTTCTCCATGACTCGATCTGCCTTTTCTTTTTCTATTTTCACCATTTAATTATATCTAGAATGCTTAGGAAAATTAGTGGCTACTGATCTCCATTGTTCTGTGGATATGTGTCTCACTTTCAAGTATTAAATTGCCAAAAAAAAATTGCCTTTTTTCCTAATCTTTAACTGCTCATGTTAGCGTCTTGAATAGCTCTACAAAGATATTGCGCTTGGTAGAATTTGAATTTAGTATATCTATTGCTAGTTCTCTGTTTTTTTTACCTTGTGATCAACATATTAGCTATATCAGTTTTCAGCAATACTCCCTCTCTTAATACTGATTACTTCTGAGAGAAAATCTTTTGTACTATGCATTCTTTAAATCTTGATCAACCTGTGGATTTTCACCAAGAAAGAGCAGAAGATAGAATGGTGGAACATGTTGCTTAAGAGAAAACTGGGACACGTCAGTGCTGTTCCTAGCATATATTTTGTGTTGGACTCAATGGATTTATTCCCAACTAATGATTGTGTGATTAAGTGGGATATTCAGATGTTTATTGATACCCTTATGCATACGGTTTTTTATATAAAAACACTTATGGATACAGGGTTCATTAAACCATCCATAAAGAGATCTTCAGTCGTAGCCCCTCTAATTTGCTAAACTTTGGAGATAAAAGATATCCCATAGCTTTTATTTTTGGACAGTTGAAACTCCCACTGGATCAATTTCAACAGCGCAGAAAATCATATTTCATATTTCCTACACTTCAGGTGGACGCACAACATGTGAGCAAAATGACACCAACTATGTGTGGTCCAAAATATATGGACCATGTGCTAGTACAGCTAATGCAGCACATAGAGTTACCTACACAAGAATTGTTGTCACATCAAATTTTATAGCTTTCTTTCTTAACACATGAAACTAAACATGTTCTTTAGTTCTAACTACTCAAAGGCTCACAGGCTTGCTAATCAGTGCACAGACTAAAGTATTAGAACACGTCCAGAGTTCCTAATTGATGTGGATTGAACTGAATTGGTAGCACACGGGGTATAGATAATTCAAATATGACTTGAATTGGATCGAACAGACTGTATTTAGAATTGAATTCAACTGGTAGCATTTGGGCGCCAAGCAAGCCCATTTCACCTGCAAGAGGTCCCCAACATTGATCACAAGCGAGCCGGGCACAGGCTTCGCGTCCACCCAGTAGCTCTCCCCATCCTCATCGGTGTGCTTCACCTGCAGGCCACCGACACCGTCCTGCGCGAGCACGGTGAGCACGCCGGGGTCGGTGTGCGGGACGATGCCCATGGTGCGCTCGGGCTCGGGGCACACCGGGTAGTAGTGGCAGACCATCACCTTCCCCTCTAGGCAGGAGGCCTCCTCCAGCGTCGCGGCCCCGAGCCCGAGCCCCTCGGAGAGCAGCGCCATCACGGCGCGGGCCACGGCGGTGGCGTGCGCGTCCCAGTCGAGGATCTCGGCGCGGCAGACGGGCGGGATGTGGGCCGTGTCGGGCCGCGTGGGCCCGAGAGCGATCTGGACGGTGTCGCGCCAGCTCGCGGCGGGGGAGCGGTACAGGTCGACGTTGGATGAGTAGTTCACCCCGCCCTTCACGGAGCGGCCGTAGTGAGCGGCGCGCTCGGGGGCGGGGAGCTCGTGGAAGGCGCGCACCGCGGCGAGGGCCCGCGTGGGGTAGTCGGAGGGGACGAGGGCCTGGTAGTTGACGAGGTGGAAGAAGCCCCAGTCGCTGGCGGCCGCGGCCGCGGCGGCTGCGGCGAGGGGCGCGGGGAGGGAGAGGTCGACGACGGGGATGGAGACGCCCGGGGGAGCGAGTGGGAGGGAGGCGTAGGGGTCGGGGTGGAGGAAGAGCGCGGGGACGGTGGAGACGCCGGACTCGACGAGGCCGCGGACACCGGTGCGGGACTCGTCGAAGGCCTTGACGAGGGCCGCGCGGTCGGACACCGGGGCGGAGGATGCCATGGCCGTTGGCTCCTTGTTGATTTGGGGGCCGGGGGTGGTTGACTAGCTTCTTGTTGATCGTTTAGAGCATGTACAATGCAAGATGCTTATATATGAGTGCTTAAAGAGAGAGAATATAGCCACATCATCAAATATCCATGCAAAAGTTATTTCCTCCAATGCAAGCATCTCTTCCATAGGTGCTTAGATGCTATATTATCTATTAATAGATATAGTTATATACATAAGCACCTACTAAGCACCGGTGCTTATTTAAGCATCGATGCTTCAAAATAAGCACCTTATCTATCCTATGTGGCAAGAAAAATCAGTTATTTATTACTAAGCATCTCTCTAAGAGCCTGCATTGGACATGCTCTTATAGTGCCAAAAAAACCGCAAATTGCAATTTGCAACCGGCAAGCAACCTGTAGAAGGAAGCAACCAGCTAGCCACCCAGTTGTCTTTGTTTAATGTTAACCGGACTGTAGAAGATATCTTCTATAGGTTACTTGCTGGTTGAAGTTATTCATCATACTAGAGTATCTCTAATAGTGACTTATGAGTTAGCTCTAAGTATATTATTTCATATTTTAATAAAACAGAGAGAAAAACTATCTCTTGATCAAGAGCTAGTCTCATACACACATTCCAAGATTATGTGAGAGTGTCATGTGAGGCTATTTATGTTATGAGCTATGTGCTAAAAGTTAGTACTATTGGAGAAAGTTGTCTTAGAGCTAGTAACTAGCTCATACTGTTGGAGATGCTCTTAGAGCATCTTCAATGGTCTGAGTCAGCTAGCTATATGCATGTACACATCAATATATATCCTATGTGGAGGAAAGAGAGTATGCAAAAAAAACTGAGCCAGCTCTTCCTTAAGCACTAGTCTATAACGCCAAACGAGGCAGCCTCTATAAATTCTGTGTGTGCATGTAAGCATCAAATAGCTATCCTTATAGATAGTTCTTTAGAATGCTAGCTTTAGTGTGTACTATATAAATGATGTGGAGGTCTTATAGTTAGTTGCTAGCTAGAACCATTGGAGATGCCCTTAGAGATAATGTGCTAATAGAATTTTTTATGAGATAATTCATTCCTTGCCATTGAGTAAGTCCCAATCACAACCTATACAAAGCCGGGGGGAACGCCGCGCCCTCCGCCCCGCCACGTCGCCCGCGCGCGCGCGCCCCGGCCGGCGCGTGGCGCGGGAATTTCGGTACGGCCGGCCGAGGCAGTTTCCCTGTGCTTTCCAAAAATTATGTACAGGTCCTTTTTCCTCGCGAATAGGTCTTTTTTTCTCGCGAAAAGGTCCCTGCCTGTGTTTTCTTGCGGTGCTTTTTCTGAAAAACCCCCTCCAATTTGCAGGATAGCGCCCCGCGGTTTTGTAAATTGCGTACGGGTCCTCGTTTCGTTATATACGGGTCCTCGATTTTTTACAAAAAAACCCTTTAGCTTTTTCGAAAATACGCATGTGCCCTCGGTTTTTTTAAAAAAACTCCTCGCGGATCATCGCCTCTTTTACTTCGGTACACACGGTGGCTGGCGCGGCGTGGTGTCGCGCCTATGAGGCTAGTTTTATAATATACCAGAAGATATCTTCTACGGGTTGCTTGTTGGAGTTATCCACCTAAGTAATAGAATTTTTTATGAGACAATTCATTTCTTGCCACTAAGTAAGTCCCATTTCACGATATGCCACCGAATAACTGTGCATTCATTCTATACTGTCGGATTCCAAAATTTACGTCTTTGTCGTCATCCACCAGTCAATTGCTGCCATTAAGGGTGCATAAAGACGATTTTGCCCCTGTGAACATGGCATTCTCTCCTCTTGCCCTATCTTTGCAATTGGGACCCGCATGTAAGAGCCTTCTTATACCTTTTCTCTCCTCATTCTTTCATCGCCTGCGCGACCAATGATGCGGCAACCTAGTCTCTTTTTCCCTTCAACAAGTAGATGCACAAATTCGTCACAGGTGGCGACGGCGCGACCGAGTCAAACATGACGCGTCGACATGGCCCAAGTCCATGCTATCCTTGTTGTCCTCTCCTGCTTGTACCTCGACATGGTGGTAGAAGACACGCATGACATGTGCGGTGGCATCTAGCTCGTGATCACATCAACTCTGGTGGAAAACCGCCACAGTACCGCCAACCAAACCTCTTCTCGATGCTCCTCGCCCCTTCAATTGAATTGAATTGTTGTCAGAGACCACTACTAGCGAGCTTTTCTTCCTCAAATCTGAAGCGCAAGCTGCCTGAGCTCTGACATTGACCAACCAACCTCGATTTCGCAAATCGTGAGCTACCTTGACATCTGTTTGTGTCACAATGTGTTCCACACCTTTCTCATCCAAACCCCGAAGTTAATTTGACTTCCTTGCTAGTAGGTGCGTAGAATCAAACTTCTTCCCTAACTTCGTTGTGGGTGAGGCTTTGTTAAATTCTTTCGTACTCAAGCACCCCCTCATTCCCCTCTTCATTTTGACAAGATCTATTTGATGTTTCATGCACCATGGACCCACACCCCTGAGTGTTTGTTCCATCTTGCCTCCTGTCTCTGTCGCCGCCATGTTCTCGATGCCCATCTCCTCAAACCATCACCACCATCGGCTTCCTTAGGTTGAGCGTGTGCTTTGTTTTGCCTATTTTTTGGAGCTTCGTTGCCATCCCATCACCATCTACATGTGCAGCCTCATTGCCCCTATGGCTACCTCCAATTCGAGCCGAGGAGCAAGATCAACTCCTATATTTTGTGTCTCTCCTTGTTCCTTACAAGTGGAAGTTCCTAGCTCTTGCTAAAGTGCATGGGCATTTTGGCCATTTTTTAAAAAGGACATACGTAACTCATAGTGTCAGACGGGGAGATGACGACAATGGCATATTGTGTAGAAAATTTGAAACCCGATAGCATTGAATGAATAAGGAGTTATTTGGTGGTAGGTTGTGGAAGAGAGACTTATTTTAGGACATATAATAAATTTTCTCAAAAAATTATTTTTGTTGAAGTTATCTAAGCTGCCCAATCACGAATGATAACAACACCATCACCTCTTCCTCAAAAAAGAAAAAAGAACCTCAGCACCTCACACGTGTGGTTGAAGCATTTAGCAGTAGGAGCATGCAGTCGAAGAGTAGCAATTCCTTTTTTCTTCTTGGGAGGAAGCATTTTCGAAGGTTTGTGACTGCAATTACTCACTTAATCATAATTCCTTATCTTACAATGCTCCATATTTTGGTCAATAGGGAAAAGACGAGTGAAGCTATTTAGGATGCTAGGCAAAGGGAACGGCTAGTGCACTGCATCCATGGGAAGGGAAACCAACAGACAATCACCCCTACCTTCCCCTTGCTAGGCTGTGCACCTAGCCCCGAGTGTGCTGCCACATCCCCTCGCAAACACAACGTACATGTGCCTTCCAATTTGAAGAAAAAAGAAACTTTCAAACCGGATGGGAAACTTTCAATTTGAGTGGGGATACATTCAAATCTGGCGGGGGGATTCTAGAATTGGGTGGGGAAGCTTTCAAATCAAACAGAAATCTTTCAATTTAGATTCTATAACTTGAAATGCAAACTTTCAACACGAGATTTGCAAAAATTTCTCCTAAGGGTAGAGAGGAAGAAGTTGATGGCTCCCCATCGACAGCGGAGAGCGCACAGAGAGGCACTATTCACGGTAAGGAGTGTGGCATTGTTAAGGTATAGGGTTGCACAAGGAGGAAGAAAAGCAACTAAGTTAGCAGCGAGTGACGAGCTTCGATGACGGCGGGCGTGGGTGACACTAGCGTTGAATGGGTATGGGGGTGTAGCAGCGTTGATTGCAAGTGGCATGCAATGTTGCTCGATGCCTTTGTACGAAGAAGATTTGGGGGGGGGGAGGGAGGGAAATGGCGAACAGGGTGGGTGGCTTGGTCTTCGCATCTAACGGCTATGAGCGCATCAAAGCAAGGTGTCAGCTTTTTTTTTTGGCTTTTCAGTAGCTTCTCTTAGTAACCACTATTCATTAGACTAACAAGTCATAGTCAAAAATCATAAGCTGTAACAAAAGAACAGGCCCAGTAAAATAGTTGCAAATGGTGTCGGCGTGAAGGGCAAAGTTACATGTATCCGTGAATTAGTCATTTCGAGGGAAGAAGGCGTCGGAGCCTTTCTCATTGCAACATCAATGATTGCTAGTTGTTATGACCTTGTTGAAGCCGGTTGTAGCGCCCCTTAGGCCCTTGGTCGCCCCCCCCCCCCCGCGCCGCGAAGCCTTTCCTCATCAAACAACGCTTTTTAGGATGGGATTTTCTTGGTTTGTTGTTGCTAGTAGACCTGAGCTTGTATAGCCATCACACAAGGCGTACCACCAAGAACGCCAACAAAGCACCACGAGGTCTCACAGAATGTTTAGTCAGATTACCTATGCCATAAGATTTTAGGCACTTTTTTGAACACACAGGAATTTCAGAGAGAACAGTTTAATTTCTGCAGGAAATTGAGAAAATTTCTCCATTGGTCCCAAGTCCTAACTGGGTACAGTGCTGTTGATGCAAAGGCCCAAAATCTCGTACACACGAACCGACGTACCCGCAAAGCTGACCCAGCACGGCACCAGAGGATGCGAAAGCCCAGCCCACCAAGCCTCCGCCCCTCGCCCATTTCCCACACCTAAAAGCGCTATTGAGCTACCCACCGTCGCAAGGGAAAGGAGAAGAAACGAAAGGGAAAAACAAGTGTGCACTGCGAAGTGGAAATGGCGGAGGCGGCGGGCTCGAGCTCGGGCACGTAACTCACGCGCAGCTCATCTCCGCCGGCGCGCTCCCCGGAGGGCCCCCGCCGCCGCCGCCGCCGGCAACCACCAGCTCCCCCGCGCGGCGGCTCCGGGGCTCCACCCCTCTCGTCCTCACGCTAGGGTTTTCCCCGATCCCGAATCACTGTAAGCCGCGACGACTTCTCTAGGTGTTTTCCTTCTAGTTCGAGCTTACGGGAGCGTAGGTTTGTTCTCCTAGTGGTCGGATTTGGGAATCGTGGTCTCGGATACGAGGGGATCAGTGTAGCTCTGTTCTCAACTAGGGTTAATATTTTGTAGCGTAAGTTGGGAAGCGGATTTTGTGGGGAGCTTTTCGGGGAGATCGAGTTGGGACATCGAGCTGCTGCTGTAGTTAGTAGCTTTGAGCGCGCTATGTAGTGGAATTGGCCTAGTCTACGCAATAATTCCAGTATCCTTTGTGGCGAAGAAAAACCAGTACGATCAAATATTTGGGAATTTTTTTGCCCTGATCGTGGGATTGAGATTTTTTTGGTGTGGTCTCGGATTTGCTTGATGTGTGCACCATCTTGCCATGATCTGATTAAGTTGCTTCTGGTTGCACTTAATTGCTTGGTGAGTTGTATTATAGGGTGGTATGTCTTGTTAGTGATGCTTTAGTTGATTGGTATCATGGAGCTAATTGCTGTTTTTAATCAGTGGAGCTATTCCATTGCATGCAGGGAATGCTGTAGGCTTGTAGCGATGTCCCATGCCATGTATCATGAAGCCTGATATACCAAATTTTCTAAACTTTAGGTGCGGATGTAGAATCCCCGCTGTTTTCTCTGTAAAAGCTTACATTAAAGCAAGATCATGCGTGACAACTGCTATCAATATACACAGCATTAGATGTGTGTTGAGCATGCAAAACCTAGACCAATATTTTTTTTGAAGTTCTAGTGTTGGCAATTTATTATAGAGCTATGTTTGTTTGTAATTTACTAAATCTGCTACTTTGCATTAACAGTTTGCATCTATAGTCCTGAAACATCCTGCTGCTTTATCTATACTTAATAAACTGTATTTGAAGCTTGAAGGCTGCCACATTTGTTCATTTACATGAATTACTGGTTGCCTGTTACAAATATTAATTGGACTATGATTTGTTTATTTTCTTTTTGAAAAAACTCACTCTGAAGACAGGTAGAGTTCACAAATGGCTTCATCACAACATGTTGAAGTGGAGGCTGCAAAGCTTCTTCATAAACTTATTCAGGAGTCGAAGGATGAGCCTGCCAAATTAGCAACAAAACTTTATGTGGTATGCAGCTCAACCAATAATGCAGAAGGACATGAAAAACTTTAAAACCAAACCATAACCTTGCTTCTCCGTTTGATCATCCAGATATGTCAACATATGAAATTAAGTGGAAAGGAACAGTCGCTGCCATATCAGGTCATATCAAGGTGAATATTTGCTTTAGTTCTTCACTATTTTTTAAAGGAAAAATTCATCAATTTAATTTCAAATACTAGTTAAAGTTCTTTCTTTTGTCTGTGTGGAACAGAGTTCTTTAAATGTTCTTAGACTGAAAATTTTGTCTTCCTTCCTTCATTGTCTTTAAATGTTCTTAGTAGCACCATTGAATGCTATATGCTTTATACTAGATGGTGTTAGATTATTTGCCAAACCTATGATTTGCAATCTGTAGTACCACAAATAATCCAATTTGGTCTACCGTTTACATGGATGTTTTAAATACAAAGTGAAAGGATCCTATGTAGTTCAGAAGGTTCTATGAAAGTTTTCACAATATATAGCTTGATTTTTCATCTTTTCCTAATTCTAAAAATGTTTGAACCATCTGTAACTTCTGTCGGCAGGGCGATGGAGACTGTTGTAAGCCAACATGGAATTGATATGGATGCATTGCGATCATCGCGAATTCCATTTGCTGGTGGTCCACAAGCAGGAGATTCTAGTGGCGCTATGTCAAAGGACAAGGAGATCATTGGCAGTCAGTCTCCCATGGTTGGAAGTGATGCATCCCAAAGTAGTGGGCAAGCTGGATTATGGCAGTTTCCATCAGGTAAGCAACTTGAAAGGAAAATTTCAGCTGACTGTTTTAGAGATATGAATATGATTTGCTGATGCATTCTTTTATGGTGTCAGGTTCAACAGATATGACAAGGCATGGGCCATCTCTTTCAGGTAGGGTTCCAGGAGGACAAAATAGAGGTGATGTTGCAGGAGCTGATATTCATCAAGGCTCCATGTCGCAAAAGAGTGGTAGGTCCTCCGGAGTCGAAAGCCCTGCAAGTCTGCAAATGGAGGACACTAGATCTATGAATTCACATGATTCTTTGAAGTCCGATGAAAAAACAAGCAAGAAAACCTCCTCTTTGAAGAGAAAAAGGATGAATTCAAAAGCAGCAGGGGACTTGCATTCTGAAGACAACTCCAAATCGGATGCTATCTCTACTGGACACAATATTAGAAAAGGGAAACAGACCGGCAAAGCTGGTACACAAGGTCAGCTTTCCAGGGGAGTTGAGCATGAGCAATCACACACACTGCAAGGTGCTACTGCTCAGGTGCAACCCTTACCTGGTGGTGCACCTTTTATCAGGGCTCACATGGAAGGTCCATCAGCTTCTGCTGGGAGAACTATTGACAAGGCTAAACCATCAAATCCATTCACAATGTCACAAATTTCAAATTTTTCTGAAGGACTGGCTTCTGGTAATATTCCTGCTGAGTTGCAGAAAAGTATACTGGGAGGAGCAAATTTGTTTAATGCTGGTTTTGGCTGGAACCAAAATCCTCAAGGTCCAATGATGAAGAATACTCAAGGGTCTGTTCCCAACTTAATGAGGCCTGGAGTCAATGTTGAAGGTACTTTCATTAAAAAAAGAGAGACATAACAGCCTTATTAAAGACATTGAAGTTCAAATTCTTATCTTAATGAGCTTGCGTATACTGCAGGGAAAGTTACTGTAGGGTCGCAAGGATCTTTTAACCCTACTTCCACATCACAAATGGATTTCCCCACAATTCCTCCTTACATGTCTTCTTCCTTTGGAGGTGGCTCACAGTTTCTGGACAAGGGAAAGGACTTGGTTTCTGGCAATACTGGCACTGAACTTCATTCTGCTGCTAAAGCTGGAGCTCATTTGGTTATTACGCATGTAAGACCTTTGGGTCAACCCATAAAGATTCTGTGTGTTAAAATATAGGCTTGCATCATATTTTGGATACACTGTGACCCTTTTTTTTAGAAAATCTTTTTAGCGAAATGCAGAAGTTTTGTTGCGGTGTTTAATCATGTTAGATAACCTGTCCTGGGACACTTTCTATTTTTTTAATAATATGGATACATTGCAATACTGTACCTTTTAAGCATTTGTTGGCAAGTGCCAAGTAAGAAGGGCATAAGGTTATAATCGAGCTTAGCACATAATGTATTTTACGCAATGTTTTGATGAATCTCTATATGCATGCCTTAGTGGATTTTCTGCCAGGTTGATCATCTGCTAGTGTAACCTGTTTCAGTCAGCCAGCTTAAGAAACTTTGTTTGGTCATCTAGTCCTCTGTTCATTGATATCTGTATCTCCACTAGTTAATGCAATCGTCCAGAGGTACTTTATTTTACACACACATGTTATATTACTTTGCAGGGCAGTCCAATGCAAGAAAGGCAAGGTATTAACAGAGCACAACAGAGGGCCGAGGCATCTTTGCAAGATGGCAGATTATCTTCGCTTCCAAATAGAAATGTTGGGCCATATCAAATGTCTCACACCTCTCCCAACATGCCATTCAAAGAACAGCAGTTGAAGCAGCTCAGAGCACAGTGCTTAGTATTTCTTGCATTTAGGTCCATGCTTTCTTTCATATCCTCATTTTCGTGTTGTTCTTGCACATAATACATCCATGGTTAGCGGATTGTAGGATGATTAGTATCCAAACTTCATTTCTGTAGCACTCATGTAGGCTACTCTTTCTTGTAGAAACCATTTGCAGCCCAGGAAGGTGCACCTTGAAATTGCGTTAGGTGGAGGGCACCCTGCAGAAGGTAAGAACTAAGAACAGAACCCATTGCATGAGCTGTCTGGTTTGTCATATTCTTGATGAGATTATA
This sequence comes from Dendrocalamus latiflorus, assembly GCA_017311315.1. Classification (NCBI taxonomy): domain Eukaryota; kingdom Viridiplantae; phylum Streptophyta; class Magnoliopsida; order Poales; family Poaceae; genus Dendrocalamus; species Dendrocalamus latiflorus. The sequence goes on from CM029631.1 coordinate 22,361,085, forward strand.
CTTGAAATCAGGTGGCAGTGCAGGTCAGAGAGGTAATGAGAGCAGAGTGGCTGATGGTTCTGGAAGGGAAAATGGAAGCAGTCAGGAAAACACTGCTATTTTTGGTAGGCAAAGTGATATTTCTAGACTTCCATCCACATCTGCAGGCAGTATTGCAGAAGTTGATTCCTCATCGAAGGACCTAGAAATTGTGAAAAAGAAGGGCAAGATAGCTGAACACGAGAAGTCGTTGATGGAAGTAGAAAATATCCAGCAAGCTGTTATACAGGAACCTGGTTCTGAAATGCGATCTCAAGAAACAGTACCTCCCATGCCATCTGGACCACAGCAGTCATACTTTCAGGGGGATACAAGAAGAATTGCCCCTGAGACCTACAGGGCTGATGCAGAAAATTTGAATAGGAATTTAAGTTGGGGAGGCCAGGGACCATCTGCTTTGGGTGGTAATAGGCAACATCCGAATTTGGAAGCTGCCTTATTGACCAAAGATCGGTTACAAGATGAAGCATCTAAAGAATCACTTACACCTTCCCTTCATCACATGCCTGTTGATGGTTACAACTCCAATTTACCAGGAAAGGATCAAACTCCAGAGACAGCTGGCAATGAGATTGAAAATTGCAGCCACATGGGGGAGATGGTGTCCGATCGATCTGCCGATGAAGGAGACGAGGATTTGTCCGAGCATGATGATTTACCATCATCTCCTCCAAAGTACACAATGACTGAAAAATGGATCTTGGATTATAAAAAGAGAAAATATGAAGAAAATAAAAAAAGGGTATTAGAACAGCAGAAGGCACATAAAAGAATTTCAGCGTCCTATGAGAAGCTAAAGGTCTCTCACTACCTTTTTCACTTTGAAAGAATGGAAATAGGAAAAACGTCATTTAGAGATGTTCTATACGTGTTTATGAGTTGTCTATGTGTTGCTGTTTCATATATACATGATCTTTACCATCTCCAAAATTCATCTTTTCTTCACTGTAGCAGTGATTTTTTTCCCTTACAATGAATATCTGCAGTACATAAACAGATATGTGGATATTGTGCATGCGCGTGTGTGTTTGCGTTACACAGTATATGTAGCATTTTGTCCTCTGTTGGCTGTAAACCTTGGTTGCAAAATTTTAATTTCTTATGTTGCTTCAGGAAAATGTTAGTTCATCTGAAGATCTTTCTGCGAAGACAAAGAGTGTCATTGAATTGAAAAAGCTTCAACTTCTCCAACTTCAACGTCGTGTGCGCAGGTTTGCCTGTCATTGGAGATCACCAGTGTTTAATTTCTCTCCTTTCTCTAACTGTATGTTTTTATGGCTGTACCAACCCCGTTTAATTTCTTGCTTCTATTGGGCAGTGAATTTTTATTAGACTTTTTCAAGCCTAATACAGCTGACTTGGAGCGTGTGAAAGCAGTAAAGAAACACAGGCATGGACGCCGTGTGAAACAGCTTGAAAAAATTGAACAGAAAATGAAGGAGGAAAGGCAAAAGAGAATTCGTGAGAGACAAAAGGAGTTCTTTGCTGATATAGAGGTTCACAGGTTGGATAACAATCTCACTTGGATTCTTCATTTGGGTTCTTTCTTTTTGTAGGCAATATTTGAAGTTATTTCTATGTGATGTTTCTCAAGTATTTTGTAGCATATATGTTATGGTTCATTTTTCATTGGGTAACTCACTACTGAATGATGTACATTATTAATGATTTAGGGTGCGATTGGCAATGTAGTGGCTTTCTAGCAGCACTTTTATTTTCTGTTTTGTGTATAGGCTAACTAAAAAGATACCCTCTTTTCTCAGAGCGATAACAGAAATAGTTTACCAGAGCTATTGCAGCTAACTAAAGTTCACAGTTGAGCACAGCAAAACCAAGCTGGCCCTTGAACAATCAAATATAAGTAGGCTAAGCTGAAAGACATCTATCTGGTTTCCTCAAATAAACATATTGGTAAAAAAAAACTGTACCAGGATATCTGATTCAGCCTAGTTACCTTTGTCTTAGGGTCAGTTTGCGGTTGCTGTGCTTATTTTGAAAGCTGCTGTTGAAAATAAGTTGTGAAAAGTCTTAGTGTCAGTTTGCGGTTGCTGCACTGTGGAATCTAGTTGGTAGGGGAATATTTACTAATTCCAGTAAGATTTTTCTGTTACAGCTCCAAAAAACATGCTTTCAACTAATTATGAAATCCAAAAAGAGAAATAAATAAGTGCTTTTGAAAAGTCACCGCAATGCCAAATGGAACCTTACTCTTTTGGCAAATCAGATTGAAGTTTGATAAAATCTGTTATCCAATGGGCAATGGTTGTCCTCTCACATTTCACCTCGCATGTTCTTTTTTTTTTTGGAACATACGGGCCAGAGAGCTTTCTCATATGTTCTGTAACGCAATAGTATATCCGCTTGCAACTTGATTAAGAGAAAAACAGCTAGCCAAACACCCAAGTATCTAAAAGTGGCTCAACTAAATGTGATTATCATAATCCACCACAATGTCAAATGGAGCATTACAGTATATACTCTGCATGCTAGTAAAGTTTGTAAATGCAGTATGCTCGTGGTTTATGCTCGTTAAACATTTTGCCCATGACCCATGTTATTTGGTAATGCCTTGCCTATGGAACTTGCAGAGAGAAAATGGAGGACTGCTTCAAGGCTAAGAGAGAACGCTTGAAGGGTTTCAATCGATACATAAAAGAGTTTCACAAGCGGAAAGAACGAATTCATCGGGAGAAGCTGGATAGGATCCAGAGGGAGAAGATTAACCTGCTTAAGAACAATGATGTTGAAGGGTATCTTAGGATGGTCCAGGTGAGTCTTGCTTGCTTTGTTTTTAATTTGCTTTTATATTTTGAGCTTAACACTTCATTTTAGTTTCTCAGTATTTGCTGGACTAAGTCACTTCTGATAAGTATTGCTACCTTGTAGGATGCAAAATCTGATCGCGTTAAGCAACTACTGCGAGAAACTGAGAAATATCTACAGAAACTTGGGGCCAAATTACAAGGTGCCAAGTCTATGGATGGCCGTGCATCTTATGTTTCTGATAAGAGTGACACTGCAAACGATATTGAGGATGAGAGCTACCAGCCACAGGTTTTTCATCGTTTCTCACTCTTAGTCTTTGATTAGATGCATTCTTGTTGAAGATTTACTAAACTGTGTTTTCCTCTTTCCAGCATTATCTTGAAAGCAATGAAAAGTACTATCAATTGGCCCACAGGTACCACATTGATTGGATAGAATTACATGCTTTTCTAGGTCACTTACTAAATTATCATACTATGGCCTTCTGATGTTCATTATTTGCTACTTAACTTTCAAATCCTTTCTAATTCTTACCTAATTGCTTACGTTTTCTAGTGTAAAGGAGATTGTAAATGACCAGCCTTCTTATATTGTGGGTGGGAAATTGCGAGAGTAAGTTGCGCCGCTCATCTTTGCTGCTTTTTTCTTTTGTGTGATCTAGATTTTATTATTTCATTGACTTTTTTTTATCTCTGCTACTTGTTTGACCATTCGGTACTCATTTTCTTGAGTTCTTACTTGCTGTGCTACATTACAGGTACCAGATGAATGGTTTACGTTGGCTGGTTTCATTGTACAATAATAATTTGAATGGAATTTTAGCTGATGAGATGGGTCTTGGTAAAACAGTACAAGTAAGATCTAGTGCAGTGCCACTCAGCATTTCTTGTTCTTTTTTGTGTTATGTGATTAAAATAAGTACCTGAATTCTGCTTATTTTGCCTTGCTACTTTGGCAGGTAATCTCTTTGTTGTGCTACCTTATGGAAACAAAAAATGATCGGGGACCATTTCTCGTGGTTGTACCATCGTCCGTTCTTCCTGGATGGGAATCCGAACTCAACTTCTGGGCTCCTAGTATAAATAAAATTGCTTATGCTGGTCCTCCAGAAGAAAGGCGCAGACTGTTCAAGTAAATGCTAAATTCTTCAATTCAATCCTTGCTTTAGTTCATGTGAAGATTTTGTTCACTTTAGCTAGTTTTTTTCAGAGAGATGATTGTTCACCAGAAGTTCAATGTTCTTTTGACAACATATGAGTACTTGATGAACAAGCATGATAGGCCAAAACTAAGCAAAATACAGTGGCACTATATAATAATCGATGAAGGGCACCGTATAAAGAATGCATCTTGTAAGCTCAATGCTGAATTGAAGCATTATCGGAGTTCTCATCGGCTGTTGCTGACAGGAACACCTCTGCAGGTTCTAAAGTCTGCACTTATACTGTTACATTTTGATTCTATCTTTGCTTTTGAAATAGTGCATGTCTTCAACTGATTGTTTCATCTATTTATATAATGCATGTCTTCAACTGATTGTTTCATCTATTTATATAATGGTCTCTATATTAAGTACATGTTACTGAACTACAATTCCCCATCTCTCACACACACCTGTTGCTAATTTGGTACACTTTTTCTGTGAAGAACAATCTTGAGGAGCTGTGGGCACTTTTGAATTTTCTGTTGCCCAGTATATTTAACTCATCAGTAGACTTCTCTCAGTGGTTTAACAAACCATTCGAAAGTAATGGTGATAACTCACCCGATGAGGTAACGCTTCAATTTTTCTTTGTTTTGCGTGGTGTAGCATTGTATTGTTGGAGGGAAACTATGTTTTGACTCCAATTTTCTTTTTTGCCTAAAGGCCTTACTGTCAGAGGAGGAAAACTTGCTGATCATAAATCGTCTTCACCAGGTTCTTCGGCCCTTTGTACTCCGAAGACTTAAGCATAAGGTCTTTGATTTCATTTGCAAAGTTTGTGCCTGTTTTGAGAAGTTACATTCCAGCAAATCACCATGCATTTTATTTGAATTTTCAAGTGCAAAAAAGAAATCTATACTAACTATTTACTATTGTTATCTCAAATTGAGGCTCTATTATCGAGTACCAACCTTCCAGAATTAGTGTATCCACTGTTTACATTATATTTGTGATCTATCAGGAATTAATAAATGTTCACTTGCAGTGCTATGTAGTTCAGCTTTCCAGATATCAGCTGATTCAGCAAACATCTTTGGATTTTCATTTTCCTTTTGGGTTCTTATTATGTTTTACTTTGTTGGATGAGAGTGCTCTGTTCATCTTTGCTGGGTTGGGCATTGCAGTGGGTGAAGAGCTAAAGATTCTCGATAACTAGGTTACATAGCACAATGCAAAACAAACACAAAATAGCAATGCCAGATTGGTTCTTATTAGCTTCGTTGCTCTACATGATCTGTGATACAATGTTCTATAGGTTAGATTTTCTCCATGTGCTTGTACAAATCCATCTAGTTTCCTGGAAACCAAACAACATTACTTTGTCAGTTTCTAAATATATGTCATTTTGGCATATCACTATATCAGTACATTCACCGTCGTGATTTTGCAACTTTTGAGTACCAACATATATGCAAAAACATCTAAATTGTCCACATGAAAAATAACACTAGTAGATCTGCCACTAACGTTGCTTTATAACATTATGCTTTTGTCAACAATACTAACATATCATCATAAAATTCAAGGTTGTATTGTATCCAAGACCATGAACAGTAAAAGGAGTGCATGATGTCTGTTATTTGGGGCTTATTAGGTTTACTTTGCGTTACAGCTTAATTAAAAGCAACTAAAATGTCTGGTTCCCTTTCTCTTGTTTTTGAGACTTGATATTTGTTAATGAACGACAGTATTAAACAAAGTGAAAAGAAGTAATGCATCGTTGCATGTCTCTTACTTAGCAACTAGCCCATCAAGTTGGTGATTGCTTATTGTTTCCCTTTTGTATCTTGTCTTTATCTGTATCCAGATCATCTGCATAGTACAATATTGTTTATTGTGTTTTACTGCCTTCAGGTTGAAAATGAATTGCCAGGGAAGATTGAAAGACTGGTAAGATGTGAGGCATCTGCTTATCAGAAACTTCTCATGACAAGGGTGGAGGAAAACCTTGGTGGAATTGGAGCAGTTAAGGTGTATACCCTCACCCTGTGACCGTTTGGAGTTTTTCTTTTGTTTTCTTTAATACTTCACTTGTTAAATATTTCTGAGGTTTTGATCTGTAATATACTACTTTTCTTTAGGTCCGCTCTGTGCACAATTCTGTCATGGAATTGAGGAATATATGCAATCATCCATATCTTAGCCAGCTTCATGTTGAAGAGGTAGAATGCGATTCTACCATGTTGCCACATTTTGGTTATTTTTGTTTCCCTGTGTTCATTATCAGCCATTTGGGTTCTCTATGCAGATTGAGGGTTATCTACCTAGGCATTATCTGCCATCTATTGTGAGGCTCTGTGGAAAACTTGAGATGTTGGACAGATTGCTACCCAAACTCAAAGCTACTGGCCATCGGGTAAGTGAATTTTGTTAGTCGCTGGACTCTTGCTCTTGGTGATAGCAAGATCCTTACTCTCATGGAGAGGATGACACTAGGAGATGGGGCAAGTTTTCTTGTTTATTGCTCACACAATGCCATACCAACCTGAGGGGTTGGAGATACATATTTATAGGCTGAGAACCAGCCAAGCATATGCTAAGATGCTATCCTAGATGCTGTCCTAAAGCGGTCAATATGCTGTCCTAAAGCAAAAGCAGATGCTGTCCTAAAAGCAGATGCTGTCCTAAAAGTAGATGCTGTCCTAAAAGCAGATGCTGTCCTAAAGCAAAAGCAGATGCTGTCCTAAAAGCAGATGCTGTCCTAAAGCAAAAGCAGATGCTGTCCTAAAGCAGTCAAAAAACAAAAAAACTAAAAACTACCACAGCCCCACAAAGACCACAGTACAGGGACTTATTCATCATTCTCCCCCTAAGTCTTGTGCGTTGTCTTGTGGGAGGATCGAACCATCCTGATCTTGGAGCAGAGCTCAAGGAACTTGATCCTTCCAAGAGGCTTGGTGAGCAGATCCGCAAGCTGATCTGTGGTGTTGATGTAGCTTGCCTTGATGCTTCCTTCATCCAAGCAGCCTCGGATGAAATGGTATTTCACCCGGATGTGCTTGCTCCGTTCATGAAAAACGGGGTTCTTTGCCAGGGCTAGAGCGGACTTGCTGTCCACCCTGAGCTCCACTGCTTCAGTGTCCCTGCCGAGGAGATCACCAAGCAGTCGAGCGAGCCAGAGCGCCTGAGTCGAAGCGGTGGAAGCCGCTATGTACTCGGCCTCACAGCTAGACAGGGCCACCACCTGCTGCTTGACTGACTGCCAGCTAACGAGGCACTTGCCGAGGAAGAAGAGAATCCCGCTTGTGCTCTTGCTGGTGTCAATGTCGCCTGCGTGGTCGCTGTCGCTGTACCCGATGAAGTGTGCCGCGCCGGGACACCTCGGGTAGTGCAAGCCGTAGTCGGAGGTGCCCGCAACATAGCGGAGGATCCTCTTTACGGCCTGCTGATGCTCCGTCGTCGGTCGCTGCATGAACCGACTGACGTATCCGACGGCGAACGCCAAATCCGGACGCGTGTGGACGAGGTAGCGAAGGCTGCCCACGATGCGCCGGTACTGCGTCGCGTCCACCTCCTCCGCCGTGCTGTCGCGGCTCAGCTTCAGCCTTTCCTCCATAGGGGTGTGGGCTGGGTTGCAGTCGGTGAGCCCGCCCAGCTCGACGGTGCGCTTGGCGTAGGCGGTCTGACGAAGGGAGATACCGGAGCTGTCCTGGTGGACCTCGATCCCCAGGTAGAAGGAGAGGAGCCCCAAGTCGCTCATCTGGAAGGCGGTCTTCATCTCCGCCTTGAACGCCTCGACCTCGGCCTCCTTGGAGCCGGTGATCACCAGGTCGTCGACGTAGACGCCTACCAGCAGAGCATTGCCGCCTTTGCCCCGCCGGTAGACCGCAGCCTCGTGTGCGCTCTGCTGGAACCCCATTTGCTTGAGGGTGGAGTCCAGCTTAGCGTTCCAGGCTCGTGGTGCCTGCCGCAAGCCGTAGAGGGCCTTGCGCAGGCGGAGAACCTTGCCCTCCTTGCCGGGGATGACGAATCCCGGCGGCTGACGGACGTAGACCTCCTCCTTTAAATCGCCGTTGAGGAAGGCGGACTTGACGTCCATGTGATGGACGCGCCAATCCTCCTGAGCTGCAAGTGCGAGGAGAAGACGAACGGACTCCATGCGCGCGACGGGTGCGAAGGCGTCATCGAAGTCGACCCCCTCCTGCTGCACGAAGCCTCGTGCTACCAAGCGAGCCTTGTGCTTGACGATGGCGCCGGCTTCATCCCGCTTCAGCTTGAACACCCACTTAAGGGTGATCGCGTGGTGACCGGCAGGAAGATCCGCCAGCTCCCACGTCCGGTTCCGCTCGACGGCGTCCATCTCCTGCTTCATCGCGACACGCCACGCCGCGTCTCCCTCCGCCTCAGTAAAGGAGCGAGGCTCGCCGTCGTCGCACGCCAAGTGCAACTCCGCCTCGAAGTCGCGCTGCGCCAGTCCAGGGACGGGCAACTCGCCGAGGATGTTGTCCATGGTACGATAGCGCAGAGGTTCGTCGTCGTGGTAGACGTCGACGCGGTCCTCGTCGTGAGATAGCGGAGTAGCGGACTCCACCATGCGCTGCTCGTCGTGGACCGAAGCTGTTGGGGCCGATCCTGGTGGTGTGGCCGCCGGTGCAGGAGAGTGGTGAGCCGGTGGTGAAGAGTGGGGCGTAGCCGGTGCCGAAGGTGGTAGAGCACTCGCCGGAGCTGGTGGCGAGCAAGGTGTCGAGGTGGACGAGCTCGGTGAAGACGAGCTGCTAGCTCCCCCGGCTCTCTCGAAGTGGACGTAGTCGATAACAAAGTCCCTGAGAGTCGAAGTCGAACCGTCGTCCACCGCCTTGTCCCACGTCCAGCCTCGCCCTTCGTCGAACACAACGTCACGCGAGATGCGGACTCGCTGTGTGTCAGGGTCGAGGATGCGGTAGGCCTTCGAGCCCTCCGCGTAGCCGATGAACACTCCCGGAGTGCTCCTGTCGTCGAGCTTACCGATGTGGCCAAGCTCCTTGGCGAACGCGAGGGAGCCGAAGACCCGTAAGTGGGAGACCGTCGGCTTGCGCCCATGCCAAGCCTCGTACGGCGTCCTGCCGTCGAGCGCCTTGGTAGGCGAGCGGTTGAGGATGTAGACGGCCGTCACCACCGCCTCTCCCCAGAAGACAGCCGGCATCCCCCTCTGCTTGAGGAGGGCCCGAGCCATCCCCACAACCGTCTGGTTGCGCCGCTCGACGACGCCGTTCTGCTGCGGGCTGTACGGCGCGGAGTAGTGGCGCTGAATGCCCTCATCAGCGCAGTACGACGCGAATTCAGCCGCCGTGAATTCGCCGCCGTTGTCTGTGCGCAGCACGCGCAGCTTGCGGCCGCACTCCGCCTCCGCAACAGCCTGCGTGCGCCTGATGGCGTCCGCAGCCTCTCCCTTGCTGCCGAGGACCATCACCCACATGTAGCGGGAGAGGTCGTCGACGAGCAGCAGGAAGTAGCGTCGTCCTCCTGGTGTGGCCGGTGTCACCGGGCCACACAAGTCCCCGTGCACGAGCTCGAGCCTCTCCTTGGCTCGGAAACTCGCCTGCTGGGGAAAGGGGAGTCGCCTCTGCTTCGTCAACACGCAGACGTCGCAGAGCTGCTCCACATGGTCAAGGCACGGCAGGCCTCGCACCATTTCCGTGGCACTGAGCCGCTTCAGGGCCTCGAAGTGAAGGTGCCCAAAGCGCTCGTGCCACTGCCACGCCTCGTCGTCCCGACGAGCTGCGAGACAGATGGGTTGTGCCACCTGCACGTGAAGAGTGTAGAGTCGATTTGCGCCTCTAGTTACCTTGGCAAGGAGGCGGCGTCGAAGATCCCAAATCCGCAGCACCCCGTGCTCGATCTCGACACGCGAGCCATTCTCATCCAGCTGTCCCAAGCTGATGATGGAGTTCCGCAGGTCGGGGATGTAGTAGACGCCGGTGAGCAGCCGGTGCTCGCCAGTCTTGGCGACGAAGACGACAGAGCCGACGCCCTTGATCTCCACGGCGGAGGCATCGCCGAACTTGACGGTGCCTCGAACGCCTGAGTCGAGCTCGGAGAAGAACTCCCGCCGCCCGGTCATGTGGTGGGTGGCGCCGGTGTCGAGGCACCACCCGTCGGTCTTGTCATTGCCGGAACTGTCGCCGAGGAGGGCGTGTGCTTTTGGCTCGTCAAGGTGGAGGAGAGCTACTGCGGCCGGTGCCGCTGGAGGTAGTTCGATGCTCGCATGAGCAATGAACAGGACCGGCTGCTCCTCCGCTTGCGCGACGTGGGCCTGGCCGCGTCGTGGCTGTCGACACTCCTTGGCCCAATGACCAAGCTTGCCGCAGTTGTGGCAAGAGTCGTCTCGTGCCGGCTTTTGCTTGCCAGCATCGCCGCCCTGGGCGCCTTTGCGCGGCTTGCCGCGCTTGCCACTCTTGCGGCCGCCTGTCGTGGAAGAAGGCTCCCCCTTCTTCTTGTCACCTTGGCCGGCATCCCACTGCTCCCGAGTGAGGAGGAGCTTCCCGCCAATGGTGACGGGTCCCGAGGGGCGCTGTGGCTCATCGATGTCGACGACCTTGAGGCGACCCAACGCCTCCTCGATGGTCATCATGGAGAGGTCCAGCAGAGACCCGATCGAGCGAGCCATCTGCTTGTACTTCTCGGGGACGCAGCGGAAGAGCTTCTCCACAGCTCTCTCTTCGCCGTAGGTGTCGTCACCGAACTGCACCAACTTCTGCAACAGGGTGTTGAGACGGAGAGCAAAGTCATCAACGTCCTCACCTGGCTTGAAGGCCAGGTTCTCCCACTCCGTGCGTAGTGCCTGCAGTGTAGACTTGCGGGCGCGGTCGCTGCCGATGCGTGCTGCAGCGATGGCGTCCCAAGCCTCTTTGGCAGTCCGCTTGTTGGTAAGCGAGAACTGCATCTCGGGCGGGACTGCAGCGATGAGAGCATCCAGCGCCCGTCGATCCTGGTCGTAGTCGACGTCGCCGTACCGGACTGCATCCCACATATGCCGCACCTGGAGCTTTACCCTCATCACCGCAGCCCACTCGACGTAGTTGGTCTTGGTGAGGGTAGGCCACCCGCCGCCGGGGCCGACGTCCCTGACGACAGCCTGGTACTCGTGGTGACCACGGTACCGAACCGGGGAGAGAGAGCCGCGTTGCCTGTGAAGGCCGCGCTCTCCGTCGACCCGTACGCCGCCGCCGTGCATGCCTCCTCCAGGAGCGCCACCGCCGTGCGCGCCTCCTCCAGGAGCGCCACCGGCGCGTCCGCGCCTGTCTGGGCTGCCGCCGCGCTCGTGGGCGTGGGCGGCTGCCCACTGCGCCGTTCGCCCTTGCGCTGCCTCCCTCTCCAGCAGCTGAGGGTCCGCGTCGGCGCTGTCATCAACAGAGCCGGAGCTGCTGTTGCTGCCGCGCAGAGCCTTGACCTCTGCTGCTGCCGCACGCGCAGCATCTGCCGCCGCCGCTGCTTCCACCTCCGCCCTGGCTGCTGCCAGCTCCGCCGCTGCCAGCCTTGACGCCCTTTCCGCCGCCGCAGCGGTCTCTGCCGCCGCTCGCTCGCGCTGCTCTGCCGCGACGAGCTCGGCCGTCTGCTGACGCCGCATGCTCGAGGCGACCGAGCGCAGAGACTGCCCTGCGGACATGGCGCACTACTGGGGGGCTGTTGCGTGGAGAGAGGGCTGCTTCTGACGAGCTGCTGCCCGTCTCCGGAGAGGAGTGAGCGGGGACAGCCGGAGCTGCTGCTGCTACCGGCCGGGGCTGCTGCGAGGCCGGAGAAGGAGATGAGCAGGAGATGCTCAGGCTACAGGATATTAAAGCTCTGATACCACTTGTTAGTCGCTGGACTCTTGCTCTTGGTGATAGCAAGATCCTTACTCTCATGGAGAGGATGACACTAGGAGATGGGGCAAGTTTTCTTGTTTATTGCTCACACAATGCCATACCAACCTGAGGGGTTGGAGATACATATTTATAGGCTGAGAACCAGCCAAGCATATGCTAAGATGCTATCCTAGATGCTGTCCTAAAGCGGTCAATATGCTGTCCTAAAGCAAAAGCAGATGCTGTCCTAAAAGCAGATGCTGTCCTAAAAGTAGATGCTGTCCTAAAAGCAGATGCTGTCCTAAAGCAAAAGCAGATGCTGTCCTAAAAGCAGATGCTGTCCTAAAGCAAAAGCAGATGCTGTCCTAAAGCAGTCAAAAAACAAAAAAACTAAAAACTACCACAGCCCCACAAAGACCACAGTACAGGGACTTATTCATCAAATTTTGACAGGATTTTGGTAGACTTGGAGACATCTCCCAAAGTGGATGACCTACTTTAGTTGCAAGTTGAATTCTGTTATTTGTCTTAGTGTATGCGTTCCCTTATTTGGGCAATGACTTCTGGCTGATCAACATCAATTACAATCATGCAGGTTCTACTTTTCTCTACAATGACAAGATTGCTTGATGTAATGGAGGATTATCTGATATGGAAAAAGTATATGTACCTTCGATTGGATGGGCACACTTCTGGTCATGAAAGAGGAGCTCTTATTGATAACTTTAATGATCCTAATTCTCAAGCTTTCATTTTTCTGCTTAGGTACATTACTAGATTTACTAGATTGTAGCACTAGGAGGTTTTATCTAAATGAAAGAGTAAAGTACACCATAGGTCCCTAAACTTGTGAGCGTGTGCCACCTAGGCCCTTGAACATGAAAATTACACACTTATGTCTCTAAACTTATACATGGGTCAACAAAGGTTCAAACCATACTTTATTGGTAATTAGAGATGATATGACACCTTAGTTCAATATAAATCATAATTTGACCATCTGAGAACCATTTGAAATTATTGGAGAAATAATATTTTTGGATTTGAAGGAAGTTTTCACATGTCATTGATACTTTTACAAGCTTCTGACTGGTCTGAGTTAGCAATTGCATGGTCAAAACTTTGGCTTAAATAGGTCAAAGTGCCACATGATCATTAGTTGCTAACTAAGTGTTTGGACCTCTACTAACACCTATACAGGTTTAGGGACCTAAATGTGCAATTGTTAAGTTCAGGGACCCAAGTGACGTGCACAAGTTTAGGGACCTATGGTGCACTTCACTCTAAATGAAACTTAGTGAACTCATGAATCTTTCTTGGCCATTAATTTGATTAAGTTAAACCTGTTTACTTAACTCCTCCCTTCGTCCCAAAATATAAGTCCATTTTGACTTTTCACGGTCTCCAACGTAACACATTGACTGCAATTTTGTATCATGATGTACTAGCAAAAATAATAAAAATTATATATTATGAAAGTATTTTGCAAGACAAATCTAATGACATTATTTTCATGTAGTCAATTTATGTACTCTTAACATATATTAATGGTCAATGTTTTAAAACCTTGACCGCACGGATCCCAAACAGACATATTGCAGGACGAAAAGAGTAATGAATATTTGAGCTCTAAGGTTTACTTCTCCCCTATTTCTGCAGTATCCGAGCAGGAGGTGTTGGTGTCAATCTCCAAGCAGCTGATACCGTTATCATATTTGACACTGATTGGAATCCTCAGGTAGCTAAAGTTTCTTCTAGTATATCATTTAGGGAATATATTCTGTAAGAAAGTTTCTACATATCCATTCTTTCCTCGATAATTTTCAGGTTGACCTGCAAGCACAGGCTAGAGCCCATCGAATTGGTCAAAAGAAGGAGGTTCTTGTTTTACGTTTAGAAACGGTAAGTGTTGTGTTGACAGTTCATTTATCACCTAAACATGTAGAAATTGAAGAGAACAAATAACATCTGTCGGGGTTAAGAGGATAGTTCATAAAGAAAAAGAATGATGTTTCCAGAATGCCAGTTGAGTTGTTCGTTGTTAGGGAAACCAATATTTTTTTCGTTTGTGCGCTTTACCCCTTTGTTGGAATTTGGAAACTGTTGGAAATGTTTTTGTGATGCGTTATCACTACAGCGTATTATTTTTTATGGCTTACACCCTGTCTGAAAGATAACATTGTCGTTATATATTGAATTGATTGATAAAAAAACTTTGTGCGTGCTTCTTTCTAGTGCTAGCTCTACTTTTTGAGGACTGGTGCTAGCTCTACTGTCCTTTTGCGTGCTGCAGGACAAAGGTCATGAAGAAGGGTTGGGTTGAGTATCTTAGATCAGTAGTTGATACACTATTTTCAGATATGCGGCTTGTCTTGGTATTCTAAACAAAGGACTGGTCCTAGCAAAGGGGGCTTATTTATGGACGGTTTTTTGGTGATGATGCCATCATCCTAATACTGTTCTTGCCTAATTTTGGAGAATTGGCCGTGCCGTAGTGACAAGTACGAAGGTTATTGCATTTAATTTAAGAAAGGGCAGTAAACAATGGTTATTGATGCTTATCTTAATAAAATTAATTGTTGCTGCTGTTGTTTAGATGATCCTAACATGATTAGAATATATTTTTTAGTCTGCATTCTGCAGATATATTGTTCTATTTAAAAATTTCAGGATTACATATAAATAATTCACAGCATGCTTGCTTGTACAGGTTCTTGGAACATGCATCAAGAACTTCCTGTAGCTAGCTTTTTTTTATATATAACTCACATTTTCCTGAAAAAAAAAACTGCTCTGTTAGTAGCTTCTTTTGTTTTCTTTCGGTAGTGAGTTTTTGAGCTTTTGTGATTTTTTCTTTTTTGCTTATGAGATTTATTCATGGAACTAGAGAAACAAGGTTAGAAAAACACCTGGTATTTGATATGTTATAGCTGGATTCATTTACAAAACTTCAGCAGGAGAGTTTTTCTCTGGACCAATTTGCGGTTGTTGTGCTGCACTGTGAAATCTTGTTAGTTATGTGAATCTTTACTAATTCCAGTAAAAAGTTGCTGTTATGACTCAATAACGTTGCTTTTAATAACTGCAATGCCTAATGGAGCCTTTGCCTGCTTGACTGTTTATTTCTTAGAGCCTCGACAGAACCCACAAACGATTTTATGATACTTTGAATATTAAAGAAATAAATACTGCTTGCTCTAATGAGAACCAAGCCACTCTTTTACTTCAGCTGAAAATTTCAATACTGCCATAATTTCCTGACTTGGATATACTTTGCTGAACATAAGGTCCGATCTGTAGAAGAGCAAGTCAGGGCTTCAGCAGAACATAAATTAGGCCTTGCTAATCAGAGTATAACTGCTGGATTTTTTGACAACAACACAAGGTCAATTCTTCTACTCACTTACTTTAGCTTTTTTTTCTCTTTTCTTTTCTTTCCTTCATACTATGTGATACCAATTGCAGTGCTGAAGATCGGAGGGAGTATCTTGAATCACTTCTACGTGAGTGTAAGAAGGAAGAAGCAGTTCCAGTGTTAGATGATGATGCTCTGAATAATATTATTGCCCGGAGGTAATACTGGATTTGTTGTTAGCACTATATAAGCATTGGGTTTAACAGTCTTTGAGACTCCTGATATTTTCTGTGTAAATTACATAACATACCACTTTTCTCTCCTTGCAGTGAAGATGAGATTGACATATTTGAATCTGTTGACAAAAAAAGGCGAGAAGAAGAAATGGTATGCAAGATTTCTACATGTTTCTTTCTGCTAAAATCTATGTGTTTCTTCTGATGGAATTTGATTCTTGTATCCTTATAGGCGGCATGGCTAAAGGCTGTTCAGGATGGTTCAGCTAGTGGGCTAGATCCTTCAGTAATGCCTTCTCGTCTTGTGAATGATAATGATCTGAAGTCCTTCTACCATGCTATGAAGCTTTACGAGTCATCAAATGTAAAAAGTGTAAAGGTAAATGTGAGGAGGAAGGGTGAGCTTGGGGGCCTTGATACACAGCATTATGGAAGGGGAAAACGTGCTCATGAGGTCAGTTGCATGATTATCTTCTGTATATCTCTTTATTAGTGGTCGATATATTTCTATTCTAATTCGAGAATATCCTTGTAGGTTCGCTCCTATGAGGACCAATGGACTGAAGAAGAATTTGAAAAACTTTGTCAGGTTGATTCTCCTGAATCACCTCAAGCTGGTGGTATATCAAAGGATTTAGATATCTCTAAAGTGAGTAAGTTGGAAGTACCTGCAGAAAGTTCAAAAGGACTAGTGCAAGCCAAAAAGGAGCCAGCCCAGGCCGTTGGAGACTCCCCACCAGCGAAACGACGGAGAGGTAGACCTAAAAGGTCAGATGTTTTGTTATCTCCTGCTACGGCCCCAAAAAATGCTGGAAGACAAGAGGCGGGAACTACACTTGATGGCAATTCTGCTGCACCTGCAAGTATCATCCATCCTGCTGCACCAGCTACTGCCATCCATTCTACTGTTCCAGATGGTACCATCCATTGTGCTGCACCGGTTGCTGCCATCAAACCAGAGATTGGCAATGAAATTAGGGGTAATACTGCTTCTGTTGCTGCTGCATCAGCTACTACCATGAAACCAGAGATTGGTACTGAAGTCAAGGGTACTGCTTCTGTTGCTGTTTTGGAAGGGTCTATCGCAAAGGAAGTTGGTACACCAGTACAGAGTGGTTATGATCTGGTAGCTAGTCCAGCACCTCATCCACCAGCTCCTGCTACATCTAGAGGCAGGAAGACCCAAGCAGGAGAAACACTTCGCAGGCGAGGCCGAAAACCGAAATCTCTTACTTCATGTAGTGTGGATGATGTTAGTCTAAACCCTGTGGTTGCAGTTGGTAGTGGAGAAGCATGTGCTAGTTCTGTGGTTTACTCATATCCTCAAGGGAATATGCCCTCATCACATGCAAGTGCTGCGGCAGGATTGCAGAAGGATTTAGTCACAGCTAAACCTGTTACATTGTTGCCAGAGGGAGCTAAGGGCATTTGCTTCCCAGCTCATGAAGGAGATAAAGGTGGAACTGTTACGACACCTGTAGCAAAAGATATATATGCTGGAACTGTAATGACTTCAGACAATGCCAGCTCACTGCTGCCAAACAACACTTGCGTTGAAAATGTTGGATTGGTTCAAACGAGCTCTGAGCAAGTTTGTTCTGCATCTACACCCACTATACCTGTGGTTTCAGAAGGGTTATTGAAAACATCACATGTTCTGGTTGTGGATAAGCCTGCCGAGAAGCAAGGTGCTTCACGTCGCCGCAGAAAGAAAACATCTGGTAGTGAGGATACTGGAGTCAGCACTAGGCAAAGATCAGCTATGAAGAAATCGTATAGTACTCCTGGTACCGCTGACAATGTTGGTGTTGACATGAGCACAGTTGAGAAACTAGGAATAGTGAAGGGAAGAGATGGCAGCTCACTACAAGATACTTCCAAGGAATTACCAAATATAAACTTTCCTCCTTGTGAGAAGTCTGGATATGATTCACAGCCAAGCACACCTATAGCTGTTCCCATTAATGAAGCTACACTTCCTAGTGATTTCAATGATGCCCATGCTACTCATTCTGACATAACTCCTGCCAGAGAATCTATTAATCCTGATGGCCAAGATAAGCCAGTAAAATTGCACTTTGATGCACCTGTCTCTGTTGTTTCACAAGCTCAAGTGCAGCATAAGACAGGGAAGGACCATGTAGCAGTGCATTCTGAAGTCACCACTACACATTCTGAAATGGTTACTGCCAAATCATTGTTAAATCATGTTAGTTATCATAAACCCGCAAATGTACAGTTTGAACCACCTTCTTCGCCTCATAATTCAGGTAAGGACATTGCTACAGTGCCTTCCAAGGTCGATAGTGCTGCTCCAAATAAGGCACTGGGTAGGAGGAGGAAAGGTTCAGCCCGGGAACCACGCACAAGAAGTAATTCAGCAACAGCTGCATGCGAACGTCGTGCACGACTTGCTGGATCAAAGCAGACAGATGATACTCCAAGCATGAAAGCCTGTGTTTCTTCAATTGAGCAACAGGAAACTGGTCCTTTGAAAGCAGAGCTTATTAACGCTTCTGTTTGTGAAGAGCAGAAGAATGCTGATAGTCATGTATGTGGTGAAGTGTCAATCCAAATGGGGATATCAGAGGCAAAGTTAGAACCACCAAACCAAACTGCTACCAAGTCAGGTGCAGCATGTACTGAAGAAACACTTGCCACCTTGAGCACTCAGACTCCTGCATTAGCTGTATCAGGAGAAAGGAAACTTCCTGTAGGTGATATGCAAGGTTCTCTCTCTCTCTCTCTCTCTCTGTGTGTGTGTGTGTGTGTGTGTGTGTGTGTGTTATTATTCATTGTTGGATAGTACAAATGGCTCACATTACTCATGCATATCTATGCTGTTTCAGGTCTTGAGGTTAATAGTTCAGAGAAACAAACAAAGACTGTTTCAGCTGCAGAACCAGCATCTGCAAATGATGAACATCATAAGGTGCATGAAGTACATCATAAGACTGCTGATGATAATATACTTCCGTCTAGTGCCACACAGGACACTCTGCAGGATAAAATTGACAGCAGTATTGATGTGGACCTAGCCTCTTGTCAAAGGATTGCTGGTTTTGAAGCAGAAAGGAATTGTTCTACTATGATTAGTTTAGCAGATGGCCAAACTCCTTTGAATGCCTCAGATAAGGATACTGCTGCCCCTACGGAAGATGGCAATGGTCTGCAAAACGAAAGTACTGTTGTTGATGTGACTAGTTCCAAGCAAGATAATATGGCAGTTGAAGCCATGCAGATTGATGATATTTCTAGATGCTTTTCTAGTCATTTACACGCTCCTTTACAATCAACCGATTCAAATCAGCCTGCAGAACAAAAGGAGAGTTTAGATAATAGTGGCTCTAAATTTGCATCTGGGGAGAAACAGGAGAAAATGGAAGAAACTTTGGATAAGAATGGTGGTGACAAACCAACCTGTGCTCAGACAAATGATGATTCTCACAGTGTGGCTTTAGGAAGACATTCTCCTTCAGAAAACAAAAATGAGGATAGTTCTGCCCAAGTAGTCGATGGTGGTTATTTATTGGGAGGAACTCCTGCTGAAGTCTTCGCTGCTATGAATACTGATGCCTCTGAGGAAGCTCACAATGTCTCATCCACCCATTCCGATAAAGAGGCCAGCATGATAGAATTTGGCGTATCTATCAATGATGATACCTCTGTTTGTGAAGTATGCAAGGATCCTGAGAGTCATGTATCTGGTGAAGTGCCAATGCCAGTAGGATTATCAGAGCTCAAGTTAGAACTCCTGAACCAATCAAAATCTTCTAGCCAGTCTGCTGCAGAAAATGTTGAAGAATCAAATGACAGTTTGGATATTCAGACTCCTGCATTAGCTGAATTAGGAGGAAAAAAACCACCTCGAGAATCCCTGAAAAAAATATCACCTGGAGAATCCCTGAACCAATCAAAATCTTCTAGCCAGTCTGGTATAGAAAATGTTGAAGAAGCAACTGCCAGTTTGGACATTCAGACTCCTGCATTAGCTGAATCAGGAGGAAAAAAATCACCTGGAGGTGATGTGCATGGTATGCTCCCCCTCTCCATCCGTCCCTCCCCCTCTCCCTCCCGGCAGATTGTTATTCTTGATCCAGCTAAAGTGTCTCATGTTTTTTTAGATTTGAAAGAAGGCATGGAGTTTGCTTTGCCTAAGATGCAGTGCATGATACCAATGCCAAGTCCTGATGAGAAGAGTATGCTTTGTTGTTATTAGTTTCTATTGGTTAATAGTGAGACTGGGCCCAGGTTACTCATGCCCATCTGTGACTTTTCAGGGACTGAGGTTCATAGTTCAGAACAAGTGATGATGGTTTCAGCTGCAGAACCAGAATCTACAAAAGGTGGGTGCTTTACATAAAATTCTGAAGTAGTTATACTCGTACACACCAGTTATTAATTAGTAGTTTATCTCTGCAGATGATCAAGAACACAAGATACATGAAGTACATCAGAAGACTGTTGATGGTACTATATTTTTGTCCAGTGGGGAACAGGACACACTGCAAGATAATATTGATAAAAGCACTGATGTAGACTCGTTCCCTTGTCAAAGGAATGCAGATTTTGAGGGTGAAAAGGACCAATCTACTGAGATTATTTTAGCAGGCAGTCAAGCACCTTGTGAAACCTCGGATAAGGACCCCGCCCCCACTGAAGATGATCACACTGGTCTGCAAAGTGAAGGTACTATCGTTGATGTGAATGGTGCTAAGCAAAACTTTATGGAAATCGAAGCCATGCAGATTGACGATATTTCTAAAGGCTCTTCTAGTGATTTGCCTGCTGCTTTGCAATCAGCTGACTCAAATCAGCCAGCAGAACAAGATAGAGTAGAGAGTAGTGCCTCTATATTTGCATCTTTGAAGGAACATGAGAAAATGGAAGAAACTTTCGATAAGAGTGGTGGTGACAATCCAACCCCTAGTCATACTGATGGTGATTCTCATAATATGAATTTAGTAGGATATTCTCCTTCAAAAGACACAAATGAGAATGAATCTGCCCAGGTAGCTGATGTTGGTAATTTAGTGGAACGTAAAGAAATTACTGTTGATATCCTCTCTGCTGCAAGTACTGATGGCTTAAAGGAGCTTTCCTGCAGCAATTCTGTTGCTTTGTCCTCTGGTTCTGTGATGCAAGACAGGGCATCCATCTCGGATACTGAATCAGTGCAAGCTGATGGTTCTGGGGAAGGTCATCATGGCTTCGCTGCTGACCTAAAGCTGCGATCATTTGCATCGTCCACCCAATCCAGTAATGTGGACAGTGTTGTCGAAGTTGGTTCTGCTGGCAAGGACATCAATGTTCATTCTGTTGACACTGAACAGGAGCCAATGCAAGAAAGCACTGTTGTTCCTCCAGAGGATACTGATTTGAATCGCCAAATCTGCACCTTGCAACTTGGGAATGACCCTCCTGCAACCACCCTCGTCTTGACAGTTGAATCTGATAGAAATACTGGTGATGGTGTTGGCAACTTAGAAGATTCTGGTGTTGTTGAGAAAGAAACAGAGGGTGTTCAAGAAACTGCCATTGTTGATCAGGAAGGAACAAAAGAAACAAGTAATCTGCCACAACTTGATGGTCTTGGTACATCTTGTTCTGCATTGGGTACTGTTTGTGATAAAGCTCCTAGTGGAGAAGAGGTTGCTGCTAGTAGCCATTCTGAAGATTCCAGTTCAGTTGAGCTTCTTGTTGTAGAACCAACACCAACTCAAGAAGCTACTGTTCCTAACCAAGAGGAAATCATTGATGAAGTGGCTTTTAAGCATGGATGCAGCAAACCCGGTGGTGATTCTGCTGTTGTTAAAGGAGCAAAAACTACTGAAGAAATTTTCTATCCTGCTGAAGAGCAACCTGCTACATCTGAACTTGTTGAGACACAACCAAATCCAACTGAGATTGGTGGTCTTATGCAAGAGGAATCTGTTGACATAGCAGGTTTGAAGAATGATTACTGCAGACCAGAACATGGTGGCCCTACTGTCTTGTCTAAGCATGTTGCAAGACCTGAACCAATTCATGAAGCTCCTGTTGTTTTGCAAGTGGAACTGGAGGCAATGAATTCAGGGGATGGATTCTGCGCAGTAGAGCATGGTGGTGCTTCATCTCAAACTGCAATGGAATCAAAGCCAATTCATGAAACTGCTGTTCCTATGCAAGAGGATGGTGCAGAAGCTAATGATCCTGAGCATGATAGTGGCACAATGGACCTTGGCACAGAGGGTGCTACATTTGTGGTTTCCGCCACAGAAGCACAGGAAGTTCCAGAAAGCACCATTGCTGTTCAAGAGAAATCCAAATCCAAGGACAGGACGTGTAATACAGAGGAATATAGTGGTGCAGCTCCATCTACCTTTGTTGCAATGGAAATGACAGAAGCCACAGGTTCTGATGATATATCATGCAATTTAGAAGCTGGAGGTTGTGCTATTGTTGCATCTGCTCTTGTTCCTGCTGAACCAGAGCCAATCCAAGGATCTACTACTTCACTGCGGGTAGAAACTACAGAACCAATGGATTTGGAGGGTGGAAGATGTCTAGAACATGGAACAGGTACTTCTTTATCTGCTTGTAATGTTAATGAAATTCCTGTTAAGGTAGAACTTAGTGTTGATGCTATTTCAGGAGTTCCTGAGCATGTGGAGCATGATGGTACAGAAGCTTGTAAAGGAATACCTGTGCCTCGCCAAGAGGAAACTGCTGTAACATTGGCTACAGAACCAGAAGCAAATAAAGAGGTAGATGAACCTACTCAAAAGGAAAATGTTGAATCAGTTAAAATAGAACGGGAGTCTCTGGTGCATGCTGGTACAGCAGCTGATCTAAGTAAAGAAACATCTTTATCTCCCCAAGAAGAAACTACTGTAGCCTTGGTTACAGAACCGGAAGCAAATAAAGTAGACATGCCTATTCAAGAGGAATATGTTGAATCAGTTGTCCTAGAGCCTGAATCTGCGGAGCATGCTAGTACAGAACTTGATCAAAGTAAAGAAACATCTGTCTCCCCCCAAGACAATACTACCCGTCCTACTTCAATGGAGATTGCA
The DNA here is from genome assembly GCA_017311315.1 of Dendrocalamus latiflorus. Classification (NCBI taxonomy): domain Eukaryota; kingdom Viridiplantae; phylum Streptophyta; class Magnoliopsida; order Poales; family Poaceae; genus Dendrocalamus; species Dendrocalamus latiflorus. The sequence goes on from CM029631.1 coordinate 22,383,503, forward strand.
GGAGCTGATGACTCTACCCAACCTACTACAATGGAGAAGGACCTAGCTCAGGAAACTGCAGAAACTACTGACTCTACTCAACCTAATTCAATGGAGATGGAGACAATTCAGGAAACTTCTATGCCTATTCAAGTGGAAGTTGCTGAAGCAACTGGCTCCATTGATCGAGAACTAGTAAATTCTGAGTCTACTCAACCTACCATGGTGGAGATGGAGCGATTTAAGGAAATTTTTGTGCCTACTCATGTGGAATCTGCCAAGACAACAAGCTCTAGTAATCAAAGCTGCAGTGAAGTGCCTTCAAATTCAGAGGTTAACACTGAATCCCTGCCTGATAGTGAAAATGCAGAGCTGGGGGAACCTAACAAAGAACAACAACTTCAACCTTCATCTGGTGAGGTTGTGGTAGTCACAGCTGATGAGCTTCCTAGCCAGGAGGGATTGGAAGCTCCAAGCACTGAGCCTTTGTCTAATGATGAAAATGAAAAGCCAGAAGAAGCTGATGCTGCAGCTGATGAGTTTACTGTAATGGGGGAAATTGAGGTGCGAAACACTGAGCCTCCACTTGGTGGTGAAAATGCAAAACTGGGAGAAGCTGTAACCGAACAGCAATTGCAACCTTCATCTGGTGAGGATGTGGTAGTCACCACTAGTGAACTTCCTAGCAAGGAGGAAGTGCAAGCTCCAAACATTGAGCTTGTGTCTAATGATGAAACAGCTGCAGCTGATGAGCTTACTGCTATGGGGGGAGTAGAGGTGCTAAACACTGAGCCTTCACGTCATGGTGAAAATGCAAAGCTGGGAGAAACTGAAACTGAACAGCAATTGCAACCTTCATCTGGTGAGGATGTGGTAGTCGCAGCTAGTGAGCTTGCTAGCAAGGAGGGAGTGCAAGCTCCAAGCACTGAGCTTGTGTCTAATGATGAAACTGTAGAACCAGAAGAAGCTGATGCCACAGCTGATGAGCATCCTGTTATGGAGGAAGCAGAGGTGCTAAACATGCAACCCATACCTGAAGGTGAGAAGGCAAATCTGGGAGAAGCTGAAACTGAGCAGCCATTGCAACCTTCATCTGGTGAGGATGTGGCAGTCACAGCTAGTGAGCTTCCTAGCGAGGGAGTGGAAGCTCCAAGCACTGAGTATGTGTCTAATGATGAAACTGTAGAACCAGAAGAAGCTGATGATCGTCCTGTTATGGAGGAAGCAGAGGTGCTGAACACTCAGCACACACCTGATGGTGAGAAGGCAAATCCGGGAGAGGCTGAAACTGAACAGCCATTGCAACCTTCATCTGTTGAGGATGTGGCAGTCGCAGCTAGTGAGCTTCCTAGCAAAGAGGGAGTGGAAGCTCCAATCACTGGGCCTGCGTCTAACGATGAAATTGCAGAACCAGAAGAAGCTGATGCCACAGCTGATGAGCCTCTCGTTATGGAGGGAGCAGAGGTGCTAAACACCGAGTCTGCACCTGATGGTGAAACTGCAAAGCTGGGAGAAGCTGATGTCGTGCAATTGCTACCTTCTTCTGTCGAGGGCATGGCAGTCACAGCTAGCGAGCTTCCCAGCCTGGAGGGAATGGAGGCTCCTAGCACCGACGGTTTGCCTATTGATGAAAACGCAAAATTGGGAGTAGCTGGGGCTGTTCAGGAATCTCTACCCTCCGATTTAGGATCAGATACATGAGAGCTGGATGGAATTGCGATCCTGCCATTGTCAACCACTGTACAGACAGATGGTGGTTCGGATCAGCCATTGCCATCTCCCAGAGGACGAGGGCGCAGGGGCTGATGAAAGTGAAGTAAATTATGCAAATGTTGTATCTAGAGAATATTAAAAAATCTGTTGTACTTCAGAACCACTATTGATGCTCTATTTATAATTATCCCATCCTTATGCTTAAATCATGTCGTTAATTATTGTTAGTGCTTAAATGCAGTGATTGTCATAGACGTGTGCCTTGAGCCTAGTTGGTTTATTATTAGGAATTAGAGGTTGGTTTCTATTTGAGTTAGAGATTAGTTTCCTTGTGTTAGAGATATAGTTAGAGATATGATTGGGATTAGATTCGATCTGTTAGGGGGGCCCACTATATAAGAGGGCTACCGCATGCTATTGGGATCAATCAGAGAAATACTAAAGTCTTTCTCATCTCTAGTCTCTCTATGCCGACGCCATCCGGCCATCTTCTTGGTGGTGTTTACCCCGGTTCATGACAACTTGGTATCAGAGCAGTCGATCTCTTCCCACGACTTCTGATACCATGGTTCCTGCGACTCGTCCTCTCGTCGAATCAATGGCCATAATAAAAGCCAACGCTGATAAGATGACCAGCTACAACAAAAAGATGGCGGACTCCCTCCTTAGCATGCATGTCTTCTTCGAGAAGCACTTGAAGGATCGGGAGAAGGCGTAACAAGAGGCCGCTCGTAGAGCAGAGGAGGCGACAGATATTGATCTGCTGGCTGTCAGCGACGAGGAGAACGAGGCTAACCTCGCCCCCGTCGACTTGCCTCCCTCTAGCGACGAGGGGGGAAGACTGACTTCGCCACCCTCGCCGAGATCGCCAGCCACGGCGAAGAAGACAACTCCTCCCTCGCCAAGATCGCCGACCACTTCGAGGAGATTGCGCCTGCGGTCAGACCGGGAGAAGAACGCCGGTCAGACCGGGCGGAGGATGCTGATCAGACCGGGGAATTAGGGATTGGGAACGGTCAGACCGGGAAGGGGGAGAGCAGGGTTGAGCCGATGCCGCCTGGATCCGCGGCCGTCCCTGTCGCTATCGCCATCCTCGGTCGCCGGTCGCTATCCGCAGCCCGGACCCACGCCGGTCGCCATCGTAGTCCTCGGCCGCTGGTCGCCATCCGCCTCCCGGGCTGTCTCCGCCCGAGTCGCCGCCGTCGGCTGGGCTGTGTCCATCCGTGTCGCCGCCGTCGCCGGGCTGTCTCCATCCGTGCTGCCGCTGTCGCCGGGCTGTCTCCACCCTGAACCACCTCCGCCGCAGCCGCTCCGCCTCTGCTTCCGCGCTGTCCTCGGTCGCCCAGGCCATCCGAGCCACCGCCTCCGCCTGGGCCGTCTCCGCCGCCGGGTCCGCCTCCGCCGAGCCGCCGCCACAGCCGCTTCTCCGTCGCGGCCGCTCCGCCTGTCGAAGATGCCCGACCGCCGCCGCAAGGTCCACCCCTGCGCCCGAAGCCGCACCGGCCGCCGCTCGTCACCGCCGCTGGCCGCCATGGGCCACCTGGAACCGCCACCACCGCCGCTCCTTCAGCTGCCGCTCTCTGCTTCCGTTATGAGGCCATGGCTTTCGCGTGGAGTTATTAAGTAGGAATGAGGAGTCGGTGCCAAAAAAATAGAAAAAAGAAAAAAGAAAGAAATATTTATTATATATATATATATATTCTTCTTTTGCAGACGTCGTTTAGCCAAACGTACTACACTTCGTTGACATGAAGCTGCATCCAAGGCCGCCGCCTAGCAGCTCGAGGACGAGCTGCATGTCCGGAAGGGTTGTAATGTCATAGACGTGGGCATTGAGCCTAGTCGGTTTATTATTAGGAATTAGATGTTGGTTTATATTTGAGTTAGAGATTAGTTTCCTTGTGTTAGAGATATAGTTAGAGATATAATATTAGTTAGAGATATGATTGGGATTAGATTCGATCTGTTAGGGGAGTCCATCTATATAAGAGGGCTACCGCATGCTATTGGGATCAATCAGAGAAATACTAAAGTCTTTCTCATCTCTAGTCTCTCTCTACGCCGACGCCATCTAGCCATCTTTTTGGTAGTGTTTACCCCGGTTCATAACAGTGATGGTGCTGCTTGGCAGTTTATTGTGTTCTAACGTGTAAATGTTCTTGCTCAGCTAATGTGTTTCACTGGAGCAACGTGCTACCAAAGAAAACTGAACGGAATGAGGCATTAATTGTACATACGGGATTATTTCATACAGACATGGGTTGGTTTGTTATGTTTGTAAAATAGCATGTTGTCTGCGGGTTCAGTCAATCGTGGGGTAACTTAGAAGCTGGAACTGAATTGATCCAGGGCTAGGCCTGAAATATTGCTCTTCCAGTCGTACACTAATCCTTTCTTTTGGTGGAAATTTGTAGCCTTCACTAAATTGTTGCTGTCAAGTCTAATGATTTCATCTCACATTTAATGACTGGCCACATCACTTAACACATTGCAGGACTGCCTTGGAAGTTGGGATGATTTTTATTGCCCTACTTTGGTGAATTGTCTGTAGCTTGGTGATGTGCTGTCCTGTATCAGAGTACAGTTCAGACCAAAGGTGGTCTGCACCCTCTATGCCTACAAAATTTTATCATCTATGGATGTGTTATTGACCGAAAGGAGTCATCACAAAATCTATGTTCCCTTCAGCTGTACAAGTTTCATACCAGAGTTCTCTCTTCTTTTGGTAATCTCCTTTCATCTTAATATTTTCCGTGTCAAATTTGGATAGGAAATAAAAATTAGCATTTTGTTTTTGGATTAACTGAAACGGATGTATGATAGATTCTGTACTCCAGAGTATGCTATGTTGTTTCTATAAATAATAGGAAGGACCTGGCATGCCTAACTGTTGTCGTGATGTCGTTTTCCTCTGTTTTGGCTTATGGGATTGTAGACAAGAATACAGTCAGCTCATACGAGCAGGTTTCACTGTAATTGAGTTATTTATTGTTAATATCAACCAGCAATCTATTGTCATTTTCAGTTCTGGATATCAGTCTTGAGGGATATACTAATTTATCTTACTGTTCTGTACCACATGTTAGGGGAGACTAGGAGCTGTTTGTAGACTGCGGTGCATGATGTAAATATGCACATTGTTTATTATAGATGCAAGTTGGCATGCTACCATGGAAACTACAAGTACCTTCTCTTAGCTTACAAGTGCTACCTGAAACTTGCATCTTTTCCCAGGTTGAGTACTCCAAACTGACAAATATGGAGTATGGTTAATTTACTGCTTGGTATTATGGTTGCTCCAAAAATTCTAACAGGCTTAAAGTTGCCAATCCCGCCCTTTTTTCAGTTCGATGCACTGTTTGCTTGCTCTTTTTTTTTGCTTTTCGTTTCCAATTGGTTCCGATGTTTACTAAACTACGCTTGCGTTATCTAATGTCTAATGGTTACTGCCAATCTCACACTCGAGCTCCCATGATTTCCTCGATTGTAGGATTTTTATTTGATCCCTCGAAGTTCAGTGTTTTGAGCACAAGTAGATTCTTCCTCATGTTACAATTTTTTTTACCGATAATATGATCCTGCAAAACAAACAAGAAAAAAACGTAAATGACAACCTCATACTGATGCTTTCTTCTCCATTGTGCTATACAAAATAGGATTATTGGATCACTCGGATTACTCAAGCTGTTTCCATCGCGTTGACATGTTGCAAAGTGAAATTTTAGTTGCACTGGCCTTGGCAGGTGGCAGAGCGAAAAGCGAAATGAGTGACCACTAAGCGATTGATTTGTGTGATTACTATGCATCGCATTATCGCAACAGCGGGTAAACACCATAATTGCTTGTAATTTTTTTCCAGGTCTCAGGCCAGGCTTTGGGCCCGCTGAGCCGCTGAGGCACTGTCGGGACAGGCATTGGCCCTCGAGTATTTGTGAGCTTAGGGTGTCAGGTCCTAAAGAGCCCTTAGATCCATGCTGCCTTTTCCGATTCATCAGTGATCTTTGTACGAGTACCGGCCACTTCGCCTGGATCCACGAGCGTATGAATGGCAGCATAGCTCTAAGAATGCTCTGGTCTTTGTTTGGTTGTTTTCGCTCGTATTTTTTTGCTTACCAAAGGTGCTTTAAGCATTACTGTGTGGAGCTGTATATGCCATTTTTATCTTCACATACAAAACCAAATTGTTAGCTACCAACAGTCTTGCCCTCAAGGCATGTATGATAATATAGACATCTGTTGTCTATAATACCTGTTATTTACCAAGGACATTTCGGTAATTTTTCAATTGAAAAGGAAAAGAGAGAGAGAGATGGGGCCCACTTGTCAGTGGGCCGGACGAGGAGACAAGGGGAGGTCCTCCCGCGTGCGCGTTCGTGTCTGGCTTCTCGCGTTCGGTGGAGCGACTTCGACCGCGTCGCCCGGGGCGGCCGGGTCAAGCGGCGATGGAGGCGTCACTAACGTGGGCGCTTCGGTGCCAGCCGTGGCTGCAGCCCGCCGGCCTCCGCCTCGCTTCCCTATATAAGGCTCTCCCCTCTCCTTGGTGACCGAATGCAGCAGTGAGTTTTCCCCTCTCCGATCTCAAATCTCTCTCAGTGGTTCTTCGATCTTGAGTCTTGAGAGCCACCGGCCAGGTTTTCTCCTGTCGCCGTCGATTGAGGAGCACAAATCGATGTTCTAGGGTTTCCTCGTGCGGTTTCCTTGAGCCTTTTATTGGATTTGGCCAAGAGAAAAGGTGTGGGGTTTTACCTCTAGAGGTTGATTTGGCTCGGACTTGTGCTAAGTTTTGTGGGAGATTTGTGACCTGTTCTTGGTGTTCACGAGCACTCTCGGCCGGAGCTCTCATTGGTCTTGTGCGGCATCAACCCCAACCTTCGTCTCTAACGTCGGCTACTCGAGGTTACAGTGAACATTGTATCTCCATCTACCACACTCTTCTTCTGCGACAATACAGAGGGGTACTAGGTTTTCTGGGACAATGTTGTGAGCGCACCTTGCCTCTTCTGATTTCTTCACGATGATTTTGAATATCACCTTTGCTGTGAGTATATTGGTTGTTGATTCTTTGTAATTTCGTGATTTACTTCACATATCAGTAAGTCTCATTAGCGGGAAATTTGCAAAGAAATTGTTGAGAACTGATTGCTCTGTGATGAAACGACATAATACTGAAATTATATATGGATGTGATGGTAGATTAATCTTGAGCTTATAGTTAAATCTGCTATTTTCTATTCACTGATCGTTGAACTTGCTGTCCTTTTCTTGTTGCTTTCTGCATTAGATTTGTGCAGTGGTTAGCTGTGTTCTTTTCTGGTCTGCGCCGAACACTGTTATCCTATTGAATCAATAGTATTCTCTGTGAATAAATGAGAGATTGCTTTTAGGGGTATTTCTGCACTATCCAATAAGCTATTTTATGATCTGTTAGTCTTTGGTAATAGCAAGATTTAATTTTAGTTCAAGATCTAATCTATAATTATCATATATAATCAAGATTAGATTTTATCATAGCGGAGATGGCCAAGATTAAGTCTTATGCAACTAGCCTTCTAAGAGCAACAAATAAAATTCAATTTAGTGATCATATGATGAATCTAGTCATATATGTTGAGTTTTTGTTCAGATTAGCATTTCAATGCATTTGTATACTTGAGGTAAAGCTAGTCTTGATATCTTGTATGGCATTTATATTGGGCATATATTTCCTTTGCAATGACTTAACAGATTCATATGTTTATATGTTGATTAAGTCATTTCTATGTCATTTTAGTCATGCTTGTGTATTTATTATGTTTGCTAGAATTAAAAATGAATATTTGCTAAATCCGCACTATTTACAACAATATCCTCTATATCATTTATAGACAGTATTAAAGATAACTTCTATAATTGGTTATCTTTTTACATGTTTCTATAGACAGCTTCTCTATGCCACAATGTGTCTTATTTTTCATGTTACAGTTGACTGTTGCATGAGAGACGGCTCAATTCTCTATGCCCCCCTCTCCTCCGTATCATCTCGTGTCTTACGTGGTAAGATTTGTAGACAGTTGATGCCATATCATTGTACATACTCTCAAAAGCTAGAACTTATTGGTATATGAACCAAACAGGTAACTATTAAAACGTGCTGTCAAAAGGAAAAGGAAAAGGTTCAATTTACGCCCTTAACTTTCATGAAGAATATCCAGATTGGACCTTTTACTACATAACCAATACAAACTACCCGTGGATGGTGGTTTCCGGAGTGGTTTCGCCACATTGACCACTTATGTGGCGTCCCCATCAGCATTAAGTTAAAAAATAAAACCGGAACCTACCAGAGAGGATAGAAGAGAAATAGAAAAGAATAAGAGGAAGAAAAATGGTTTTTGTTTTTAATTTTTAGTTTAACATGTTGGCTCACTGTGTGAAGTGAATTTGGATTTTTGTGGAAGTAGCAGTGGTAAATGAGACTTGTTTTCTCAAAATAAAACAACCAAAGAAGAGGTGCATTCAAGCATGAATTGGCTAAAATCAGCTCAGCAAACAAACAAAAAAACCGATGGTTACTGTTGTTGCTTGTCTTCGTACAGGTTTGAATACCTTAAAAAGCATGCTTAGGGGAAAAACAATAATTTTACTTTAAAAATATATGAAACAAAACATAAAGAAATTGTGAACCAAAATAGATCGAAAATCGATAGCATAGCTTTGGTGAAAATTTAAATTTTGCTTCTTTATCTTGCTGAAAAATTATGCATTCCGGGTGATAGATCGATTGGATATTACCGATACATAGATTACGGATCTACCTACATTCATTGTGCACAACACTGACATACCGACGGATAGATTGCTCCATTATGCACAACAATGGCATACCAATGGATAGATTGCACCATGAAATACTTAAACGGCCTGAAGACGGGCCGAATGGGACCGCAAATGTCTCCCTGGATGCGTTTCAGGAATGCAGGGACTTCATCCTTCACTTTCAGAGTGGAGTGTTTAGTAATTAGTTTCCCGGTGGTACATGCAGGGCACACAAAATCTTCATGATTCAGGAAATTATTCACATAAATATTATGCCCATGCGAGTTTTTTTATTATGTTTCTCATCATCCTAAGACTTGGGTGGCCTAATCTGTCATGCCAGAGACAGAAGAGTTCAGAGCATCTAAATACTATCTTCAGAACAGTGTACGCTGCAGGCGTCTTAATGTTGGTATAATATAGCTCAGTTTCAAGTGAATGAAGTTTTTCTAATACCCTTTTGACATTCTCTTCGCGCTTCGTGATGAGCAGGTATTCCTTACCGTACTCTTCGTCAGTCTCAACGTGGAAATCATTGGCGCGAATATCCTTAAAACTTAAGAGAGTTCTAGTCGATTTTGGTTACAATAAGGCTTCTTCAATGACCAAAGTTGTGCCCATTGGAAGTATAATTGTGGCTCTTCCGGAACCGATTATACATGCATCGCTTCCGGCGATTGTCGTAAGGCTGCCAGTGCTCTTACGGATCGACTGTAAATACTTACTCTCTCTTAAGATGGTATTCGTTGTGCTGCTGTCGGCAAGGCATACTTCCTCCATAGGGCGCTACACATATTCTAATATAGGGTATTTATTAACATGTATTAGAAGGCATTCAATACATAAATAAAATACGCCAATATCAGACCATATAATGTCATTATAAACTGAATAAATGAATGTTTTATTCCAAAATCATCCAACCATTATGAGAAATCAAAATCCTAAAGCACCAACCATGCAAGTTCCAAACTTGTCCATTTAACACAAAATAAATGACAATTAACGTCTTATGCATTCTGTGCATCAGACGGAATCAACTAGAAAATCATCAACTTCTTCGGCTATTTTCTTAGCAGTGACATTCTCTTCAAGAGAGATCATGGCGGTGGCTGCCTCGAAGTCGTTAGGGGGTACTGCTGCCAGGATGGGTTCAACATCCATCAATTCAGGCAGCTGCTCAACATGCTCCCCCTCGACTGCTGCAAAGTGCGCTTCAGGCTGCCCTTTGCCATTCTTCTTTTGAGCTTGGTGGGCATCAATTACATGTTGCGGTTCTTTGCATATCCGCGACCAATGCCCCCATTTGCCACACTTGTAGCAACCCTGGTTCTGCTGGCCATAGGTCTTGTCACTCTTCTTAGCCTTTTTGTCGTTTGGAGCATCTGACTTGCCTTTCTGGGCAACGATCTTACCCTTCTTCCCCCTTCTCTTCATCAAGGGCTTTCGCACCTTGAAGCTGCTAGCGTTGGCTTCACGGTCATCGGAGCTGTCTGGTGGCTGAGAGACGTAATTCTTGCGGAGAAGTTCGTCCTGAGCCTCTACCACCTGCGTCATATCAATTAATTCAGCGTACTCGTTGTAGCCGTCTTGACGATAGTTGCGGGCAGTCTGTACAACACTGGGGTGAAATGTGGACAGGGTCTTCTCGATCTTCTGCTCATCTGTGATCACCTTGCCACAGAATTGAAGATTAGTACAAATCCTGTGCAAGGCAGAATTGTACTCCCCGACCGTCTTAAAGTTGGCAAACCTCAGTCTGATCCACTCCTGCTCTGCTTGAGAAAGAATGGTGTACTTGAGCCTCTCAAACCGCTTCTTGAGTGTGGTCCAGAGTGCTAGCGCGTTTCTTTCCGCCATATACTCATTCTTGAGAGTCGGACAGAGGTGGTGCCTGATAAAATGAAGTGCCTAATTATTCTCCTCAGATGTGGGTCGAGCGTCTTTCTGTCCGCTTAACCCAATAGCTGCGCCGAGCTTCTGGCCCCCAAGCACAATCTCAACATTGGATGCCCATATCAGATAGTTTCGGCCATTCTGTGTCAGCTCCTCGAACTCTCGGTTCGAAATTCTAGTCATCTACATGTGTATGAACGAAATAAAATAAGTTTACTGCAGGTAAACATGCATGGAAAATTTACTACAGGTAAATAAAGTGGTGCAATAGATTCCCATAAAGTTTCATAATTTTCTGTGTATTTTCTATAATTTTACTGCTAATTTCAGTGATTAAAAGCAATTTTCAGCAATTACAATTAACCAAAAATAGTAAATAAATACAAAGAACACATAACACAGTAATGGCATAAATAAATAAGCTTCAAATGCTAAAAATAATGCAAAAATTGAATTCCCGAGGCCCTTTTATGCAAGAATATAAATTTTCAGTGAATTCTGCAATTCCAGAGGGTTTATACGCAAATTTTCAGTTCAGAGAAAAATTCGCGCAATTTTCTGATATACAGAGGGGTTTTCTGCAAAATTTCGGACCCGCTCGTAAATTTGAGGGCTTATTCGTAATTTTCGGAACTACGAGGCCTATTATGCAAACTTCAGGACTGAAATCAAATAATTAAGGGCCAATTACTAAATTCATAAAGTTGGGGGTTTTTCTACAAAATTCCCTCCCACTCCCCGGCCGGGCCGCCTTTTCTTCTTTTTTTTCATCCAGCCGGCCCGGTTTAACCAGCCCTTGCCGGCCAAGCGGCCCACTTGGCCCGACCGGCTCATCTGGTTGCCTTGAGGACATGGGGATTAGGGTTTCCCTATCCCTTCAATCATGTGGCGGCGGCGGCATCCAGTGCTCGACCCGGTCGGGGCGGTGCGGGACTGCCGGCTCGGGCGGCGCCGGAGACTGAGGCGGCCGGTTCGGGAGGCGGTGTACCGGCGGCGCGGCAGTCCGGGCGGATGGCGGTCGACCGGCGGCGAGGCGGTGCGGGAAGGCAGCGGTCGCATGCAGGCGACGCGCAAGGCGAGCGGAGGCGGCGCACCCCGGTCGGTGTTTTTCGGCGCGGAGCCGTGCGGCGGTGGACCGGGACGAGCGCGACCCCCGAGCGGTGCCTACCGGCGTCAAGCGAGAGGAGGCCGGCCGGCTGGATGTAGCGAGCGCAGTCGGCACCGGTCGGCTACAGGGCGGCGCTGGCAACCTTAGGGCTCGGGACGGTGGCTGGGGTTGGCCTGCGGCGGCGCCTATGCGGGGCGCGGGCGGAGCACAGCGCACAGCAGGGGGGCGCCGGCTGCGGGCGGCGCGTGGCTGGAGGGGCGCCGGCGTGCATGCGGCGCGCGGCGGGGGGCGCTGGTGGCCCACGACGGTGCGCATGCCGGTGCGGTGACACGGAGGCCGAGGGTGACGCTAGGCTGCCGGCGTCAGGCGGCAGGCCGGTGATGGCAATGGCCATGCTGGGCCGTCCGTGCCAAATTCTTTTACTTGCAATGTAATGTATGGGCAAAATTGATGCAATACCAGATAGATGCAGAGGTCGCACAAAACAAAACATGCAGAGATTATCATACAGTGATCATGCAGGATCAAATAAAACCATGCAAAAATTTTCGTTTCCAATCTACGATGCAATCAACATCTATCCCGTTTTGCAATCTACCGATCGATATTGTGCCTGCGATTTCAGATCTACTCGCGGTAGATTGGGGGCGGATTTGCATCGTTTCTAATCTACAATGCAATCAACATCTACCCCGTTTCACAATCTACCGATCGGCATTGTGCCGGCGACTTCAAGTCTGCTCGCGGTAGATTGGGGCGGATTTGCACCGTAGAGATTCAATCTAGAATGCGAAAAGAAAATACAGATTGAAAAGCGATCTAGAAAAATTCAATCTGTGCTTCGATGATTAACTCGTTCACCAGAGCGAAGTCATGCTGATAACGTGTTGAGGAACCGTCGCTGGCGACCAGTCCGATCGATTCCTCTGTTTAGAACAAGAACGAATCAATCACAGAATCACAGAACAATAGATTGAACACAGAGAGGTAGAGAGAACTCCTGGTCTTTCTTTATTGCTTTAGATTGCATCAGATGTACATAATGAGGGGGTATAGGCCCCTATTTATAGCCTACGGTGGGGTGCCCAAATATGTCAGGACTCTGGCCGTGGGCCCAATTTCCTAACACAAACCACTTCTACCTGGGTTGAGGCGTAAATATCGGTGACACAAGAAACAGTGATTGTGATAAAAGAAAACCACAGGCAAGAGAACAAAAAAAACCTGGAAAAGGCAAAACAAAGAATAAAACAAGCAGCAAACACATGAACGGTCGAGTGACGGTAGGCCGCAGAACAGGCTCACTCTAAACGGATTTAGCTTTTACTTTTTTTTACTTTTAGTTTATTTAAATCAGAAGTTACTTAGAAGTATCTGCTTTTAATTTTACTTTTTTACTTTTTTTCTTATTTTTTTTGTATTATCATGATGATATAATAGTTTCTTTTTTTTATTCTTAGAAAAACTATCAACTATAACGGTACAACTTTAACCCAAAACCAAAACTCACTTCTAAAAACTTAAACCAGCCTCGCAGCTGACACGACTGCATCGGCAGAACAGCAGCTCTCTCGTGCGTACGTACGTGGACCACATGGCGCCCACCCAGATAGGATCATTCTTTATGCCGACTTGCCGACTGGGCACCCCAATTATTGCTCTCTCCCGATCATATCCCCAACCACCATGGAAATGTCAGTCTGCTGACACATTGCCATTAGTTAATCACGGTTTAAAAGCTACCTACTTTGATGATGCTCAGTTAGACTAAATTTTTACTGTAATTGACTAAAAGTATACTGTAGCTAATGATAACTTATTTAACATAATTAAATTTAAAAAAACTAAAAGTAAAAAAGGGCGTATAATGCAAACGAATACAGAAAAAATCAACAAAAAAACTTAAATAAACCAAAAATTAGAAATAATAAAAAATAAATTGGAATTCAGAAGGCCCGCCCGCCGTCTTCGACGCCCAGTGGGCGCGAGTGACGCAACAGACACGGGTGGTTGGGGCCCACACGACAGGAATTTTTTGTACGGATAATCCATTTTTTATTCGAAATTACATAAATATACCCGCGGGAAATTTTTTTGCAAAAATAGGCTCCAGTCGCCTAATGGTTGGGCGACTGGAGACTTTCGCCCAACCAGACCGCGACACAATTTATCTCGCTGCACGGTAGAGCGACTACATTAAGTCGCTCTACCGTTCGGCGACTTAACGGTAGTCGCTATCCCGTTAAGCGACTAGCATGCAGTCGCCATCCCGTTAGGCGACTGCATGTAGCCCCCGTGATTGTTTTAAATTTTGTGAATTTTGTAACGTTGAACCGGTAAAAAATACGGTGAAGTTGTAATAAAAGTTTATGTTCATTGTATATTGTAGGTATGTAAAAAGTTTTTAAAATTTTTTTTATGAAAGATTGAGTAGAAAACGATCGATACATACACTGTTAAGTGAGATAGTTTATATGTGGGGAGAGAGATGATAGACTATGTAAATTTAAATAAACTTCATAATATAACTGAGAGTAACATGCCGCATGTTTTTTCATTACATGCATAACATATATAGCATCTGCAACACGCCTCACTGGTCACCCTGGTGTGCCCCGTCACCGCGCCCGCGTCCTCCCATACGGCCTCGCTTGGCCCTCCTCCGGTGCAACGGGTTAGGACGATCCGAAAAAGTAAAACGAGGAGGAGGGTGTCTATCCCGCCCCCGCGCTGGTGGAGTCAGCTGCACCTCTGGCCGTGTGCTCTCTGGTGCACCGGGGAGGGCACTGCCAGAGATAACCTCCGGTGCTACGTCGGAGAAGTGTCCAGGCCACTCCGGTGTAGACGCGAAAAACTGGCCCACTTCGTCCGGGCCTGGGGAGACGCCGTGCTGCTGGTAAGTACCTGCAATATTAATAACGTTAGTTTGTTGCATGTCGTCTTCGGATAAACACGATATAAGAACCTCTGCGTACCCGTAGCTGGCGCCATCGAGGTGGGAAAGACAGGGGTGTGCGTAGGAGGTGTGAAGTGAACCAGTGTAGGAGGCCCTGCCCAGGCTGAACCCCCTGGCTGCTCCGGGTGAGGCGGTGGAGGACGTGTCCATGTCGGTGCACCAGAGTAGTGCCACGCTGGTCGGGGTGGCACTGGTGGACGAGCGGTGGGCGTGGAGACCGCCGGTAGCCTCGTGCAGGACAGTAGGCTAACAATACGTCTACACCCATCGTGCATCCGACGCGCAAAGCTGACGCCCTCGTCATGGGTCAGCTGCCCACCACTGGTGAGCCTCTCAAGTACTGTGCCGGAGTCGGCACATAGGACAGAACCGACGTCAGCCTGAACACAAAGACATGAAATGAAATGGTCGATTATCGAAACGACATTACCATTCGGGAATCTTTGAAATGACATTTAACGTACCGCGAGGTGAGCGTCGCGCGCGAAGTGCGCGGGGTACGTGTCCGTCGGAGCGGCGACGTGTGTGGCAGACGGGTCTACCACATATACGAGCCTGGTACGGGTTTGTGGCTGGTACCAGCGAAGGTACTCCGCGTACTCCGTGCTGTCGTACGGGCGGTCCTCCTCCACGCGGTAAATTTCAACATTACATTTTCTACATGTAAATTTCAACACTAAATTTTCTACATCTAAATTTGTACAATAATTGCAAAATTAAATTTTGTACAAGTACATTTAAATACTATTTTTTGTACAATAATGCATTATAAATGGTATACAAAATTTAGTTTACACATTTTGTAAACTAAATTTCTAAACTATATTTACTAAACAAAATTTGAAAATTAAATTTGTAAACTACATTTTCTAAACTATATTTCTAAACTAATTTTCTAGACTACATTTTCTAAACTAATTTTCTAAACTATATTTCTAAACTAATTTCTATACTACATTTTGTAAACTAATTTTCTAGACTATATTTTCTAAACTAATTTTCTAGACTATATTTTCTAAACTAATTTTCTAGACTATATTTTCTAAACTATTTTTTCTACACTAACAAAAAATATAACACAAAAACTTACCTGAAAAACGCGCACTCCTTCTCCTCCCCCTTCTCTTCTCCTCTCCCTCTCCCTCTTTCCCCTCTCTTCTCTGCGCTGGCCGAACGGAAGAACAGTCCGGCGCTGCGTCGTCGCCTTATATCCACCTTCAGTCGCCCAACCGTTGGGCGACTGAATCACAGTCGCCGAACGGTTCGGCGACTACATTGAAGGCGCCCAACGGTTGGGCGATTGCAATTAATCGCCCAACCGTTCGTAGACTCTCTAGCTGTCGCGGTCTGGTTGGGCGAAAGTCTCCAGTCGTCCAACCATTAGGCGACTGGAGCCTATTTTTGCAAAAAAATTTCCCGCGGGTATATTTATGTAATTTCGAATAAAAAATGGATTATCCGTACAAAAAATTCCACACGACAGGGCGTTCTTATCTCTCTAGGCTGTGGGCCATGCTTCTCTAGGTTTGGTTGATCCTTGCTGATTCAGTGATTCGCTTAGCCATATATCCTAGTCAGGATTCGAGTTGTTTAAGGGCATGTTCTTTTTAGCTGTGGCTTATGGTTTTTGGCTAAAATTTTTGAATTTTGGCTGTTTACGGTACAGGTTACGGAGAGACAGATACTCACTTGCGATTTTAGCTGGTACAGATGTTGGGCTTTTAACGTATAGATCGTTTAATTTGTAAACCCCGTCTTGAAAAAATACTTCATTTGAAAGTTAGGTACTATAACAAAAATCAAAAATCACTAGTTTCGAAGGAAAAGAACAGGCCTTAAGTAAAAGAAATCAATGATTGAGCAAAGCTACGAGCTATCAATTGCCTAAAAATATCATAGTACTATCTGTACCTCCATCAAACACGTTGCAGGCTTTGCAGCTTCACAAGCTGTATGAAGGAGCGTTTCGACGTCTTAACGTTTCTTCGTGACGAGAGAAGCCTCAGGCCATGTGGTTTACTAGCCTCAAAGGTGCGGCGACACGCCGCGCCAGCCACCGTATGTATCAAAGTAAAAGAGGCGATAATTCGTGAGGAGTTTTTTTAAAAAAAAAATCGAGGACAAATGCGTAATTTTGGGAAAATCAAAGGGTTTTTTTTGTAAAAAAATCGAGGTCCTATAAGGACTTGTACGTAAATAAATAAGGACCTATACATAATTTTGGAAACTCGCGGGGCGCTATCCAAAAATTTTTTTTCTAAAAAAACTTGCAGAGACCTTTTCGCAAGGAAAAAGGACCTTTACGTAATTTCCGAAAAACCCAAGGAAAATACCTCGGCCGGCCGTACGCGAATTTCCTCCGCCACGCGCCGGCCGGCCGAGCGACGCGGGCGACGTGGACGCGCTGGGGGGGCCGGAATCCCCCCAGCTTTGTATAGCTGATGATTACTGCAGTCGATGATTTTTAACTCAAATAAATAATTGTAGTTAGAAAAAGTGTCTTATAAAAAAAATAAATTAGCAGTAAAAAACATGAGGAAGTAAGTTTTTAGCTGATGACTTTTAGATACGGCCCTGTTTGGATACGCTTATCTGAGAATCGATTTTAATTTGATCAGGATTTTCTGATAAGTCGCGGTCTGAAGAATCTGCAGTCTGAAGAATCGTCGCGGTGGAAGAAACGGCCCCTTGGGCTCGCGGTACAGGATTTTGGATTCCCAGTGCAAATGCCGATCTTTCCCACCGCGGCGGTCGAAAGAATCGAAAAATAATCAAAGCGTTTGGGTGGGATTCTCGCTTAATTCTATCAGAATCGGATTTTAAGCGTATCCAAACAGGGCCTACGTACGCAGGATAGAAACGAGATAAATGAGATACGTTATATATCTATAATTACCTGCCATATCTCAAAGCAAGATAGAAATAAAAGGAATAAAGATGTTGCTTTAAAAAGTCACATGTTTGTATTGATTTACCATGCACTTAATCGGCGGGGGTCAGATTTTGGCAGCGAACCAAACACTTAGTAAATCCGGTTTAGCTTTGGCAGATTTTGTCGACGAATCTTTACTCGCATTTCCTCTATCGGCAGAAAGAATTTGGTCAACTACGTAAGATTTACATGCTGTTTGAATCCCAAACAAACAAAAAATGCACAAGCCGTTTCCCGTCACAACCCAATGTTCTGATTCGTGACTCCCTTGTGTTGTGTGTTCCATTCCATCCATTCATCTCCGTACCAGGGGCCCGAGCCCAGCCCGGGCCGGGAGACCTGAGCCAGCCGCTGCCGCGCGCGCGCGGCCCTGGCCGAGCCCAGCCGGCAGCGCGCGCACACGGCGAGGAGGGCGAAACGCGAGGTGCTGGCGAGACCGCGCGCCTACAAGGCGGCGTTGAGGAGCATCGGCTTGGCCGCGGAGACGAGGCGGTCGGCGAAGCGCTCGAGCGCCTCGCGCATCCACCAGTGCGGGCACAGTTCCATGGCCTGCTGCGTCGTGACCCAGGCCCGCCTCCGCGCGGCCATCTCGGGCCACCGCTCCAGCTCATCCGTGACGCGCAGCGGGAACATGAACCCCTCGTACGTCGCGTCGTACCGCCGGCTCCGGTAGCACCACCGCCCCAGCGTCGCGCCCGTCTCACCGCGCACGCCGGCCTCCTCCAGGGCCTCGCGGCGCGCCGCCTCGTCCATGGACTCGTCCAGCTCCCACCCGCCCTTGGGGAACACCACCCCCGCCCCGGCGCCCTTCTTCTGCGAGCTGATCACCAGCACCTCCACCTCGCCGTCCCCGCGCACGCGGTACGGGATGCACCCCACCACGATGCGCCCGCCCGTGCTCGCGCTGTACCGCTGCAGCTCGCGCCCCTGCCTCGCCACCATCACCGCCGCCATGGATTCTTGGTTTCTTGGATCGCTTGCTCAGGCCACGAGCTAGCTAGCTCGTGACTGTATTCTCAAATATGGAATGCGATCGCGCTATCTTTGGATCTGCCAGTGGGAGGTGGAGCTGGAGTTGGAGCAGAGGGGGGTGGGGATTCATGGCTATTAATAGGATTTGGGCGCGGTTGCTGTGGTTGTCCGTGTCGTTGCCGAGTGGGCGGCGCGACGCAAACGTGGCAACGGCAGGGCAGAGCGAGGACAAAAAGGTGGGCAGGACCGCAGCAGGGAGCGAGTGGGTCGATGCCCAGGTGGCGCGCCGAGTGTGGACAGGGTGCATGGCCTACGCTTCCTGTGGCGATGCTTGCTTGGGCAGCGGTTTGTTTGAGCCTCTAGCCGTCCATGCGTTGGGGTAAAGGCCATGTTTGATATAGCTGCGGTTTATAATTTTTAATTAAAATTTTTAAATTTTAAATATTTATAACAGAGATTACAGAGAGAGATACTCGTTTGAAATTTTGGTTGATACAGATATTGAACTTTTAACGTGTACTATAATTAACTTGTAGATTCTGTTTTAAAAAAATACTCCATTTAAAAGTTAGATACTGTAGCAAAGTTAAAAGTCACTTTTAGAAGCCGTAAAAAACATGCCCTTTAATGCCTGGAAAGTTGCCTTCTTTTCCGATTGAATTAAACTGTTCGGCCTTGTTATTGGGTTAATACTTGGTTTTTTTCTAGATGCTTGGAAAAGTTGAGTGGGAGATTCTATTGGAAACGACCGTGTATTCTTTGTCGTAGATTTTTATGCAACAACCAAAGGAAAATAAAGTCCTACTCTTTACTTATAAGTTGAATAAAAATTCTTTTGTAATAAAATGTTTTCAGCTCCTAAAAAAAGACGCCCAAACGTCACGTTTCGGAAAGAAAAACCACATATGTGGGATTAACTTTCTATTTTTACCTTTGCTAATTCAACTTTTGAAGTCAAGACTACTAAAATCTCGTAGGTTTTTTCTTGTGACATGATCAAAAGAAAGTGTTTAGATTATCATGCTAGAGTTCACAAATTTGGTTTCTTTTTCATCATTTAAAAGGTGGGTTCCGATTTTCTTTTCGTAAAACAAAACCCACTCCAAAATGCACGATTCAATAACTATATTGAACAAAAACAACAAAATATGTGGCAAATGAAGACACCTCAGAGAAAAGATTAAGGATCTTTTTGGTTGATATCTAACTTTGTCACAACTAACTTTATCCAGCTATAGCTTGCCATACTTTTTGTGGCAACAAAACTTAGCATCACGAGTATGACAAACTTAGGCAAAAAAAAAACTAAATCTATGCCACATGAGTTATGAAGCTAAAAAAAGTATGTCAAACCAAATACATGACTAAGAATATATGGTACATCTAACAGAATATATGGTACATCTAAGACTAGACGTGGCCCCGCTCATTTCAGCTTCGACTTCTGGCTTCTTGCTTATTTTTCACTATTCATAAATTTCGTATTTTCTGAACTTTTGGCTTTTTTTAGCTTTTTTCCGGTTCTTTTTTCCCGTATTCGTTCGCGTTGTCCGTAATGAGCTAACATATTTTTTATTTTTAAATTTTTTTAAATTTAATTACGCCGAATAAGCCACATTTAGTTACAGTAAAATTTCAACCACTACAGTGCAATTTCAATCATAAGGTATAGCTTTTCAGCCCAACCGAGCGAGATCTTAGTCTGCAATCCAATTATGCGGTAAGCTTGGTTGGGCTGTGTCTATATGATCTATCCATTTAGTGCAAAGCATACCCTGTAGTCCATGGACCGTG
Organism: Dendrocalamus latiflorus; assembly: GCA_017311315.1. Classification (NCBI taxonomy): domain Eukaryota; kingdom Viridiplantae; phylum Streptophyta; class Magnoliopsida; order Poales; family Poaceae; genus Dendrocalamus; species Dendrocalamus latiflorus. Next base: position 22,403,648 of record CM029631.1, read on the forward strand.
TCCACGCAGCAGAGAGGAGGTAGGACAAAAGGAGGGATAAACCGCGTAGGCGCGAGCATCTCTGCCTTCCCAGCTGCTTCTCTCATCTCCAGCCGTCGTCCGCTCTCCTCACGCGTCTAGCCTCCACGCCCGCGCACGCGCTCCCCATTCTTTTCTTCCACAGTTCCACTCCTCGCCTCTCGTCTCCACCATGCCTGCGTAAAACACACTTCTTAATTCATATATGACCCGAAAAAGCAAGCTAGATTCCACGGCCAATCCAACTCCCATCTTTTCCATTACTCTTGCATCCATGTGGATCGTTAGTTAGTTCTTGCCGGATGCCACCATGTCGTATTCTGGAATCTATCTATTTTTTATCATCCCCATCACTCCGTGCATGTGCGGATGTGCCAACTGCATTAGTTCTTCCTGGAGCTTCAGTTTGTGCGCAAAAATAGAGTAAAGGGACACCGGCCACGTCATCTTCAATTAGTGCTACAGTGGTGGTGCCGTGGTAATAGTTATTGCTTTAGGGCTGCACCAAGTGGCTTATAAATCAAAGTTTATAGCTTATTTTGCACTGTGTTTACTATTAGCTTATTCTGCGTAATTAAATATAAAAAAATAAAAGTTATATTAGCACAGACCACACCAAGAAATAAGAGAAAAACAAAAAAACAATACACTAGAAAAAGATTAAAAAAACATAAAGCAGAAGCGGAGCGGAGCCTTAGGCCCCGTTTGGCACAGCTCTAGCTCCGAGATCTATGCTGGATCTGTAGTTTGTTGACTAAATTAAAGTGATTTAAATATTTGTATTTAATATATAATATAAATGAAATGAGTCATGTAAATGCACTTAACATGCCTACAACTCTAGATCCAGGATTTTCTAAAACTACAGATGATCAGCTTTAAAAAATCTACAGATTTTGTAAAGTTAGAGCTCTGCCAAACGGAGATCTCATCATTTGGAGTGTACATGTCGAACAAACTATCTAACCTGTGATGTGCTAGTAACCTGCACGCTGCGACCGAGCGAGCGATCTCTGCGGAGGACGTGCGCGTGGCACAGGGCACCCCACTACGTACCGCGCGCGCCGGCGCCGCTGTTTTTTCGATGTCGGCTCTGGATTACTTGGGATCTGTCTGGCGCGCGCGTCTCGGTGCTAAAATGTCGCGGGCGCTGACTCTTAGCTACCGCCCGTGCACTGCCGGCCGGATATGCCCGTGCGTGCCACACAAATTACGTGCGTTTCATCCGGAGATGCGTGTGCGCGGGCGACCAAGCCTTCCCTTCTCCCTGACGTAGTGCATGGCATGGCAGCATGGGGTGTATGCGACGGTCAACGTCTGACTCTCCTGATGCATCACAGCTCGTCTTCTTTTTGGTTTGTGGCTTGGGTTTACCACTTTCTACTATAATAACTAGTTATTAAATTATATGTCTTTTTAAGACGAAGTCAACATATAGATTATAGTAGATACTGCATCGAGTTCAGTTATATCAAATAAAATCATATGCATCTACGTATTATCTTTCACAGACAACTAGAATTCAAAATCATGGAACAAAAACCGAAATCCCAGCCAAAAAACCCACCCGGTGCTCCAATATGCATAATACAGCTACTACGAGCACGTGTGGGCCACGAGTTCCCTGATTGGGAAAAAAACCAAATCTGAACATGCGTGTGTCTAGTCTCCAGAACTGCAAACCAACGGCATGCACTACCGATCAGGATGGCCGTTAATTAGTTGCCTCCCCACCAAATTAGCATCCACCGGACCAAGCATCCAGCTAACCGCGGTCTCCCTGCTTCAATTCACGCACTATATCGAGCTGTTGTTGCAGCTGCATGCATGATTGCATCGCGGAGTATATTCTTCTCCTTGTTTCTTTGTTCCCTTCCTTAATTTTCGGTGCGACAGATATAGGGGACCCATCTCATGATCTTCAGTTTCTCGTCTCCTGAGGATTCATTGCTCCAAGATCCATGGCCTATCTGTGAATTATCTCTCTCTCTTTTTTTTTTGTCTTCCATCGAATTAGAGTAATCAAACGCCGTGTTCTCCAATTAATTGAGATGCTTGGCCTGTCGGCACCATAATCACTTATCAGGTGCAAATCCAATATACTAGTAAGTACATGCACATAAAAGAAGGGAAACATAATGCTCGAGTAGAAAAGTCGGAATGACAACACGGCAATCAAGTTTCTAGATTGAATGAGTAGGCATGTCGTATCACGTACTGTTTGCCTAATGTACACAAATTGCATTATTGCCTTGAGTAGAAAAGTCGGAATGACAACGTGGCAATCAAGTTTCTAGATCGAATGAGTAGGCATGTAAGTATCCCGTATTGGGCCTGGTCATTTCTTCGTAGTGGCGATTTTTGGCTTTTGTTATAATACCTAATTTGCAAATGAAGTATTTTTTCAAGACAGAATCTACAAGTTAAACAATGTTAAAAGTTCAACATCTGTATCAGCTAAAATCACAAGTGAGTATCTTTCTCTGTAATATATACCGTAAATAATCAAAATATAAAAAATTCAGCTAAAAACATAAGTCACAGCTAAACAGGCCCAATTGTTTGCCTAATGTACTACCCGAAAGTCACATCCGCACTTCGTCGATGTCAATTCGTATGGGTGATCGGGGTCTTTCGATCTCTGAATCAGCTAATACTACTATTGGGACGACCTCTAGTCGTACGACTATTAATTTTTTTTGACTCGTACTGATTGGAAGTATCTAGAGAATAATTCCGTGACGTTTGACAAGGAACTCATATCAATGATGATTGGTGAGGCGATCGGATGGGATTAATTAATTCCGTGCTTCTGGAACGTACTGCTAAACTGTGTAGGTTTTTTTACTGTGATTGTGATGCCGCTCGGTTTGACTAAAATAAGCTGATTTATAATTAAAATTATATTGTAGCTAATTAAAATTATATTTTAGCTGATAGTGACTTATTTGGCGTAACTAAATTTAAAAAATTAAAAATAGAAAAAACAGGTTAGCCCATCACGGACAACGCAAACGAATACGGGAAAAAAGAACCGGCAAAAAAGCTCTAAAAAGCAAAAAAAACTAGAAAAAGCGAAATTTAAGAATAGTGAAAATTAAGCTAGAAGTTGAAACTCAAACTAAAATAAGTAGAGCCTATAGCTTTCGGTTTTTAAATTCTGATTGTTCACTAGAGAAATTATAAAAAGATCTAAAATTGATATAATATCTAGAATAATCATTTTGTTAATTTTATCATAAAAAATAATATTTAAAAATTATCGTAGATGTGTGCAATTTGGCACGCCGCAACCGGGCGAGCGAACCATCTCCGTGGAGGACGTGGGGGCGACGACACAGGGAGCCCGCGCACATTCCACTAGCGACCGCGCCGGCCCCGCTGGCTTTTTTTTTACGTCGGCTTTGGGTTGGAAATCTGAGGCTGCCGCACGCGCGCACGCGCGGGCGCTGACTTTGCACAAAGTGCCACATTATTTACGTGCGTTTTGATTGGGAGATGGCTGAATCGGTCTCGTTGCGACGTACGAGGAGTAAATCAGTGGGTGGCAGGGGCGGACCCACAGGGTATGCCGGGTGGGCCACGGCATACCCTGGGGCCCAGCCAAGGCGCGACGCTAAGGCGCAGAATCCCGGACGGACTGAGGCAGGGGCAAGTGGTTTCGAGGCGAGGGGAGCAGGCCCAAAGCGGAGACGAGCTAGTAGTAGGCGGCGAGACCAGGCAAGCAAGAAAGACGGAGCGGAGGTGGCGTCCCGGGGTGAGCAGCGTGGAGGAGGCATCTTGGGGCGAGGTGAGCGGCGCGGAGTAGCACGGCGCACAAGTCCAGCACGGTGGACGCCATCTCCACTCCGGGGAGGCAACGGCCACATCCGCAGCGGTAGCGGCGGCCTTCTTGGCCCCTTGGGCTGCTTGGCCCAGCCCTGCGGCTTGGGTTGGGTTCGCGGCCGTGGGGTCTTGCCGCTCCTGGAGCTTCACAGCTGACGCTGACGGCTTCTCCCCGCCTCCCTCCCTGCTCACTGGGATCATCTCGTGAGAACCATGCTCACATGAGGATTCCGTGCCTGCTTGGTAATTCTTGGCCGTTCAATCGGTAGCGGGGATCATGCATGTGTGCTTGTCTAATAGTTGCAAGAATGTGTGCTCTTGCATGCGTGTTGTCGTCCGCGTATTAGGTCTTTTGGTAATCTGCGGTGCGACTACGCAAACTGTCAAAAGTGTGATGCCCTGTTTAACTGGTTTTTTGTGGTTTATATTTTTTCACTGTACCTGTTGTTGTAATATTTGCGGTATAAGTAAAGATATAAATATAATTTCAATATAATCATATAAACACATCAAGGACATCAATTCATATATACAGATCATAACAAGAGTGTAGTCATATGAATTGAACATATCATTCATGATATACCACATATTCAATAATAGAGACAATACTACTCTAAACATGAATATGTATGACAAGGTATAAAGCATGTGTCAATTAAGACTATCAATAAGCTCAAGTTTAATTAATTATTTGTGCTCTCAAATTGTAGGGTTGCTCAAGATTAATCTTGGCCGTCCCGCTACTAAATCATATACTCTTCCTTGATTGGTTATGCCAAATAATAAACTCAGTCTTTTGAGCTCTAGATACAAACTCTACAATCTCAAGATTAAAGTATATGCAGCATGCATGTGTTCAGATTGTAGTATTCAAAAGAGCAAGACCAACCAAATTAACTTTGCTCAATAATTTATGTTTCAACTTAACAAAATTCCCAACAGATCAACATACGAACATGCTAGTGTCTGAAACAGCATGAACCGAAAGTCACAAGCATATATATCAAAATCTAAAGACTGCCTTCCAGAGTCACAAGATAACAACGACAGCTATTAGAGCTCAATGATCGATTGAACCAATCTCAGTATATGATATTTGTTATCATCGAGCAATCAAATATCCCACAAGCAATCTATGTTTCCCAGTGTCAGGTAATGTAAAGAAGATTAACAAACTAGCACAGCCACACAGATTGCATACAAAATCACAGAATCACTCACAGGACCGATGATATTCGAAATCACCAGAAGATCAGGGGCTAGGCACGCTTGCGCACTGTCCCAGAAAACCTATTGCCCTCACACCACCGTGAGAAAGAACAGTAGGCACGGAGATACAAAGCCCTCTCGCCGAAGTGAAGCCCACGCCGGCGAGTCGAGGTAGAGGTTTGCCGCACAAGCACAGGAGAGGAGCCGGCCAAGCACCTCGCCGGAGAGCACCAGGGGATCAAAGTAGTCACACACCGCAAGCCAAAACTCAAAGAAAGAGAGGAGGAGCTCACTGTTGTTCAGATACTCAACCAAAGAGCTGGCCGCCATTTATAGCCAAGAGAGTGGGGAGGGGATGAGCACTCAGCGGCGCCACCAACGGCCGGGACCGGGTCTCACGCACCACCACCGCAGCCCATTCTCACCTCTCATGTCGAATCTGAGGACTGGGTCTTACGAGAAGAAGAGGAGCGACGAAACTCACGAGAGAGGGGAGATACGAGCCGCACGGGAGGAAGAGTCGCACGAGAGAACGGGCCGCCACCAAGCCGACCCGCCGGGTTCGCCGAGCCCGCCTGCCTCCGCCGCGCAGCCCCTGGACCGCCGCCGCCATCGCCCCTCCAGAAATCCCCGCTCGCTCTAGGTCATTGGGAGGAGTAGGCCTCCTCCTTTTGTCTCCCTCCGGCCCACCGACAGGTGGGCCCCTCTTTCTTCTTTTTTTTCCTTTTATCAAATGGGAAATTACCATTTTGCCCTTGGTACATACAACAGCTGTTTTATTTTTCACTATATATGTATAGCTTTTTTTTATGTAATTAAAATTAAAAATAGAAAAAATAGGTTAATCCATCACAGACAATGCAAAGGAATATAAAAAAGATAAAAACCAAAAATAAGTAAAAAGCTAGAAAAATGAAATAAAAAACAGTAAACTAAAAATCAAAAGTTATAAGCTAAACCCGAAAAATCATGCTAGCGAATAGTTTTTCAGGGTGAGAAAAATCAGGAGCGATTCCTGTGTCTCTCACTCGAAGTTAGCTTCGATGATGCTGATTCATCAGACGGCTCCAACCAATCCGCTACAGCAAGCGCATTACGGTGCAACTTTTAAAATTATTGAATTTAAGATTTATCATATTATTTAGTGTTTGTATACCGAATTACGGTGTAAATTTTAAAATTATTTACCGAATTAGCAAATGGTTTTATCGAATTGCATATGAAAATTTTAATGTGGCATATCCTTTGATAAAATTCTGGGTCCGCCACTGGTGGGTGAGAATATCGGATGGTTGTCCAGAGCACATATTCGTGAACCTGCAGATGATATGCATGCATTCACGGACGTACGATCAATGAAGGTAAGTGTTCCGATGTGTTTATAAGCCTAGATTTTCTTTTTTTTTTACAGTATAACGATTGAAAATGTACTATAATTACTATTAGTTTTTATGTGTAATTAAATTTTAATAAATAAAAAACTATACTATTACAGATAATTCAAAAAGAAGAAGAAAGGAAAAACAAAAATGTCTAAAAACAAAAAAAAAAAAGAAACCAAAGTCTCACTCCCCCTCTCTTGACAAGCTCATGCCGACCTAGTAGGCTTCAAAACTCCATACACTTACACGTGGCTACAATTTCTAGCTAGATCATCCATATAAAATCTTTCTAGCTAGTTGTCTTCGTGTTCAATGTTGTTGACTATGGGCACGATCGACGCGTGCCTTAGAGCATCTCCAATGGTTGAGCCAACTAACTAACTTATAGTTTGCCACCTCAGATAAGAGATAGCACATTAAAAGCCAGCTTCCCTGTACACTATCTCTTAAGTTGGCTTATGGTGATAAAGGCTGGCTCATCCGTTCTCGATTTTTGAGCGAGACTAGCTCAAGATCCGACGCTAGTTGGTTTGGTTTTCACGTTTCTCTTTTTTCCACGTAGGACTATTACTGATGTGTACTGCTATGAGCTAGCTAACTTGTCACTGTTGGAGATGCTCTTAGGAAGCGAGTTGGAACTATGAACAGACATGCTTAATTCAAGCAGAATTCTATTGAAAATGAATAAGTAGTACACATTTTTAACTAGACTTCCTTTAATTTATTAAACTAATCCATGTGCAATTGCTCTGCAAAAGGTCCAGCGATGCGTGCCTGCAGGACCAGACGTTCCAAACCCATATACAAATTATACTCTGCATCTGGACAAAACACTCGAAGAGAAATGTGATTGCGATTGGCGAATTAGCGACCATGTGTGATACATGATCATGGATGTATTCAGGATATGTGTGATTCGGCGTGTAGTTAGCCAGAAATTTGATATTGGGTATGTTTTTTTAGATTGTGGCTGTAGATTTGGACTTATATTTTTTAAATTCTGGTTGTTCGTGAAGACAATATGAAGAGAGAAATAGTCGTATGTGATTTTAACTGGTATAGCTGAACTTAATATAATACCTACTATAATCAATTATAGACATCGTCTTAAAAAACATTGTTTAAAAGGTAATCACTGAGCAAAAGTCTTAAATAGAGCCGTAACCACCCATTTTCATGTTAATCGTTGGTTGGTCTAGCTAGGAAGTGCCTCAATTGTCATTTATTTAGTGCCCAAAAGAGTACAAAGGGTATATCCTTTTGACCGCACACAGGACAGTAGGACACATACGAATGTTCGTGAACATGTCTCGCGTGAGCATATTGTTGTCGATATTTTGATCGAATATTTATCCAGGCTTCTTTTTACATTTTTAATTGCTTTCCACCTAGCTTGCACGTTTAGGGTCTGGCGAAAATTGTGGCTATTTAGATTTTCATCATTATAGAATTTCAGAAGGATTTGAGAAGTTTACAATCTAAATTGTTTGCTACACGTTCAGGATCTGGTGAAATATTTATGGTTACATAAAAGCTGAAACTATAGCTTTATCATTATAATGTTTTTTTAAGAAGTTCTATCTTTTTTTTAAGTGCATGTGCTCATTTGGCACATGTTCCGACTTTATTACTATTAGAGCAAGTACAATAGTATAGCCAACTAATGGTTATAACACTTGTCCATTTCATCTATGACCTTCAAAAAAATAGTTCATACAATAAGGTATCTATTACAATAACTATTTGGCCCCACGTGTAAGAGAGTGAAATGCATATTTTTACGTGCTATAGCTAGCTGTAATTTAGTAGCCAGCTTCCTTCTCTCTCTTCCTTTCTCTCTCTGCCACGTAAGATTTGGTTGATATTATATTTGCTATAGCCTGCTGACTAAGCCTTATTGTACATGCTCTTAGGGCATCTCCAATGGGTCTATAGCAGCTATCTACAAGAGAGTCCATGTCATCAACTGTCCTACGTGGAAGATATTAAATGAAGAAAGAGAACGCAACTCTCTACAGCTCTAGAGATAGTCTATAGCGCTAAACGAGGCAGCCTCCATAAATTCTGTGTGTGCATGTAAGCATCAAATAGCTATCCTTATAGATAGTTCTTTAGAATGCTAACTTTAGTGTGTACTATATAGATGATGTGGAAGTCTTATAGTTAGTTGCTAGCTATAACCATTGGAGATGCCCTTAGGTGCATGTGCTCATCTGGCACAAGTTCCGACTTTATTACTGCTCGTGTTCATTTTCACTTGTTGTTTGACGGTATCCAAAATACACCTAGGATTATTCTCTCTCTCTCTATATATATATATGCAAAAATTATTAAAGATATAATGATATAAAAATACTAATGATGGCAAATGTGCTTATATATTTTTCATGTGACAAATCTAAATACTTTTTTTTATATATTAGTAATCAAAATTTTAAAAGGTTGACTACAAACTTCGAGACAACATCTATTCGAGAATAGCTAAACGGCGCAAATATCAGGTAGAAACCATCATTTTCATGTAAATTATGTGGAAACCACATGTGAAAGTTTTCCAAAAAAAATTATAAAAAAAACATATGCAACGGAAATGATGTTATATAACCCTATAAAATTTTAAAATGAAACTCAATCACATTTAGAAGACATAAAATTGACAGGTGGCAAAATGAATAGTACTCCCTCCATTCGGTGATATAAGACCAAAACCCATCATATGCACATAACAAGGAGGTACTAAATCTAAGAAAAAGTTAATATCATTAGACCATATATACATCTATTAAATGATAAACTACAACTACTCATCAACTTTGTCTACATTAAAGGAGGGGCTTCTGAAGAAATATTATAATATCCACACCTTTGATTCCGCAGTTGATTTATATTGTGGAACGACGCTTATCAAGAATAGAACTTATATTGCAGGACAGAGAGAGTAATGAACAGTGAGAATTACTATTCACGCTGAAATTGTCTTTTTTATATCTTGCAAACGCGACCTTGAAATTTTGTTGGGTAATATCATCTCCTCTATTTATGATAATTTTTTTTCAATTTTTCAAAACTTTCACACGTGGTTTCCACGGAGTTTATGTAGCCTTGTGGATCGCTTCCAGTTAATTTATCACAACACCTTTTCAGAAGTGCATGTAACTGTGGGGACACCTCTGAATTTCTAGATGCCACCGTATTTTCGTAGATGCCTAGTATTTCAATTACACACAGAAAGGTCATTGCACTTCTTCAGAAAATAAAATACTTACAGAGCAGCAGAAATATGGTACGTCGATCAATTTTTGAATATGGCCGAAGGGTCAAATGAGATACGCAGAAGACCCAAATAAACTCCATAGGCAAGCCTAAGCACAAAAGCAACCTAACACGTAGCTATCTTCATTTTCTGTGACACTAAGCAAATTAAGCAAGAATCAGAACACATCGTACTCACTACTCAACAAGCCACGACGGTAAATTTTCTCAATGCAGTGCAAGGGATTGAAATGAATGTCTATCAAGGAGGGTTTCATCGGACCTACAACAGCTAGTACCCAGTGGCAGACCCAGGATTTGAATCCAGGGTATGCCTAACTAAAAAATTATTATCCAATGTGGTATAATCTAATGCAAAAATTCAGTAAACGGTTCGGCAAAAAACATAATATATCTAAAAGATCTCATAATACCTTAAATTGATGGTGGTGGAGCACAAGATGCAATCTTTTTTGCTTCATGTTTCTGAAAAAGCAATGCAATGCTTTCGTTCTTCTTCATGCCTCTCAATTCAGCCAGTCTGCCAACACATACACAAAACAAGCAAAAAAAGGTGCATCAGGCATTCAGGCATATGCCCCAATCCATCTAGCAATCGCATAATTTCGCACAATTTACTCTTTTCTTAGAAACATCATAAACATATCAAATTCACTAGCAAGGTAGCTGCATGAGAATTGGTTCCAACAGACTTCAATTAACTCCTTACAAGTCAAACAGAGCCGTCTCTGCTCTTCCCATTTTATTGGATTACCATCTAGGATAACAAATTCTGCAACAATTTACTTCCCTTAAAAAATCATCAAAGATAGCTACTAGTGGAGCATTGGAGCTCACCGGGCGGCACAACGCGCCCTGGCGGCCGACTCAATCCCGGTGGCCAGGCAGCGCCGGTGCCGCACCGCCCTCGCGCCCTGGCGGCCTGGGCAGAGGGAGCCGGGCGGAGGCGGAGGCGGAGGGAGCCGGGCGGAGGCGCCGAGGCGGAGGCGGAGGGAGCCGGGCGGAGGCGCCGAGGTGGAGGGAGCCGGGCGGAGGCGCCGAGGCGGAGACGGAGGTGGAGGGAGCCGGGCGGAGTCGCTGAGGCGGAGGCGGAGACGGAGGGAGCCGGGCGGAGGCGCCGAGGCGGAGGCGGAGGGAGTCGGGCGGAGGCGCTGAGGCGGAGACGGAGGTGGATGGAGCCGGGCGGAGGCGCCGAGGCGGAGGGAGCCGGGCGGAGGCGGAGGGAGCCTGGCGCCTGGCGGAGGCGGAGGCGGATGGGCGCTAGCGGTCTAGCGGAGGCGGAGGCGGCAGTCGGGGTCGGGGTCGGGGACAGCGGACAGGCGAAGGCACTTAGGGCACCGGGAGTTTTTGAGCCAAATTACAGGGTAGTCCTGGGCCTATATGGACTACCCGCTGGGCCCGCCCCTGCTAGTACCCATAGTTTTATTTGTAAAGCATTTAGTTTAAATCAAAAGAGATTTCACAATTTTTTACAGTAGGGGTTTAATGAATCAACTTCATCACTAATTTCCACATCTTAACTATCAAAAGACTACTTATGCCTTGACTTTAGGAATCACCCCACAATATAGCCCCACTGTTCGAGAACATGGTGCATTCGAATGATTTGATTATCTCTGAAGAGTGTCCAACTTTACCCACATGATATCTGCGACTTGTACGGAGTCGGGATAACAAAATTCACCACTGATTCATAATATTAGTACCACTCAGTACAAAGTGGGTCCCTTACCAAGCCTAGGTATGGGTAACTGCTACACTGCTCTTAGGGATCATACTATTGCATAGGTCGGTATGTGGCCCATGCTAACACCAAACCTACTCGTGGCAGTGCCAATGAAAGTACCACACTAACTTAATTAAGTTCGATTGATCGATCCTGTGGATGGGCGGTAATTATGTCTTTTTTCGTGGCACAAGTTAAATTCTTATACACTATTGAATGGGACAGAAATCATCGATAATCACAACATGAATCACCACAATTTCATGATTGTGTGATAGACCACACCACACCTGATGCGACGATGGGCGTCCCGATCTTTCGATGAGAAGATAAATTCGGTGGTAGTCTCTCAACTCTCACGATCCTGGCTACGAACTTGCAAGGCCCGAATTCACACAATTGCTGAACTGCTCGATAAGTCGTTATCAACCATGCACGAATACCCAAATGACCTGATCACAAAGATCAATTTCTGCATACATCGAAGAAGCACACAAGAACAAGGTAAAATGCAATCTAATGTATTGCAAATAGGATTGAAGCACTTGATATGATGGGATTTCGAATAAGGATCTTGACTGGGTGGTCTAGTCGACACACGTAGAAGATACAAGTTGCAATGAAGGCAAACTAAACATAAACGAAATTCAAATTCTAAAGTGTAGCACACATGAGACTATATGAGGGTGGCGGCCAGGGCGTGGGCGCATGCCCCTAGGGTTACAGGACCAATGGGCCCGAGTGGAGGTGGCGCAACACCAGCCTGTTTCGGAATTAGAGATAATAGCGGACTATTTTGCACATTGCACTGCGCTTAGAAGGAATTTGGAGGTGAGGCAAGATCTGTTAGAAAGAGGATGAGATAATATGTCCATAAGTACCCGTGAACAGTGGCAGACGTAGGAATTTCAGGATGGGTGTTCAAAGTTATAAAAATATTTTTCAGTACAAAACATAAAGGTCTACAGTAGTAATAGTTAATATACAATTGTTCGTACTAAGGATAATTTCAGACCATAGTCACCACAATATGGTTGAATCTATGGTAGATTAGTAGTAACCGCAGTATGGTTGAATCTAGTCATCTGGACATGTTGATATTTTCAGACCATAGTCACACACTCACATGACTCACATCATTGATCATTGTCACTTTCAGTTTTTCACAATTCAGAGTTCAAACCATACTACCACAAGGTACAAAGGTACTCACCGGTCGCTGGAGCGGCGAAGCTAGACTGCTGCGGTGCTACCTGCTGGAGCCCGGTCCAGCGGTCCCCTGCAGGTGGAGTGGAGATGCCGAGACGGTGAGACGATAGCCCGGCTCCAGGCGGTGGCACGGTGCCACAGAGTAGAGGTGCGGTCCAGTCGGCCGGTCGTGCGGCGCGAAGCTGAAGCCCAGAGGGCTGGAGGTGACGCGGCCTGCGGCGGTGCAACCACCGGTCGCCGGAGCTGCCAAGCTGGACTACTGCTTGCTGGAGCCCGGTCCCCCGCAGGTGGAGTGGAGACGCTGAGACGGTGAGACGACAGCCTGGCTCCAGGCCGACCAGGCGGTGGCGCGGTCAGCCGGTTGTGCGATGCGGAGCTAGAGCCTAGAGGGCCGGAGGTGATTCGGCTTACGACGGTGCAGCCACTGGTCACCGGTGGTGGCTGGCTCTAGCCTCCAGGCGGTGTGTCGTGCTGACGAAGGTGCAGAGCGGAGGGCCAGAGGCGCAGTCGGTCGGTCCTGCGGTGCGGAGCCAGAGCCTGGAGGTGACGCGCAGACGCTGGCTGCTAGGGTTAGGGGATTGGGGAGGAGCCGGATGGGGAAACGGGGGATGGGGAGTCTAGACACGCCGAGACAGGCCGCTAAGGTTAGGGGAATCGAGGGAGCACGGATGGGGAATCGGGGGATGGGGAAACGTCGAGACGAGCTGATCGGGGCACCGTGCACAAAAATAGGCCTGGGTCGCTGCTATGTTGCGGGGTTGGGCTGATCAGTGAATAGTGATAGACTCATGACTACGAAATAGTTATTTTGGTCCAATTAAATATATACATATATATTATACCTTGTATATACTAAATTTTTTGTCAAAAAATTTGGGTGTTCGACTGAACACCCATGACCTCATATAGATCCGCCCATGCCCGTGAACCTCAAACAGGCTTCATATATGAAAGTTATGCTTGTTTGAAGTCGGTGTTGTCTTCAGAGGCCGAATTGAATTCCAAAACGGGTCCAGCTCGAACTCTTGCTCATCTTGATCCAAAAGTGATGTGGTGCTACACAAATATATATATATATTCATCATTAGGTAGCATCATATAGTTCATATAATATAAAAGCACTCCTAAAAACGAGCTCACCTGATAATTTAAGTGATGCATATGAGTTCTTATAATTGGAACAATAAGTATAGCAAATATAGTTATATCCATAGGGGTCATGTCCTCATCAACACCCTACCCAATACTTCCAAACCGCCACTCTTGACGAGTGACTCAACATAAACACCATAATCCATTTCAAGTATAAGTTCCAATACATCAACTCGTGATGTCAGATGACATGTATGATAAGTGATTGTAGTTTTTCTTCTTTTACTACTATGCCAATCTAAAGTATGGTATACTAGCTCTACTTTTATTAAGAAAAACTAGATCAAATTATTATCAAGAATAGCATGTAAGTAACATAATTAAAGACATTTACTATTTAGGTATGATTATTTAAAAGTAATCGATAACAAATAACATTAAAAAATAAATAATACAAAAAATAATCTATATGTAATATACCCAACTAATAGAAATTTAGTATGATCAAACATCACGGCTTGGATGCGTTTGATCGACCGGTGGACCCGGCGATCGTGCCGTTGATAGTAATGGACGGCGATACATCATTGGTGCACACATGCTAGCATAGCCAGTCTATGGTCAGCGCTCGCGAATTGACTGGTCCAACTGCCAGCGGCCTGCTGCTTTTGCAGCTGGACAAGTGTAAACCAGGCGTTCTTGTGCTCACGGTCAGACTCAGATGTGTGCTGGAATATCCACTCCACTAGTAGATATATAGAATTAATGAGCTGGATTCCGCAGTCAGCACCGCGATGCGTCACCTGGCAATACAAATTCCAAGTGAAAAGTGTGCTAGTCTACACGCGCACGGGCGACCAAAAATCGTGTGAGCTACATAACCATGCGTAGGTGTGATGCCGACATGGCACTAATTTTACCAAGGACGCGTGATTCATGTGTCCTGTGCAGAGTCTGACGGCTTCAGTATCTAGCTAGCGCTCTCAGCATAGATGTCTTTTCGTCAAATGAACATCAGATTTGAACAAAACTATGCTGGCATTCCTTGAAGTCTTTTTCAGCGGGGAAATTTTGTTCCTGTTATTCAAAATACGTACAGTACTATTTTTTTCTAATAAAAATCTGTTTATTTTATTTTTGTCATGCTCTCGTTAGTGCATATTTTATTTTTGTCATTTCATCCAATATTTCATCAATTCAACAGAGTTTGACTGTTAAAAATATACAAAAACATCAGAAAAATGTTAAAAACTAGAAGATACAAACATATTAAGGGACCACTTCTAAACGATTTTTAAAAAAATCACAAAAGTTTTACATCAAGAAAATTTAGCAATGCTCCATAAAAGTTGATGAAACTTAACATGTTTTCCTCTATGTATTTTTTTGAGAAACGTTCCTAGTGTAAATTAAAAAAATTGTCCAAAGTTATTGTTAAACTTTTCTATATATTTTTTGGATAATTTCCTTTTTTCTATGGTTTTCTATTTTTTGGGATTTTTTTTCATATTTCTTAACGGTCAAACGTATTGACTTGACAAAAGAGTGGACAAAGTGGTAAAAATGAAATAAGTACTGACGGAAGGATGGCAAAAACGAAATGAGCACATTTTTTATGGAAGAAACAATATTGCATATATTTTGAGTGGCAGGAACACAAATTTCCCTTTCATCAAATGAGCATCAGAATTGAACAAAACTATGCTGATATTTCTTTCTTATAGAGAACTTCTGCAGTTTCACAATTGCAAAGAAGGGCTAGGGTGATAGGGTCATGGCCGTCCAATTAGCCAAAATCTTTCTAAATGCTCCCTCCTCTCTTCTGCCAGAAGGTACACCCAGTGATACATTTGATTTTGTTTCTTTCCGTGCGCACGCATGTGACAGTGGTATGATGTATCAATTGCACTGTTGCACCGCCCTCCAAGTTTGCACCTTGTGATCTTATTGTCTAGTCTAGGAAATAGAGATGTTGGCCTTCAGGACCTACTACAGGCAATTAAATAGGGCTAAACTTAGTTCTGACCTTCGTCTTCCATGTTATAGCTGCAAGCATGGATGTATCAATACATTGAGTCATCATTTCTGTCATCTAAAATCTTATATTAAGTAACAATGAGTACAAAAGTGATCTTAACTAGGATGAAGTGGGCTACTTTGGACAGCGTGTCCACTATAACCCATATGAAATCATATCTGGTTTGGGTCTTGCGCAACCCAGTGATAAAATTCATACTTCCTCCCATTTCCATTCTACAACTCTTAATGGTTGGAGTAGTCATGCTGGTCTTTGGTGTTCGGCCTTAACTTAATGGCATACATCACACATGGCTACATATTCGGCTACCTCCTTTTTCATTCCGAGCCACTAGTATATTTCCTTCAGATCTTGGTACATCTTGGTATCTTTAGGGTGAATTGAGTAGGTGGACACGTGTGCTTCTTTGAGAATCAGGGTCTTGATGTCTTGGTTATTGGGCACACACATACTTTTTTTGAACCACAAGGTGTCTTATAGTCTATAGTGAATCCTAGGGCTTAGTCTTTCTTCATGTCCTCTTTAGTTTTCATGACATCTTTGTCAACTTTCTGTGCTACTCTAATATGGGCTTCTAATGAAGGTTGAACTTCCATCATGGAGATACAGCCTTGGTCTACAATTTCCAGATTGAGTTGTTTAATTTCCTTATGAAGCTCTAGCTGGCAGTCTCTAACTATGGTGGTACTGCAATAAGCTTTCTTGCTTAATACATCTGCTACCACAATGGCTTTTTGGGGTGGTTATGAATACCGATGTTATAATCCTTGATTAATTCTAACTATCTCCTTTGCCTTAGGTTTAGGTCTAACTGCGTAAAGATGTAATTCATACTCTTATGATTGGCGTAGATCCCACAACGATTGCCGATAAGGTGATACCTCTATAACTTCAGAGGATGTACTACCAATGCTAATTCTAAGTCATTAGTTGGGTAATTCTCTTTGTGTGGCCTTAGTTGTCTGAAAATGTAAGCTACTACCTTACCTTCCTATATCATTACACATTCGAGTCCTTGTCTAGATGTATCACAGTAAATGTCAAAGTTCTTCCTGATATCTTGCAATACTAGCACTAGGGCAGAAGTTAATCTCTTCTTTAATTCTTGAAAACCCTATTCACAACTCTCAGTCCAAGTGAATTTCTTTTCTCTTTTGAGTAGTTGAGTGAGTGGTCAAGCAATATTAGGAAATCCTTCAATAAATTGTTGGTAGTATACGACTAATCTGAGAAAGCTTCTGACGTTAGTTACAGACGATAGTTGTTTCCATGGAGAACAGATTCTACCTTGGACAGGTCTACATCAACTCCTCCTGTAGACATAAAGTGTTCTAGGAAAGTGACTTCCTTTAGCCAAACTTCGCACTTGCTGAACTTGGCATAAAGCTTATGCTCCCTAAGTTTCTCCAAAATCAATCTCAGCTGCTCTTCATGTTCTTCCTCTATCTTGGAGTAGATGAGGATGTTGTCAATGAAACTACCCTAAACTTGTCTAGGTATTCTAGAATTTTTTGTTCATCAAGTACATGAAATATGCTGGTGCATTAGTCAGTCCAAATGATATGACGATAAACTCAAATAATCCATATCTAGTTAAGAAGGTTTTCTTAGGTATATCCTCTTGTCTGATCTTTAGTTGATGGTATGCTGATCGCAGATCGATCTTGGGAAACACACATGCTTCTTTGAGTTGGTCAAATAGATCACCTGTTCTAGGAAGAGATACTTGTTTTTTATGGTGACCTCATTGAGGGCACCATAATCCACACACACATTCTCATGCTCTTATCCTTCTTCTTAACAAATAGCATCAGTGATCCCCAAGGAGATGAGCTTGGTCTCACAAATCCTTTATCCTAAATCTCTTTGATTTGCTTCTTCAGTTCTTCCAGCTTGCTGGTAGGCATGCGATATGGATTTTTGGATATGGGAGCAGTGCCAGGTGCCAATTCTATGATAAACTCCAAATCTCTATCTAGTGGCATGTCACATAATTCTTCTGAGAAGACATCTAGGTATTCCGTTACAATTGGCACTTCTTCTACTCCAACACACTTCATGCTATTCACTGTCAAGGTCTTCTGAGGCGAAGGGTTGGACGTGACTTCTACTGGAATTCCTTGGACGTTCACTAGGGTTACTAATATGAGGGCACAATGGATCTGATCTTGGTGTTAGGATAATCAATACATCTCTAGGATTACATTTAGATCTTGGGAATCTAGTACTGTTAGGCTAGCTAGGAATTCTACTTCCTTAATCTGAATTTGGATCTAGGGAATTACTAGATGGGCTTCCATATCACCTTTGGGTGATTGAACTATTAAAATATTTTTTTAACAAAAATATAGGCATATGGTGCCTCTTGATGAAATCCTTGGAAATAGGTTTTGAAATTTTTCTAATTCGGCCATTCTAACTAGGGCTTCGTCCTACATTCGATATGGCTCTGATACCGCCTCTATCGAGACCTGAATATGCAAATCCGAACTCTCCTGTATATTCTACACTAGTCTAGGATCACGCTAGTGCACAACGTGAAAACAAAAATGAAATATCGATCATATCATGATTTACTAAGAAAAGACTCAAATGTTATTATTTATCAGAGTTGCGACCTTATGGCCAAGCTTACAGATAATAGCCTAAATGGCTTAAGAAACTTACAGCAGAAAATAGAAATAAGCGTAGTAGCCACTCGACATGCCCACAAGCAATCGACTGGGGAACAAAGTCCTAATCCGTGAAGTCGTCAAAGTACCCTCCTTCTGGTACTTCCTGTTGATATGGTCCTTCTTCTTTAACTGAGCAAATGTGGATAAAGCCGTGAGTACATAGAGTACTCAGCAAGTCATTTGTAACAAAGATGCAATATAGTATGCAGGGCTTACCAATGGATGGCTGAAAGGTTAATTTTGCAAAAAGCAATAATTTAAAGTAAATACAATAAATAGGTTAAAAGCGAACTTTGAAAATGATTAATAAGTAAATAATAAAAGGAATTGAGAGTAACCACAAGTGAACTGACTATTCACTCTAATGAACCACCCATGAACTACTATTCACGTAATGAACCACCAGTGAACTACCATTCACTTCCCAACTTGATCCCACTAAGTTTTTTATGAAAACTCTACCCCTTGTGTGAAATCGCCGAGCATTGTCCATAACCGGGGACACGGCTATTTGAACAGTTTTACACTCTGCAGAGGTTGTACAGTTTTACCCACAAGATATGATTATCTCATATTGCCACTAGATTAACACACTTCCTTTGGTGTGCGGCGGAGATATCGCGACAAGGTCTTTACAATGCTTAATCTCAACCCAGTTTCACCACGCTAAGGTTTCGCTATCCCAGCCCCTCTTGCGCCAATGTGGATCCATGGCTACGACCACACCACAATCATCTCAACGATGGAACCGAAATTGAAACATCACAAATTAATCAGCTAGGTCCATCCCATACTAGACATGTGGTTGCACGGTAAGGCTCAAATCAATGGAGCACAAAAGTTAAGTCCTTAGACATTACTCAGGCGAAACATCCACGTCCCAATGTGCGAACTGCACCCCCTTTACTGTATGATCATTCGCCCAAGTGAAAACCAATTTTATATAACCAACACCAATAACACCTCCCATGTCATGGTACTCAAATTTTATAACTGTTGCTAACCACAACATTCCAACTGCGCGCTTATTCTATGCGTAGCCACTGATTAGTGTGTATGTGTGTGTGTGTGTATAGCATAAATAACAGGGGCACCATGGTGCCTAGACTCCATAATTGAGACTTTCCATCCATGATTGATTCAATATGCTAAATCAATAATTTCCTTTCCAAATTGACGCATTTTTGAATTAATGAATGTTAACGAGTTTACCTAATATATTATATATCATTACATTTGCACGCATCTAAAAGCAATTCAAAGGCAGAGAGGTTTGGTGCCCAGACACCATGGTACCTCATTTCAGCGTCCTATATATATATATATATATATATATATATATATATATATATATATATATATATATATATATATATATATATATATATATATATATATATATATATATATATATATATGCTAACTAATGTCCCTACTTTGGTATGCATAAAAAATGCCATATTACTACTGTACGTTGACATAATTGAGATTGGGTTGTTGATGGCAACGGGGTGGGGATGACCGGGGGAGGGGGCCGCCCCACCACAATCCCTGCAGGGCAATTCCTGCCAAGCTTCGTGGGGAAAAGCGTCCCATGTGGGTATCCCCATGGGGATTGAAAAATATAGTTTAAATATAAAATTTTATTTGTTAAAATGACTTTATTGTTAATTAATATTTATTATGTATATTTTTTTGCAATATACAATTTCAAAACTTAAATTATAATATGTATATACAAGTGTTAGTCAAACATCTAAGATAAAATACCTACATCATATTAAATATATATAATATATGAAATCAAATAACATATATTTGTTTTTTGGTAGGTCCCGCGGGCCCCGTGGGGAAGAATAGCCCCTATCTCGGCCCCATGGGGATAATCTTCGTAGGGCAGATTGCTACCCCTCTCTTTCCTCTCTCTCTGGCGAGGTGAGACCTGCGTCACCGCCACCGTGCTGCCTCCTCTTTGCACCAGCTGCTGTGTCCGATCCCTCGCCGCCTCCTTCCCACCGTGAGCTCGTGCTAACTTTGCTCTTCCTCATAGCCCACACCACCTCAGGCCTACTAATGGCTTGCCGTGAGCCTGCACAGTTCAGGGATGCCTAGGTCCGGCGGCTCAACGTGGCTTGTAGCAAGGCGGAGGATGACGTGGCTACTCGGCTTTCCAGTTGGACGCCGGCAGTGGAGGGAGAAAGAGAAAAAGGAGAGGGAGGGAGGTGCATAAATACACAATACATATTTCAACCATATTTCTCTTGGGCCCCAAATATGGGTGCGAATCTCAAAACGAAGCCACCGGTGGATATGATGGGGGCATATATATGCCCATGCGTGTAAAAGATCCGCTTCCACTCGGATGCCTCACCTGTTTCCGATACAACTGCTAGTTTCACGGAAGATGCGCAACGCTGTAGTAGAAATCCGAGTCCGCGTTAGTTGCCAAGTAAATCTTAAATAAATTTATTTGTCCGACCCGCCCTTGGCTCCTCCGCATGTCCAGTAGAGTTTTGGCATTTTATGTTTTTTCCTTGTTAGAAATTTTTTTTAGAGAGACTGCATTTGTTCGTTGAAAGACTATTTTTTTTCTATTTGTTTGTTAGAATTTTTTTAAAGTGGAACTGGAACAGGCTGATATGTATGGCTCACATGTCAGCATGTCGATTAGGAGGGAGGGGCGATGAAAGGGAAGTGGGTGAGGTTAAGGTGAATGAACCACCATCATCAATAAATTTATTTTAAGTAGCACTAGTTGAATGTCCGTGCTTCGCTACAAATAAAAAAAATCGTATTATCTTAACACATTGAGTAGATATTATTGGGATTCGCCTATCCGGCCTACGCGCTCGGCCGTGTCATGCCTCTGCGTCCTTGGCTCTGTCTCGCACTCGGCAGAGCTATGTTATTTTTTTTCTTGTTCGGTAATTTTTAGGGCCGTGGAATTTATATTTTTAGTAGATTGCTTTTCCTTTTTTTTGTTAGAGATTTTGTGCTTGTGCCTTACTACGGAGAAAAAAAATTCATATTGTCCCAGCATGTCAAATTGATATGTTAGGATTGCCCCTGCCCGACCCACGTCGTCGGTTCTGACTCCATGTTCGGCCATGTCGTGTCTTCCCAATCTCGGTTCTGCCACATAACTGGTAGATTGTTTTTTTAATTTTTGTTAGAGATTTTTTTAGAAAAGTATAAAAAAATTGAGAGTGAGAGATGAATCACTGCCATTAACAGATACTCGCAGGTAAGCTAGGCACTACGGCCTGTGTTTGAATGGGATCTTGTTCACGTCGTTGAATCAGCACGGACACGACGTCGTATCTGGAGCACCTCATCGGAGCACAAAATGAGAGAGAAGCCCATTTTTTTTTGCTTTTGTATCTTGGTGAGGACTTAAAGAGAGAGAACAGTATCATGCACTGTTTTTTGGGCCATATTGGGCCTGGTTTCGGCCTATACAGAGAGAAAGTATGACCCATTTGTAAAACGCAGCCGACGTCGACCTTCACGAGAAAGGGTTAAAAGGCGATGCGCCTCGCGTCTGCCCGCTCCAAATTTCGTTTCCCTCTCCGCAATTCAAATCTCTCCTCCCAAACCGCACCCCACCTCCTCCCCTCCCCGCACCATGGCGCCCGCCGCGGCCGTGACCGGCGCCGACGAGACGAGGCGCGTCGTGGGCGAGGTGGCGCGCGTGCTGGACGAGTGCTGCGCCTCGCTTGCCGTGCACCCGCGCAAGCTCCGGGAGCTCGCGGCGCTCCGCTCCTCCTCCGGCAGCCGCTTCCTTCCCGCCTTCTGCGCCGCGCTCACCCCGCTCTTCGACCTCCTCCGCCGCTCAGCCGCCTCCGACCGCGCCGCCCGCTTCGCCGCCGCGTTCGCCTCCGCCTCCGCGGCCGGGGGCGGCGACGGGTTCCTCGAGGGGTTCCTCCGATTCCTCCTCGCCGCCTCCGCCGCCGCGCACCGCCCCGCGCGCTTCCGCGCCTGCCAAATCATCTCTGAGGTGAGTGGGTGAAATTTGTGAAAAGTCTTGTGTCAATTCAAGATTTACAGTCAATTCTAGACACGAGTATTTGTTTTAGCTAACTTTAGGTTTGGTGAGTACTTGAGAAACTAGTATAATTGTTACAGGCAAGGTTGGTTTGTGATCAGTTCTATTATTCTTTATCTGAGCGTAAGCTTGGCCTGGTTGTATGAATGTGCTCCAAGAAAACCTAGTCAAGGAGTTAAAAATCCTTTGATGCTTGCAGCCTCCCTCTCGGAAATATTTTTTTTGGGTCTAGTTATACCTGCAATTTTATTTGAGGTAATTTTGTTGTTTCTTGGGGCTTTTCAATTTGGTTGCCAAGAAGTTTGTAATTCGAGCAGTTATTAATTCAGCTCGTGTCGAGAGGACCATTTCCACTTGTATTGCTTACTGCTAACATTTGCAATTCTTCATTCCTTGTAGATTATAATGCGGTTGCCGGATGACGCTGAGGTGAGTGATGAGGTTTGGGATGAAGTGATTGATAGCATTAAGGTTCGGGTTCAGGATAAAATCCCTGCAATTCGTGTTTTCGCTGTGCGTGCATTGTCTCGTTTTGCGACTGACGGGGAGGATGGTGGCATCGCTGATCTCTTTCTTGAGACCCTAGAAAAGGAACAAAACACTGTATGTCAGATCATTTTAACAGCCCTAATATGAATGATGGATTTGTTGTTGCTGCATATGATTGTCTGATTTAGGCCTTGTTTCATTTGTGAAGGAGGTCCGGAAGACAATAATTTTGTCTCTTCCACCTTCAAATGCTACATTGGAGACAGTAATTGCATCAACGCTTGACATGAGTGAATCGGTTAGGAGAGCAGCATATTGTGTGCTTTCAACTAAATTTCCCCTACAAAGTCTTAGGTGAGTAGTTCTATCTGTTGGAAGTATAAATGACCAAAGCCAATGCATATGTGTGAAATGCGCAGCTTTACCATGTGACTGAATCGATGGTTTATTTTTTGTTCAGCATCAAGCAGAGGACAACTCTCCTTCACAGGGGGCTCTCTGATAGGTCTGAATCAGTAAACAACGAATGCTTGAAGATGCTGAAGGATGAGTGGCTTGTAAAGTATTGTGGTGGAGATGTCATCTCCCTTCTCAGGTTTCTTGATGTCGAGACTTATGAGTCAATTGGAGAATCTGTGATGGGGGTGCTTCTGAAAGATGGCGCGGTGCGAGTGCAAGATGGGCAGACTATAAGGCAGTATTTCACTGCAAATACTGAGGGTGAAGGTAAATCTGAAGAAAACATGACCCTTTTTCTTGTACAGTTTAATGTTTGCAGATTTCTTTTAATTTTAAATTATGTTCATGGTGAAACCTGAATCTCTGATGATGGCGCATGCAGTTGACTTTTATGAAATAAGTAAACCTAAACATAATAATGAAAGCATCAAAGCAGCATACCCAACTAGACCAAACTGTGTTTTTTCTCAACCTGATTTGTTTAAGAATAGTGTATACCAGAAGTATCAATTATCTTCCTCTGCTGGTTGATATCATCATCTGCACTATATTTTCAGCAGAACAAGTTTCCAATATTCACCTCATGGATGCTGAAGTTGCTCTTTACTGGAAAATCATGTGCAAGCATTTGCAAGCTGAAGCTCAGGTAAGCATTGGACTGTTTTAGCTTTGCTATGCACCACATTTATTGAATCTGACACTCTTGCAAGAAGAAAATGATGCATATACACATCATTGTTCTCAGTTATTCAAGCTTAAAAAAAAGCTGGAAATCACTTATAAGGGGATTTATGAGAATGGGAATTGTGGATTATGCACGCAGATTTCTCCCTTTAATTTGGTTGTCATGTATGCTGGCAGCTGGGCCTTTTTGGTTTGTTGCCACACTTTGCTACATTCTAGTTAGGAACTATTTTTAGCTGAGTTTGACCTTTCGTGGCCACCACCTAACATTTGGCGGAGAAAAGGGTGTGGTATGCCACACTTTGCCACAACTAGGTATCTAGGTGTGCCAAAGTGTGGTAATGAACTAAATAGTCTTCTACAAAGGTGCTTGGTACGGTAAAAAGTTAATGTTTGGCCCTGTTCTTTTCAGTTTATGGCTTATAGTTTCCTCCGAACAAACAAACAGGATGGCTTCTTCATCGCTGTTTTGAAGTGGCTTATCGATTTATCGGCATTCGATTCATTCACAAAAGTGCTTGCGCTTGGGCTAAAAGCTATTAGCTGTACCCAAAAAGGAAGTGTTGAATATGACTTGCTTAAAGAAATGATCCAGTGCAAACATCACTGATCCTATGTTAAGGGAGAAGGGACTCCTACATGTTGTAATGTCTCGTACACTAATGTTATTTAGAAATTTGACTCACGTACAGATCAATAGTGTTTGCGGTTACCAACTTCTCATATTATTGCTGGATGTAATTTTGAGTGAGGTTAAAACTTAAAAATACATACTCTGTTAAATTGCAAAGGGTATGTTTGAATTCAGCAGAGGGTCAAGGTTGTGCTACTGAGTACCGACTGATACTGGCTTGTTCCTGGATGAAAATACCTTATGAATTAAAACAAACATCAATGCTTTATTTGGTTGTGAAGCACTGAGACTAGAGTATTAAGGGTCAGTAATTATTCTTCAGGTCAAAGGCAAGGAGGCTGCAACAACTACAGGTACAGAGGCAGCGGTATATGCTTCTGAGGCTTCTGATAAAAATGATCTTCTAGATGGTGTCCTTCCTAGCACAATTGCTGAGTATGTTGATTTGGTAAAAGCGCACCTTTCTGCTGGTAAGCATGAGTTATGATGGGCTGGCTTTTCATCAAAAAACAATATAAAATTGAGCATTCTCATATGTACAAACTAATTTCATCACCTACTTGTTCCATTTCAGGACCAAATTATCACTTTGCATCACGGCAACTTTTGTTGCTTGGTGAAATGCTTGACTTTTCTGATACCATGAACAGGAAAGTTGCGAGTTCATTTCTGTATGAGCTTCTGATCAGACCTCTTGAACATGAAGTTGATGAAGATGGAAACAAGATTGCCATTGGAGATGGTGTGAGCCTTGGAGGTGACAAGGAGTGGGCCAAAGCAGTCTCAGAATTGGCCAAAAAGGTCCATGCTTCTATTGGTGAATTTGAAATGGTGATTGCCACTGTTGTTGAAGAGCTGGCCAGACCTTGCAGGGAGAGAACTGCTGACTTCATGCAGTGGATGCACTGTCTTGCGGTGACAGGTCTTCTTCTAGAGAATACCTCAACCCTACGGAGTCTGGAAGGCAAAGCGATTGAACCTTCTGAATTGCTTCAATCTTTTTTGCTTCCTGCAGTAAGTCCGATTGTTCTGCAGTCCTCGAGGCGTATAGTACTTTATATGCTAATATTATATGACTCTTCTAGGCACTAAGTGCATGTGCTCTTGGTGTTCCTCAGGTTAGCATTGGTTCTGAATTTGCTTCCCTTGATCTTATCTCATGCAGGCAAAGCAGAATCATGTTGACGTACAAAGGGCTGCTTTAAGATGCCTTTGTCTTTTTGGATTGTTAGAGAAAAGACCAAACGCAGAGTTGGTGAAGCAGTTGCGTTTATCTTTCATCAATGGACCTGACCTGGTTAGTGCCATGGCATGCAAGGCCTTGATTGATCTTGTGACTTGGCACGGTCCACAAGAAATAGACCAAGCTATTGGAATTGAATTGCTGGATGCTAACTATGAGAAGGCTCAGTTTACTCCTGTGGACATCTCTGATTTGAATGATGATCTAAATATTGGAGTTCTCAATATTCTATTTTCTGGGTTTCATAAAGATGATTGGGAATTCAGCCTAGAGGGCGATAATCATGATAATGTCCCAACCATTCTTGGTGAAGGTTTTGCAAAAATTCTTCTTCTGAGTGAGAACTATGCAGGCATATCGGCGGACTTGCATCCTGTTATCCTTGCTCAGCTTGTAAGATTATATTTCTTGGAGGAAACTAAAGAACTCGGAAGGTCAATTGCTCATTTTGCACCCTAATTGTTTCAAAATTTGTCTTGCAGCACCCTCACGTGTGTTTATTTATCCAGATTGAAACAGTGTCTGTCTGTCTTCTTTCATCATTATCCAGCACTTTCAGACAAACACAAGGCAAGTTGATAAAGCATACCATGCATTCTAGATTAGAATTGTTTTATGTTAGCTAAAATTTCAAAACTAAAATTACTGACTGTACCTTTCTCTTTTTATAGAGGTGTGTCTCCAGCGCATTTGTACCAGTCATGAGAGCCATGTGGCCAGGTTTATATGGTAATGTTGGGGGTAGTGCCCATGTTGTTTCAAAAAGGCGAAAATATGCAGTCCAAGCTGCTCGTTTTATGGTCCAAATGGTACAAACTCCATTATTTTCAACGGAAACTACAGAGCAAGCTACTACAAGTCCTGAAAGCCTTTCCAGTTCACCAGATCCGTCAAACAATTTTGACATCAGTGAGGAAGGGCTTGCCATCCGTATTGCAGTGGAGGTACTACCGATAGCTCTTGAAATCTACACATGATTCTACTATTGCGATGTACTAAACATCCATTTCACCTGTTGCCTCATGTGAATTACACTAAATTTTGTTAAAGAATATCCGTTAAGAATAGTGGGCAAAAACTGACATCAAATGCTTGGAATTTTCTAGGTAGCAAGTTGCCCAGATAAGAAGACCGCAGCTGGGAAAGCATATGCTTTGGCATTGTTGAAGGCTGCCGTGCTTCTAAGATTCCGGCAATCAGAACAGAAGGCCATCAAGTGCATGAGGGGATTGGTAAATTCATTGGCTGTTTCAGCGGCTTCTGACAGGGACCTTGTGAAGGAGCTCACGCAAATGGCATCACGGCTTAGATCACTTGATGAGTGCCCGGAAGAAGAATTGACACAAGACCAAGCTGACGCCATATTCAGTACGCCCAATGATTCACATCTTGCCCGCACTAACAGATATTATCATTCTCGTAAGCTCATATTTCTATTGATCTGCATCGTACCTTGTTTTTGTTATATCTCAGAGAAACTAGGATTGGATGGTGGCTTCAAGTTGGACACTAATCCAGTGGTGCCACCAACACCAGCACCACGGTCAGTCCGGGCCGCTCCCACCAGGAGAAGAACGAGACGGGAACCATCCTCCAGCGATGACAGTGACGCAGAGGGTGAAGAAGAGGACTCGAATGTTACATCGGCGAGTAGGGTTCCAGCCACTCCCAACATGACCGCGGCACGTTCTCAGAGAGCAAGCAAGACTGCCGCCATGAGCAAGATGTCTGCGAAGCCTACCGTGACTTCTTCCGACAGCGAACCGGACGACTGATGAGGATTCGTCCGACGAGGAGTCACCCTAGTCCTAGCACCTCGCGACTTGGGAGTTTCTGCTGGCGTTCTTAACGGAAAGAACCCAGTGATAGCTATTTTAAGTATGGTGATGACGTATTGTCACCGCACTATGTATTGTTTCATGTATGTATGCTTGTAATCGCCATGTTCCTTTTGAACTAGAAGGCACTGTAGTAGTGGTCAGACAGGGAGCTGTATGATAACTGTTGCTCGTCAGGGAGCAAAGTTGGAACTTTGTGGTCTTTTCAAACAGTGTCCAGACTCCAGATTCCTCAACGCTTGTGTTTTTGGCTTCTAGCAAATGCGTTTGAAGTTTGGTCCGGACTCAGGCTTAAGCATATTTATCTGATTTCTTGTTACAGCACAAGATTTATACTACAATTGAAAAGTAAAACCGATCCTCATCATATGGACAAGAAGACATTTGCCAGCAAAATAGGAACTCGTGGCTTTTTCTGTCAGGCTCGCCGCGAACATAGTCTCATCGCATTCGCTAATTCTAAATTCCTAATGAATTGATAACATTCAAAATAATCATGAAGTTTCATACAGCAAATTGGCTTCTGTGGATTGAAAATGTTAATTGTTCTTCAGCAAATTTCCTCAGATTGAATCCATGAAAAAAAACTATTGATTAGGTAGAGGAAGAAAAGACACTGAAGAGACGCTGAAAAGCCACCGTAGCCAAAAACTTGGCCAAAAACTATTTCAGCTTATGACTTATAACTTCTTTTGAATAAATAAATGAAACGGTTTCTTCATCGTCGTTTTGAGGCGGCTTATCGGCTTTTAATTCGTTCACATGAGTACTCGTATTAGGGCTAAAAGTCACAAACTACTGTCTAAGAGAACAAACCAAATATCACGGCTAGCCTAGAACTAGAAATTGCAGTTGGAACCTGATATTAAAGTTGCAAAGACGACATTCAGACATGTGTACACAGCATACAGAAGACCAACAGTAACTCAGCAGCAAAAGCAAACATAAAACAAGCTCCAAGTCTCAAACAAAATTCCAACTTCCACGTGAATGGATGCAGCATCTTAGTCAACATGCATTTCCCCGGAGTGATAGTTGTCCAGCTCCTTTTCCAATTGTTCAGCAGATTTCTCAACAGGTCCCTTCCGTCCATAACCACGTCCACGCCCCCCTACCAAAGCTAGATCCAGGGCCACGACCACGGCCTTGTCCTCCCCCTCTTTGAGCAAAACTGCTGCGCTTCCACCTGAACCAAACACAGTCCATAGAGTCTTTCTTACAACTATAATACAGAAACTCTCCTGACAAAAGAAAAGATGCCCATAACTATGCCTCCTGACAAACATGCCCGTAACATTTGGCTCTTGCTAGTGCTTTTCACGAACAAAAAAATCAAGTAGCTAGTTATCATGTCACAATCCAGTTTTGTAGTTTGAACTGCATTGGATGGGATTAGTTGCTGGCTCCTCCACAAGCACAAAGCTTCATTGATGCACTGACAGGTGGACAAAACCA
This sequence comes from Dendrocalamus latiflorus, assembly GCA_017311315.1. Classification (NCBI taxonomy): domain Eukaryota; kingdom Viridiplantae; phylum Streptophyta; class Magnoliopsida; order Poales; family Poaceae; genus Dendrocalamus; species Dendrocalamus latiflorus. The sequence continues at coordinate 22,432,945 of CM029631.1, forward strand.
TTGCCCGAAACCATACATGGGAAAAAATAGATGGCAATATCTACCGCTGCTACACAAGGTTCCCAAAGGTGTGGACAGAGTATAAGCTTCATTGCCGGCCCCCATTGGCAGACTTTTTTTTCTCTCTAAATGGTCATTTGAAGGAAGCTTGTTTACTGGTCATAGGAGGGAAGATGCACTGCCAGTAATTTTTATCCAGGGTAAGAAACTAAGAACATATAAAATCATCAGAACCTACCCAGGAAGGAAATTAGATGAGCCAGCCGCACCTCGACCAAAGCCACTTGAACCAGGCCTGAAAAGAAAACGTTTAACATCCTTAGTATCAGAAACAAAATGCAGAAAATTCCAACTGCTATAACACGATTGGTACATCCACTTGCAACAGGTATCCTAAGGCATGCACTTGCAAAAGAAGAGCCATACATCATTACGACTTCTCTCTGTCCTCTACCCCTTGCACCAGGAACAACACTAAGACGGGGTGCAGAAGCAGCAGCCAAACCTAAATCTGCTCCTATCACTTCGATCTTCATTGCCTTCCCATCAAGGCGCACGTTATTAAACCGTTTCAATGCCGCAACAGTTTCACTCCTAGTGAATATCACCTCAGCTGAACCCTGTTCAAGAATATCCATGAAAGTGATGAAACTTTGAACAAAAAAAATTTCAGACAAGTACCATAACTTCTACTGAAGTAAAACAATCAAGTAGCGATACCGGCATATCCTCTGTATCATATTACCCGTCATATTTTAACAGAAGCACTTGCATACTTGTATAAACTTTCAGCAGCAGGTTGATTGATCAGTGAAATTAAAATCTTAAAAAATTGAATTAAATAAACAGTGCTAGTTATTAGTGTGGGGAATTAGGGCAAAAAGGCCAATGGCTCTACAAAGCAAGATTTACTAAAAAATCATAACTGCCCACACCGATCTTGTGTGCGCGCGTTCTGGGAGAGAGGAGGGGGGTGGGAGGCACATGGTCCAAGATCAAAGTGCTTCACTGGCATTGGGCAAGCCAACATCCAGCTTTGTGCAAACAACACCGAAGCTCGACATAAATAAATATAATACCCTGTTCTTACTTCAACATGCATCCAAGGGTTTTCTGATATGCATCTTCAGTGGTGAACAGGACTAAATTCTTGGTAATAGCATCAAGTCAATCCCATCAAACTTCATTACAAACAATCAACGTATTATCCAAACACCAAACATGCAATCAATAGATGCATGACCACGTATGTGCTAGGTCAGAAGTCACTTGCTCTGTATTTGGAAGTTGGAACATAACACAAGAAATGTGCAAACAAGATTAGAAAAATGAATAAAATATGCATGTCATAGAAAAGGCCAAAGTTTCATAAGAGACTTACAGTTGGGCGTCTATTGTTGTCATAATGAACAGCACAATGCTTCAAATGACCCATTTCAGAAAAAATATTCCTGAAGCAAAGTTTTGGACAGAGAAGATCAGCTTAAAAAAAATATCAAACATGAATGAGCTGTCAGATATTCCAGCACGCATAACATAAAGATCCATCTACCTGTATATCTTCTTTTGTCACTCCATAGGGCAAGTTTGAAATATATAGCTTTGTACCAGTTTCTATCCCAGAAAGCCAAGAAGTCACCATGCTAGCCTCAAACAGATCGTGTCTCCATACAAAATCCTTGGTTTTGTTGAATGACTGGTGATATTCCGCAGCACGGAAATGGTTACCAAAATAAAAAAACTTAATAATAATATTGGTTAGTTATGGCAAACTGAAGAAACTAAGAATGAAAAACAAACAAAAGTTGATCGGTATTGATAAAATACATCATCCAACCTTAATGGTTTGTTAAAATAGGACAAAATTGCTAAAAGTTTTCAAGTAAAAAACAATAGAGTAATCGAATGTAAGTTAATGCACTACCTTTTACTATTTACGTTTTTCTCGTAAAACGACAAACCACAACATCATCAGTAATGTTCGTCAATTCTTGTCTCTCCATGAAGCAAATAAGTACATCATTCGTGAAATTATCAGCAATTAATCGAAAAAGTCAATTAGATATTTGTATGTTCAACAATTCAAGAACAATATAATAGAAAATATATTTAGTGGCTTACTTACTTGACATTGTGGTCAAATACTACAATTTTTCTTTTGATTTGCAATGAGCTAGACCGATATTCCAAGTCTTAACCTTACAATTCGACAAAAATCAATTAACAATCATCATAATGAAATCCTAACTCACAAATTTAACCCTTATTCTTGAAACAAATGGAAGAATTGAGAGAACTTTAGGGCAAAGTACGTACTGATCGGTTGGACCAAAAAATGTTAAAACAATGTTTTCCTTTTCTTTTTCTTAGATTCAAATGTTTTGAGAGTCTATTCTCCTTCATACGAACTCCGATTGACCAATTCTTCCTCCTAAATTTATCTAAAATTGAGATCTATATTTTGGTACTAGATTTGTTATTTTTGTATTTTATTTGGTTATTTTTGGATTTATTTACATTTGGTTCGCTTTCTTTCTCATTAGATAATGTCTTCGAAGGAGCAGAAATATGATTTGAAGATCAAGAAGTGGTAACTGAGCATGGCCAAGAAAAATCATGACCTTTGATTATGTTAAACCTATTATTTCAAATCTAGGTATTATTATTTTGTTTTAAATTATTATGTATTGCTAATTTATTGCAAACCCTTGTACTTGGTAGTTATCAACCAATTTTGATTAAATCCTTTTTTTTTGATAATTTGAGTGCCATAATTTCATTGTGTCCATAGGATGGTTAAATATCTAGTGATGTAATATTAGTATCCATGTGTAGTATGCTTAGCCATGCTTATTGGTACATTGGGTTTATTGTCACATTGATCAATTAATTAATTTTGACTTAATAAGATATTAAATCATAGTGGTAGCCACAGTTATAAAATTTATATACCCTGACATGGGTAGTGTCATTGATGTTGGCTAAACAAAATAATTTTTACTTGGACGGGTGATCATGCAGTAAAGGAAGTGCTATTACATTGGGATATGAATGCTTCCCCTGGGTTATGATTAAGAACTTAACTATATACATCATTGTTCTGAGCCTTACCGTACAACTACATGTCTAGTATAGGGTAGATCTGGCTAATTAATTTGTGATGTTTCATTTTTAATTTTGCTATTGAGATGAATGTGGGTGTGGTTGTAGCCATTAACTCACATACGTGCAAGAGGGGACTTTCTGACTAGGTGGCCTGCCTACTCGATAGTGAAATCTTAGCAGGCGAAATCGGGTTAAGACTGAGCATTGTAAAGACCTTATGATAATCTCTTAGGTGCACACTTTTGGAAGTGTATTAGATGGATATTATATGTTGATTATCTCTTATGGGTAAAGTTATGCAACCTCTGTAGAGTGTAAAATTATTCGAATACCCGTGTCTCCAGTTACAAATAATGCTCGGTGATTTCACACAAGAGGAAGAATTTCATAAAATGAGTTTAGTCAGGAGGTGAATGGTCAGTTCACTTTTGGTTTATTCAATTCTTTTGAATTATTTACTTAATAATCATTTTCAAAGTGCATTTTTAATCTATTTATTGTATTTATCCTAAATTATTGTTTTTTGTAAAATAACCATTCGGCCATCATTTGATGAGTCTTACATCATTATATATTGCATCTTGTTGTATTCTATGTACTCATGGCTATATCTTTTGTTACTTAGTTGTTGAAGGAGAATCATATCAGGTAGAGGTATTTGTAGAGGAATGCTTCGATGACTTCATAGATTAGGACTTCGCTTCCTAGTTGATTGCCTATGGGCATGTCGAATGGCTATCACATTCATGTTTGTTTTTCGCTGCTAGTTTTGTTAGACCCGTCAGGATATCGTTTTGTAAATTTGTCCATAAAGTCGCTATTTTGATAATTAATAATATTTGTATCTTTCATAGTTAATTGTGATGATGGTTGATATCTCATCTATATTACCATTGTGTGTACTAGTATGATCCTGGACTAGTGTAAAATATACAGAGAGTCCAGATTTGTATATTTGGACCTCAACAGAGATGGCAGTAAAGCCATATCGACTGTAGAACAGAGCCATAGTTAGTATGATCGATTTAGTAAAGATTTTCAAAATCTAGTTCTAAATCAAACCAATAAAATGAATATCTAGTAATTCTCTATTCTTCTCTTATTCTTAGGTTCTTATTCCTTACCATTCTTGAATATTGTTTTCAATTCTTAAGTTGACTTCTTATCCTCATAATGTCCATAGTTGTCTCGAGTTTCCCATAACCAAAGTAGAGGTTGGCACAGAATTCTTTGAGTTTTACTGTGAAGTTTGGGATCAAGGAAGCACCCAATGTACTTCACAACAGATGAGAAAGTGATGGGCCAATGGATTGGATTCAACACAGGATTATACTTTACCATGAAGATTGGGAGCCATCAGATTAGAACCCTATTATAACTTTTAGCATCTTGTAGATCATTTTGCTTTTGTTTTGTAGTTATGTGTGATGTGAGCTATAGTTTTGTCTCTGGCATTATGTTATAGTCATATCAAAGATCTTTATTTGTGGAGTTTAACATATTTGCTAGCCTTTTTTTTGGCTCAGTGAGTGTCTTTAGTTTATGTTTTGCCCATAGTTTATTCCCCTTAGATGAGTTTACCACTTACATTTGCTATTCCATCTTTCTTTTGTAACTTGTGGCGTCAACTTAGCAAATAGTTGATACTTAGAATTCAGCTGGATGCAACTAGATACCTTCAGCTCCTAGCAGCAGTGCTGCAAACCCTTTGGCCCTTGGTCAGTAGCCAGCCCTAGTCAGTTTGGATAGCTTGAGGCAGTTTATGGCAGCCCAGACTCAACTCATGAACACGATGATGCAGAATCTGAATAATATGATAAATCAGCAAAATCAGAAAGTCGTTGCACCTCAACTAGCTCATCCACCTTCCAGATTTGTAGAATTTATGAGAACTCGACCGCCTACCTATTCTAGTTCTATCGAGCCTTTGGAGGTAGATGATTGGCTTCATTCTATGGAAAAGAAGCTAGTCCTTGCTCAGTGCACAGATCAAGAGAAAGTTCTCTACGTTGCTCACCAACTTGAGGGTACTACAGCAGAATGGTAGGATGACTATTATGTAGTTCATGAAGATCAGAAGGACATCACTTGGGCAGAGTTCACCGTAGCTTTTTTCTATACCCACATCTGGATGGGGTGGTTGAAATGAAGAAGGAAGAGTTCCATGAGATTTGTTGAGACCCAAATATGCAAATCCGGACTCTCCTGTGTATCCTACACTAGTCCAGGATCACGCTAGTGCACACAGTGTAAACATAGATAAAATATCGACCATATCATGATTTACTAAGAAAAAACTTAAATATTATTAATTATCAGAGTTGCGACCTTATGACCAAGCTTACAGATAACAGCCTGAATGGCTTAAGAAACTTGCAGCGGAAAACAAAAGATAAACATCGTGGCCACTCGGCATACCCACAGGCAATCGATTGGAGAGCGAAGTCCTAATCCACGAAGTTGTCAAAGCATCCTCCTTCACACACCTTTGGTTGGTATAGTTCTTCTTCAGCAACTGAGCAAATATGGATACAGCCGTAAGTACATAGAGTACTTAGTAAGTCGTTTGTAACAAATATGAAATATAGTATGCAAGCCTTACCAAAGGAAGCCTGAATGGTTATTTTACAGAATGAAATGTTTTTAGAGTAATTACAATAAATATATTGAAAATGCAATTTTGGTAAGGACATATACAAATAATTAATGAATCAAAGGAGTGAATAAACCCCAAGGGAATTAACCATTTACTTTCCAATCAACCTGCTCTCAACCCAACAAAGATTTTTATGAAAAACCTACCCTTCGTGTGAAATCACTAAGCATTGTCCATAACTACGGACATGGTTATTCGAATAGTTTTACACTTTGCAGAGGTTGCATAACTTTACCCACAAGAGATAAGTCATCTTAATAGCTAACATGCTTTCTTAGACATAAGACCCAGATAATTTATCACAAAGCTTTTTCCTCACTTCAATATAGCTAGACACCATCCGCTGAGGTTTCACCGCTGATGGGTTAAATCCACCACAAGAGATAAGTCATCTTAATAGACAACATGCTTCCTTAGGCATAAGACCTAGATAATTTATCACAAAGCTTTTTCCTCATTTCAATCTAGCTAGACACCATATGCTGAGGTTTCATTGCTGATGGGTTAAATCCACCACAGTCAGAAATCTCCTTTTACGCTGTATGAGTACAGTATCCCCGTGCCTCACTGTGAGAAAACTAGTACCCCTGGTACTCACTTACCGTTGGTGATATATGAACTAAACCTTTGTAAGTTAATCAGCTAGGTCATACCCATTTAGACTTGTGGTTGTACGGTAAGGCTCAGATCAATGGTACACAAAGTTAAGTCCTTATACATTACCCAGGCGAAATATCCACATCCATGAAGTGCTAACTACACTTCCCCCTTGACTGCACGATCATTCGCCCAAGTGAAAATCATTTTGTATAACAAACAACAATGACACTACCCATGTCACGGTGCACAAATTTTATAACTGTGGTAAACCACCATGATTGCATATCTCATTAAGCCAGAATTAATTAATTAATCACAAATGATGATTATCCCAACATACTACAGTAAGCATGACTACGTATACTAGACGTACAACTCAAGTAGATACTAATATTGTATCACTAGACAAATGTCCATCCTATGGTGATAATGGGATCATGGTATTCAAATTATCAAAGGAGGGATTAATCAATTAGGACAATAACTACCAACACAAAGGTTTTATAATAAAATATCAATTCATGATGATTTAAAAAAAATAATACATAATAGATTTGAAAACTAGGTTCAACATGATCAAAGAATATGACTTGCCTTGGCCTTGCTCAGTTACCAATTTCTTGATCTTTTGTCCCTGCTTCTGCTCCTTTGAAGACGTGATATAATGAGAAAGAAAATAAATGAGGCACAAATAAAATCAAATAAAAACCAAATAAACTCAAAAAACTTTAAAACCAGGACTAAAAGGTAGAGCTCAATTTCAGATGAATTTAGGAAAAAGAATTGGGTCAATCGGAGTTAGGACGGAGGAGAACGGACCCTTGGAAAATTTAATCTAAAGGAAATACTGGAAATTCAAAAATTCCACAGTGCTGTGGACTTGGTGCACGGAATAGGATGGTCTACAGTGGACATGGTTCATGTAACAATGCACTGTGCATGGCTTGCTGACGTGACGCCTAGGGCTGACGTGCATGGCTCGCGTGGCTTGCTGACTCGGCTTGGCTCACGGGTTTACGGAATAGTGCTGCTAACATGTGGGGCCCGACTGTTAGGGTAACGGCGCCCGATGGATTTGGTTCATGGGAATTTGAAGGGGCGTGGCCGGCGTGGTGTAGGATGATGCAGTTGGCACACAGACCAAGGCGACACGTCGGCGCGGGAAGCGGACGGCGATGAAGCGGCGCGACGGAGGGTGGAGTCTCATCGGTGATGAGAGAGGGTCGACTGAAGATGATGGTGAAGCGAATGGGACGAAGGCGACAACGTCGGATGGCTCACCGGAAAACTCGACTTGAACAATGGTGGTGCATGGCAAGGATCAGTGAGAGCAGCGGCTGCGGGACGAGGAAAGCAAGGAGGCGGCTTGGTGCTTTATAGGTGTGGACACCGAGGTCAGGTTGGGGGCGGCCACCGAGTCTAGGGCGAAGACGGTGCTTGAGTCCAGATTGTTGTCGACATGGACGCTGAGGCGGATTTGATGCGTGCACGACGAGAACACCGGGGAGAAGATGAATAGTGCGATCATGGCTCGATGCCCGACACGTGGCATGGCGGCAATCGGACGACCAAAGCAGTGAACGGTCGGATGACCGACACATGGACGGCGGGATGAGGCAGCTAGCGGGCCGGACTGTGTCGAGCGGAGATGGGCTAGGCTCTAGGGTTTTGGCCCAGGAGACTTTTAGGGTTTTTTTGCTTTTTCTATTTTCAGAAATTCCGATAAATTCATTTGAGCTCTGGAAAAAAGCAAATTAGTCCATAAAAAACTCAGAAAAATTTCTTGAAGCACAAGAACCCAAATAAAATACTCTTATCAATTATTGAAGTTTAATTTAGGCACATTATGTCCTTTTACTTCATAAAATTCCATTTAGGGTTTAATTAATTCAAGAAAAATCCAAATTATTATTTTTATTTTAAATGCTTCAAAAAGGCTCTGAAGATCCAAATGTTACAAACTTCAATAGTGGAACATATCAATGAGTGAATATCTCAATAAGTTCACTCAGTTAGCTCGCTATGCTCCAGAGGATGTTGCCACAGATGATGCACGTCGAAAGCGCTTCAAGAAAGAACTCAACCCTAAATTGAAGGTTCAGGTTGTTGGCAACGACTATGCTAGTTTCTAAAATATGGTGGATAAGGCTGTACTTATTATGGAGTCTCACCATAAGTTGGAGGCGTCTCGCAAGAGGAGGATGATTCAACAAAGAGCTTAGTTGCATTAGTCATAAAGAGCCAGGTTCAACACATACCAGGCAACTTGTGTACCTTCGTAGGCAGATTTCAGGACTACAACTCTATTGCCTCATCAGGATACTTCAGGACCGTGCCCTATCAATGACAGCAATCAGCCTTAGAAGAATTCTAACCTTATAACTTCACTTACTTGTTTCAAGTGCAGGGAGCTAGGCCATTTTGCTCGCAAATGTCTATAGAAGTGTCATGCAATCACATCGATCCCATTCAATCTTGAGAGTATCCCTACCAAGACATTTCCCCTAGGAGTAAGCTATGGAACACCATTAGCTCAAGGCAGCCAGATACCTCACAATATTGTAAGAGGAAGCCTGAACCACGTTATCCCTAACGTCATACCGGGTAACCTATTACTATAGTGAGCCTGAATCTCAGGTCATGACTCCGTTTAAAGGGTGGAGATTTGTAACATCTTGGTTTTTGGTGCCTTTTAAAGTTTTTAAAATAAAATGACCATTTGTATTTGTATTGAATTAATTAAAGATTAATATGAATATTATGAAAATAAAAATATTTAATACAAATAAAATAAACTCCAATTAATTTAAAACTAATTTTATTTGGGTTTCTTGTGTTGCAAGGAATTTTTCTATATTTTCTTAGATTTTTTATGTTTATTTGCAATATAGTAGAGCTCAATTGAATTTATTCCAATTTTTGGAATTCAAAAAACCATGGAAATTCCGAAATCCTCTCTAGGCCTATTCCTTTCTCCCACCCAAATTTCTTTTTCTAGCCCAGTCAAATTTCCCTTGCCTAGTCTCCCTCACCCCGACCCAGCCCACCAGCCCATTACTCTCTCACTAATCGAACGACCCCGCCTGCCAGCCGCCTCTCTTTCTCTCTCCCTCCCTTGCTAACACGCGAGCCCCACCTATCAGTGTTGTCCTGTTCATTTTCTTCGCTCCATGTCTAAGCTCGTCACAGCGCCGCACTGTAGCAACTATAGATTGCCTTCACCATGCTATAAAAAGGCATGCCAAGCCTCGGATTCACACCCCGAGCTGTCCTCTTCCAAAACCATAAAACCTTGACTCTATTTGCATTGCGAAGTCACTGGATTTGAGTTTGAAACTACCACCTTTGCCATCTGTAGGATTAAGGATAACGAACTAGAGGGGAGTGAATAGAAGGTTCTAAGATTCTTTGCTCTTAAATTCAGCAATTTTAGTCACAATGAGCAATATATGAACATAGCACAAGTTAAGAGCGAATTCTCTAAATTTTCCATGGCACCACAAAGATATGTCTCTACCAAATATAATTCTTAGCTACACAAGATATCAATTCAATTCAATTTAATATCTAATAATGTAAATGCGGAAGAGTAAAGACAGGAGATAACCACAATTGGAGACACACGATGTTTTTCTGTGGTATCGAAGACTTGCTGGACTTCACTAGTATATGTTGAGGTAAGTTCAAACGAATTGGACCGAGTCCACGAATTAAGCCTAAAGACCTCAATCCACTAGGGTTGATCTTCCTGCACTCTGGAGATGACAAGCACCACACCACTCACAATCGACGTTGGGTTTCTTCACAACTTCTTGAAGAGATCACCACGCAAAGCACTACGCAAACCTCCTTCAAGCTGTCTAGGTGTCAAAAACACCAAGAGTAATGAATTATGAGCTTTTCTTGAAGGAATTCAAGTGCCAACATTCAACTAAATAAGTGGATGCATTTGAATAGCTCTCAACTACCTCAAATGTATGCAATGGGAGTAGATGAGGTGTGGAGATTATACAACTAGCTCAAGTGTACTCAATGAAGTCTCTCTGTCATCTAAGAGCTAGTGAGGGGATATTTATATCCCCCACCCACAAATTTGACTATTTGAGGACAAATATCAGAAAAATCAGCAAGTGTGGTAGTATTGTCCTGTATCAGCCGGTACTACCGCACTTGCTTCACAACAATTATTTTGCACACAATAAATACTTCTGAACTAGCTATTAACTATTGATATGGTACTACCATGCTGAGGTAGCACCGTTTCTCAAGAGTGGTACTACCATTTTTTCAGGGAGCAAAAGTGCTCCAAAATGCACCTCTCTAGAAATTACGTACCGCCAGCTAAGTTTTGGTCATACCGGAGTTGGTGCTACCGTATTTTTCTTACAGTCATACCGTAGGGCGGTAGTACTATTCCACAACAGCTGTCATACCATTTTTCTCGAGAATGCCAGTTGGCTTTATAATCTTAATTCAAATGCATGCATGACCTTTAATTGATCCAAATGGTACAAGTAAATGCTCTCAAGCTACTAGCCATGATCCCACTTTATAGTACGGTGTCTAGCCTAAAATCTGGTCTTCGAGCCAATCTCCAAAGATTAACAAAATGTAAAAGGATGCTAGGCTACTTATATCTCCGTCTTGAGCCATGTCGATCTTCTTGTTGACTTTAGCATGCCTTTACAAGTCATGAATCAAATTCTAGGATTGAACCTTCCAATTAACTCTATAAGCATGTTAGTCCCTTTAGCAAGCATTGTCATGAATTATCAAAACATTTTTAGGAGCCTAGATGCTTTCACCGTCGGCTCCATCGAGGTTTTTCACCATAGTAATTAAGCTCCCAGCCTCACCAAGTCACCATGATATTTGTTAGATTCACAACTTCATGATCTACCTCACCCCCACCTCACTCTCACAAAAAACCAATAGATCTACAAGTTCACCGAAGACCAAATGCTACCACTGCCTCTATCTCAACGCCAGCCACCTCCATGCACTTTTGAGCATCATGCTAGGAAAATTGAACTCCCCGTCATGCCCTACCTCTTTTGCACCCCTCATCACCCTCCGCTATCAACCGGAGCATCGACAAGCCTCGATTCTAGTGTGCATCGCCGCCAGTTGCATCATTATATATTGCATCTTGCTACAAACAACTTACTGAGTACTCTATGCATTTATGGCTATATCCTTTGTTGTTCAGTTGCTGAAGGAGAATCATATGAGATGGAGGCATTTACGAAGGAGTGCTTCGATGACTTTATGTATTAGGACTTCAATCCCTAATTGATTTCTTATGAGCATGTCGAATTGTTACCACATTTATTTTTGTTTTCCGCTAATAATTCTGTTAGGCCCTTTAGGCTATTATTTGTAAGATTGGCTATAAGGTCGCTACTCTGATAATTAATAATATTTGTGTATTTCATAGTTAATTATGATTACGATTGATATCTTATCTATGTTGCTATTGTGTGTACTAGCGTAATCATAGACTAGTGCAGAAATAAAGAAAGTATGGATTCGTATATTCAGGTCTCGATAGCGGTTTAGGTCAAGTAGATACTAAGAAGATTAAGTAGATCAAAGGCTAAATACTTAGCGGGTTCAGGCTGATGTGCTTTGAAAAGCGTGCATGAGTTAAGTGTGAATGTAATAGTGGATAGTATCTATTAGGGTTAGATGTAGGCTAGTTGCCTCATCTATTTAATGAGTTGGGGATGCAGGCTTATGGCTAACCATTCCAACCATCCTTGAGTTAGGATTAGGGTTTGAGAGAAAAGAGTGATTTCTGTGGTGTGCTCTTTTATCCTCGTATGGAGTGTCAGTAAAATCTTCATCCTCAAGTAGCAACATAATCAGGTTTGTTCATCTCTTACGATACAACAGGTGGTACAAGAAACAAAGTTTTTAAAAGCACAACACCCTCAAGCAAATTCAAAATTTTCAAATCACAGGCTGAGAGTTGAGTTAGCACTGAAAGCATGCTTCCAAGCTTTCAAAAATCAGATGAATAGACATTCGAATAAGTCAGAGGAAAGACACGTGAACTTGAATAAAGAAAACAAAAGACAAGAGTATGCTATGGGGAGAATGCTAGGCAAATACGTTTTTGGACTCATCACATGCTCTCAGGAAATACAATTTCAAAGCCCAACTATTTTTATGCGTATTAGCCTTGTCCAATTTAGAGCCTTTCCTGTACATAGTGTCTCTTTTACTCCTTACTAGTTAAATGTCTAGTGCATTGCTACAAATAAAAATAATCATGTTACCTAACATCAAGCTAGTGTTGTCAAGCTTGGCTTACACTACGCCATCGACTCCATTGAAGCAACTGGCTGAGCTCCAACGTCGTACTTGGCCAGCGCTGCACCCTCGACTCTGCCACTCCCGGCTGTGCTCCACTATCGCCCACGTCGTGCCTATGCATAGCTTCAAAATTCCAAAATTATCCCATCACAAAACATTTCTAAATGCTAGCACATCACAAATATCAATTCCTATGTTGAACTGTGTAGTGTAATCATTCTATTGCTATCCACTAAACTCTTCATTTTGGATTGAAATGATAAGACCATGTATGCATGAAATAACATATTATTTTGATGCCAAATAACGTCGGTGATACTCATTGGACTCAGCCAAACAAAAAGTATGCATCTTATATTGTCACTCAGCAACTCATGTAAATAATACTCTTACAATATTGGTGGGGATGAGCATCGGTCAAAACCCTTATCGGGGTAGGCAAGGGGCGGTGGCTCAGGTGAGACAAAGGGCAATGACACGGTTATCAGGGGTGGCACAGGCAACGGAGGTAGGCAACAACATGAGACCTATCGAGTATCGAGAGGGACAGAGAAAGTGTGATAGAGATAGGGCATGATGATGCTTGTTTGACCACATGAACCCTTGGGGTTGGCTCGATACTTAACCGAAGCAATACGATTCAAGATTGTATTACAATTATCACAAGGGTAACTTGAAGAGAGCAATACAATTTGATAAAGAAAACAATTTTGTGTTATGCACAATATTACAACCACCGCAACCATATCACAATCTTCACAAGAATCCACACCGCACAACTCGCTCAACGGCGAGAGCACGAAGTAGACAATCTCGACGAATCAATTCTCAAAAACTCAAATAATCTACAAGAACAAAAGAGTAGAACTCTCAAAATCCTCATAAGGATGTTAAGGGATAAAACCCTAGAGACTTCATGGCAATTTCATTCATAACATCAATCTTACACACCATCTATTACATGAGAGAATACCCCGACCAACACGTTACTGTGCCTAAGTCAGCTTGCTACGATAACCGATATGCTATAGTACATGCTCCGGTGCTAGAGTGTGCATTTCAGCTGCTGCTATTGGAATTACAGCTTGGGCAGTTAATAATACAAATACAAATTGGATTTAGCCTTTTCTAGCAAAATATCAGCCTTTTCAGCAATTAGCGGTCAAATGGCATGTAGATAGCGGTCAGACCGACTACAGTTGGACTGCTCATTACATGGCGGTCAAACCAATCTTCAAGTCTTTCAAAGCCTACCAAAATATTGTTTTTGGGCGAACCTAACTGGCGTACAACTTGCGATCAAACCAAACCCCGGTTGGACAACCACTCCCACGATGGTCAGACTACTGGAGAATTGTTGGAAGGGCTTTGTTTTGTGTTGTGGCCATTCCTTTCCGCCCTCTCCTCCATTGGGGATCCTCCTTAAGTGGGTTAAGTCTATCCTCATCGTAGGGGGTTTTGCGAAATGGCTACAAGGGTGTAGTGGGTTTTCTGCAAAAGTCATGTTAAATGGAGCGAGGGATCCCACCCAATTAGATGGAGATTGAAGGTACCTGGTTGGCTGAGTGCATGGGTGCACGAAAGGGGCTACGTGCATAGAATATGTTGCCTCTCAAGTTTGCTTGAATGATATGTATACCGACTTGTTTGCATGTATTGGCCATAGTTAGGCTTGTTCAGGCTCTAAAATTTCTCTGGCTGTACCACATGATATGTTGGATATCCTATATATGAAGTTTCCCGTATACTCTATCTAGTCATTAAATAGCGCATTCATATTGGTTTTTATTTCTAATTTCTGCTTGGAGAAGTTAGAAGCCAATATAAATACCTGGTTTTCCGAAGTGACTTCTCCACGTCTCTCACTCTCGTCTTACTCTGAGGATAAGGTAGGGGGTTACAGGCGCATCACACACCTCACTCCTCTAACTCCCATATAGTGGACGTATCTCTCCCTCACTTTCGCCACCACTCATTTTTTTCTTCCAAAAGCCACTCTTTTAGATACTATCATTTATTTTTAGTCAAAAGACATAAATCACAGTTAATATTAATATGGACAGACAAAAAACTGACGTTTTAGCCTTGATCACACATACCGAAAAGGGATATACGAACGATGTTTGTTACAATCTTACCCCTATTTACTCTACTTTATTGGAAGTACGACTCCAACTCGTATATGTAAATTCGCGGAAAACTAACTCCCATTCTTGTCTGTGAATTCTCTGGATACTATATAATCTTGACTCGGATACCACATACTATTTTATGTTTAGATCTGAGTAGTCCGATGGTCACATCAAAGGGTACCTTGTCCCAAGAAATTAGAGAACTGCAGTTAGTTATTGTCATTAAGGTAAAACGTGTAATCAATAGAAGCAATAGTGGCCAAATGAGTCTAAAACAGCCTCGGCGTCACTCTTTTGTGGACTTGTGCATTAAGGCCATAACATTAGTCTTTAACGATATATTCTTTTCGATTTATAGCCTATACTTTATGATTTATAGTTTCTTTCGAATAATCAAATGGAATAATTTTTTTGTTATCTTTTCGGTGTGACATATTGGAACAACTTTTTTAAAGCAATTTATCGACATTCAGTTCATTCGCACAAGTGTTCGCTCTAAGGATGAAAACCATCAACCACAACTATAAACTATCAGCTGAAGTAAAAAAAATACATATTCAATATGAAACTCCGTCAACTATTAATATCCTAAACTCATAACATGGGATACTCGGTACAATACCTGACGAAGATACGATGGTCGCTTTAGGGTGAGAGAAAAGCCCAAATTTGGAATGCTAATATCGTGCATACATATTTTTTTGTACTTGTTTATAAATTTCCTTCTCTCTTTCCAACAAAAGTGGAGAGTACATTTTTAAATAATCTATTTTTTTTATTTTACAGTAATACCCATCTGCTACTCCACCATAGAGCGACGGTTGAGCGACACGTGGCCAAGTCGCTCAATCGTTAGGCGATTTGGCCCTAGTCGCTTAACTGTGGAGCGATACCTCGACAAGTAGCCCACCGGTTGGGCAATTTGAAATGATATTATTATTATTTTATTAATCCGATGGAAATAATTGTGGTGAAATAAATGACAATTTTTGTAGGTAATAAATTTAACAAATCTTATTTATAAGTTGTTATTTTTTTGAAAATAAAATAGCAGACAAGGTAGGTTAGTCCGTTTGTGATCTTTGTAGATTCTTAATGGTATGAAATATGTTAGACTTGCAATAATATTTTGTGATCATCATATGTTATTGTAGTGCAATAAATTTATGAAGAATTTTGTAAGGACGATTGAGGTCGTAATGATTCGTAAGTAGGAAAGTAAGTGATATTGCGATGCATAAGAGAATTCATACATAATCATGCTATAGTACCTATGAAGTAAAATATGTATAAAACGAATACATGTACAAAAAGCCCCTTCTCGCCACCTGCTACACCACCCGCAGACCTCCTCCGTCGTCGCCACGTCCTACCCCTGGTCAGTGCCCATCGGTTCGGCCCCGCTTGGCCTTCCTTAGAGTGGGGTGTCAGTGTCCTAACAGGGTGAGGCGGTCAGGAGCCCTGTTGACTCGTGCTCCCAAGACCTCGGGGGTCAACTCTACCTATGCATGTGTGGCTACTGGGGCACAACTGAGCTGTGACCTAGAAAGAACATCGACGAGTGCGGGCTAACGTGTTCCCCTAACCTCCCTCGGGTCGTCCACGAAGAAGTCACTCATATCCTTCGGGGGAGCCTCGTGCGGGGATAGCTCAACTCCCAGCTAGGGCATGATAGCTGCAGGATAGATTTTTTTATTTGTGCCATGTATCGATGCGAACAAATTTGAAGAGATAAAACATACATTCCACATGGGCCATGGTGTCCATCCAACTGTCATACCCGCCCTGCCCAAATAGGTGAGGGTACCAATGTTGCAAATCCCGGTGGTACCCGACCGGTTACCACTGATAACCAGTTTTATCGGTGTCGACCAGGAGGGAAAAACTGTCGGTTTTTTATTTAATTCAAAATTGAACTTTTGAATATAAAAATTAGTTTCTCTAATGATGTTTATATTGTTTAACACCAATAGAATGTACTAGGAAGATGCATGCACTTTCCGTGTTTGACTTCATGCCTTTTGCCCTGAATGTATTAGGAATTTCTAAATTTTGAATGTAAAAGTTAGTTTCCCAAATAATATTTACATTGTTTAACGCTAATGGAATGTATTAGGAAGATGCATGCACCTCCCGTGCTTGACTTCATACTTTTTTTGCCATGAATGTATTAGAAATTTTCAAAATTTTGAATATAAAAATTAGTTTTCCTAATCATGTTTACATTGTTTAACACTAATGGAATGTATTAGAAAGATCCATGCACCTCCCGTGCTCTTGACTTCATGCTTTTTGCCAAGAATGTGTTAGGAATTTTCAATTTGAAAAATCGGTTTTTAGTGGTTTTATGGTTTTTAGCAGTTTTCTCTGATTTTTTGGTAGTAACCGGCCGATTTTTCTAGTTACCGATTTCAAATTCAAATTTTGATGCGTGAAATTCAATCGGTTTTTTTTCCGGTTACCGACCGGTAACCGGTACTAGGCCCCCGGTGGGATTTACCTTGGTAGCGGGATTTGGAACCTTGGAGGGTACAATGTGTACTGCCCTGACACTGCCTGGTAGGGGTCTAGGAATGATGACGATGCCTCTATGTAGGCAAGTACCCACCCTGACCCTCCGGTCTAGCTCGACGGCGGCGGCGGTGCCCAGGGTAGCCACGTGGCCACTCTGACCCTCCCGGCTAGTTAGGCACTGGTGGGGCACGTGCACATGAACCTACGGAGCCTCCTACCTAAGCTGTAGGCTGTGGCGACCTCGGCTTACGCATTGATGCGGCCACCTCTGGGAGCGTCCTGCATAATGTCAAGGCCACAACACGCCTGGACACACTGTGGACCCATGGAGAACCTACAGCAACTCGTCGTGCGCCACCTCGAACTCGTGGGCAACCCTATCCATGATCGACCCGGTGTCCCTCGCAATCCTGGCGGCGATGTCCGTCTGCAAAAAGTAGAAGAAAACATCAAACTTGTAATTATGGTAACCTTACTCAGGCATTTCAAAACACAGGAGTACCTACCGCGAGGGACAAGTTCTGCGCCAAGTGTACAGGGTACGCGTCGGTCGGTGCTGGTACATGAGCGGGGGGAGGATCAGCAACATGCACTAGCCTAGTGCGTGTCTGCGGAGCATATCATCATAGATATTTGTCGTACTTGCGAGGGTTGTATGGTGTACCCTCCGGCACGTATTCCTTGAGGGCTTCTGCTCACTCCTCCATCCACTGCACCATCTTCCCCCCAGCTTGTCCTACTACCACCCCTCTTGCTATGCCTGCGAAACGTACCACTATAATTAGAAGGCATCATAATAGAACTGAAAAAAATATAGGGACATATGTTGTGTAACACACATGGACCGAGTCAGGCACTCGATGCTCGACAGGGATTGGAACAACCTAGCGGAGGCCGAACGAGTGCATCACCATGTGCACCATGAGCTTCTTCCACATCAGCCAGTACGCCTGGTCACACCAGTATATTGAGGACAGCCCGGAGGGAGTGTGGTCCTCCATCTCCTAAGTTGAGTATGGCTCCCAACGCACGTCATTAGTGGTGAGGCAGTCGAGGTGCTCGACGAATTTCTCGTACACACGGGTGACCTGCAGGTGTGCAAACTATGCCTATGAGCCAGAACAGTGGTTACAAAGGATGCCCCGTAATACACTATAGTAAAGATCTAGGAGAGTACGTATCCATCAACAACACCAAAGGAACCCTACCATCAACTGATCCACAGTGCCCCCGTGGTACATGTCCATGTGGTACGACTGCTATTGAGCAACATCGGTCGTTCAAGGGAGAAGCGCTCAAACGACCACACCTGTAGCAGGATGAGGCAGCTTGTGAGGATAGAGGTCGGCCTTGTCCTGCAGCAAGCGTCGCACATGACGCGGTACATCGCGGCAAGTATGACTGATCCCCAACTGATGTGCACCTTCTCCCCGTCAGCGATGGCCCTCGCATACCGCAAGAGGTGGGCGTCGACAGAGTCACTATGGCTGCTAGTAAATTGTACCCAGCTAAATAACCACAGCAAGTATGCCTCGAGGTGCCGCAACACTGGTACTCACCGGCCTCCTGGTCCATCCGCTCGACCTGTGCACAAACGAAAAATTAGTAAGCCCATCATATGGCAAGGATAGTGCATCGCTAAATAGAAAATTAGTAAGAACACCAATATGTCTCTCCAGCGTGGGTTCAGACTCCAATATGTTGGGGTGTCCACGTACAGACCACCCCCAACTGGGGCACCTCGTCCCTACCCTTAGGATGTGGCATACGACGGCTCGCACGGTACTGTGCGTCGAAGCGCCAGTTTAGCAGGCCGAAAGGTCATTCTGAACCACCAGGATCGCGAGGCATACCTACAATACAATTTGAACTTAGCAATTATGACACAATTGATGGTTTAATTATTTATAGCATAGCTCTAGAAATTCTGAAAATTTAGTTGCATTCTTGCATAAACCGCATATTCCTCAATATATATAGCCATAGCCGCATTTCGGTATTAGGGTTTTAGGATTTACTATTTCAGGGTTTTAGAGTTTAGGAGTTACAATGAAGGGTGAGGGTTAGGGTATGGGGTTAAGAGGTTAGGGTATAACCATAACGATATTATAATTATTAACAACTAAATTGACGTTACTTCTACGACCACGCTACTTACAACCATTAACAATATACGATGTACCCGACACAACTATACATACAATGATTTTAGTTGCTAACATACCATGGTTTTTAAAGTACAACTATTAACATCTAATGATTTTAGTTGCTATCATACCATGTTTTGAAAATAAATCTACAAAGAAGTGCAAGGGACTCACTGACGTGACCACGCTACAGACGCATACAATCATAGCTCCTAGATTAAACAAAAGGTGAATTTGTTTATTTAGCTTCAATTTGTTTTAAATGAGAGTATGATACAATCTAATGATGTGTGTGTGTGTGTGTGTAGGAAAAATACTTTTTACTCCCGGGTGTAATTACACCCACCTCTAATATACCACCTAAACAAACTTGAAATACTCCTTTATCACTTTAGGTATACTCGTATACTAATTATAAGATATTCTAATGTGAACCACATTAAAAAATTGCAAGGGAGTCCATAGTTTTTAGCGTATTTTGTAAATACCTTTATATACGTACATAAAAAAGGAGTATGTTAAAAAAAATATACATACCACCTCTGAAAAATTGTTCATACCACATATATGATCTTAAATACTCGTATACTACATGTATATACCCCTCGTTACGCGAGATACTCCCTACGTTGTGAGATACGAAATAGGGTGTAATTACACCCGAGAGTAGAAAAGAGGGAAAGTGGGGCGGGGGTGGCGCTAGGGTGGTGGGCACGTAGCCCTAGGAGGTACAAGGCCCATGGGCCTAAGTGGTGATGGCGTAGCACCTTTTGACTCAGATTCAAAATTAGTGCAACATTGTTTTGGTGATTGTGGTGCACAAAAGGAATTTGGAGATGGGGTCAAATCTGAACTCTGGCTTGACTTGTAGAAGAAGTGGCATGAAAACCTTGAGGAAGAGTTGGGGAACATGTGGATTTGGTCTTGATGTGCTGGTCAGCTTCCATTTAGTTGGACCCCACCACGAGCTCGTAGTGTTGATGCAATCTTCCTTATATAGCTGCACAAATATACACGTTGTCTCTTATGTCGATTAGACCAACATATCCGTGTTACAGAACCTCAACTATCTTTGTGTAACTTATATATCTAGCAATTTTTAGATTGCTCTTTACTTGAATTCTTGCTTGTTCTTCGATTGTTTGTAGGAATTAATCTTCGTGATCAGGTCAACCATCGTTCTTAGCGAGGTTGATAACGACAAGAGCATAATGTAGTGATTGTTGGACGGCTTGATCATATTTCGGCTAAGTAACCTCATCGTCAATGTCATTTTCTACCAATCAAATTATAATCTACCGGAAGATTGGAACCAATCCGACATCACTCACCGTCGTCGATGCACAGACCTCTCCTCGTCTCTTCCCCTCCCTCTCCTCCTCTCCTCTCCTTTCCCCCTCTTCTGTCCTTTCCTCTCTTCTCATACTCTCCTCTCCTCTTCTCTTCTCCCCCTCTTCTATTTTCACGCGGTATATATCTTAGTGGCTCAACAGTCGAGCGACTTGGTCATGTTTTGCTTAACCGTTGGACAACTAGCTCAAGTCAGTTCAATGGTAGAGTGATAGATGGTTATTACTGTAAAATAAAAAAATATAGATATATTACTGTAATTCAAAATAAAAATAGATTATTCAAGAAAATTCTCAGTGGAGAAGCTGGGGAAAATTTTCAATTCCCGTGAACATGAAAGTGAAACAAACGCGCACAAGCGCGGGTGCTCGCCTCCAACTCCGGATGTGCGTTTGTAGCACTGGAAAGGCTCGTGTCAATCCCATTTGAAAGATACGTAAAAGACAAATACTTAATAAATAATGATTATACAGTATGCACTAAGTATTTGTGTCTTTTATCTTACATATGCAATTGAGTTTTATCCTCGCCTCCAACTCCAGGTGTGCGTTTGTAGCACTGGAAAGGCTCGTATCAATCCCATTTGAAAGATACGTAAAAGACAAATACTTAGAAAATAATGATTACACACTATTCACTAAGTATTTATTTATTTATCTTACATATGCAATTGAGTTTTACCTTGAAATTTTTGCATAGATATATAACATGATCTACCCTCTGTCTAATAATAATTTTAGAATTTTTGAAAGCTTCTATACCGATTTTCAAAACATTTACATCACTTAGCCATTTTCACTAGATATTCAAGTGGGTTCTTTTCGGCTATGGTTTATGGCTTAAAATTTTAAATTCTGTCTATTTGCGAGAGGCAGTACACAGCGAAAAATAGTCACATACGATTTTAGACGGTACAGCTGAACTCAGTATATTTTTTTACTAAAATCTTTCTATTAACCCCACTTTAAAAACACACCATTTAAAAGCTAGTTACTGTAGCATAAAATATAAACCACAAGCTATAAGTGTAGTCTCTAATCATCTAGTGCCAACTCGACATGTTAAAACGTTCCTCGCTTATCTTCGAAAGCTCCCCACGACCAAATGTCGTCAAAGAAAGAAAACAATTGCAAGGTTTCTATCCACATTTTCCGCACCACACACTGATTAGTTTTTCTAGAATATACCCATACTCTGATTAGCGATACATGAGAAAATAATCAATTTTGTTATAGAACACAAGCTAAGAATGGAATGAGAATACTGATACTCCGATTAGTTTTTCTAGAATATAGCCAAACTCTGATTAGCGATACATGAGAAAATAAACAATTTTGTTATAGAACACAAGCAAAGAATGGAATGAGAATACTAATAATCTGGTTAGTTTTTTCTAGAATATACCCATACTCTGATTAGCGATACATGAGAAAATAAACAATTTTGTTATAGAACACAAGCAAAAAATGGAATGAGAATACTAGTACTCTGATCAGTGATATCAACGTAGGTTAGGTGAGGGTAGTTGTTGAGGGCTCGCATCATCGCTGTCCACTTGGACATTTTTCGCTGTCCACTTGCACATTTTGCACGCGTAAGTTTGTCTACAGGTACTTGGGGCTCATGGATGACCTGGTACAAGAGTTTGAAATATCATAGAGATAAGAATGATGGGACTATGGAACCGTTGAACACAAGTCATTTTCTTACCCAATTGCGGGTCTGTTTGGCTGCAGCTGTGGCTTATGATTTTTGACTAAAATTTTTAAATTTTGGCTGTTTACGGTATATATTACGGAGAGATCCTCACTTGCGATTTTAGTTGGTACAGATATTGGACTTTTAACGTGTACATCGTTTAACTTATAGATCTCATCTTAAGAAAATATTTCGTTTAAAAATTAGATACTATAGCAAAAACTAAAAATCGTCAGCTTCTAGGAAAGAGCAGGCCCTGCATCCTGTCTCGGTGCTCCGTATTCATGCGAGTGGGAGACTGAGAGCTGCCAACCATTGCCATGCTGGTGCCGGAGCATCCAAAGGGAATTCGCCAACTGTGTCTGACCATTGTGGGCATATTCTTCAGATCGTTTCACATTTTTCTTGCTGGATCAAATGATAATAAAGTACTAGTTGCCCTAAATCCGGGTCAAAGCAGCAGGCTCCATGCTAGCAAGGGTAATTAACTGTCTTAATTATCCACCTAATCTCTGTTTACCCACAACTGCTTCATCAATCATTTAAAGACCATAACAGTCCTAACAGGGTCAAAATTCAGAAGGAGAACCGATCGACTGGGGTTTGTACTGGCTGCAGGTAATGACTTTTGACTGTGGTTAATAGCTGAAAATAATAGTAGTGGCTAAAAAAGTACTTTTTGAAGGAGGAGGTGAGCCGTGAGGAAAGTGAGGGAAATATACATGAGCGAGACGGAAGCGAGAGTAGTAGGATGTGTGATGCGCTCGTTATCTCTATCTATTCCCAGAACGAGACAGGAGCGAGAATAATGAATAATCCGCTTAAAAAAACTAGCTAGAATTCAATACGAACATCTTTTAAAAGGAAACGGATCCTCTGACGTAACGTCAGGTGACGTTAGATCACTGACGCGTGGGTGTCACCTGACGTTACGTCAGAGAGCCCTGGCTGCTTTTAAAACAGGGCAAACGATGCCATAGCCTCGTGGTTTTGAAATGTTATTAGATTCTTGAATCCAGATACAGGTAGAGACGGAGGCAGCTATTATCCTATTTTCCTCAGCGACCACCTACCATAGCATATTTTTACGAAGTATATTTTTTAAGACTACATATTTGTATTCTTGTTGTATTGAGCTGCTACTTAGAAAACTTAAGTGCTCCCATGGAAAATTAACATCCGGAGTGCAAGCTTCGATTTAGTTGTGGGATTTTTTTTCTAAATTCTGATAAGAATTTATGTGATTTTTATAAAATTCTAAAAATAATACTACGTCTCGAACAGTTACAATGTACTACCTGAACATGAGAAACTGAATTCGAAATTTTGAGGAAAGATCGACAATTGTCATCATCCTAAGCCCCACTTCAAATGGCTTCGATTTCTAGTCTTTTTTTAACTTTTGACTTATTTAATTCAAAAGCCGCATGAAACATGTCTATTTCAAAAAAAATTTTTAGCTTTTGTTATTTTTATTTTTTTGTTGTATTGTACGTAAAGATATAATGGCATTCTAAAAATTTTTCTTATTTTTATTTTCATTTAATTCAATGAATTAAAAAAACTAACAGTTGTTACAGTACAATTTCAGCCAACAGCCACAGCCAAAAGTCATAAGCTTAAGCTCTATGCAGCGGCTCTTACACCATCGTCGATGGATTTGGTTTTTGTTTTGACTTATGGTTTTTAGGTCGTTCGTGAGAGAGTACGGAGTAATAGAAATTTACGTATGATTTTAACCGATATAAATAAAGTCACTATAGTTTATACATAATCAATTTGTAGATTCTGTTTTAAAAGATACTGTATTTAAAATTAGTTATTATAATAAAAACAAATAAGTAGTTATTAAGAAGATTATCTCGACCCTCAAGCGGAGGGCGAATTTTGGACACTGTTGGACCCCTGAACACCCGTAATTCCACTTTTGGCCCCCCGACGCAAAAAATTCCAAAACTGGACCCCTCTCGAGCGCGCGATCGCCACAAGCCGCCACGTGTCCCGGTCATGCGGTCTGGTACCGCACGACCGCACTGTTCACGGGTCGTGCGGTACCAGACCGCACGACCCGCCTGGCTCCGCTCCGGCCGCACGTCCCGCCCGCCCGACCGCACGACGCGCAGCTCCGATCGCACGACGCTTCGCCCTACCGAGCGATTCCCTCTGCCGACCGCGCGTCTAATCGGTCCGCCGAAAGCGCATCACGGGTGGCCTCTTTTGCATGCAGCTCATACACGCGTCAATAGTATGTGATATGGCCCCCCAAATTTTGCTGAATGGGTGAGGAGCGTTCGCAATAAAATGGCTTTGGAGCTCGCTTGGTGAGCAGATGCATGCGGTGAAGTCTTTTGGTTCGCAGTGGAAGCAAAGACAGAGCGAGAGAGGGAGTGAAGGGAGGAAAAGAAAGAGTGGAAACTCAGGTTTTTGAGTTGCTTTTGTTTGGAGTCAGCAGATTTTGCAAATACAAAAGTTGTAGATCGTCTTCTGAGCTTCAAGAAGAGGTAATTTTTAGCCCCGTGCAAGTATTTTTCTGTGAATGTCATTAGCCCATAATTAGGGGAACCGTGTTTCGTTAATGTTCTTATAAGCCAATACGGTGTGTATGTTGTAGGTAAACATGATGCATGATGTATTGTAGTGTAGAAAATGTCGTATTTATTTGTTGAAGTTACGTAGTGTAATGTAGTTATTTTTTTGATGAACATACGTGCTTACATGTGTAGGTGTTGAAAAAGTAAATATTTATGTTAGAGCATTTGTGGGTGATAGCAACAGTAGATAGATTAGAGACAATTTGTATAATTGGTAGGCTTATACAATTGTTGGTGAAGAAAAGTGAGGAGCGAAAGCCGGAAGAGTTGAGTTGTTTTCGTTTGGAATTAGTGGATTTGGCAAGTACAAAAGTTGTAGATCGTCTCGTAAGCATCAACAAGAGGTAAGTTTTGTGCCCGTGCAACTATAATTTTATGTATGTCATTAGGCTTTAATTAAGGAAACCATCTTGTGTTACTGTTATTTTATGTCAATCTTTTATACGCTATGTATGTATAGCAAATCTTGCATATGTTAGGCATGATGTATTGTAGTGTATATAGTGTTTTCCTTTTTTGTGAACATACGTACTGTAAAGTAGTTTCAGTTAGGTGGACAATATGAAGTTGTAGTGTGTAGACGTTGAGAAAATACATATTTATGTTAGAGCAATTGTAGGTGATAAAATAGTACTAGGATTAGAAGCATATGATTAGTACGCTTAGGGAAGAACTACATACAGTGCGGTAGGTGGTAAAAATAAATTAGAAATAAATTTGGTAGATTAGAATTAAAATATAATAGCAGTCATAGAAAGTTATAGTAGAGCTACATAAAGACTATATTAAGTTAAAGTTAGAAAAGATTGTAGTGTAAATAATGTGTAGGTGTTGAAAAAGTAAATATTTATGTTGGAGCATTTGTAGGTGGTAAATTTGTAGTAGTTAGATTAGAGACAATTTGTATAATTAGTATGCTTAGTGAATGACCATAGTATGAAGGTCATTTGATGGAAATAAAAATGATATGAATATTTAATTTGATGTATGGTACAATTTGAAAGTAAAATAGTTACAAATAAATCGTAGATTTAGAAATACAAAACATATACTAATCGAAACTGTTAATTAGATGATACGATTGTTACATGCTGTGTACTAAAATTGTTGATTATGCACTTATGTTAGGTACGCAATGGCTGGCATTCAACAATTGTTCGTGTTTTATGGGAGTGGTCTCGTACGTGATGGGCCGTATGGGGCGGACCTGTCAAATTGTGAGCGGACTGTGATCTGGGCACCCGGTCTGAGCGCCATGAGCTTGTCTGAGCTACGGAGGTGTGCCCGTTCAGCGTTCGACCGACACACCGCAAGGAAGAAGTTACGGATCGAGGCAGTCTATGCCTCAATGGTGGATGATGGAAGGGAGAGCATATGGCAACTTCTGAAGGTGACCAATGACGCCTCATGGACGAACTACATGGAGGTCGTGTGCAACCCTGATGCTGGGATATATGGCAGGCCAATGCTGTATGTCGAGTTCGTGGAGAGGGTAGAATCATCAGCCATGGTTGGTTCTGATGCCGCTGGTGGAGATGTAGTGCCTGGGTTCATCTCGGGCGGTCATGAAGACGCTTCTGCGGGAGAACATGTGGGCAAGGAAGTGGGTGATGAAGACGTCAGGAGGCGTGCGGAGAATTTCCATCCCAACGAAAGTGTGGACGAGAGGTGGTGGGCCGCCCGTATTGACTGTCATGAGTACCTTGGGGACCAGGTGGAAGAAGTGGGCAGCGAGGAGGACGAGGAGGTGGAAACAGGAAGTTCTGGAGAGGACGAGGATGGCAAAGCTGCAACTGGAGGGGTGGTAGGTCGTGTTGTGACCACGGACGGTGCGTACGTGTCGTCTAGACTGGGACGACAACGCAGCGGCAGCCCTAGTTCTGCCACAGGCGGAGGAGGGAGAATGGGGGTTCAGCGAGGGCGCACTCTTTTTGGGGCAGTGCTTCCGTAATAAGAGTGCTGTCCAGCAGACTATTGCTAGACATGCCGTCAACATAAGCCGGACGTATCGGGTCCACAAATCAAAGCCGGACACGTACGTTGTGAAGTGTGTCGACGGGTCCTGTGGTGGCAAAGTTCGTGCACAACGGTACAAGGGCGTTGGCACAGAGTTCCGGATAACGGTGCTGCAAGATCACAGTTGCGAGCTTGCGGGGCCAGTACATAGACACCGCAACATGACATCATCGTATGTTGCGGAGCTGGTCACGCACCTCATCCAGGCGGATGTGTCCATTGCCCCGAAAGTTCTAATGGCACAAGTAGCGGACATGGCGGGCTTCGAAGTGAGCTATAAGAAGGTATGGCGGGCGAAGCAAAAGGTGTTGCACCGTATGTATGGGACGTACGAGGAGGCGTACGACCTGGTCCCAAGAATGCTGCAGCAAATTGCACAATCAAACCCAGGCACTTACATAAACAGGCAGGAGAGGGTCCATCCTACGGAGGGCCCGAATTGTTTCATTCTTGACAGAGTGTTCTGGGCCTTCCATCAGGCGATACAAGGTTTTAGGTGGTGCCGTCCAGTGCTAACCATAGATGGGACGTTCCTATCCGGCAAGTACAAGGGTACTATTCTCACCGCAGTTGCAGCCGATGCAAATGACCAGTTACTCCCAGTGGCATTTGCAATTGTGGAGAACGAGAATACGGATAGCTGGCTTTAGTTCCTTTGCAATTTGAAGCATGCCATAGTGAAAGAACGCCCTGAAGTGTGCCTTATCTCGGACCGCAATGCAGGCTTGCTGTCTGCATTGCGAACGATGCAGAATGGGACGCAGCCCCCCCTTCCAGTGGACTGATGTGAAGAACCGTTGGTGTATGAGGCATATTGCAGCGAACTTCCACAGAAGGTTCCGTAACAAGGACCTAATGAAGATGTTCAAGAAGCTATGCATGCAGAACCAGAAGCAGAAGTTCGACACCTTGTGGAGGCACCTCGATCAGGAGGCTACCAAGCATGTGCATACAGAAGCAGGGGCCTTGGAGGGGGGCTCCACAAGAGTCGGGGTATTCACACAATGGGTTCAGTCCAATGCACCTGACTTGGAAATGTGGTCTTTGTTGCATGACACCGGTGGGGCAAGGTATGGGATCATGACAACCAACATGTCCGAGGTTTACAATGGTGTCTTGAAGGGCGTCAGATCCCTGCCGATCACGGCAATCGTGGTCGAGACTTGGAATCGTACCGTCGGGTACTTTGTGAATAGAGCCATGATGGCGCAGAAGCACCTTGATGAAAATAAGCAATACTCTGATGGAGAAGGGTCGATCCCACATTGCTCAGCTCATTGATGGCTTAATGAGAAAGTTTGAGGTTCGCCTAAGGCAGAAGTATGTCATGGGTCACATTAGAGGGGAGCGCAAGCAGGTATGCACGATTGGTGATGAAGCATCTTGCACCTGCAACAAGCCCCAGCTTCTCCACAAGCCATGCTCCCATGTGTACGCGGCCTGCGTTGTATGGAACCAGGCGTCGACACAGTACATCTCCAAGTACTATGACATGCAGTACTTATATGCAACCTGGAGTGCAGAGTTTCATTCCTACGGGGTAGACATGCACTACAGGGAATTATGGCCAGGGGAGATAAAGTGGGTGCCCAACGATGCACTGAAGCATGTCGGTCGTGGAAGACGACAAAGCCGTCGCATCCGCAATGACATGGATGACAGCCAGCGAGGGGATCGTGTTCGGCGCCCGAAGTGTAGGCTATGCAAGACGATTGGCCACTCCCTCAGTCAGTGCCCAAACAGGCTGGCATCAAGCAACGCTCCGTTGTACCAACCACAATTTTTTGTTTTACCCATTGTTGCTTCCATGTGTTCTGTGCGTTGCGATGTATCATGCATTATTCAGGAGGTGTACGCTGCATTGTTGGCTCCATGTATCTATGTCGTGCATATTACCATGTTATGTATGTTTTTGTACATTCCATATGTTTCCTTGCCGTGTGGGTCATATTCGTGTGCACATTTTATGTATGTATGTTTTGGTACATTCCGTACGTTTTCCTGTCGTTACATTTGTTGTTAATTATGTTGTCATTTGTTGCACATTTTGTTATAAATGTAGACTCACTTGTTATCCTTCTTTGGCAGGATATGGCGTTCGAGTTGCTAGACCCCCGTTGGGATGAGCACCACCGATGCCATGCGTGGTCGTCGGGAGACGCACGAGGGCCTCCTTGCTTCGTACTTAGGGGCCCCCGAGAGAACTGGCGTCTCGACCAACGGTACATCCCACTACTGCGGGACACCGGGCTGCTGCCCATTGCCCGCATGTTGGATCTACCGCATGCGTTCCAGTATGATGCGCCGCTGCTGTCCGCTCTCGTTGATCGATGGAGGCCAGAGACTCACACCTTCCACTTCCGGTGGGGGGAGATGACAGTTACTCTGCAGGACGTGATGATGCTTACAGGTATACTCGTCCGTGGTGCTGCTGTAGTGCCACCCCCAAAGGCAGCAGATTGGAAGGTCCGTCTGGGTCACCGGTTCGGTCATCCGATCGCAGACAACGCAGCTGGTGTGCCACATGGATGGTTTCGTCGCTACATGACCTGTCCTGCAGACGCACATGAGGACGAGGTGCGGACGCACTTCGTTGCGTACCTGCTATATCTGTTCGGTGGATCTTATTCCCTAGCACCACTGGAGACTCCGTGCAGCCTAGCTACATACACCTAGCGAAGTCCTTGGCGGATGGCTGGCCTGGTCAGGTGCCACAGTATAGCTGGGGATCAGCAGTTCTTAGCGCCACATACCGAGGCTTGTGTGATGCCTCGCAGCGTAGCGCAGCTAGCGAGCCGGTCCTAGCCGTCTGTTACCTTCTCCTTCAGCTGTGGTCGTGGGAACACTTCTCCGTTGGCAGGCCTGAGTTTGGTCGTGTTGTGCACCCTTATGACCTCAGCCCGCAGTTCTACGGCCTCGATGGTGGCGACGACCCTGTTGATGGGCCCACAATGGGTACACGTTGGACACATGGTCAGTTGAGGTGGGCAAGGGACAGACCGAGACGTGCGTACACATATTTTCACAACAGGTTCGAGATTCTGCCTGACGCCCACATAGTCTGGTGGCCATGGACTGCACGGTTCATTATGGACACGCCCCCCCACTCGTTGTCATCACAGTGCGGGCAGGATCACAGCTACTGGTTGACGACCTGCCACTTGGTGTTCTCGCACTGCGTCGAGCCATACAACCCACACCGAGTCATGAGGCAGTTCGGACTGTACCAGCATGTCCCCCCTGCCAGGACGCCCTCTTGCAGACAACACCCACCGGTATGTCATTACACCATAAATTTAATTAATGAAGTAGTTTGTGCCCCTTCTAATTGTGTAATGTCTCAATGAACTTGCAGGCAATCGAGGAGAGGGCGAGCGACAGAAGACTGGAGAGCCACACAGCGACGGTGGACAGACCAGTGGCGTGACCAGGCGGATACGATGGTTGTGGACGAGACACGGCCGGACGACCCCGTGACTCATAGGACATACCTTGAGTGGTACACTCCACGCTAGGGGTGCAATCAGGTCGGATTCGGACGGATATTGCTTAAACCGTATCCTAACCCATATTTTTTTCCCGGATTCGAAATCGGATACGGTAAGACCGGATACGAATACGAATTCGGAATATTCGGAGTTTCAGATATGGTATCATCGGAGCGGATATATCTCGGTTACGGATCGGAAACAAATAATATAAGCGGATATCACGAACGTACAAAAAAGAACATTTTCAATAGTGTCTTATTAAAATTAAGAGCCTCGAACAGGATACAAATCTTGGCTGGTAATTGACTATGTTCGCACTTCGCAGGATGATCGAGCAGGAGGAATGATCCACTGTGTCTTTTAGCATAACAATGATTTTGCAACAAGGCGATCTTTCAGTGTATCAAAATGGAGAAAAAGCAGTATCAAGTTATCAGCACTTGGAGATTGAGCTATATGCTTAGTCATGTATTGACAATATTACATTCACGGTCAGAGACCAACACAGATCATCATGCATAAACACCCAGGGTTCTTCCAAAGAGAGGGGGCATCACTTCTTGGAGTCCTCTATAGAAATAGAGGCTTGACAGAATATAGCTACTGGTGGCTGCATTCCTGTGGTGTCTTTGATGTATCCATGTGTAATGCAGCAAAATGGTCTCCTGTAACATATAAAATCAGTGATGGCAAACACATCATCGAGTCATCTCTTCAATAGATGTCAGTTTGGAAGTGCCACATCACTATTACAAGATCTATGCTTGATCACTGGGCATGTAGACATAATCAGAACAAGTAGTGTAATGGACCGTTACAGAATTCGCATCCGTAAACAGAGATGAAGCACAACCCATCTCAGAATTTATATATATACTAAAAAAGTGCACTTGGTTAAAAGCAGTTCTTGAAATCTGGAAATCTGGCAGTATCAAGTTAAAAGCAGCCTTCAACAAGTAACAAGGAAATCTGGAAATGCAGTACATATATTGTATATCAGGTTCATCACATATTACAATGACTGTCAGCTTAACAGTAGACATGTAATCAAGACAGATTTTCAGAATGATGTACATTTCTACAAGTAACATGATGAATATAGACATATAGCAGCAAAATGATGAATATAGACATATAGTCCACCAGTTTAAAAGCAGATCTTGAGAATAGTTTGGTTAAACTATAAATCATTAGTTGCGGGATGCTACTCGCCTCAACCTTCAACAAGTAACATGATGAATATAGACATATAGCAGCAAAATGATGAATATAGACATATAGTCCACGGCATCTGCCATGTAAATTTAGTAACTTACCAGAAACTTAAGTAGTAAACTTCAGCTTCACTTGATCACAAGCACACCTAGAGCTCGCCATCACTAGCTACTTCTTCGTCCTACAAATCACCAATGATAGATGTAACTTTGCTAAATAAGAGTACAAATCACCAATACTAGACAATACCTGAAGAATCCTCATATTAGCAACAATGGTCTCAACTACCTCCAAATCACCAATGATGGATGCAACTTTGCTCTTAGAATCTGAAAAAAATAAAGGAAACTTCATAGTTAAAAAAGAGACTAACAATACTAGTGTTACACTAAAAAGCTAACAATTGATGTTATCACCTTTTCTGGATGCGGCTATCCAATCTTTCGTACATATCAATGCTTCTACCATTTCAGGCTCTAGACGACTGCGAAATGGATCGATGACACGACCACCAGCACTAAAAGCAGATTCTGAAGCTACTGTTGACACTTGCATGGCCAAAACATCACGTGCAACTCGTGATAGAATAGGATATTCATCTTGTTGATTCTTCCACCATAATAAAATATCAAAGTTTTGACTGGATCTACCAAATTTGAGGGGCTGCTCTGCCATGTATTTCTCCAGGTCATTTGGTTCATCCTCATCAGCCCCAGATGTGTCATATAAGAAATCATGAAGTTCATCACTCTCATTGTCCATAAAGAGATCTATAGCTGGTTTATGATTGGGTGTAGCAGTAGCATTGGCAACAGTCTTACTTTTTGACACACTAGGTGCAACAGAGGCATATGATTCATACAATTGCTTGACAACATTGATGAATTCTTCAAGTTCTATCTTGTACAACAACTCACCAAAAAATTTCTTCATGTAAAATTCTATTATTTTTGTCTTATACCTAGGATCAAGAAAGGTTGCCACAGCAAGAGCAATGTTGGACTTCTTCCAGTACTTCTCAAATTTAGCACTCATAGAAAATGCCATGTCACGTATGGTGGTATCAGAGCTAGCACACCACTCAGAAATCAAAAGTTTAATCTGACAAAAACTGTGGTAAAACAAATTTGCTGTAGGATATAAAGTACCAGAGAATACCTCAGTAACATCATAGAATTTCTTTAAGAATTTGCAAAGTGTTAGTGCCATATCCCATTCTGAATCTAAAGGAGCAATTTTCTCGTACCTACGGCATTCCAAGCACAAAAGCCTCTCAAAAGCACTCCTATAATATATGGCATCCCTCAACATCAAATAGGTAGAATTCCACCTCGTAGCAACATCCAGTGAGAGACTCATCTTTGTATCCAACCCACACTCAGATGCACACTTTTGGAATTCCTCCCACTGCAACGGAGATCCCTTTACAGCTACAACAAATGCTCTAATATTCGGAACTGCAGAGGCAATTTGTTGCAAACCATCTCTAGCAACAAGATTCAATATATGATTGGCACATCTCACATGAAAAAATATACCATCACATATTAGCGGACTTTGCTTTTTAATTTCAGCAAGGACATCTTTAACACACACTTTATTTGCAGATGCATTGTCCAAAGATAAGGAAAATAACTTCTTTTCAATATTCCATCTCATGGCACAGGAAGTAAATGCATCAGATAGGTTAGCACCGGTGTGTCGCCCTTCTACATGCATGAATTTGATAATTCTTTTTTGAATTTGCCAATTATCATCAATCCAATGTACAGTGACACACATATACCCTTTGTTTTGATTTGAAGTCCACATGTCCATAGTTGTGCTAAAGCGACACTGAATGGTTTTAAAATATTCATATAACTTTCCCTTTTCTTGTAAAAAGAGGTCCATTATTTCTTTTATAATTGTTGTACGGCTCTTGATTGGAAAGGTAGGACGCAAGGATTTGATGAAGTCAACAAAATATTCATGCTCAGCAATATTGAAAGCGTACTCATGCATGATTATCGCTAAATAAAACTTTCTCAAGCTAGCTTCTTGATCATACCTGTATGGTTCAACAATAGTTGTGTCAAATTCATTATTCTTTTCTACTTTGAGTACCTGCTGACCTGGGTTGAGATGGTGTTTTTTTCAAATGGTTCCAAAAGCATGATGTGCCATTGATGGTCTCACATCTGGCACTATATTTGCAGTGGTTGCATTGCGCCCAACGTTCAACAATCTTCTTTCCATTCACCTCAACTGTCTTTGTAGTCCTAGTGTAGTGATCCCAAACTGGTGATGTGCTCTTCTTCTGCTTCTTTGTAACAGCCTCATCTTCTATATTCTCTGGCCCTTCCATGCCAGTGCCACTGCCAATTGTCGGAGCACCTTCAGTTTGCATTGGTTCTCCTCCAGATGCAGGTGTAGGTGCTGCAAATGAAGATGAAGGCACACTTCCACTTTCGGATGCCATCAAAATTCACTGAGTACAAAGAAGACAATGGAATAATTAATTAATTGGCCTAGCAATACTAAATCCAAAATGTTAAGGAATTTCTCACTGTAGTGTTCAACTTAATATTGCTAGTAGGGTCTTTCAGGGGTCAGAACCTATAATGGCATTCTCATTGCCTGCTGCATATTCTATTTCAGAGATCAATCTGGTTGACAGATCTAGTTTACTTCCTCTGCCATCTCAGCGTATGCATATGTAGAAGTATAACCATGAATTAACGCAAAATAGAAAAAATAAAGGACATCACCATTGTTTTGGACAGTTAGCTCTTCCTCGAGATAAATATTGTGGTTTAGTAAAAAATTCAACTCCATGTCGTTCATTGTACTGAACACCGAACAAGCACTTGAAAATTCTTCATTATAGCATTCTTTAAATCATATTCGAATCGTTGGAATTACCATAAATATGTTTTCCACATGGTTTAGCTTTGCTATGGGTGATCAGGCAGCTATGAGCTTTCTAGGTGGCACATCATGCTTATGCGCTGGGAGAATATTGCAGCCGTACCTATAATCCGCCGGAGTTAACGAAGAACGAAGAATCCACCGGAGTCGAAGGCAGCGAGGTAGACGGGGGCACCGGTGCCGATGCGCTGGGAGACGGGCTTCTTCTTCGGGCCGCCGCCGCCGCGGCGCCCCGCCACGCCGGCCTTCTAGTTCGTCGGCACCTTCTTTGGGGAGGACTCCGAATCTGGATGGGGACTGGGGAGCAGCCGACGAGGAGGATGGGGATCTCGGATCGCCGGATCTGGATGGGGAGCACTGGAGCAGCCGAGCCGGGGAGGGGAGGATGGGGATCAGATCGGCGTCGCCGAGAGCCGGGGAGGATGGGGATCGGATCGCCATCGCCGAGAGCCGAGCAGGGGAGGGGAGGATGGGGATCGGATCCGTCTGCAGGTGAGAGCCGCCGAATGCTGCTACGGTTAGGGTTATTGTGGTGCGGGTGGAGTGCGGACAGAGTGCGGTACAGGCGTACAGCGGTGTGCCTCAGGCCCTCAGCCCCTTAATGGATTTCGGATATCCGATCGGATATTATCCGACTATCCGGATCCGGAAGCTATTCGGTCGGATTTTGTCTGTCCTGAATCCGGTACCGAATCCGACACGTAATATCCGAATCCGGTATCCGATTCGACCGGATTTTCCATTTTCTTCCCGGTTTCGGTATAAGTCGGATTCGACACCGGATCGGTCGGGATTAACCCAACCCATTTGCACCCCTACTCAACGCACCCGCACTAGGCTTACTGGGGAGCCGCCACATCATCCACTTGAGGTCGTTCATGAGGTCGCTCTACAGGCAGGTCCAGACCGTCATCTAGCGGCACGGCACGACCAGGCGATACAAGATTAGTATGTCATTAAACAGTGCAGGATTACGTTTTAACTAACTGTTTGTTTCACTGCAGGTGGACCGCCTGCATCGTATCGAGAACGAGGCTGTTGAGTCTATACGCCGTAGGAAGTCAAATACGACTGAGCGGTGGGTCAGTTCGATGCGCACCATCTACGATGAGGCAAGGGCTGCGATACGGTCCTTGAGTTGTGGTTGCCACCGAGATGACGTTATTGCTATACGCAGTGGCGGACGTGGCCAGGGACCACCACCCCCCTCCGTGCCGCCGTCAGCACCACCATCAGCACGGCCATCGTCGTCGCGTCCATCCCAGTCCGAGAGTCGGCCCAGCTACGCTCGCTCGGCCTCCACGCGCTTCGGACCGGCGGTTGGACAATTGCCAACTATTTGTTCATCCACTCATTTACCATTTATGTCTAACCATATGTTCGTCTTGCAGTAATTGCGACAGGATAGCACGTTGCTACGGGCATCGTCATCACGGAGGGCGACGGAGGAGCGACCGCGCTCTCCAGGCCGACGGGGGCCCACTCCAGAGGGCGATCCTGACTCGCCGGACCAACCAGAGGGGGCGATGCCCTCGTACACCCCTACCGTGCAGACCAACCTAGATGACCGGGATAGGTGGTTTGGGCAGACCTATCAAGGCTTAACATCGCAGGAGTACATGCGCGACTACCCGTCGACATCGTCAGTTCGACAGCCACATACCCCGGTATGCAGTAACGTACTAAGCTAAACATGTCTATTTCAAAGCCATCTAATCGCACTGCCAAAAAAATGCAGGTTTACTCGGAGCAACTGGGCCATGATGTTCACGGTGGGTCATCCGCTTTTCAGAGTACCCAGGTAAATGCCTTGCGATATTACTACTCATTATGAACATTTTTTGTACTTTTCATTGCCTAATTCAGCTGTACCATCTAAGCAGGACGTAGACCCCTCCTCCGAATGGCTGAGCTCTATTTTTGGCCAGCCGTCGCAACGCTCCACAGAGTTGTACCCACCACCACCTCGGGCGCAGCCCTCGCACTACGATCTTCGCGATGCGCCGCGCTCCCCTAGTAGGTTCACCTTCTCAGAGGATCATATACGTCGTCCGAGGCGTCGACGAGAAGATGATGAATGAATTTTTGTAATTGTGCTATTGTGACATAGCATGGTTTGCTGTGTTTCGCATGGCTTATGAAATTATTTGTTCTACAATGAAGGCTTCATTGCACTATGACAAGTACGCACGCATGTGATGTTTTTCAAGTGCTTGATGGTTTGATGTTCAAAGATGGTTTCTTGTATAAAAGAGTTGGTCTAAGTTCTTTGATTTACTAGGGCATACAACCAACTAAGAGATGACAACACGGGGCAGCGGGAGAAGACACGATAACAACAAACACAAGAAAGAAAATAGTCTGACGACAATGTAGCATAAAACAATACCAACATACACGAGGAGAATCTCCAGCACTACAACTTGAGGATAACAATAAACACAAGAAAGAAAATAGCACACAACATTAAATTTATCTTCCACTCCAGTCTGTCGAAATGATGCCGCATCCCGACGGGGTCGCAACCCCCCACGACAACTCTCTCCTGGCAAACAATGTCTGTCCTATTGCCCATTCCATCCTCCCACACCCAGAATCGGCAACCACCGGGGGCTTCCTGCGATTCAATGAGAAGAAGATTTTTAAACATGCCACCACGATTTGAATGAACCCGAAACAATCTTACTCACCGAGTAATAGGGGCACTTGTAGTAGTGCCGCTCAGGATTCGAGGCCGTCTGTGAGGTCTTACGTCTAACAACCGTGTTGCATTTTGGGCAAATCACTGTGGGTGTCAATGAAGAGGTGCTAAGCTGACTCATTGCCTAGCCCGGGGGAGTGAGCACGAAAGAAAACTACACAGAATGGGACACAACTAATTCAGGAGGTGAGTGATAACAAGGCAAGGGACTAGGTGAGGAATGACTTCCTTTTATAGGCTGTGTGGGGGGGCAGCCTCACCGTGCTATTTATACCAAAACGGGGCAGCAAAGAGGGGTAGCTTTGCTCAGTGAGATGATAAAAGAGGGCAGCTTTGCCCAGTGACATGTCAAAACGGTGCAGCTTTGCTCAGTGAGAAGACAAAATATGCCAGCTTTGCGCAGTGACCACAGTAAAAGGGGCAGCTTTGCTCAGTGAGATGACAAAAGAGGGCAGCTTTGCCCACTGACATGACAAAATGGTGCAGCTTTGCTCAGTGAGAAGACAAAACATGCCAGCTTTGCACAGTGACCACAGTAAAAGGGGCAGCTTTGCTCAGTCACATGACAAAAGAGGGCAGCTTTGCCCACTGACATGCCAAAACGGTGCAGCTTTGCTCAATGAGAAGACAAAACATGCCAGCTTTGCTCAGTGACCACAGTAAAAGGGGCAGCTTTGCTCAGTGACATGACAAAAGAGGGCAGCTTTGCCCAGTGACATGATAAAATGGGGCAGCTTTGCTCAGTAAGTTCACAAAAGAGGACACTTTGCGCAGTGCATGCCTACCCTTTGGCTTATAAAATGAGTGGAACTCTGTACTTCTAATGTTCAGAACTCCACCACTAGTCCTAACATGCCTTAGGGAATATAACTTGCTGGGTCTATTACATTTAGTCTACTGGGTGTAGCGTGGTTGTTTCCCCTTTTTCTCGCACCCTGAAGATGGCTCCGCTGCATCCTTCTTCCTGTCACTCTTGGTCTTGAGAGCTGCCTCACGAGCTTGAAGCTCTTCCTCCTGACGCTTGATGGCTGCTTCACGCAGACTTAACTGCTCCCGCCTCCTTTGCAGCTCATCCCCCTTGCCCTTCAGACGGATTTGGTCCACCCTCACACGGCGCTCTTGCTCAAGCCGCATCTGTCGTTCCACCTCGCGAGCCTGAGTCATCTTGACAAAGTATTGTCCTTTGTTTTCCACCTCCATTGACCGGTTCCGTGGCCATGCCGGCGGCACCCGATCCACCTCGCAAAGGCTATATGTGGCGTGGTAGATGTCATGGATCAAGTTGAAAAACGATAACGAGAAACAAAGGATTTAGTTGTCGTCGTTACTATGAAGTCGTCATCCAGGTCTGGACACTTGAAGAACCTACGGCCGTAGTTGGCTCGTTGTACTCGATCCGTCCAGACGCACAACATCGTCCTAAAGCCGCAATGGCACTTCGGGCGCTCATGCCACTCCGGTACTCCAAATGGGTCGGACCTCCAGGAAGACATTGTTGTGCAGTAGTATTGTGATGGCTTGAGGAGGAGATGTGGTATGGAAGACATAGGAGGCCTTTATGTAGGCAGGTTATCTGGTGCAGTGGGCATAGTCCATGGAGAGGACGACATGGGAATCTTTTCGCTTTTTCAGGATTCCAGTGTAGCAATAAATGTGCCTATGAAGGCTTTTCAGAGCCTGTAGTCTCGTAATAAATTCGGAGCTTGGACCATTCAATGTATTTGGTACAACGTAGCCTTTTCAGTCGTTTGCAGGAAACAGTACGTTCCACGAAATAAGTGCTACAACATTGCCTTCTCAGAGGCCAGTAATCATAATTTCTGAAACAACAAGCTACGGTCATTGCAAACGTGTCGGCATATCAACTACTTTTATCATGGACGTCAGAAAATTTCGGCAGAGTTTCCCCTGTTTTATCTTTTCGCTTTTTCAGGATTCCAGTGTAGCAATAAATTCTCACCGTACACGAATTCTCACTAACCTTCAAAATATCATTTACCACTTTATGTATTGACCGTTCTATGGTCAATCGTGTCTAAAAAAATTTACCAAAATTTTTTATGCATCTACAACTTACAATAAATATAAACTTTGATTACAACTTTATCTGATTTTTACTCAATTTATAAATACAAAATTGCCAAAACTTAAAACAATCACGGAGATTGCAAACACTAACAACAGACCAAACCCTAAAATTCACTTACTACTGTATGTATCGATATTTCTACGCTCAATCATTCCTAAAAAAATTTTAGCAAAATTTTTTATGGATCTACAACTTACAATGAACATAAACTGTTATTATAAGTTTATCAGATTCTTTCCCAGATTACAACTACAGAATTGCCAAAACTTACAAAGACCACGGAAATTTCAAACCCTAACACCAGCCCAAAACCCTAACGCTCGATCTACAGTGTGAAGGCGCGCTCGGGGAATCAGACGCGCGGTCGGAGGGGGCAGTCGCGCAGTGGAGGGGGCGGTCGCGCGGTCGGGGCGCCGGTCGGGGCGGCGTTCGCGCGGTCGTGCGGTCGGGCGGGCGGGACGTGTGGCCGGCTGGGGGTCGTGCGGTCTGGTACCGCACGACCCGTGAACAGTGCGGTCGTGCGGTACCAGACCGCACGACCGGGACATGTGGTGGCTTGTGGCGATCGTGCGCTCGAGAGGGGTCTAGTTTTGGAATTTTTTACGTTGGAGAGCTAAAAATGGAATTACGGGTGTTCAGGGGTCCAACAACAGTGTAAAATTCGCGGAGGGCAGCCAGGCGCGTTGACTCCAGCTCATGGTTTCCGTAAGAAATACAGGAAGGAATCCGAAAAACAAAGACCAAACCAGCAGCAGCAGCCGGAGGTAGACGACCACAGTACCGCACGGACCAGCCGCGCCGCGTAGCCACCCCACCCCACGGAACCAAGCCCACCGCTTCCGCCTCCGCCTTCGAGCTCGCACCAAGGCGCAGAGGTGGCGCGGCGCCGCGGGGGCGGACATGTCGGTGTCGTGCGGGCTGGAGTGGGTGGTGTACCTGGGGTGCGCGCGGTGGGCGTGGAAGCGGCTCGCCTACATCGGCGCCTACGACAGCGAGACCTGGCCGCCGGCCGAGCCCGCCGACTTCGAGCCCATCCCGCGCATCTGCCGCGTCATCCTCGCCATCTACGAGACGGACCTCTCCAACCCCAAGTTCGCGCCGCCCGGCCGCGGCTACGCCGACATCGACCCCAGCTGCGTCGTCAAGCGGGCCACCTACGACGACGTCGGCACCGCCTGCCCGCCCTACATCGTCTACGTCGACGACCTCCACAAGGAGGTCATCCTCGCCGTCCGCGGCCTCAACCTCGTCCGCAACGCCGACTACAAGGTCCTGTACCGTAAGCGATCCCTGATTCCAAGAACTGAGAATTGCGCAGGAATGTGCCCGGGATTTGAAGGGACGGGTCGATTTCTTGCAGGTCTTGATGGACAACAAGCTCGGGATGCAGATGTTCGACGGCGGGTACGTGCACCACGGGCTGCTCAAGGCGGCCAAGTTCATACTGGAGAGGGAGACGGAGACGTTGCGGGAGCTGCTGCAGCAGCACGGGCCAGAGTACAAGCTCGTGTTCGCAGGGCACTCGCTGGGTTCAGGAATCGCCGCGCTCATGACGGTACTGGTGGTGAACAACCGGAGGGA
The DNA here is from genome assembly GCA_017311315.1 of Dendrocalamus latiflorus. NCBI lineage: Eukaryota > Viridiplantae > Streptophyta > Magnoliopsida > Poales > Poaceae > Dendrocalamus > Dendrocalamus latiflorus. The sequence goes on from CM029631.1 coordinate 22,474,059, forward strand.
GTTCGGGAACAAACCCAGGAGCCACATAAAGTGCTACGCACTCGCGCCGGCCCGGTGCATGTCGCTCAACCTCGCAGTCAAGTACGCCGGCGTGATCAACTCCGTCGTGTTGCAGGTACGGCCTGCTGTTTTGAAATTAGCTGTTGAATTTGCTGCCTTAGAATAATTTGCCAATTGGAATGGTTGGGGTGAGAGGAGGGGGAGCAATTTGCTCAAATGTGCTTTGCTCGTGGCATGATTGGAATGTCTGTGAAAGATGAACTAGTTTCATTGTGCACAACGGTAGGAATCATGTAGCTGGAGTTGTGCTGTGGAGGAAGGTAGTTTATAGGAGGTTTGCTGATACCAGCTGATGATGCCATGTTTGATTCAAGAAGAAACTAAGCAAGGTAGCAATCCGTGACCTGTTTGCCGTGTTGTTTGGTGAATTCAATGGATGCAGCATGTCAAGTTCTATTTGGTGGAAGGTGTATTTTCGAAGAAACTTGGATAATGAGTCTGGCCATGTAGTATGGTATTTGTGGTGCTGTAACTTGTGCAACTTCTGTATGTTGATTGATGGTTCTGCTTGTGCTACTATATCTATTATGGTCTTGTTTGATGCTGTATAAGTGAATAGCTCATGAACTCAACTAATCCTATGTTCTCATTTTAATGTTAAAATTTACCATCTACGGTACTAATTACATTATTATCTCTTCCCAAGTTCATTCCTCACTGTACAGTGTCTTTTGCCAGGATGACTTTTTACCAAGAACGCCAACACCATTGGAGTACATTTTTGGTTCCATATTCTGGTAATATGTCCCCATTCAGTTTCTCCAACTGCATATGTAGTTCTATGTTTCTTTCAGTAAAAAACTCCATGCAGTGGTTGAATTTTTCACCAGGCCTTTATGCTTTGGACAGCTTGCCCTGCTTTTTATTCCTCATTTGCTTGAGAGATACATTTAAACAAGACAAAAGAAAATTTAAAGATCCTAGAAGGCTATATGCTCCTGGTCGAATGTATCATATCGTCGAGAGGAAATTTTGCAGGTAATTGGTGCTTTGTTATAGTAGCTAGTTAGCTACTAGTTATTAGTTAAGTCATGTCGATATGTTTATGCTATAAACAATAAACCTGTTATTCATGCTCTTCTAGTAAAAGGAAGCTTAAGGGCTGTGTGTTTGTTCATTATTCAGACTTCTCATGCTTTAAGAAAGGATTCGGTCATCATGGTTTTTTTTTAAAAAAAAGCAAGCAACAAAGCTTTAGTCTGTTTGTGCTTTGGCAAAATTGGCTACATGGCATTGATAAATTGTAGCATTTGCTCGTAGACAATAGTTTTTATGCCTTCATTGAAACACACTGCAGTTTTATGGCTCTTTACCCGAAGACATCAGAATCATGGCTTTTGGCTATGGCTGAAGGCTTTTGTCTGCGCTTTTCCAAACGGCGGAGATGTCGATGCAGATGGCGTCCACGGTTTTGGGCTCGGGAAACCGTTGAGAAGCCGCTTGGAGAAGTTGCTCCGTTTGTTTCAGTTTCCGGATAAGTCGAAGCCACAAGCCATAAAAAACCCCAAAAAGAATTGGGTCGTAATAATATTATCTTGATTCTTCAATGAAAACATTGCAATTCAAGTAACGATGTTACTTGTGTTCTTTGCACTCATAACTCTGTTGAAACCTTGAAGCATCTGTTCTTCACATGCTCATTTAGTCAGTCCTGCTAGGGGATCCTAGGTATATCATGGAATTTGCACTTAGATGTTTTGAGCATGATACAAGAAGGATGTACTAGTTTCCCTTGGCCATTTTTTTGGAAGTATTTATTATTGGAACTTGGCACATCTGGAAACAACGCAAATGGCAAAGTCTTTGATCGACAATATTCTTCTTTGCAAAGTTGGAAGCTCCTCTTCAAACAAGAGCTCACTCTACATGTGTTTAGAGTGAAAGAACAATTTAAATCTCCCATCTTTACCTGGCTAGATTTCATTAGTTAATTGCCCCCGTGTGGGTTGTACATTCTCTTTTTTCTTTTTTCTTCTTGTACATAAACCTCTTATTTCTTATATTTTAATTACACCCTACAGGCCTCCCGTCGGGTTTCTAGTCAAAAAAATATTATCTTGATTCTTGGAGAGAGCATATAGTAAATGTACCCAAAATGCCCCTCCTCGTCTTCGTCCTTCTAACTCCCACCCCTTGTCTTGCTTGCCATGGCCGCCTTCCCTAGCTTCACTCCCACAGCTGCCTTCCAACGGTCATGCTCCCCTAGCCACCTCCTGCCACAGTTCACTCGGCCTCACACTCTCTTCTTCCCCATCGCCAAGAACACCCCTGTCGGTGGGCCATGCCACAACCGAGTCCTCCCCACACCGCCCTGCATGCCGATCCGCTATCTCAATGCACCTCTGTTCGAGTTGACCGCGTCACCACCTCCACCCTAATGCCCTAAAGCTTGCTGGGCCTGTGCTGGAACCACTCCGTCGTCGGAGGCTACCAGCAGCGAGCATCTCCACCGTGCCATGGAGGCCAATGTTACCAATGCTCCTTTGGCCGTCCCTGGCCAAGACACTACCGCCCTTGGCATCCGCTTTCCAATGCAATGCTCATGCAAGTGCTAGCTTGCTTCTCATCACCGTCGGAGTTAGCCGCAGGTGAGCTTTTCTCTCAACCGCCGCCTCTGTCCTGTGCTGTCCCAGCAGCCGTCGTCGTCCCCGTTGTCTCTAACCCTCGACAACTGGATTCGAAATACCTGGGAGCACACATGTGCGTGTCTTTGCCGGAGTTCTGCAAGCCGCAGCTAGGGGCGGAGCCAGGATTTAGCGATGAGGGGGCCAAATAAGCTATACATTTGATGAGGAGGCCAAGTAGCGCTAATGACAGCAATATTCCTCAAAATATTTAGGGTTATAGTTCAAATTTGTCAAAGCATGAGGGGGCCTGTCCCCTGCCAGCCCCCTCTCCCTCCGCCCTTGTCTGCAGCCCTAGCTCGCTGTCTATAGTAGTGGACAGCAAGAGTGGGGACCGGACAGAGGTAAACAGGGTCTCCACCAACTGACAGGGGCAAAACAAACTTTTCACCCACCAATTGAACTGGATGATGCTTTTAACGACACCAATATACGGTTTGTTCGGCGAATCCAGGAGTCAGAACTAAGAGAGGCCTTAAAAAGGATGAAAGTGGGTAAGGCGTTGGGGCCTGATAACATCCCTATTGAAGTGTGGAAATGCCTAGGAGAAGTGGTGATTCTTTGGCTAACTAATTTGTTCAAATGCATTTTTAAGTTTGAACAAGATGCCAAACGAGTGACGGAGGAGCACATTAGTACCAATTTTCAAAAATAAAGGAGACATTCAAAGTTGTACTAATTATAGAGAAATTTAGCTCATGAGCCACACAATGAAGCTTTGGGAGCGAGTGATTGAGCACTGTTTAAGAATAGCGACTAACGTGACAAATCAATTTGGTTTTATGCCTGGAAGGTCGACCACAGAGGCGATTTTCTTGCTACAATAGTTGATGGAGAGATATAGGGAGCAAAAGGACTTTTACATGGTGTTTATTGACTTAGAGGATGCCTATGACAAAGTGCCAAGAAAGGTCGTGTGGTGGGCGCTTCAAAGAAAAAAGTCCCAACAAAATATATTACCCTAATTAAGAACATGTACGAAAATATTGTGAGTAATGTCAGAACTTGTGATAGTGTTACTAATGACTTTCTTATTAAGATAGGACTACACCAAGGGTCAGCGTTGAGCCTATACATTTTTGCTCTAATGATGGACGAGGTCACATGAGACATACAAGGAGATATCTCTTGGTGTATATTTTTTACTGATGATGTGGTTATAGTTGATAAGGTAGGGTATGTGTTGATAGGAAACTTGTGTTGTGGAGGAATACCTTAGAATTCAAGGGTTTTAGACTTAGTAGGACTATAACTGAGTATATGAGGTGTGATTTCAGCGGTGCCAGGGCAGATTATGGAGAGGTTTGACTGGACAGACAAGTAGTGCCTAAGAATGACACGTTTCGTTATTTGGGATCGATGCTACAGTACGACGGTGAGATTGATGAAGACATGAGCCACAGGATAAGAGCGGGGTGGGTGAAATGGCGCCAAGCATCTGGTGTCTTGTGTGACAAAAAAGTTCCTCAAAAGTTAAAGGGTAAGTTCTATAGGATGGCGATCAGACCCGCGATGCTATATAGAGCAGAATGATGGGCGTCTAAAAGACAACATATACAGAAAATGATTGTAGCAGAGATGAGGATGCTACAGTAGATCTGTGGTCACACAAGGCGGGATCACACCCGCAATGATATACGTAATAGGGTGGGGGTAGCACCAATTGAGGAGAAGATTATCCAACATCGCTTGAGATGATTTAGACATCTCCAATGGAGGCCTCCTGAGGCACTAGTACGTAGTGGAATTTTAAAACGTACTGAAAATGTAAGAAGAGACAGAGGTTGACCAAGACTGACGTGAGAGGAAGCAGTTAAAAGAGACTTGAGGGATTGGAATGTACTTTGGATAGGAGCGTATGGAAGTTAGCGATCCACGTACCAGAACCATAAGAAAGTTATGGACAGTGTTTTAGGTTCTCGGCTTAGATAGCAGGATGTACAGTTTAGGGTTTTAACATTGTAGGTTTTTAAGGCTCTCATCTTTTTGACCTTAAGAAGATTTCATTCATAGTTTACACTAACTTGTTTGGGACAAAGGCTTTGTTGTTGTTATTGTTCCCTCTCCTCTCTCCGACAGGTACTATATTTAATGGCTTCAGTGTTTTGGCAAAGACCTACAAAACTGCAATGTGTCGCAACAAAACTAGTGTCCAGGTTCAAATGCTACAATTTATCAGTGTCCTGAAGCCAATTTTGCCCTATGGTTTAGAGCGAGAAAGCTCTAGCCATCAATATTCTCGTTCACTGTTGTTTTATGGCGTGTATTTTCACAGTTAATGAAGAATACTCTAAATTGATGTATGGTTTTACGTTGTTTGAATATACAAAGCATAGCCAGATTTTTCTCAACTTCCTTTTGTGTAGTTTTTCCTTTAGTGGCAAGAAAAAAGTGAAATAAAAATCTAAGAAAAAGAAGGTACGGAATACAGAAGCATAGCACACATAGGACATTTCGAAATTGATATATGACAATGCTGACGATCTGTCTCATCACATTAGCTAGACATAATCAGATGGTGTAGGCCGTTGTTTTATCACAGAAAATGGTTCATGTTAGTACCTACTGTGATGTATGATGCCATAGCACAGTCCGCATAATATATGCATTACCAGTAAAATTTGCTTCATATGTGGTGATTATAATATGGAGCTTTGCCACATTGAGAATAACTACATTACTGCTCATCTGTAGATGTGCAAGATTCCCACCTGAGGTTAGAACTGCTATTCCCGTGGAAGGCCGATTTGAGCATATTGTGCTATCATGCAGTACCACTTCTGATCATGCCCTTGCTTGGATTGAGAGTGAAGCAGAAAAGGCTTTAGAGGTAAGTGCACATTATACTACATATTGCTGATTTCTTCTAGCAATATGAATGCATGGAAATGTTTGCCATAGTTTGCCAGTTGTAAGCATCTCAGCAACGACATAATTATTTGATTGTTAAATCTAGTCCTTTTTTATGTTTAGATGTTGATATGTCAATCTAATGTTCTGAAAGCACTTAGTATCATGAATCTGGATCTAATACGTTCGAGCAAGTTTCATGGCTAGAAGGAAGAAACTAATGACAAAAATTTTCTATGTTGTGGCTATATCCTACTCTCCTTCAGCAATTAGACATCCAAAATGCATTTTTGCATGAATATCTTGAAAAAGAGGTATATATGAAGCAAGTGCCCGGTTATGAGGATAAACAGTATCCCAACCATGTCTGTCATTTGGATAAAGCCTTATATGGCCTGTTCTTTACAGCTTTTGGTTTTCAGCTTTTGACTTTTCTACAATAACTAGCTTTCAAACGGGGTGTTTTTTCAAGATGAGGTCTACTAATTAATTGTAGTACATACTGTAGTGGCTTCATTTATATCGGCAAAAACCGCACATAAGTTTCTGTTACTCTATAATCTCTCTCACAAACAGCCAAAAAGCCAAAAGCCACAACCATAAAGAACAGGTCTCATGGCTTGAAACAACCACTAGGATTTGTGCCCTCCAAAACCGATGTGTCCCTGTTCATATATGGCACCAAGGGAGTCACCATCTATATGCTCATCTATGTTGATGAAATAGCAGATAAGATCACGTCGTGTATACTGAGGATATGCTGTTTAGATTTAGATTGTGTTTGTTTCTCTATACTTATAGATAAGTCTTGTCTTCGGTTTGTAATGCACCGGTACTGTTACTTATCTGGCAATAGGAGTATATAAGAGAAAACAGAGGTAACTAACTGCTTTTTGTGCCCTGCCTCTCCAAAATACAATCTCATCCTGAGTGTTTTCTTTACGCTGGAACTTACAGTTGCAACACTGATTTGCTAAGCTTCACAGTGAATATTTGCTTATGATTACAGCTACGTGTTTTTGCAGCTAATGATGGAAAGTGAGAAGGCAACAACTGCACCTTCTCAACAAAAGATGGAAAGATTGCAAAGTTTTGAGGAGGAACACAAGAATGCCCTCCAGAGAGCAAAGACTTTAGATGTTCCCCATGCGGCAAACCTGTCCGAAGAGGAGACCCATGACGGTGCTAGCCCTGCACCACGATCTGATACTCATGGCAAGACGACCTCAGAACCAAAATCTTCAGGAAGAACTACTTGGGATGAACTGATGGATAAGCTTTTCACCAGGGATGAAGATGGGAAACTTGTTGTGAAGAGGGACATCATGGCAACGGACATTGTTATCGAGTAATGAGGAGTCTCAAATCCCAAGACTCCTTTTCACATGGCACTTCATTCTTTTCATCGGCTATATACAAGAGTACATTGTGTGGTGTATCATGTTTTTACCTTCGTGGAAATATCTTTTTGAGTCATTTTGCGATATAGCGAAAGGCGGCCCTAACTTCGCTAGTGCCAAGGGCTGTCACGTGTATATGTAGACTTTACCTGTTCATTGTTGAATCTCAACAGTCCAGTCTTGTAAGTCGATTAATACAGGTTTTGTATATCGTTTCTGGGCAAGGAATCAGAATTTATCACATATGTTTTCTTTACCCTTAACAATCCACTTCAATTGTTCATTGGGTGATGAAAGGATTCATGCATACTTGTGGTCTCTTGGAATTTACAACCAGATTCTGTGCAAGTGATGTGGAAATCGTTTGACGAAATGCTCCATTTCATTAACACTGGGACTCCAAACCTTGTTACTCGTCTGGCTCCAGCGTTGCGCCTTGCACAGATCTTGTCCTAGGTCAACTTGGGAGCATAAACTAATGAGTAGCCTGTAGTCACTAAGATAATGTGCATAGAGAAGCCCCCATCCTATGTATGCATTGTTTTGTTCTATTTTTACGATCCGTTGCTCCTCGAATGTAGAAAACAAATACTGACACACTGCCCTAGCTACCTGATCCACTTACCCAGATATTGAACAATAGAAATCGCGCTTCAAGGTATAAAAGACAGTGGGAAGAAGTAATCCAAGATCCAATATAATTGCAATTTGTTTTCCCTTGTTTGTTTTTCCTTTTTCTTCATGACACTGCCCTAATCCTCTAGATGAACCAATTGAGGCAACTATGTTCGGAGAATGTTCTTAAAAACATGGGAGGAAAAGGGGGTCGTCAAGATGATAGTTCACTCGAAAAAAAAAACTTGCGCGTAGCACATCCGCCACCAGTACGTTCAAGGCTCTGTTTTGGCAGAATGGTCTTGATAGGAATTCCAGAGGAATTGTACTACTTCTCAACAAAGTTATTAGGAAATTGCTACAAAATTTCTATGTTCAAAGCATGTGACGTTAATCAACGTCTTTTCATTGCAAAACACTAGCAGATATGTTTCAACAGCTCGTTAACCCTCGAATCGAAATCGAATCCATCACGCTGTGCCATCAAGAACTGTCGCGCCTCAGGAGTCATGATCCAGGAGGAGCTTGTCATTGCACAGCGGAGCTGGGCCATGGCGCTGCTCAACGTCGCAATCCACATGGGCACATACGCTCCTGTGCATGCACGCACCGGCGCCCGTGCCTCACAGGTTACATCACCAAATCACTGGAGAAGCTGGAAGAACCAACAAGACATGGTGCGTCGTGCCATCAATGGTCTCGGTGAACAGACGGCTCTCCAACCGTGCAAGCCTCTGTGGCTCACGAAGGATCTTGCGATATTTTTTTTAAGACATCTTATTCGTTTTAAGAGAAAGAAAATTCTTACATTAATCGAGAAAAAAATAGAAGTATCCCATTACTTATTTTGATGGACCAAATTATAAAATACAGATTAATCATGTATATATATTAGAGTTGTATAGCAAATATAATTGTTTTTTAATTATGGACAGTAGAATTATATATTAAAGATAACTGTATCATAGTATCTAGACATGCAATTGTGCGGATAAATCCGCTAGTTTTTATTAAAATAGAGAGTTCTGTTTTAGCTCGAGTACATAGTAGCAGTTTACAGCACTTTTCAAACATTCCAACGACACCACGAACATCTAACGATCACAGTTCTTTCCTACTGAATCATTAAGCTCCCAGTCTCCTTGGTAAGTTTTCCTCTTCTTTTCCTTCTTCATTCTTCACTTCTGTTACCATCTCATCTTCTCTTCCATTCCCAGCTTCGCGTGTCTTTCACCGAGGTTCAACCTCTTCATTTGTATTCCAACATCAACGGCTTTGTCAGCAATTTCTCCACCCGACCATAGTAATGATCCATCTCCTGTGACAATGTATCCTGAAAAAGTAATCTCCATATCCTCAGCTTGGATAAATTTTCTCCATATTTGCTTCACATTGTGCCAATCTTTGCGCTGAAACACAATATCATTTCGACAATTCCATAAGCACCGTAGTGTCACAGCACTAATTAAGTTTAAAATAGCATGTTTCTAGTACTCATCAAGAATTTGCATATAGATTCAAAGTCATAGTCAATGTTAACTTGAAGGATCTTAGCAATTTCTTTCGAAATGACCTTAGATTAATAGTCTCTTTTCCCCCACACAAAGCACAACCCAAAGGTTCAACAATATTTCTTGTGAATGGATACCAAAGGCTGCAGAGAGATTGGGTACAGCTGCTGTGCCTGACTACATCTGCATATGCAACGATGAGAATCATGAGACTACACGCATGTATATGTCTCATGATTCTACCTAGACCAGTACATGGCAGTATGGCACGTACACATACACAAGCATCGTGGTGTCAGACGCTCAGAGACCCGGACTGCCTTGCCTTGGCATCCGGGGCGAGCCACCCGTCCGGTTCACGTGCACCGGTTAGGTTCAACCGCTTGCACCGCTTCTGCGCGCATGCATGCAAATGGCCAAACAAAACCTGACCCATCCGGCACCTTTCCGTCTTGACTCGATTGAAGCCTAGCTCTATTTTACTGATGCTGTGATAACCCAGCTATTTAAGAATTAAGTCGTGGAGATATAAATCGATTAAACAGGTAGTGCTTCTTTTTGTTGAAAATATAAGCACATGTAGGTTCAATTTATTCCATAAATTAATCATGACATCATGCACGCACAATAACAGAACCATCACAGGCATAAAAGATCTAGACATGTAAACCAGGAAACTGTACATGAACAGATCTAATACGGAGAACATTACTGTTACGTACCGATGGTTCTGTTCTGATCGGTTTGCCGATGTAGACGCCGCAGGCACGGTGAGGATGACACGAAGTCGATGACGATTCGCCGAAGCCGAACGACGAGGAAGACGAGCCAGAGCTACAGCGAGCAGTCGCGCAGAGCGCTTCCCAAAAACCTTATTCGCCCTCTCCCGGTGCAGGACTTCGAAGGCGACGGTTCCGGAGACCTGCTCTCCCGAACGACAGTGCACGCCGGCGAACGGGACGGAGTAGACTACGTGGGACGGCGCAGCACAATGGATGGAGGAGGCAAAACCCTAGATTGATTTTCGCATGTTCTGTATGAAGGCGGCGGCTCCGTATTTATAGAAGACCAGGACGCGTGATCAAGACGCCTGCACGTTCTCCATAATTCGTAACCGAACCGGATTAGCAACCGTAACCGATCTGGATTCACCGCCACTCAAAACAGCAAAATAAAACTGCAAAAGGAAGCCGCGTCTGCGCAAGCACCTGGAGCGGATTTTGGCGGACCATTCACGCAGGTGCCCCGCGCCCGCGCCGCCCGCCCTGCCCAGCCCAGCCCGGCCCGGCCCGGCCCGGCGAGGCGAGCGAGCGCGCGCGTGTTATCCTCTAGTTCTCTCCCACACATGCCTCAAGTGGCTAGGAGTGCACCATCCCTTTTAAGGTGGTCTTCCTCTCCTAGAACTAGCAATATGGTACTAAAGGTCACATGCATGTCTCCTTTGCATGAGTGGGCCTTTGAGATTTAATAGGAATTATTCTTATTATATGGGCTTGGCCCACATATAATCCAACAATCCCCCACCAGATCTCAAAGTCCCACAGAGATTTGCCTGAATTCCAATGTACTGTTTATATATCAGTATTTCGATGGAGACCGATTAAGGTTGAACATCCACCTAGAACTCCAAGCTACACTTACTCACAACTTGAACAATGGACTATGCCTTGAATTGTAAGTTTGGTGCAAGCAAGCTTCACTTAAAGACTTAACTGATACTAGGCCGCCAGTAGGCTACCCCTCGGTTGGAGCGTATAAGTCATACTCCTTGGTCTCTTCATGAGCTTAGTAGGAGATTACCCAAGATCTCCATAGACTGCGACTAACAGTCGGGCTCATATAGGTGTGTTCTTTCAAGAACGCTCTGCAGGATAGCGTCTTCGCTTCTAAAAGCCAATGGAACACATTAAGACCTTAGTCAACCTGCCTTGCAGTTTCTGAGAGTATTGCATCTTCACATAGAGAGGGTTGAAATTACTCTCCTCCAGTTAACTAATGGCTTGTTTTTCCCAGATCCTAATTCACGGGATCTCCGATCACATAGGTTGGGTTACTACCATAGATAACTCACATGGGTCTCATACCCATCTCCTTCGATGCACTATCTATCACATTCCGTGATAGTCCCTTTGTAAAGGGATCTGCCAGGTTTTTATCTGTTTGGATGTAATCCAAGGTTATAACTCCGGAGTTTCTCAATTTCCTGACAGACTTCAATCGTCTCTTAACATGCCTAGACGATTTCATATTATCCTTAGAACTGTTCACTTTAGCGATAACGGTTTGATTATCACAGTTCATAAGGATAGCTGGCACTGGCTTTTCCACCGTAGGTAGATCCATCAATAGATCTCGTAGCCATTCTGCCTCAACAATAGCAGTGTCTAGTGCCGCAAGCTCTGCTTCCATGGTTGACCTCGTCAAAATGGTCTGTTTGCAAGACCTCCATGAAACAGCACCACCACCAATAGTGAAAACATATCCACTAGTGGCTTTGATCTCATCAGCATCAGAGATCCAGTTGGAATCACTGTAACCCTCCAGCACCGACGAGTACCCAGTATAGTGAAGTCCAAAGTTCGAGGTACCTTTCAGATAGCGCAACACTCGCTCAAGCGCCTTCCAGTGATCATCTCCTGGGTTAGATGTAAACCGACTCAATTTGCTCACAGCAAAGGAGATGTCTGGCCTTGTTGCACTAGCTAGGTACATTAGTGAGCCAATTATCTGAGAGTATTCCAGCTGATTCCTAGCAATTTTCTTATTCTTACGAAGTAACACGCTAGGATCATAAGGTGTTGGAGAAGGCTTGCTGTCAGAAAAGCCAAAACGGCTCAAGACCTTTTCCACATAATGAGATTGCAAAAGTGTAATCCCATCCTCACCTCTAACCAATTTAATGTTTAGAATAACATCAGCCACTCCCAGATCTTTCATATCAAAGTTTTGAGACAAGTATGATTTGACCTCATTTATCACACTAATGTTTGTCCCAAAAATCAAGATGTCATCCACATACAAACATAGAATAACTCCCTCACCCCCACCATAACGATAGTATACACATTTATCTGCCTCATTGACAGCAAAGCCTGCAGATGTCAGTGTTCTATCGAACTTCTCATGCCACTGCTTAGGGGCTTGTTTCAGACCATACAAAGATTTCAACAGTTTTAACACCTTGCCTTTTTGACCTTCTACTACAAATCCATCAGGCTGTTCCATGTAAATTTCCTCATCCAGCTCTCCGTTAAGAAAAGCTGTCTTAACGTCCATTTGATGAATGAGAAGACCATGTGAGGCAGCCAAAGCAAGTAGTACTCGAATTGTGGTCAGTCTAGCAACAGGTGAGTAAGTGTCAAAGAAATCTTCGCCTTCTTTCTGAGTATAGCCCTTGGCAACAAGCCGAGCCTTATATTTTTCAATAGTACCATCAGGCCTAAGCTTCTTTTTGAACACCCACTTGCACCATACAGGTTTGCACCCATAAGGTTTATCTGTCAGCTCCCAGGTTCCATTAGCGATAATGGAATCCATTTCACTACGGACAGCCTCCTTCTAGTAGTCTGCATCAGGGGATGCATACGCTTCTGAAATAGACTTGGGAGTGTCGTCCACAAGGTACACAGTGAAATCATCACCAAAGGATTTGAATATCCTTTGTCTCTTGCTCCTTCTAGGAGCTCCACTGTCATCCTCCTCATTGACAAGTTCATGTGTATGTTCAAAAGGTTCAGGTGATGTGATTGAACTGGGAATTATTTCAGAAGGTTGACTAGTAGTGTTATGTGTATCCTTCATAGGAAAAATATTCTCAAAGAATGTTGCGTCTCGAGACTCCATAATTGTACCAACATGCATGTCAGGTACCTCAGTTTTAACTATCAAAAATCTATAGGCAATGCTATGATTAGCATATCCCAGAAAAACGCAGTCCACAGTTTTAGGTCCAAGCTTGCGTTTCTTAGTTATTGGCACATTAACTTTCGCCAAGCACCCCCATGTACGCAAGTAAGAAAGTGATGGTTTTCTCCCAATCCATACCTCGTATGGTGTTTTGTCCTTATTTCTGTTAGGAACTCTATTTAATACGTGATTAGACGTTAGCAAAGCCTCCCCCCACCATGCCTTAGGTAATCCCGCAGTATCTAACATGGCATTCACCAAGTCAGTCAACGTGCGGTTTTTCCTTTCGGCAATCCCATTTGACTCGGGGGAATAAGGAGGCGTCCTCTCATGTATAATGCCATGTTCCTCACAAAATAAGTCAAATTCGTTTGAGAAATACTCTCCACCACGATCTGACCTAAGTCTTTTTATCTTTCTATTTAACTGGTTTTCAACTTCTGCCTTATAGATTTTAAAATAGTCTAAAGCCTCATCTTTCGTTTTCAATAAATACACATAACAGAACCTAGTTGCATCATCAATCAATGTCATGAAATATCGTTTTCCACCCTTCGTCAACACGCCATTCATCTCAGAAAGATCTGAATGCAGGAGTTCTAGTGGTGCCAAGTTTCTCTCCTCGGCAGCCTTGTGAGGCTTACGAGGTTGCTTTGATTGCACACAGCTATGGCATTTAGAACCTTTGGTGATGGGAACGTTTGGAATTAAATTCATACTGGAAAGCCGAGACATCAAACCAAAATTAATATGACATAGACGTGAGTGCCAACCATTAGCCTCATCATCCACACTGCCACAAATATGGTTTACAGTCTTATTGCAGAAATCTGATAGGGAAAAGCGGAACAAGCCTCCGCACTCATAGCCTTTACCAATAAAATATCCATGTTTAGACACGACTACTTTATTAGACTCAAATACCAACTTAAGCCCGTCTCTACATAAACGGGAGCCACTAACGAGATTCTTGTCTATAGAAGGGACATGCTGCACGTTCTTCAGCTGCACGATCTTTCCCGAAGTAAACTTCAGATCTACCGTGCCAACACCATGAACAGTAGCATGTGACCCATTCCCCATTAGGACGGAGGAATCTCGGGCGACCTGATAAGAAGAAAACAACGAAATATCAGCACACACATGTACATTAGCTCCTGTATCAATCCACCAATTGGTAGATTGACTAACTGAAAGAACAGTAGGTAAATTACCATACCCAGTCCCATCTCCAGTCTTGCCAATGGTCACGTTGACAGACTTAGAAGTCTGTCCTGCAGGTGCCTTCTTTCCTTTGCGTTGTGGGCACTTCTTGGCCATGTGACCAGGCTCACCGCACACAAAGCAAGTTCTATCATCCTGATTGTTGTTGTTCTTCTTCTTCTTGAAGTTGGTTGTCTGTTGGGCTTTAACAAATTTCCCTTTGTTCTTGCTTGAGGGTTTCTGTACCACATTGGCACTAGACTGCCCTCCATCACCCTTAGACACAGCGTCCTTTTCCCGAGCTTTCTCCTCAATTTCAAGAGACCCAATCAGATTCTCAACAGAGTATTCTTGTCTCTTGTGTTTGAGTGCTGTTCCGAAATTCCTCCATGAAGAAGGTAATTTCGCAATAATACATCCAGCCACAAACTTGTCGGGTAAGGCACACTTCAGGAGTTCGAGTTCCTTGGCAATGGCCTGTATCTCATGAGCCTGATCTACTACAGAACGGTTATCAACCATCTTGTAGTCATGAAATTGCTCCATGACATACATGTCATTGCTGGCATCAGTAGCACCGTATTTGGAATTCAGTGCATCCCATAACTCCTTCGCGTCTGTCATGTGCATATACACCTCGCACAGACGGTCAGCAAGAACACTAAGAATGCATCCAACAAAGAGAGTAGTGGCAGTCTCGAATTCTTTCTGCTTTTCAGCATCAAGAACACCTTCAGGCTTGCCATTACTAACCCAGAATACATTCATAGCAGTAAGCCACAGAGTGACCCTGATCTGCCATCTCTTAAAGTGCACACCGGAGAACTTATCCGGCCTCAGTGCATCGGCAAATCCAGCCATAGTAAAACCACAGTGCCTACAATAAGGTTTTTGGATTGTTGAAAATATAAGCACATGTAGGTTCAATTTATTCCATAAATTAATCATGACATCATGCACGCACAATAACAGAACCATCACAGGCATAAAAGATCTAGACATGTAAACCAGGAAACTGTACATGAACAGATCTAATACGGAGAACATTACTGTTACGTACCAATGGTTCTGTTCTGATCGGTTTGCCGATGTAGACGCCGCAGGCACGGTGAGGATGACACGAAGTCGATGACGATTCGCCGAAGCCGAACGACGAGGAAGACGAGCCAGAGCTACAGCGAGCAGTCGCGCAGAGCGCTTCCCAAAAACCTTATTCGCCCTCTCCCGGTGCAGGACTTCGAAGGCGACGGTTCCGGAAACCTGCTCTCCCGAACGACAGTGCACGCCGGCGGACGGGACGGAGTAGACTACGTGGGATGGCGCAGCACAATGGATGGAGGAGGCAAAACCCTAGATTGATTTTCGCATGTTCTGTATGAAGGCGGCGGCTCCGTATTTATAGAAGACCAGGACGCGTGATCAAGACGCCTGCACGTTCTCCATAACTCGTAACCGAACCGGATTAGCAACCGTAACCGATCCGGATTCACCGCCACTCAAAACAGCAAAATAAAACTGCAAAAGGAAGCCGCGTCTGCGCAAGCACCTGGAGCGGATTTTGGCGGACCATTCACGCAGGTGCCGTGCGCCCGGCCCGGCCCGGCGAGGCGAGGCGAGCGCGCGCGTGTTATCCTCTAGTTCTCTCCCACACATGCCTCAAGTGGCTAGGAGTGCACCATCCCTTTTAAGGTGGTCTTCCTCTCCTAGAACTAGCAATATGGTACTAAAGGTCGCATGCATGCCTCCTTTGCATGAGTGGGCCTTTGAGATTTAATAGGAATTATTCTTATTATATGGGCTTGGCCCACATATAATCCAACACTTTTGCCTTAAAACGTATCCATGTACTGTTATGTGTTCTAGGTAAGGTAGCTATGGGGGCATATATAGAAATCTGAGTGGCAAAAATACCATCTTTAAAAAGAAAAAGGAAATGTTTTTTATGCTTACGGAAATGGCGACTGTTGGCTACTATTCTGCTGCCAATATGTCCATATTATTGGCTGATAGATGCATGCTCATTTCAGCTTGAGCTTCTGGCTTATTTTTCACTATTTATAAATTTCACTTTTTCTGATTTTTTTCTTTTTTTTAGCTTTTTTACTGGTTCTTTTTTTCCCGTATTCGTTTGCATTGTCCGTGATGGACTAACCTATTTTTTCTATTTTTAAATTTTTTAAAATTTAGTTAGGCTAAATAAGTTATCAGCAACTAAAGTAAAATTTCAGTTATAAATCACTTTTTTCAGTCTAACCGAACAGTACTTAAAGTGTTCATACCACAAAACTAATATGAGACATGCGTCGATAAAGGTAGTACCTTGATAATAGGTGGGGATGCTACGGATACACTAAGGGTCTGGCCGGAAGTAGGACACTAGACCGGGCTGACCCCGTTAGGTCCACCCCTGATTATCGGCTTCATACTCCGACATGTAGTAACTCAGTTATAATCCTTAAACACATCTTGGTATCCAAGGTAAGACGATATGTTTTCCCCTAAATAAATTATTATGACTAAATGTGTCTTCGGCCGAGTGCCCTCACGATTTTCATGTATATATTCAGTACTCCTTTCTTCTCCAAACGACCAGCATTAAGAATCCATCCACATGCATGGATAATAATGCTGTAAAGTTGGGCTTGGAGTTGGTAGCTGCCTGTTGCTTATGGGAAAGCAAATCTCAGTTAATTACGGAAGCATCTGCAGACAAAGTGCGTCGGCCACTTACAAAAGATTTCTTTGGATGCTGCTCAGCTAATTAGCCTCTGCTAAGTGTACTTGGTCTGTTTGGAAGCACTGCACGGCTCTGAACCTCTGATCAGTGCTTTAGTGCAAAGATGGATGGATGGATGGATCCTTCACTACTTTAATTATCCCTTGCTACTTTTCCCTGCTTTCAAATGCGTGCCAGTGTTCTTCTGGGTGGTGCAAGAGCACTAGATCTTTAGATCACACAAACATATGTTGCAACTTCACAACTTGCATATACTCCCAGTGTTTCATAACATATGTTATTCTAGATTTTGGCACAATAATTGAGCTGTGGAAATATGACTAGCACAATCTCTCTTCTGATGATTATCTCGTTTTTTTTAAAAAAAAAAGACAAGATAATGTTAGTCCACGCATTAGCTGGGAAATAAATGTTTTTTGACTAGACGGGAAAGGTCGATCCATACGTGTTCCAACTTCCAACTAGTATGGCATCTGGTTTTCTGGCTAGCTAAAGGTAAGAGTTCATTCTCAATCAACTGCAAGTTAAACGGGTTATTTACGTGAATTTTTCTATATTTGATCATGCAACCTCTTGGTGCAAATTAAAGTCTTATAGGTACTTTTAAAAAAATATCTTATGGTAGATACCTAATACTTCCTCTATCCATAAATATAGATGGGAAATTTAACTTTTTGCCACCCTTAACATTGCCACATATCCAAATGCCATCCTCTTCAATGCAATTAATATTTTGCCACTCTCGAGCCTACGTGGCGCCCACGCGAGCGCGAAAGCCGCCACGCTGGCCCGAGCTGGCGCTGCGCCCGCGCCACGCCTCCCCGCTCGCCGGCGCCCGCGCCTCCGCCTCCGCCTCCGGCCCCGCGCCGCCGCCCGCGCCTCCCCGCTCGCCCGCGCCCGCGCCCGCGCCTCCGCCTCCGGCCCCGCGCCGCCGCCCGCGCCTCCCCGCTCGCCGGCGCCTGCGCCTCCCCGCTCGCCGGCGCCCGCGCCTCCGCCTCCGGCCCCGCGCCGCCGCCCGCGACTCCCCGCTCGCCGACGCCTCCGCCTCCGCCTCCGTCCCCGCGGCCGAGACAGGGGAGCGAGAACACCGGCGGCTCGGGCGGTGGGAGCCCGATTCCTCGACGGTGAAGCATTTACGGGCATCCCGGAGCTCACCTGGGGCGTCGGTCGAGGCCGAGATGGAGCAGGGCGGGCCGGCGGCGAAAAGGAGCTTGGCGGCGAGGATGAAGACGGCGGCGGCTCGCTGGGGAGGGCGGCGGGGTCCGGCGAGGTGGGGGATGTGCTCGGGGTGCCCTGGAGATGCCCCACGGACGGCGGCGTGGGGCCGGAGGCGGAGGCGGAGGCGCGGGCGCCGACGAGCGGGGAGGCGCGGGCGGCGGCGCGGGGCCGGAGGCAGAGGCGCGGGCGCGGGCGAGCGGGGAGGCGCGGGCGGCGGCGCGGGCGCAGCGCCAGCTCGGGCCAGCGTGGCGGCTTTCGCGCTCGCGTGGGCGCCACGTAGGCTCGAGAGTGGCAAAATATTAATTGCACTGAAGAGGATGGCATTTGGATATGTGGCAATGTTAAGGGTGGCAAAAAGTTAAATTTCCCAATATAGGTTGTCATGAATTCCGTACGGTCAAACTTTTTAAGTTTTGACCATTAATATATATTAATGTATATAGATTGACTACATAAAAATAATATCATTGGATTTATCTTGCAAAATTCTTTCATAATATATATTTTATTATTTTTGCTAGTATATTATGACACATCGCGATTGTCGGGGTACAAAGCAAGCGTGATCCTTCCAGATGAAGATTGAAGTGGTGGTAGAATCGAAGAATTACAGCTGTTGTTCATCTATTGTTACTTTGGAACAAGGGAAGAGAAATAAATTGGTTTTTCAAAAACGACATAAAGATAAGAAAGGATTGAGAGATAAGGATAAGAAAATTTTTGAAATTATTGGTTATTTAAAACAAATCCTTAAAGTCCAGCCATTCTATTCTATCTACGGTCACGTCTTAGAGTCGTTATGGCTCTGATACCATCTCTGTCGGATCCCGGAGCAATGACTCCGAAACCCTCTGTATAAATCGCACTAGTCCAGGATCAGCTAGTGCACAAAGTGAACAACAAAGATAAATATCAACCATAATGACATTTATTAACTAAACATTGGCATGATTGCCAGAGTTTACATCCACGGCACATAAACCAAAATTTAACATAAGCAGCAGAAGAAAAACACCAAAGCAGAAGAAAAACACTGAGCCTGCGCACAGGCAAACGACAGTAAGACGCGGCCTACTTGTCCAGGTCTTCACCGTAGTTAAAGTCGTCTTCCTCTGTGTGGAGATAGCAAGGTGAGTACAAACTTGTACTCCGCAAGTCACACGGAGAAAATACATCATAATGATAAAGGCTTCAATGGAAGGCTTATAGGGTTAGTTTGCATAAAACATCATTTAATAAAATACAGTAAATAGATTGAAATTGTTGAATTTAATACGGTAAGTAAAACAATACTTGTAGTTGAAATTAATATCGTCAGTGCAGGCTCCGACCAAACACCGACCTATCCACGGGCATCCCACCCGGACCATCTTTTCCAAAACATCACGTATGGATTCCATCCATCCAACGCTTCCACTGCGCAACTCTCTCACGGATTCTATCCATCCGCAAAGTTTTCATCTCTCGTGGATTCCATCCATCCACAAGGTTTTCAAAATTTCTGGGAAAACTTTTCCTTGGAAGCTTAGGTTTGTTGAAATGAGCTTGGAAATAAGCTTTGCAAATAATTTTAACAATTTAATCTCCCAAGGGTAAACAACTTTTGCAAATACAACTCAATATAAGCTTTATGATTTTGGCCCAAGGTAGTTTTTCAGAAGAGAACTCAGGCACGCGTTAGTTTGAATTCGGGATAAGAGAGCCTTGGAGCTGAAAATGGCCAGGGCAGCAAGTAGATGAGAGGGAATCATCTAAGAGAGATGAGAGTAGTAATACTACTTACATTTTGCAGTTAGATTTTGAAGAAATAATTCTAGTCATAGAGCTAACGGCCATGCTAACTAAGGTTACGACCTACAGTCGATATGCTCTGATACCAGCTCTGTCGGACCCCGGGTTAGCAAACCTAGATCCTCTGTGATTCCACCGCACATTTCCCTGGATCAGTAGATAGTGCTCACAGATACATTACTGTGTATCCAAAACCATATCATGCGGAAGCGTAAATAATACAGTAATGCTTACTCATGGGCCGATTAGGCCGAAACGATAAAATGCAGCAGCGGAACTTCACACAGGTGGGACCCGCAGGACTTGCCCACATGCAGCCAACTGGGGTTCACGACCTAGTCCATGGCCTCTTCATCTTCCAGCTCTGTCGACCCATTTTTAGCGTCGCAGGGCTTGGCATTCCTGATCTCTCTGACTGAGTGATGGTAGTTAAGCAAGAATGAGTACGATGATACTCAGCAAGCCACCACACAGGATGCAGTAATAATAGATGCAAAGCTGTCAAGGGAGGCTTGAGTTTCTTTTATTTGCTAAAAGCATTGTTTTGGAATTACAATAAGTAAGAAAATCTCCTGAGACATAGCAATTTTAACTGAAACATGTTTTATGAAATTTATTGTGAGAATGCAATAATAATTGTAGTGTAGGTTACATCCACCTTTTTACAGTGCATGGTTACCTCCACCAATGCTAGTTTTCACCGCTGGAGTACATCTCTCTAGGAAAAGTTCATGGTCAGAGTACATCTCTCTGATAGGTTTTATCCCACCCACAAATATTTTTGGCAATATAACTAACTCGAGTAGGTTCTCGTGTCCGCGCTTGACCATGGGCACGGCTGCTCGAACAGTTTTACACTCTGCAGAGGTTGTACACTTTCACCACAAAAGATAAGTCATCTTAATAGCCAACATGCTTCCTTAGGCATGAGACCCAGATGGTTTATCACAAAGCCTTTACCTTACTCCAATTTAGCTAGATACCACCCCGCTGAGGTTTCATCGCTGAAGGGTTACATCCGCCACAGTCAGAAGCCCCCTCTTGCGCCGTATGAGTAAACTAGTGCTCTGGCACCCATCTTCCGTGATGATATCTAAACTAAACCTTTGCAAGTTAATCTGCTAGGTCGTACCCATATAGACTTGTGGTTGTACTGTTTTACACCAGGAGGTCAGTACAAGATTCAGTCCTTAATTTGTCCAGGCGATTCTTACCACAAACCACGGGTTCTCGTGCGACATCAACACCATCCACTCTCACCAACCACCCAGACAAGTAAAGCAGATTTTTAGGGTTTTGAGAAGCATAAAACAGTTGTAACAAAATACTCAGCCACGTACATCCCATGATTGTCCCAAAACAAATTCTTATGTTTTAAAGATTGATGATCAGGGCAACTAGCGCCCTGGACTTTGACAGACTAGCATGGCATTTAATATGACTTATGGCTAGTAAAGTTATTATTAATATCTATGGTGACAAGGATCAGGTGATTCAAGTATCAAAGGATGGCATAATAAGTTTAATACAACATCAAATGGGCATGTAGCTACCTTAAGCTTTGCCATATATTTGCATAACAAATTAGGCATGCAAGTTGATAGTTTAAAAGAACATAGTTTTGCATAAAATGTAGGATCAATATGATCAAAGTGATGACTTGCCTTGCTTGGTGTACCATGGCCTTGATTGATCTAAGTCAAAGCCTGCTCAATCAGCGATCTCAACTTCCTAGTCGTCGCTTTTACCCGAATCTTGATCTTGTTCGAATCTGTCGCCTCGTTGAGTTTTCAGATTCTAATACGCGGCAAAGAAAAGAAAGACCAAATAAATCCAAACACTTTAAATGCCCGAGTTAATTTAAATTATACATTTATTATGATTTGAGAATAAAAAGAGATTTCGGATTAGTGTGTTGTAAACACAGCGGGAGATGAATTGGGCGAAGGAATGAGGTGGCGGAATAGCTTTGCCGTGAGGAAAAATTAGGATAAGAAGGGATCCGAGGTGAAGGAGTATTTTACAGGAATTTCCTGCTTTGGAAAAGAAAGTGGCCAAATACAGTCGATTGGGGAAAGGCAAGACTCGATCTTTTATTTGGTGACTTTCTCTTTGTTAATTTATATTTATCAAGGAAGTCTCGTGAGTTAGGCAGGACTTACAGACAGATAAAAGGGGTTAGCGAAGATAGCAAAGAGGGATAGAGCTTTGTGATTTTAGGATGCGGGAGCTTTACAGGAGATGACTATAATTTTAAATACTTGGTGTAACTCTCATATTTCATGTGACAGTATTTTTCTGAGATTGCAACTGCCCATTCTAAAGTCAGTTATTCTGCATGATTAATAACTTTATTCGATAGGATCAACGGTTGTGATTTGTCATAAAGGAGAGTTAGGATTCTTATAAGGATCTTCTTAGTAAAGCTATCTCTTTTATTATTATTTATTCTCGATCATTAAGGTTAAATCCCGAGATAATGATTGGGGATGGGGGTGCAAGACAAAGACTAAGGATTGCTCTTTCTTGTTTAAGACTTTCTTAATCGTATTTTATTTGTCATCTTAAATTCCAGTATTTTAAGATAATGTTAAAGCCTTTTCTACAAATATTTTAAGCACTTTTGAAAAGATAGCCTTCATGATTTTTTTAGAGATAAGTAAGCCACACTTGATATTTTATGTGGCATGCAATTTATTTTTGAGGGTTAAACTCATTAAGCAGGGTAGCTTCAATTTCGTACGATGGAAATGTTATATTGGAGGATACATTCATTCAAATTATTATATTAATTACTTTTGTCACCAATGTCTTATTTTCCATGAATGTAGGCAAAAAGAAAAGGTATAACTCCTAAGCTTCATGATTAGATCCTTTAGCCATGATAGTATTGTTATTATTACTAGGTTATTAACTTTATGTTAATTTCTTAATAATGGGAAAATAGTTCATGTCATAGACTTACCTTAATTAATCTTCTATATGAGGACCAATGAATTAATCTTGATTGGTAAATAAATTAATTAACCATTGTTAAGTTTCAAATTTAGTTGCATGAATCTTTTCATTGTAAATTTATAAATACAATCTTATTCTTATTATCATTCACAGCTTACTTTAATATATGCATGTATATCTTTTACACATGAATTTAACATTTGGCAAAAGGGGTGAAAAGTTAGGCAGTTAACTGGCTGGGCCCACAAGTCATTACAGAGATGAAGGCTGTTCGGTCGGCTGAAATAGAGCACAGGGCAGTAGGGGAGGGAAACAGGGGAACTGGGGTGGCGCCGGAGCCAGGCGGCGTCACCGGCGGGGAGCGGCCGGGCAGGCAGCGGTGGTCGGCGAAATGGAAGCGACGAGGCTCCGGGGGGTAGCGGCTTCGGCCGGGGAGGCGACAAGGCCAGCAGGCGGTGGAGCTAGGCGGCCGGCGGTGAGGTGGACACGAGGCGCCGGCGGCCAGGAAGGAGAGGGGAGAAGATGGCGAGCGCATGAGCACGAGCAAGGTGCCGGGAGCTCACCTGAGCGGCTGAGTTGGCCAGAGGGCGGCGGAGGTGAGCCGGCGACGGAGACTAGGGGCGGCGGCGGGAGGCAACTGTGGAGGGGTCGCTCTGGCGGGGGAGAGCTCTGGCCGGCGGTTGGGAAAGCCTCGGGGCACCGAGGTGCTGCTCCCACCACGCCAAATTGACTCGGGACCGACCGAGGAGGAAGCGGTGGCGGCAATGGCGGCGGCCGGCCGGAAGTAGAGAAAGGGCTGGCGCGGCGTGCTCGGGCGTCGGTTTTGCAATCAACCACGTAGGGAGGAGGTGGGCGGCAGGGGGTACACCTAGGGCTGTAAACGAGCCGAGCTCGAGCGAGCTTACCCTGTCAGGCTCGAGCTCAGTAGAAGCTCGAGCCGAGCTCGAGTTGGGGTCCGGGTTTGGACCTGAGCTCGAGCTCGGCTCGGTCTAAGCTCGAGTAGGCTCGAGCTCGGCTCGTTTAAGCTCGATAACAATTAAAATAATTTATTATGCACTATTTTTCAAAAATAAGAACATTTTAAGCTCGAGCTCGGCTCTAATAAGCTCGATAATAGTCAAAATAATTTAAATATACACTAATTTTCAACAATAAGAAAAGCTCGAGCTCGAGTTCGGCTCGAGTAAGCTCGGTAAGAATTAATATGTATTACTATTTAAGCTCGAATCGGGGTTCGCGAACTATTCGAGCTCGGCTCGGTGAAGCTCGCGAGCTCGAGATCAAGCTCGAGTTCAGCTCGTTTAAAGTTCGAACCGAGCTCGAATCGAGCCTAGAACGAGCCGAACTCGAGTAGCTCGCGAGTTTCGAGCTTTTTTACAGCCCTAGGTACACCGTGATGGGGTCGGCTTGTGGAGGGGAGGGCTGAAGCGGCGGAATCGGCGCAAAATGGTGGCGGGTGGCGTGAGCGCAGAGCCGCTGCTCTGTTTGGAGGAGGAAGAAGAGGAAGTGGGAATTAGGGAGGAGGCGAGCTCGGCTTCTTATATGCAAGCGCGCGCTCGGGGAAGTACCACCGGCATGGGCGCGGCGTACGCCGGGTATGGGCGGCGGAGTGGCGCCAGCATGGGCGAGGTGTACTGCGTGTACCGCCAGCATGGCGACGGGGAAATACCGGGGGCGGAGTTGAGCGAAACCAGGGCGGCGCGCGGATTCGGAGCGGAGCGCGGGTTGGGCCGGCGAGAGGAGCAACGGCGCGGGAGCGGGCCGGCTCGGCGCAACGGGGGAACGAGGGAGGAGGAAGGAAGAAACAGGGAGGAGGAGGAAGAAGGCAGCTCGGTCGGGTGGGCCAATGGCCAGAGAAAAGGAAAGAGCAGCCGAACGGGCCAGTCCGACCGAGAAAAGAAAAGGAAGCGGGCTGGGAAAAAAAGAATGGGCCAGGAAGAAAAGAAATGGGCCGAGCCCAGGAGGGATTTTGATATTTTCAGGAATTTTTTGAATTTTGGGATTTTAGTTTTGGTTTTGTGAGTATATGTTGAATTCGAGAGCTTGGTCCAAATTTTTGAATTCAACAATCTTAATTTTTAAAATCATCGAGTTTTGGAGAAATAAATCTTAATTTTCCGAATTTGAATTTCTGGATATGCAAATTGGATGGAAGGATTTTATATTAGTTTCCAATTTTTATTGTTGGCCTTGAATGACCATATTTCAATTTTAGAATTTAATACTTCCACAAGGATTTGGATTTCCTAAATTTTAAACTTTAATTTCTGGTTCTTGCTTCCAAGGTTTGGATTTTTATTAATTGGGCTTTTGGCAAGAAATCCAACTAAAAGATTCGAATAACGCCAAAAACTTTTGAGAACCACATAAGAAACAATTAAAAGAGTTTATAATTTTCGCAATTACACTAGCTCCCTTTTTGGGATGTCACAACTAAGCAATTGGGTGGCGTCTCTGCATCAAAACTACCCCAATCCCCTTCTCTGAGACATCTGTCTTAATCTCAAACTGTTTGTTGAAATCAGGAAGGGCCAACACCAAAGCCGAGACTAGAGTTTCCTTCGGAGCTTGGAAGGACTCCTCCTTTTCTGTTGTCCAGTTGAAAACAACATTTTTCTTCGATAGCTCAGCCAAGGGCAAGCTGATTACTCCAAATTGCACACAAATTTATGATAATACCCACGAGACCCAAGAATCCCCAGACCTCCTTGACATTGGTTGGTGTTGGCCATAGCTTAGTTGCCTCAATGTTCTTACTATCAGTGGCTCCTCCATCATTACTAATGACACGTCCTAGATAGGTAAGGCTAGACTGAGTAAAGGAACATTTGGTTTTCTTAATTCTCAATTGATGTTGGGAAAGAATGTTGAAAACCTGCTGTGGCACCTCCACATGCTCTTCCAGAGTTTGGCTATACACAAGGATATCATCAATGAAGACAAGTACTCCTTTCCGAAGCAGTAGCGCTAAGATGGTATTCACTAATCCTTGGAAAGTGGTCGATGCCCTTGTCAAACCGTAGGACATAACTTTAAACTCAAAATGCCCATGATGTGTTTTAAATGTCGTTTTATGTTCATCATCTGGATGCATTCGGATCTGGTGGTAAACTGCATACAAATCTAAGCTGGTAAACCATTGAGAGCCCGCCAATTCATCAAGAAGCTCGTCAATGATGGGCATGGGGTATTGGTTTTTTATGGTGATTGCATTCAGCTGACAATAATCCACACATAAATGCCAAGTCTGGTCCTTCGGCACAAGCAAAACTAGTGAAGCAAACAGGCTTGTGCTTGGTTGAATAATCCCTTGGCATAAATCTCTTTGATTTGCCTTTTAATCTCATCCTTCTATGCTATCATGTAGCAGTATGGACACAAGTTAACTGGCTGCAAACCTTGCATTAGTGGAATCATATAGTCGAACTCTCTCCTGGAGGAAACCCTTGTGGTTCCTCAAATAGATGTGCATATTCCTTGATCAGGGTCTGGACTGACACAGGTAATTGCTCAGTTCCTTCCTTAGTTCCTTACTGGTTGGATACATCCACTTGGTAATGGCCAAACTAGCAACAACAACTCCCATGGCGATTGTGGCAGCAGACCTCGCAACAGCACCCTCTTGCCATTGAGCCAAAATGACATAAGTTTCTTACGCCAACCATTTGACTATGTACTTCTAACCAATCTATACCAATGTTCACTTCATAACACCATAAGGGCAGCACCTTAAGGTCGGTACGGAATACACTTCCTTGCACCTCCCTTGGACATTGCACAAACTCCTTAGAGCAGCCGAGCATCTCTCCATCTGTGATGCACACTTGAACTAATTTCAATGGTCTTTGTGCATCGTCAGCCGACTCGCGAAAGCTTCACTCATAAAACTATGGGAGCTGCTTGAGTCCACCAATATCAGCTCCTCGTGCCCTTGCACTATTCCTTGCAATCTGATCGTGTGTGGCGCCTCTCGACTACTAACTTCCTCCTTGGAAATTGCCATCAAATCACCCCTAGTCGCTCCTTCCCCATTTTCAGACTGCATCAACAAACACTCCATGTCTTGCAGCAGCTCCAAAAGCTCCTCTACTACATGTAGTTGGATGGTCGGGCCACACTTGTACTCCCGACTTCAACGCTCTCCATAGGTGTGGCACAGACCGTGGGCACGACGATATGCCCGTAGAGCGGCCAGCCGGTCTGTGCCTGAAGAGGGTCTCACGGCAGCTTCAACATCTCGTTGGTCCTCCACTCGAGCCCCCACCACTGGCATCTCCTTGCCAAGCGATAGTGGTAGGGGCAGCGCTGCACGCGGCAATGCCCAGGTGCCGGAAGTGGGCTCCAGTTGGCAAACATCTCTCCTTACTGCCTCTAGTACTTCCTCTTGAAAACAGGCTAAAGAGACGATAGTATCCAAATTGAGAGGGCGATGCAATACAACCGCGGAGCGCACATCACTTCGTAGACCATCAATGAATTGGGTAACAAAAAACATAGGGTCCCAAGAAAGATGAGCTAGCAATTGATGCATAATCTTATTGAACTTCTCAGCATACAATGGGTACTCCAGTGGTGATGGATTGATTTGGGGCACGACGAGGAGGGCTGGCGGTGGTGACGCCTATGGCGGAGTAGAGGCATTCGCCGGTGAGAGGCTAGGATGGCGAGGAGGCTTAGGAGCGGGCACAAAAGGGTTCGTAAGGAGGCAATCACGGTGACGCTGACAAGGAGGCTCGGGGAAATAGTGAGCGGCAGGTAGCATACACAGCAGTGAGTCAAACAACGTGACTAGCTATCGGTGAGGCTCCGACAATGATGCTGACGAATGAGTGGCCTAGCGGGATTGCAGGGGAGTGGGGAGGATGAGAGGAAACCCAATTTTTTGGGAGAGGCAAAGTGGATGGCGAATTGCGGAGGATTGGAGCGACGGTTCAAGAAATAGGGGTGGCACTCACTGGCTTTCAGGATGACAATAGGGTTGAGGCGGGGACGCGCTCTAGGGCAGGGTGATTGGCGAGGTTGATATTGTGTTGCTTCTACTTTCAGCGGCTACTATTCCATCACAATCAGAAGTCAAAAGCTCAGATCAAAAGTTAGAAGCTCCAGCCGTTTCAAATGCCCCCTCCTTTTCAAGTTTCAACGACATCGGCAACCAGCAAAATAGGACCATGCTCTATTGTTAGACTCTAGAATACAATTTTGACAAGCTCACTAGAGCCCAAACCCGTCCAACCTGCACCGCAAATTATCACTCCCAAACTCAGCTAATCAATGTTTCACTGTAGCTACCAAATTTGTGCAAACTAGTATGGACTATGACCCCATTTGGAACACATACTAAAACATAATAGAAATCTATTATGTAATAAAAGGTCATGAGAGTCGTTTTATAACTGCTAAGAAAAAGATAAATATTCTAAAAATTCATACAAAAATTTCTCCTTATGCCACCTTTCTACACTTTTACACATTTATATGTAGCTACATGCACTACTATAAAAAGGTTCATCACAGACAGTTCGGAACATTCATCATAGACAGTTTCTGAACCGTCTGAATTTATGTGTTTGTGATAATAGGTGATTATCACAGACGGCTCTCAAACCATCTATGATAATTACAACATAGACATTTTCCGAAAAAACCATCTGTAATATATCAAGTATCACAGACGATTCTTTAATATAGCCGTCTGTGATATATCAAGTATGCTAGACGGTTTTTAGAAAAAACTGTCTATGATATATCAAGTATCACAGACGGCTAATACTAAAAATCATCTGTAATATGTTATACATCACAGACGATTCTCGGACATAGCCGTTTGTGATATCTAAGATATCACAGACGGCTAATACTAAAAACCGTCTGCGATAGCTATTTAAATACCTATATTATTTCCTGTTTTTAACTAGTGTCAGGAAATGCTAACTATGCCCTCTGAAAATAAGCAAACAGATCACATATATAGTATATAACAATCATTACACATATCTCAACTAAATGATATACATTTGAATGAATTATTTGATTAAGCACAATTAAGTGATTACAATTGTATCAAATATTTCAATATCTAATCATCGTCGGAATAGAACTCTCTAGTCTTATTTATGACCTCCACTATCAAGAATTAGGAGAGCTTTCCTCGAATTTCGGTGAGTTTGTCAAGATCGATTACACTTTTGTCGAATTCTAAGCGCTATCACTAGTAGTAGTGTTAAGTCATTAGCGCATATATATATATATATATATATATATATATATATATATATATATATATATATATATATATATATATATATATATATATATATATATATATATATATATATATATATATATATATATATATATATATATATATATATATATATTCTAGAGATATTGTAGCGAAATGTGATATAAGATTGTTGTGTTGTAGCGGGTACCAGAAATCGCGTCCTGTGTCATAGTGTGGCACTTGATTCCTTGTGTCTCCCTCCCTAGGCAACGTAAGCACTGAACGACCTACATGATTCCAAAAAGTTAGTCTCAGCCATTACAAATGAAGGGAAGAGTACAATAGAGTTTTGTATGGAGGAAATCAGTTTACCTGTCAATTATTTGTTGCTCATAGGTGAAGTTGTGGTTGTTCCTAAGTAGAGAATCAAGATATATTACCTTACTCCACTTTGGTACAATCACAATCACAATCTAGTAACCCCTAGTCATGTATGCCGCCATAGTGATTAATCCTAAGTTCATGTTGCGTATAAATTATAAATAAAACTTGTTTGGTAACTAGTGAAGCACTTACCCCTGGTTAAAGAGTACCATGATGTAGTCTTTGTCACTGTGAGCAAGCAATCCTCTCGTTATGTAATCTTGGATGAAGGATCCACTATCGTTGATGGATTGCTCGGAGACCAAGTGTGGGTCGAGGAAACCCATCGGTTCTCGTCGTCACTGGACTTGTTGGATCATAGATCTATATATAAGCAATGAATTATGATATTTATCAGTGTTACATGAATATAGAACTTGATTGTACAGTACACTTACAGTGTCCAACATCGTAGAAGTAAGGCATTAAGTTCGTTGAGGTTGAATAGTAAGAATAAATCTTCGAAGGTCACGATGAAGTAGCCCGAGTCGTGGAGAAAATACGCCTTCATGTATCTCACAGTGAATCCATTGCGCCGGTTTGGCTTCATATTAGACCTCTGCATGTACCAGGTATACAAAGTTCCACAAACCAGTTCAAGACTGGGTAATTATGACTCGGGGACCAACAACACTCTGAGTATGAACTTCCATTCCATGGGAGGCACCTTAATCTTCTTCGATTCAGCCTTGGTGCCTCGTTTGTTATACATTTTCAGTGTCACCTTCATGGAAGCCAATGCGCTGGCCTTCTAAAGAGGAGCTTGAGGTGGAGTCATAGAGCGTTCTATTTGATAGGCATGGTCGTATAGAGGTCACGACATGAAAGGGTCCAGAGTGATGTCCCTCTTGGGCCACTGGATGAATGTATGGATGGCATCCCCTAATGACATGATTTCTCTGTTTGGGGGCCTCTCCAGAGGACGGCCCTGAAAATGCCATTAATGCAGTCCACCTGCAGCTTCACAAAACCAGTCCCTAGTTGGGCATCGTTCACCAACATCCCTGGCATGCATGGATACGCCAACCCCCGCCCAGCATCAATGGGAATGGAGCCAACAGCCCTGATTATGAGGATGCACAGCGGGGCCTCCTATATAACGATACACGATGAGATAAGGTATCCACTAGGTCTATCAATATAGTATTCTAGAGATGTACATTATCTGGATGTCGTCGATAGGTAAGTGGGCATCGCTATGTTCAGAAAGTGACGTAGATGCGTAGCTACTCCGACGTTGAGGGGGACTGGATACCGTAATAACAGGGATGGCTTGCGACTGATTGCAGACTTCTCTTAGTTTGCTCCTCAATACATTTATCTCTCCTCGAAGTGAGGCAGTTATGTTCTCAAGTTTTGCATCAAAATCTCGTTTCATACATTCCTTCCTCGCGGCCTTGGATCTCTTCCTACTCCTATACTAAAAAGTAATACATTAAATTACATTTGATCATTCTACTAATTTTTACTTGAAAATGTTAAGTAATGTTGTTCTCTTTTAACAAACCATTGAGATCGGATGTTGTATTTTACCAATGTTATTCAACTTTTATATGTGATTTCGCACTTAGTTCCTTCAATTTGCTATAACTAACCAATATTATTATCAGGCTTCCTCGTATTGGTAAACATTTCATCATTATTTCTTTATCATCATATACTATCATCTGTTATGTTGAAGTATTGATGTTAAAAATTTTCAGATATATTACTACTTAGCATAAAATTACTTAGAAATTATATGTATTGTTATACGTGTGATGAAGAGGTGAACCTCATCATTTTTCTAGTTTCGCCATGGGATAATACGTTTGGAGCTGACAAATCCAACAGCAAAACTCATTCCTGGTAGGGGTGAAAACGGATCAGATAGTTTCCGACCGATTCGGATGAAAACGAATACGGATTATGTCGGATCGGATTTTCTTCGGATAATTCTCGGATCAGACACAAATATGGATTTTTTTGTCAGAAACGAATACGAATACAGTAGGCCTGATATCCAGCGAATATGAATACGGATACGGATTATCCAGATAATACGGAGTCAGATATCCGGATTTCAGCCCAACATTGCCCAGCTCAAGCTAGCCTCTCTCATCTCCCCTGCCACCAGCCCACTAGCACAACCAAGCCATAAGCCTCCATTACCATTAGGCATTAGGTTCCCTAGTCATATTAAATTACAAACACCACTAGCAAATATTTATGTTTATTAAAAATAAATTTAGTATTGTTGGTAGATTAAAATTTGTACCAATTAAATTGATGTACTGTCATTTAAATCATTCTAATGTAAATTTAAATTCTTAATTAATTTATTAGTCACGTGGAAATAGTGGAAATCCATTAAGAATTATTTAGGACTTTAGAAAAATTAACTGTCATTTGAAGATTTAAAACCTGTACAATGGTATAACTATTGTGGATAAAAATACTTACATTTGTTTAGATTTCATTAATGTTTTGACAAGATAAACTATTTATGTGTTTTCATTGATTTCGGTTGTATAGTTTAAGGGGTTTTTATGTTCCGATAAATATTTGTAATCGTATTCGTTTCGATTCGTATTCACTCTGTATCTGTATTCGATATTATTCGTATTTGTATTTGTATCCGAGGTATCCGTATTCATACCCGTATCTAAGAAAAAAATAAAAACAATTATGGCAAAATTATTATCCATCTGTATTTAATCCGTTTGCATTCTTAATTCCTGGTCAATCAATCAGGTGACTGAATGCAAAGCTCAACATTGTTAATTTTAACTAAAGAAGAGACAACTAGACAATGACCGATCAAAAAAGCAGGACTAAAATCATTTGGGCTGGTTTCGAGCCTATGGAAAGTGGGAAATTGAGCATCTTTACAGGGAACAAGCCGTGCACTCAATTCAAGGCATGTTCATCTCATGAAACCTGGCCCTTTGTCCCTGAGAGGTACACTTGTACTAGTACTACTAGTCAAACTGAGCATTCATCTCTCAGTTAAACACAACCTCACAGGCTTGCACTCACTTCAGTTAAGATCAATAGGGTCTTATCTTTAGTTTTAAAAAACCGTTTTTTAACTTTTTTTTTTATAATAACTAGCTTTTAAACGAAATATCATTTTAAGATGAGGTCTACAAATTGATTATAATAGATACTATAGCGACTCCATTTATATTGGTCAAAACTGTATGTGAGTTTCTGTTATTCTATACTTTTTCTTATAAACAACCTAAAAGCCATAAATCGTAACTAAAAATTATAAGGCAAATCCAAAAAAATAGACACGTAGTCATAGACGTCCTTGACCATTGGCTAACTGAGCTAGTACTACATGCTTCTAGGAAGAAATTTCTTCCAGGGTAGTCTGGTAGTTCTTTATTATTATTACTTTTAGGAATGGCCTGGTTGCAAAAACATCGTTGTTAGCATGAACCAAATAAATGATGATACCGTTGATTTGTTTGCCATTATCATCTCAATTCTTCTTGTATATCAACACAATCTTTTGTTACTTGGTATGATATATGCTACACTCCTTTAGTTTTACCATATTTATCTATAATCTACCATGCACACAGAACAAGAAAGCATTAAATCTAACAAATACTTAATGAGAAATAACTATGCATATTATTATATTATTAAAGTAAAGGCAAAGGGTGCCACCACGTCTGCTCTCAAGGGATAGAATTTTCACGTTAATCAAAGAAAAAAAGAGAAAGATCTATACCGTTGGTCATGGTGCATACAAATTATAATGATCTAGATTAAAAGAAAAGATCCATATCAAGTATATTCCAAGAAAATAACGATGGTGAGAACATTCTCTATATTGTTAGACAGCGTCTAAAACAGACATACCTATATCAGTGAAGATACGAG
The DNA here is from genome assembly GCA_017311315.1 of Dendrocalamus latiflorus. NCBI lineage: Eukaryota > Viridiplantae > Streptophyta > Magnoliopsida > Poales > Poaceae > Dendrocalamus > Dendrocalamus latiflorus. Next base: position 22,507,454 of record CM029631.1, read on the forward strand.
ATCACCGCAGTTAGTGAGAAAGCCATAGCATTGAAATGACCAATGTTGAAGAAGAGGAGCGATCGATATGGGAAAAGAGGGACATCGAGCACATATAACATTATACACACATACACACACATATACATACATACATGCATGTATCTGTACAAATAGAAGCACGGACGTACAGAAAGCAAGGAGCAAAGAGATCGAAGTAAAGATGGCACAGCCATAGGGAATAGGCTTAGAGCCATCCGAGAGAGCACGATAGGTGTCCCTAGCAGGGATCAGTGACAGTTGTACATGTATGCATATTTGATGTTACAACGGTCAACATTAAGTAATAGTTGAGAGAAGTAGAAGATTACTATTGGTGAAGTATTGTACAGAATGGGTAGCAACTAAGAGATTGTATTGAATTGGGTAGCAGCTAAGAGGGATTGATCAAGAATTGGATATGTTGTTGAAGGTTGAAGTAGAAAAATTGTAATTGCGAGAAGAGATAGAAGACACATGGTTTGGTGAAGCAGTCGATGTATGAGGGATTATAAGTTTAAGGTAGATCGTCCATGGTGCATCGATATATGCATGAGCAATATACTCTAATACCATAGAAACTAATAAGATTGCCACACACACATAAACGTATTGTTTTGAGATTAAATTGAGGTACATGCGCATAAATACATTTTTTTAAAAAAAAAGTAACTGATGGAAGAAGAATAGGGGCATGTAACTATATGATCGATGTATGATGGAGAGTATTTAAGAACCTCAATCCATCAGCTCATATTTCAATTACATTTCTCAAGTTGTATTTTTCTTCAAGTTTCTATTATCATTTTTCAACGTTTATAATGTATTAAAATCCTAAATAGCATATAAGATACGTAAATATATTCTAAAACGTCTAAGTTATATTATTTGATACTAAAACTTTGAAATAAATCTAGGCACGTAAATGCACGGGTTACCATACTAGTTCCTATTAAATGGCATACCACAACCACTTATTTTTTTTAAAAGCACTTAAATAGTGGTATAGAGAGGAAAAATATAATAACTACACTCTAAATTCTTTCAATAGATAAATATATTACAAAAATACTTATGAAACCATCAACCAATATATAGCGAAATGGATTGAGGAATAAGCCTTGCGTCCCTTCAACAGGAAGGCTCGCAAACATGTCTGGAACAAATCCCAAACCCTCGGTTGAGGCAAAAAAAAAAAAAGAATAGTCCAAAGCCCCCACAGGGACCAAAGCAGAACCACCCAAATCATACCAAGCTCAAAAGGCGAACGCATAGTACACCAACACCAGAAGGGCAGTTGGACCGGTGGCTCGATCGTAGGACCCGTTTGAAATGCAGGGAAGCTGCATACAGATTCCAGACGAAGTTTTCAGAGAAACTACATGCAATTTATTTTTACGAGATTGCGAGGAAATCCCGATGTTCCAGTCGTAGCATCACGGATTGCGTAATGTACAGCGTGCAGCCTCGCACAGTCTAGACGTGCGCTTGCCCTGTTCACTCACGGAAGTTTGTAGCTAGTCCCAAGTTACCAAACGCCGATAAAGGAAACGAACGAAGCCACCGCCGGCGCCGGGTGACTCCTCGACCACGTCTCCGTCACGGCACCACACGCTCCCGACCCCAACCAACTGCCCCGCCAACCACTTATAAACTCTCCTCCTCCCCTTCAACACCACCCCTCAGTCGCGCTTCCGCTGGAGCAAGCAGGGCCAATGGACCTGGACGCCGACATGATCCCGTCCTCGCCCTCCGCCGACTCCTCGCCGTCCTCCTCCGATCTCGACACCGAGGTAAGTAGGTTCTTGGAGGTGTATGATTAGTTGCATTTGTGTTAATGCTGGTGTTCTTGTGTTGATGGAGTTGGTTTTGGTTTGTCGGTAGTCGACGGGGTCGTTCTTTCCGGACCGGAGCACGACGCTAGGGACGCTGATGGGCGTGTCGGCGTTCGGCGGGGGGCAGCGGCGGGCGGCGAGGGCGTCGCCGGGGGAGGAGAGGGAGAGGCCCCCCCGGGCGGAGCCGGAGGAGGAGGAGGGGAGGCGCGCGGGCGGGTGTCGGCGGAGGCGGCGGCGGCGGCGCGGCCGCAGCCTCGGAGGGAGCTGGTGGAGGCTGTGCCGTGACGACGCCGGCGGGCCGCCGACGTCGCTGGGTGAGTTCTTGGACATGGAGAGGCAGCTCGCGGGCGCCGACTTCCTGTGCGACGGCGTCGGTGGTGCACAGGAGCGGGAGGCGGCGACGCCGGTGCCGGCCACGGCGCTGTTCGAGGACGGGAGGGTGCGCCCACCGCAGCAGCCGACGGCTGCTGCCGCGGAGGAGAGGGGGAGGTGGCGGCTGCAGAGGGCGGCGGAGGGGTCGTCTTCATCATCGTCGTCGTCGCTGGCCAGGCTGCCGGTGCTGCTCACCGGCATCTGCAGCGGCGGAGCGGGTTAGGGGTGATGGCTGCTATTAATAACTGGCTCTCGAGGGGTGTTTATGTGAAAGTGGAGTGGATGCTTCTTTAAGCTTCTTTGTCTCCCTTCTTTTTTCCTTCCTCCCATGGATTTCTTTTGTTGCTGTCCGCTTCTTCCTTACATTAATTATTATTGTGCTTTGGTCCTTTTGGGCCGGTACAAAAACTTGTTTGATGCTTCTCTTTTCCTTGTTCCCTTTTGCTCTATAATGCACAGAAAAAGAATCAAGAGTAGAAAACATGCTACTCCTTCGCTCTGCTCTTGTGTTAGCAGCAGTGGTTTAGTTCAGTTCTTTTGCAATTGGTGAACAAGTTGCGACAATGCTTACCTATGCAGCTCCATTTCATGGCAAATCATACTCTCTATTCCCCCCTTAACAATGAAAGTAGGGTCCGTTTGGAACACAGGAATTTGGCTGAAAAACAGTTCAATTCCAGGAGAATTCGGGGAAATATCTGCGTTTCAGACGGATTTCAGCATTTGGAACGGGTATAAGGTGATAACTTTTTTGCAACAGGCAAAGTAGAGTTGTTTTTATCTGTATTTTCCCGCTTCTTCGCTACCAGTAGCAGCTACTAGTACTCCGTCAGCATCCCAGGCCTAGTACAGTACGGTACAGCACTGGAGCATTTTTGTCCGTGCCATGCATGCAGTTCAATTCAATCGCACGGCAGAAAGATACGCCACCGTGCCTGATTGCCAGAACAGGAGCCGAAATCTCAATCACGCCATCACTCTGGCATGTGATCTGCATGGGTTGATCGGCAATGGTGGACCCAGAAAACGGAGCAAGGCAGATAGAGATGCTGACTAATAAGAATTGGGGCTTCCCTATCTCCTCTCCCTATTCCCTCAATTTAAACCACTCAAATTTCATCTAATGGCTAGTTTTTTTATATTTTCATCATTTTCTTATCCATCATAAATAATAAAAAAATACAGGGAAAAATAAAATTTATTTTTTTATTATAATTTTTTTACAGAAATTATAATTTTATTTTTTCTTAAAAAAATGTAATAAAAATAAATTTTGTTTTTTTGTTTTTTTATTATTTATGATGGATGGGCAAATGGTGAAAATATATAAAAAAACTAGCTATTGGATGAAATGTGAGTGGTTTAGATTGAGGGAATAGGGAGAGGGGATAGAGAAGCCCCATTCGACTAATGACAGGAAGTCTCACGAAATCGTAAATGAAGTATATCTTTGCAGAAGCACGTAATTATGGATACAAAAAACTAATATAAAGGTGAAATAGCTAGACAAACAACACGAGAGAATCCGCCCCTGTTGATCGGTCACCCTCCGACGCAGCAAGGCCCACACTCCCTGCTTAATCCATACAATGATACAAACGGAAGAATGTCTCATGCAGCAACATCCGTCCATCGCTTCCTTCATACATGTATCTCTCGGTGATTCGGTGATTGGTGCGTGTCACTTGTTTGGCTTGGGCCATTAGCTAGCGGCCAGTAGGGAAGCTGTTTTCACGAGATTTTAAGATGTGTTCTTTTTTACTATAGTTGATATATTTTAGTTTTAATACGAGCATACATGTAAATAAATCGAATATCAATAAACCATTTTTAAAAAGCTATTCGAATAAATCACTTTAAAAAAAGAACAAATCGTCCTAGTTATTATTCAAAGAAATCTATAAATCGTGAACAAAAAGAACGCACCCTAATTCGTGCTCCGATCGGATCAGCAATTCAAGAAGCAGCAACGTTTGTCATCTGCACGGATGGTGGTGCGGGTGTAGGGTCGATTTGTTGGGCCCACGCAGTTCCTGGCTGCTGCCAAAACTGCTTTCTCCCATCCGAGCAGCGATCGATGCCACTTCGGCCTGCATCGCACCTTGCACTTTTTAGCCATGCATGCATACCACCGGGTGGCAGAAATGATGAGCCATGTAGCTGCAGGCCTGCAGCTGCTGCCGGTTTCAAGCAAGCTTTGGATTCCAGAAAGGACCCAAAAGACGGAAAAGGACCCAGCGCCAGCACACGACATGGCTAGTAATAGACGATGTTACAGATGCTTCAGCGATGTGAGCGTTAATTGGGCACTAATTCGGGCAGATGTTGAGGAATGCTAGACGGCCCAATAGACCAAACATTAGGGGAGAACTGATTGCATTGCAAAACCAGATGGATATCATCTTCTCATCGCATCAGGCATGCTAAAGCTAAGATGATCTAGTGGAACACTAGCTACGGCCAATCCTTGTTCCTGCCATTTTTTACAGGAAACGATCGGCGCCATTACACATCATCACGTCAATATAGCGGCGGGCAACAGGACGAATGAGCCCATTGCAGCCCATAGAAAAGGAGGCGTACCAACCAAACGGGCTCATACGACCCACACCCCCCAAAGCCACACCGCGGCGTCGTTTTTTCTCAGTCGTCGCCGCCCGACTGGGCCGGGTTGGGGTGGGCGGAGAAGTAGGCGAGGAGGCCGAGCAGCGGCGCGTTGATGTAGGTGGTGGGCTCCGACTGCTGGAAGACGGCCCGCGCGTCGGGGAAGGCGTCGCTGGTGTTGCTCGGCCCGCCCACCACGGCGCCCACGAGGAGGTTGGGGTTGGGCGCCGCGCTGGCGTAGTAGGCCGCGCCCGCCTTGCACCCGATCATCGCCGGGTGGGCCGACACCGACGGCAGCGAGCTCGCGCGGTGGTGGATGCGCCGGGGGAACCGCGCCCCGTACCCCACCATGTACGACATGCGCAGCGGGTTGTCGCCCAGGATGTAGTCCACCTGCGACGGGAAAGAAACGCGTCAGTTCTGCGGCGAGAGGCGTGTTTCGAGCGAAAAAGACGGTGGGTTTTTGGGGGGTGGGGCGGACCTGGCGCTTGGCGACGCGGCGGAGCTGGACGGGCGAGGCGGACGACGTGCCGCACGGCACCCGCGCGTTGGCGTGGCTGAGGTAGTTGGAGTAGGCGAGCAGGAGGAACGACAGCGACGTCACGTGCTGCATGTTGCTGTTGCCCACCTTGAACAGGAGGCCACCTGCGTGCGTACATTACATAGACACGTTGCATGTGTTCAGCAATGTTCCTCGACGCGTTACAGTCTTTTAAGAGGTGAACCTTATTAGAGCAAGTACAATAGTGGTCTTATAGCCAAGCTAGTCAGCATTTTTGCTGATGTGGAGGATAGAAGAGAGGAGAGGAGGAGAGCTTGGCTCTCATGCAAGCAACAAGCTGCACATGGGAGCCGGTGGGCCCAGATAATAAATGTATGTGAGGAGGAGTAGGAAAGAGAATGTGAGACATGGTACCATATAATAATAAAAAAACTTTTGTAGACAAATAGAAGACAAATTATTGTATAACTTGGCTCTTATAACTTGACTTATAGCCAAGCACTTGGCTCTATTATTGAACTTGCTCTTAAGGAGAGGATGGTTCATTAGGTTCGTTGGTTAACCTGGGGAGTACTGGATCTGGGGGTGGTTGGAGATGCCGGGGAGGAGGGTGCAGATGAAGTTGTCGGCGTTCACGCGGAAGGACTGGAAGTACTCGTCCTTCCCCATCAGGACCTCCTGTGAAACAAGCAGAGCAGATCGGCTATCAGTAGGGCTAATCAGCACTTAAATGCGGTAAGTGAAAAATAACAGCGTGGTTTAGGCACTCCGCATGGCAGGGAACACGAGGCCCGTGAGCACTGAAAAAGTACCCACAGCGCCTGATACAAGCAACGTGCAGAGCACAAGACCCTAGGGGTAGACGGACGGACCGGGGTTACTGATGAGAGACAAACATACTGGACTACATCGATCCACTAATCTATCAAATGCTAGCACTGATAAAGTGTGGGTGACAGTGCTTAGGTATTGATTAATTAATCTATCCAGGTAGAATCTGGCCCCATGGCTCAGTAATCGGTGCTCATGGTCTCATGCTGTGGGAATCTAGAAATGCTAATTATACACTAGTACTAGCGAGTAGTTCAAAACGAAGGCTGCGTAAGATCATGGCATGCCGAGTACACTGCCTCATTGCAGCAAGACCATGCAGCCAGGTCTAGTGACATGACCATGGCAATAAGTTTGACAACGGGGTATGTCAGAAATCCCAGAATGCTCGATTAGTTACGTATGCATCATGTCAATCTCATTGACTTCACGTGCTGATCAACCGAATAGGTATTGATGATGGATAGAATAGAAACGACAAAGGCATATATACATATATCTGCAGAAATGTTCCATTTAATTATTAATTAATTAATTAATAATGTACACAAGATATAGTTATGTATACTACGCTGTAGTACTTGAAAATGCGGTTTTGGCCAATGATCCCGTCCACAACCCGGACAAGATGACTAGATGAGAGAACATAATCCAAGCACTAAAGCAGATAACACTAACAGCCCAGGCCATGCGACACCACACCACACCACATCATCACCAGATTCTAGTAGCAAAACGCAAGCTGCACACGAAAGGAATATCGCAGAGGGAGGCATGACGCGAGACACTACTAGCTAGTGAGTAGCAACATGCTCTCGAGCCAGTCCAGCCCCACATGTCGAGCCAAAAGACGCAGCAGAGCGCGCGTGAAAAGGTTCCCGATCGCCCATGCCCATCTCGCACAAGCGCTCGACTTTACTAGCACAACATGTTAACACGTACCACGGCGCCTTTTTTTTCGCCTTTTGTGCCTTTCGACTTTCGATTACATAGAATCGAAATAAGGTTTCTTCAAAGGCTTCTTAAAATAATTTCTCTAACTAATTTTCTAAATCTAAACCGATATATGTCATTAGCTGAAACGCCGATGACTGTTATCTTGAAAAAAGCAGACTTACTGCTCTGCTAGCTGCTGGTCCTAAATCCTTGTCACAGTTAATTAATCAAAGATTAGATAGATACAGTAAGTAGACACCGCCACGTACAGTGCCACGTCTCAGAACTTGGGAGATATGCCAAATGAGTCAATGGCATGCAGAGGCCTGGTACGCGCTGCGCCCACGCCGGAGAAAAGCCGGGAAGCGCGACGTAAGGCGCATGTGCCCGCCCGCTGGCCAACGCAGGACACCAGAGTAGGAGAGGCAAGGCTGGGCCATGAGATTGATTGGTGCTGATGTTGTACGCACACCGAGTAGAGTGGCAGCATCACGCAGGACATGAGAAGAGGCCGAAATATGACGCGGACATCCCTGGAGCTACCAAACGCACTATCCTATACTACCGGACCTTTTAACACTGCCGATACAAGTACCGTTCCATGGCGCAATGCAGTAATCTCGTCAGCAATGTACAAGAAACTACAGGTAGGAAGCAACACATATCCATTGCGATGGTGTGTGCGGTGGCTGGACGGTTTACCTTGGAGATGAGGACGTTGATGCCGGCGTGCTTGTTGTCCCAGCCGAACTCGTTGATGGCCTCGCTGGCGCCGAGCACCACCTCGTTCCTCTTGATGTACTCGCGGTACTCCCGCCGCCGCGACGCCTTGTGCAGCCACGCCGCGCCCCACAGCAGCTCGTCCTGCAAACGCGGCGACACGCCGTTCAGCCATTGTTCATCCACCGCCCGTTGCTGCTACTACCAAAATCGACGGCCCACGTTGCCTGAGAGAAACTGCTACCGGCTACGCGTACGCACCTGGTACCCGGAGTAGTCGCAGTAGCAGGGGCACACCGCCGCGTGCAGGCTGCTGCTGTAGGGCCCCCTGTACTTGTCAGCAAACGCGAACACCTTCACAAAAACACACACGAGAACAAAACTCAAAACCATTTTGTTTGGTTTGGTTTTGCTATTAATGGGGGAAAAAACATGTACATTTATGCCGTAACCAGCAGCAGTGAACGGCCTAGCTAGCTAACGGCGACGATGGTGGCGGCAGCAGCTGCTGCGGCAGTGTCAAGCAGGCATTTATTTGCACGCATTAACGGCGCACGCAGCAGCTTTAATGCGCTTCCCAAAGCAAGAAACGGAGAGGGGTCAGTATAATGGTTGTGACTTACGGCGACGGCGCGGTCGAGCAGGCGCTTGGAGTACGCAGGGTCGGCGTCGCGGAAGACGATGGAGCCGGCGGCGAGGGCGGCGGCGGTCTCGGCGGCGACGTCAGAGCCCGGGTGGGCGGGGTCGACCTTGTAGACGGTGCGCGGGGTGTCCATGTCCTCGGGGCGCTCCCAGCAGGAGTGGTCGCGGAAGGCGTCGCCGACCTGCACGTACACCGTGTCCGGCGTGGCCGTCGCCTTCATGAGGTAGTCCGTCGCCCACCGCACCGCCTTCCGCGCCTCCTCCGCGTGCGCGCCGAAGCTCCGGCCGAAGTCGATCAGCCCCCACGACATGAGCGTCGCCGTGAACGCCATCGGGAAGCCGAACTTCACGTTGTCGCCGGCGTCGTAGTACCCTCCCGTCAGGTCCACCTGCACACACAGCCACATCCCCAAGAAAGCGTCACAACCCACAACGGCTGATCAAAACAAGCAATCAACAGTCATCCAACAAACGGTTCGTACGCCGGCGGCTTCGCCGTCGTTGAGGGCGGAGTCGCGGCGCCAGCGGAGGCGCTGGTCAGGGGGCAGGCGGCCGGAGCGCTGGCCCTCGAAGAAGAGGATGCTCTTGTGGAGGGCGTCGCCGTAGTCGTGCTGCCCGGACACCACCGTCGCCGACGCCGCGAGCAGCAGCAGCAGCGCAACTGTAACCACCACCATTGCCTTCGCCGGTGGCGCCATTTCTGGAAGCTTGGTATTGGTGGTGGTAGTTTAGTTGGTTGGTGCTGTGCGGCGGTTCGGACGCTGGGGAGGATTTAATAGGGAGGGAGAGGCGGCCGGACCGGGGTGGCAGGTTAATGGCATGTGAGGCTGCGCAGAGAGGGAATGGGTGGGGAAGAGAAAGCGACATGGGATGCTGGGGAGCAGGCCAATCAACGCGCGCCACGTGCGCGTCGGAACGTTGCGGCGCCCGGTACGAGGACGGCGCCGTGCTTCCGTGGACCTGGTCCTTGTTAACGTTGCTACTTGCTTCCCGTGGAGACGAATGGCTAGCACAAAAAGTTATCTCGTAAAATGGACAAATAGGTATGTATTTGGTCCGCTCGTTTCGGCTTCAGCTTCTAACTTCTGATTTATTTTACTATTTATAAATTTTGGTTTTTTTAGCTTTTTTGTGGGTTCTTTTTTTCCGTATTTGTTTGCATTATACATGATAGGTTAATATGTTTTTTCAATTTTTAATTTTTTTTAAATTTAATTATGCTAAATAAGCATCTGTCAGCTACATTGTTTTTTCAGCCAGCTACAGTGATTTTCAGCTACATGTATTTGTTCTACAGAGATTTGTTATAGAAGTTGTAGAAGGATATTCGTATTCGATCGAATTAAGTACAAATTTGAAACGAATTTGTATCCATTAGGGCATCTGTAGTGTATGAAAAGATGAGGTCTTAAGCCACCTTAAGGTCAACCTTATACATTACAGGGGTGACATTAAGCAGACCCTAAGCAAAAAAAACTTAAGGCTGGTCTTCAAGCTAAAGACCTGGCCATAAGCATTAAAATACAATTTTTCTTTATCTGCCAAGTAGGACCGTCGTAAGGCCCCTTGAGTTATATACACTATGGAGTTGATCTTAAGGTTTAGATGGGACCCACCTTAAGACCCTTTGAGTTATATACACTACAGATGCCCTTATGATATTCGATTTATATTCGTATTTGAGAATATTTAAATTTATATTTATTTTAAAATGTGAATTCGTATTGATATGTTAAGACTATTCGATCGCCCCCATTGCCTCTAAGCCAAACAGCTCAAAACGTATGCAATCATACCTGCCAAGTCCTTCGAAAGTTAAGTTAAGTCCAAAGCACATAATATGTAACAAAAATAACTTCATCGAAGAATACACGCGTTATCAAGTATCAACGGTACATTGTAGGTTATCAAGCAAAAAGTGCCATGAAACAAAGCCAAGCACAACAGGCGTATGGACGAGGTGTAGGAGGGCCGGAGGTCAAAGCAGGATTGACCGGAGCCTGAGGCGGGATGTGACGGATCGAGAGGAGAGGAGGGCCCGGCGCCGGCGAGGTCACGTGCCGGAGGGGAACGTAAACGATGGGGGAGAATGAATGCGCGAGACGACGACATAGGAGTACGTACTTGTGTAGGATTGTAGCGTAGGCCATCTTGGCCCTCGTGGGGCACGGCATTGGTGCTTAACCGCCTATCATACGGCGCTCAGCTGAGAGCGTTCTTTTCTGCTGCGATTAAGTTTTTTTTATTTGCTACGGTTAAAAGTTTATAGTTATAGTTAATAATTTTTTGTTTTAATATAAACATTATGCGAGTGTATTAAATGTTAATAAGCTGTTTTAAAAATAATATATTAATAAACTGCTTAAAAAGATAATAAAAAATTATCTGGTTTATTTATTCAGAAAATTATAAGCTAAAAAGAGCGGAAGAATATGTCCGGAAAGTGGTTGCCTTGTACTCCGCTGGTTGCCCGTATTGCTCGTATGCCGGTAATTGCTGCTGTAGGAGTACTCAAGACTTAGGCCCTGTTTGGATCAGTTTCAGATTCTTAAAAACCAGCTATTACTTCTAGTTTTTAAAAACTGGTTTCTAAGTAAAAACTGGTGGGGTGTTTGGATCCCCTAGTTTTTAAAAGCTGGTTTCATTTATGATTGGTGCTAATAGACTATTATACCCTTGCATTTATTGCTCTTGAACAACACATTAAACAGCCATGCGTGGTCTTTAATGAGGGTAAATGGGTATTTGTGCAAAAAAAAACTGGCAAAAGCTGGGTATCAACAGCTTCTTGGTTTTTAAGAATCTGGGTAGGTAGATTTTAAAAACTGCTCCAAAAACTGGCCTGTTTGGATCCCACCCAGTTTCCAAAAGCCAGATTCTTAAAATCTGGGTGGATCCAAACAGGCCCTTAAGTGTGTGGAGTACTCTTTGCCTGGCCATAACCGGTAGCCAATCATGCTACCGATAGGCTAATGAAGGGCGGTGTGTTGTCCTTACACCTTATAGGGGTGATCGGTTGGGCTTCAACTTTTAGCTTCTGGTTTATTTTTCACTATTTATAAATTTCATTTTTTTCTGAACTTTTGGCTTTTTGTTGAGTTTTTTTGCCGATTCTTTTTTCCCGTATTTGTTTGTATTATATGTAATGGACTAACATATTTTTTATATTTTTAAATTTTTAATTTAATTATGCTAAATAAGTCTCTGTCAGCTATAGTGTTTTTTCAGCTAGCTACAGTGCTTTTCAGCCATAAGCCACCAAAAAATAAGCCCAAATGATCACCACCATATAGATGATGAGAGATGGAGGCATTTTGACCCGATTATTTTAGTTTGAAATTCTAGTTTTGATTTATCTTTTACTATTTTTAAATTTTATTTTTTCTAACTTTTTGACCTTTTTTGCCATCTCTTTTTTTCGTATTCATTTTGCATTGTCTGTGATAGACTAATCTGTTTTTTCTATTTTAAAATTTTTTAAAATTTAATTACATCAAATAAGCTATCATCAGCTATAATATAATTTCAGTCAGTTACAATATAATTTCAGTCATAAGTTATATTTTTTTAGGCAAACTGAGTGGGCTGTAAATAGGGGCGGATCCAGCGGTGGGGCGGGGGGCTCGAGCCCCCCCTACCGCTACCGGACCCTTGGAGCCCCCCCTAAATTTTTAGCCATTGATGTATAATATAGAAGGGGCTGAGGTCGAGCTGAAGGTAGTTCAGCCCCTCCAAAAATTTTTCCTAGATCCGCCACTGGCTGTAAATAAGGGGCTACAACTACAAATGTTCTGTTTGTTTGGCTTAGATTTTTGTCAGCAATAAGGGGAGGGCATAGTGGAACCAAGAAGTCTGCTAGTAGAAAACGGTTCAATTCTCGTAGTAATCAGGGGAAAAAATCGCGTGTTCCAAACCGATCTAAATTGATGTATAGCTATACCACAGCACATGGATACATGAGAAATGCTAGTAGAGCCTAGGGCCCTGTTCTTTTCAGCTTCTAAAAGCTGCTTTTTGGCTTTTCTACAGTAACTAGCCTTTTAAACGGAATATTTTTTTTAAGATAGGGTCTACTAGTTAATTGTAGTACATACTTTGCTGACTTCATTTATATCGGTGAAAATTACACGTGAGTTTCTGTTATTTTTTAATTTCTCGTACAAACAGCACAAAAGCCACAAGCCGCAGCAAAAAAGAATAGGCCCTGTGATCCAAAAGGCTACTAAATCATCAAGGAATAATTACCAACGAATTTTTCTTAAGTGGTGCTCATCTGGATTTAAAAGCAATATTTTATGGTTTATTTTGTACATCACAGACAATAAAAAAGAATAAGCAAAAAGCAAATAAACAAATAAAAAAGCCATATCGCCAGAAAAAAAAGTAAAAGTAAGAAGCCGCAGAAACTTTAATGAGTAAATTTTACGAGAATTAAGGTGTCGTTTGGCTAGACTCAGCTTCTTGCTTTTGGGCTTCGAAGTCACGGCTCTACGAGAAGTTACGAATTCAGGCTTCAAATCCACAGTTTATTTTGAGCTCGGCTCTAAATTTTTATTTTATTTTTAGGTTTCGAAGTCTAAACGTTTAGCAAGAAAAATAGCTTCAAAGTCCAAAAAAAGTTAAACCCAGTCCGGCCAAACAGGGTCTACGTACATTCATGCGTTCGAGCTTCCAAACAACCGCGATGCTAGCAAGTAACAGAGGCCACTTGATGCAGTGCAGTAAATACGACCGTTGTGGATAGGGGAGCCATAGGGCGCGGAGGTTGGGCAAGGCGGGGACGGGCAGCCGTTGAAGCATGGAGGGGCAGCCGTTAAAGCGTGGAGGTGATCAGTGGCGGACGTAGGAATTTCAGGATGGGTGTTCAAAGTTATAAAAATATTTTTCAGTACAAAACATAAAGGTCTACAGTAGTAATAGTTAATATACAATTGTTCGTACTAAGGATAATTTCAGACCATAGTCACCACAATATGGTTGAATCTATGGTAGATTAGTAGTAACCGCAGTATGGTTGAATCTAGTCATCTGGACATGTTGATATTTTCAGACCATAGTCACACACTCACATGACTCACATCATTGATCATTGTCACTTTCAGTTTTTCACAATTCAGAGTTCAAACCATACTACCACAAGGTACAAAGGTACTCACCGGTCGCTGGAGCGGCGGAGCTAGACTGCTGCCGTGCTACCTGCTGGAGCCCGGTCCAGCGGTCCCCTGCAGGTGGAGTGGAGATGCCGAGACGGTGAGACGATAGCCCGGCTCCAGGCGGTGGCACGGTGCCACAGAGTAGAGGTGCGGTCCAGTCGGCCGGTCGTGCGGCGCGAAGCTGAAGCCCAGAGGGCTGGAGGTGATGCGGCCTGCGTTGGTGCAACCACCGGTCGCCGGAGCTGCCAAGCTGGACTACTGCTTGCTGGAGCCCGGTCCCCCGCAGGTGGAGTGGAGACGCTGAGACGACAGCCTGGCTCCAGGCCGACCAGGCGGTGGCGCAGTCAGCCGGTTGTGCGATGCGGAGCTAGAGCCTAGAGGGCCGGAGGTGATTCGGCCTACGGCGGTGCAGCCACTGGTCACCGGTGGTGGCTGGCTCTAGCCTCCAGGCGGTGTGCCGTGCTGGCGAAGGTGCAGAGCGGAGGGCCAGAGGCGCAGTCGGTCAGTCCTGCGGTGCAGAGCTAGAGCCTAGAGGTGACGCGCAGACGCTGGCTGCTAGGGTTAGGGGATTGGGGAGGAGCCGGATGGGGAATCGGGGGATGGGGAGTCTAGACACGCCGAGACAGGCCGCTAAGGTTAGGGGAATCGAGGGAGCGCGAATGGGGAATCGGGGGATGGGGAGACGTCGAGACGAGCTGATCGGGGCACCGTGCACAAAAATAGGCCTGGGCCGCTGCTATGTTGCGGGGTTGGGCTGATCAGTGAATAGTGATAGACTCATGACTACGAAATAGTTATTTTGGTCTAATTAAATATATACATATATATTATACTTTGTATATACTAATTTTTTGTCAAAAAATTTGGGTGTTTGACTGAACACGTATGACCTCATATAGATTCGCCCATGGAGGTGACAACGGTGGGAAAAGGAAAACCACTGGTAGTAATAAACCTAGAGAGAGAAGGGGAGGGACGCGTACGGGACGACGAGAGCGAGCCAAGTTGAAAACGTTGCCTAAAGCCAGCCATAGAAGCCCCGCCAGATGGAGATGGTACGGGACGATAGGGGTGATGGCATGTTAGCCCGGTAGATTTTCGCAGGGACCGTCGCTGAGCTCTGTTCCGCCCTTTCAAGGCTTCAACGGCGCCCTGTCTTCTGGCTTATTTTTTATTATTAATAAATTTCATATTTTTTTAAATTTTTGGTTTTTTGATCTTTTTGCTGTTCTTTTTTTCCCTGTATTCGTTTGCGTTTCCGTGATGAGTAGCATATTTTTTCTTTTATTAAATTTTTTAAATTTAATTACGCTAAATAAAGCCACCTTCAGTTACAGTGAAATTCCAGCAGCTATAGTGTAATTTCAGCCATAAGCGACAACTTTTCAGCCCAAACGAGCGGGGCTAAAAAGCCTAAGGGCCCGCTCCGTTGCGGCTCTTGGGCTTCCGACTCTGACCGATGGTTTTTTGCTAAAATTATAATATAATTGTAATTAGCTTTTTAATCATTTAATTAAAAAATATTATAATATCTCTATAGATTATACGGAGAAATAAGAAAAAAACGAAAAATAAAAAAAGTCGACAAGTTTATTCTTGCAAACCGAAAGCCTAGGCTATTTAGAGCCTCTTGTCCCGCCATGATTTTCACTTGGAAAAGTCACCGCATGTCACGCCGCTTTTTACAGCAGAGGGACAGAAGCACGGAGCCACGGCGAGGTAACAAAAAGGCGACGTGGGAACCGGCCTCTTGGTAGCAGGACAGACTGTAAACATTTCTGGGTTTTGGTTCCGTTCCAAACAGCAATGTGTCGAAAGCTATTTAAAGCATATTAGCTTTTTAATATTTTCTTTTTTCTTTTTCTTTTATATTATTCGTATGGGCATAATAGTATTTTTATTTATTTATTTTTTAATTAAATATCTAAAAAACTAACGATTGTTACTATGTCATTTCAACCGAACGCCAAAACCAACAGCCGCATCTGGCCATCTGCTCGGAACAGGACCTTTATCTGCTGCTCTTGGAACGTTTTGCGTTGGATGGCAACGATTGGCGTCACGTTGCTACTTGATTAGGATGATACTTGCCGTTGGTGGAACATGGCACTCACTGAGCACGGGGTGGCACTTGGAGCGGTAGAGCCTAGAGGGAATTGGACACTGTTGGACCCCTGTTTACCCAAAATTCCCGTTTTGGCCCCCTGTGCAAAAAATTCCCAAATTTGGACCCCTGTTGAGCGCGCGATTGCCAGGTGCTGCCACGTGCCCCGGTCGTGCCGTCTGGTACCGCACGACCGGACTGTTCACCGGGTCGTGCGGTACCAGACCGCACGACCCGCCTGCCGTCGCCCCCAACGCGCGATCCAATCGCCCGAGCACACGATCGATCGGCCGACCGCGCGTCCTCCCGCCCGGGCGCGCGACCTGCAGAGCCGACCGCACGATCAATTCGCGGAGCGCGCGATCAATTCGGGGGGCCAGAAGGACTACTAGGTCTTCTTACTTTTTTGTTTCAGTCTTCTCACATAATTGTAGCAAGAAAAAGTACAAAATGTTTGCTACGTAATCTCACTGTCGGAGTTCTTTTAAAAAATGATCACAAGCCCTATTGGCTCGAACTTTAGCATCTTCGCATTAATTAGCGCATTGCTCGGCTAATATCTTTCATGCTAGCAGAATTGATCGCGCGCTCCGCGAATTGATCGTGCGGTCGGCTCTGCAGGTCGTGCGGTCGGGCGGGAGGACTCGACCGATCGATTGTGCGCTCGGGCGATTGGATCGCGCGCTGGGGGTGACGGCAGGCGGGTCGTGCGGTCTGGTACCGCACGACCCGGGGCACGTGGCAGCACCTGGCAATCACGCGCTCAACAGGGGTCCAAATTTGGGAATTTTTTGCACAGGGGGCCAAAACGGGAATTTTGAGTAAACAAGGGTCCAACAGTGTCCAAATTTCGAGCCTAGAAGCCAGTAGTATCTCGTGAACTTTGAACTCACTTCTTGAATTTGGATTGTTCATTTGGACTACTAGTAAGATTTAATACAACCCCAAACAAAGCCACTTTATCCGATGACGATCCAGTCGATTCTTGAATGCCCATAATTAGTTAAGCTTTTTCACCTTTGTGGATAGTAGAGTTCTTTCCGGGTAAAAGAAACGCATAGTCTCTCCCGAAAAGCTTCCACCTGCTGAAAAGGCTCTAAGGGCAACAGTTTGACCGGCGATGTCAGAAAGAACACACGGAGACCGCAAAAGATTGTACATTAAGCTTTGTCAATACTTTAACATATTTTACTCGCTCTCCTCTCCAGTTTGGCAGTACCCACAACGATATCTAGTAGAATCTAGAGCACTATCTGGAACGTTCTTTCTACTTAGCTCCAAACGTGTCCTCCTAATGGATATGAACAGATTGTCCACAGCTAAAATCAGATCAAATCAAAATGCTGGCAACGAAGAAAGAAGACAACAATACATGATAAGATTCAAAGGTGAATCTGCATATGGCAGGCTTGGCACGTTCTCATGATCTTTGCTGGGATGAATACAAGAAACAAGGAACAAAACAACCAATAGTGAACCACATGTATGAGCAGATCCGCCAACAAAGGACACGCAGCGAAACCAACAGTTCTATCGGGTTTAAGTTGCAGAAATGCACATGCACATTGCAGTATCAACTGAGCCCCGCTATTACTGCATCATCAGCCCCACTGTAACTGCAATATCAACTGCACATGCCGTATGTCCCCACGCAGTACGCGAGATAAGATAAAATCATAAAAGCATGATAGATTCGAGAGAATATCTTGCCACATTCCTCCGCTGAAAACCATCGATAAAATGCCTCAGGTGTGGAAAAACAGGGGTCAAGATTTGATTGTGTTTTCGATCATGATTGTGTTGTAAGTGTGCTTCTCGGTTTTGTACCCGGAAAAAAGATTCAAGAATAGCTCACATTTCCTTCAGAACAACGTAACAGGGCTAACAAGAGCCACAATCAAATGTCCATCCACCACTCCAGTTGTGTTTTTTTTCCCTGAAAGAAATTGGGAACAAACCAGGTACTACTGCCTCCTGCCCCGTCCTTTCTTTGATTGCTGTTGTTCTGCCTGTTCCTTCCCCGAAACATCACTTATATCAGCTGCACAGTGGAAAGGAATCCAAATTAGTGAAACAATTTAGAACTTGATATACAATAACTGTAGCCCGGGAGAAAGCAATGAAAAATACCATCAGGTCCACGAGTCATAAGAGCAAAAAAGATATTGTTCAGCTTTTCCATCTTCTTTGCATCCTGAGCTTGATCTGTCTTAAACTTCAAGCACTGCAGTCATCACGTTTCAGTCAGCAAAGCAGCAGTGCTTTATTTCAGTCAAAGTTCATACTATATGCAGCTGACACCAGAATATTAGAACAGTTAGCCATTAATAAAGGACAGCATACAATATAAATTCGCTGTTACCAACAGAATAAAAATATTCATTGCAGGATGCCAACAGCACATCTGTAATTGAACAGAAAACGAACAAATCCATATATGGTCTTTCAAGAAGATGGTAATAAGCTACACTTTTTAATAGTTCTGTAGTTTAATCAGCTGAACTCCACAACACTTGCTTCTATAAGAAACAAGCAGGAAGCGATATCTCTGTATTCTACACATCCATCATGCAACTCCAGATCCAGATTATCAGATTAAATAAGGTCAAGTTTAAGATTTTGGCTTTCTTTACGATAAATTTTAGGAAATAAGGCCCACAAGGAAATAAGGCAAACATTGCAGTAATGGTGAAAAAAATCAGGATAAAATACAAGCTAAGTGAACCAATAACATCATCAAGAACTTACAAGTTATGACCTACATGAGTCAGTACAAAATAATGCACAGCAACCATTCTGGACGGTTAATCAGTTGAAATAACACTAGAATAAACACCGGACAGGACCTTAAGTGCTTCTGCTGCAAAAATTTAATAGAGCATATTCAAGGAAACAAAAAATAGAAAGCACATGGATAGTCTTTCTAATAAACAAAAGGTCAACAATAGTCATATAAAATTCATTTATTTAGAAAGGTACATATTGTACAAGTCATCAAACAATATTTTCACACTGAAATATTCCATGATCCTCTGTCAAACTTTCTTCCTAATATGGTAAACTGATCTCCAACACTGATATTAGAATGCAATTGTAAACAAAATGTAGCTCTTAGTGCCAGTTATTTAATAGGTAATTAGTACAAAAATTGGATACCCGGCCTTTAAAGCCGAACTATAAGCTAGGCAAATTATACTCATATGAATAAATGGATATTATTTGTATGAAACATAATGATGACACTGCATTCACCTATAGATCAAAAGCACACATTTGGCATGAAAGTGGAGTCACTAAGTAGCTTCGCAATTCCTTAGTTAAACACAACATAACATTGGTACTTGCACACAAGGGACAGAGTGGTATTTGCATGGATTAGTTGCAAACTTGCAATTATATATTGCTCTGACGAAGTTATGAAATAAAATGGCATTGCGCCCAACATGCACATCATATGAGACTAACATTAATACTGCTTATAATTTATAAACTGTTTATAATTTATATAGTTATTAAAACTAATGGTATGTCATGGGCCTCATGATTCATGTGTGGGCATCATAATTGTAACTCTGATGTCACCCACCTTCACAGCATAATATTTTGCTCAGGGGGTTGATAAATACAACTAAAAGTGGCTTTCGTGTCTCACTATACGCATGCTACTATGCCAGCCAAATAGTTGCTAATACTAATAGTTGAGTGTTCTAACATTCTCGCTGTATAGCATGAAATGAGTTTGCATTGCTATAAGTGCCTAGTTACTTAGGTCGTGTGAAATATATAGGTGATAAGCTGCTCATCCACACAGAAAACAATAAAATAACTAGGAGCGGTCAATTTAACATTATATTTCATACTGTCAAGAGTGTTAGTTCCTTTGCATGCATACATACATACGTACATATGTACATACTTTACCATACTCTCGGGAGTACATACTCCCACTTCTAATATATCACTTAAACAAACGTGTTATATCTATTTATCATTCCTGGTATATTTAAATATTAATTCTAAGATATTCCAATACGATTCGATTAAAAAAATTCATCATGGTCATTTATTTTTTATATACCATTTTCTATATATAAAAGGAGTATATACACAAATTATACTATAAAAAATAGACTTTGATGATTTTGATTTTTTCATAAAATTTACTTTGAAGTATTTTATAATCATTATTAAAGTATACCCAAAAGAGTAAAAAGGTATAACAACATCATTTAAGTAGTATATAAGAAGTGGGAGTATGTACTCCAGCAATATGGAATCATTCACGAACGCACACATGCACACATATATGCATGTCTACATACATAAATACATGCATGTATGTAAGAAGTGGGAGTATGTACTCCTAAAAGTATAGAATCATTTTCACGCATGTACACACACATGTATGCATGCATGCATGTAGAAGAAGCCTTTTCCGTACTCCTAGGAGTACATACTTACACGTTCAATATACCACTTAAGCAAACATGTTATACTTATTTATCATTTTTGGTATAATTAAATGCTAATTCTAAGATATTCTAATTTAATTTAGTTGAAAAAAAGTCATCAGAATAAATCTGAAAATCTACTACAAATAAAAATATATGAATATGTGTTATTAGGCAAATAGTGAGTCCACTAAGGTATAAGTTATGATTCAGAGATGCATGCTTAGAAGATGAAGTAATCTGATGGCTTATGTGAAGATGCAGCACCTAAGAATTCCGCAATAGAATAAACATGTTTCAAGTTACATATTAACAAAAGTGGTAGCCTTCTGCACTTAGCTAATGACATAAAACAATTCAAAGTTCATACATCATGCTATATGCAAAAACTGAATAGTTCTTGAAACGAAGTGAGCAGGAGGACCACCTGCTAATTCATTAAGAGAGAAGGAACAAAAACTAACTAGTAGGCACAATAATACCTCATTCCTATATAAGTTTGCTTCAAGTACAAAGGAAAGTGCACATGCCCACATTTGGGTCATTAAAGTGGAATAGTAATATTCAATAATTCCTGCTAGGCTTTTACACCTTTCAACAAAAAATCACACAATCACACTCAGATTTGGGATATCAAGCAGCCATGTCAGATGCATTTAGCGTCTCACTATCTTTTTTGAACTTTAGAACAAGCTTATGATGGAGTCTAACCTTAGATGAAAATAAAAGGACAACTCATCAAAAGAGAGACTACTAATGAATTTTCCGAATGCTGCTTTTCATATAGCCCTGCTAGCGCAGTATTCTCTCCCGGAACCTGCTACTACATACCAAGATATGTCACAATCCACACAACCAATAAACAATCTAAATCAACACAGCAAACCACCATGCGAGACACAACAAAATTGCTCCATGGGAAGCCGCATTTTCCGAAGCACATAATCTACCAGAACCCTCGATCAGCTCAATTCTAAGTTGTAACACGCATCTCGCAATGGCATCCGTGATCGGCATCTAAACTAGACCAATTCCCCGTCTAGTAGGAATAAAGAAACGAGCACAAATCTAGGCAAAAGAAAAAGGTGGGGCGCGGCACCTCGCGGTCGTCGGTGACCTTGAGCACGAGCTTCCCCTCGCAGTGCCGGTACTTGACCACGTAGCGGGTCTGGAGACAAACGCAACGGATTAGATCGAAAATCGGGTAGGGAGAAGTAGGGGGGTTTGGATGAGGGGGGGATTGGGGAGGAAGGAAGGATAGGCTCGCGGCGTTACGGCGGTGGGGTCGGCGCGGAAGAGCTGCACGGACCGGTCGACGAACACGTCCCACGAATCGAAGTACACCATCGCTGCGGCGCGGCGATAGCCGGCGGCGAGGGCTGCGTCGCGGCGTGGTGTGGTCGGATCTGGGGGTTCGCGGAAGGAGGCCGCGGCGCGGTTTGCTACTCCGGTCGGTTTTTTTTTTTTTGAGTGGTGCGACTTGCGTGAGGAAGGAACGATCGGTTCCGTTTTCGCTCTTCTTTTGAAGTTGGAATTTCTTAAATCTTTGCATAAAAGACTGGGAGCACATATAAAATTTTATTTGATTGATTGCTAGATGACTCAAGGCTTAGAGTTAAAAAAAGGTTTTGTTAAACATCATCCGGATGTTTTTTCTTAACTATTATTCAGATTTAGGACTGTTGGGTTAGAGATTCAATGGCCATAAATTCTCCCCCTCCCCCTCGAATTCTATCTCCTCTCTTCAAAAGTAAGAGACCCTTTGATCTTTAATCTAAAGGTCACAAATTTGAATGATAGACACTCCCAAAAAAAAATTCAGATGCCTCATGGTTGAGATAAGCGTCATGTGTTTTTTGATGTTCTAGGGCCTCTTCGCAAAACGAGAATTACAATGGAAACATGCTAATTCCTTTAGGAAATGAGAACAAATCGTGCATTTTAAATAGAAACTAAGCGCATCTACAGTGATATGTTGATGCGAATTCACGCGTTTCAGAGTCTCTAAGCGCATCTACAGTGTTGTGTTGATACCAGTAGCAAATGTAAGGCCCACAGGCCACAGCTGGTGACTTGGATTTAGCACTCCGGTTCTGATGTGGGAATTTATTATGTGATCCACTATTAAATACAAAAAATTGAAAACATAAAGGAAGCCGAGACTCTTCCTTAAACTGTCATGTAGTGGTGGCCAAATAGATGGTACGGCTCAACATGATATGGGCCCGTTAGGTCTTAGCCTGCCAACCTAAATGAGTCATGTTGAGACAGCCATGGGCCGAGCCGTAGACCCAAGCATGGTCTAAAGAGCTGACGGGCCATGCCGGGCTGGCACGGGTCTATTTAGCCTAACAGGCAAACATGGCCCGTCTAGCATGTTTCAGTCCGAAAAATCTGAAAAATATAATGATTTCAAAAAATGTACAATTTGAAAAAATAAATTGTAGAAATATAACAATAAGCTTTATTAATATTTAAATGGCTATTTCATTAAAAACTTTGTCAAGTAAAAAACTCAACTTGAGAAAACCTTGGTAAATAAAGTACAGACTATAGTTCTACAGCACATGTAAAAAATGAGAAAAGATACAATGTACATCGATGCTTCAAGTGTCATTGTCCAGATAGAGATTGTTGAATGTGTCTGCCAACTCCATATTCTCTACATAGTGTTGAGCTCGTATATCAGCTTGTTTTCAATCTTTCACTGTTAGAAGAACTTCCACCATCTCACTCGTAAGACAAGTTCTTCTCTCCTCCAATATTCTTCTAGAAAAACTAAAAGCGGACTCGGAAGAAACCACCGAGACAGAAACAATTATCACATCCCGTTCTAATATAAATAGCACCAGATATGTTAGCTTATACTCGTGCCACCATCCTAAAATGTAGAAATCTTACGTCTGGTTATCCACGGGATAGCTATCTAGAAAAGTGGATTGTTCTCCATTGATATGGATTGCCCCAGCACTTGACGTTGTAGAACTTGATATTTCGAAGGAACTTGATGCACAAAAGATTTTGCCCCACTTATTTGTGTTCTTACCTGTGGTGGGTGCTAGTGGAGGTCATTGCAAGTGAACTCCCTGAAACTTTAATTCGTACTTCTAAAAAAACATGAACAATTTAGTACAAACAACTGAAAAATAGTTCAAATAATATATCCCTGCAGTTTCACTCATAAGTGAAAGAATAATAGTGAATCCTTCAATTTTAGCTCTTGAATCTAAAATAAATGCAAATACATATAAATACAAAATCTCTTTTCAATATTTTCAATATTTAGTTTTCGTAGCACAGACAGCCTCTCGTAACACTATGTCATTTTATTAGCTTTTAAGTGACCCATAATCGCAATAATATAATGCACAATTAAAGAAGATGTTGGATAATACACTCTGGATAAAGTAATAGTGAAATCATAAAAGAGTTCTAAAAATATTAATAACTTTTTAGTAATATACTAATGCTACTCAGTCAATACTATATTGCTATCAAGATGTGATAGTGCGTGTGAATAAAAATAGAAAATGTCCTCTTATAGGGTAAAATGTTCAATAGTATCATATAAGTTGAGTTCTACTTTACCGGCATGTTCAAACCGAACTTTCTTGGACGTACACACATCGCAATGCAAAAGTTCTTATATGATGCAATTCTTTGGTTATAATGATTTACAAAAGCTATTGCATCACGAAACCTTAAATATATGGATCCAACATCTTTAAGCCACATTTAACTATAAGATTAATAATATAACATGTGTATCGCTGATTTAGCAAGAAGAATTCAGTGTATGTACTAAATAACGGGGTGAGAATATCCATTGTCCTAGAGTTTACTACAGCTTTGTCCAAAGTAATTACAAAAAATTATTTGTAAGACCAAAATTTTCCACAGCTTTGATAATATATTCTGCAATATTCTCACCCTTATGTACTATGTCAATTAGTTTAAAGGCTATAATTCTCTTTTACATTACCCAGTCATCATTAACATAATGAGCAATTAACTAAGATAATCCTCGCTAGCCCAACCACTCTACACGTCCAAGGTCAAGGCCACAAAAAATGCACAAGTCTAAAAAAATTCTTTTTGTTTAGCATGATCATTATTATAGTATTTAAGTAAATCTCAAGTTGTTGTCTATCTAGAAACTGAAGAAAAATATAGAATTATGAGCAGTTCTAATATAGTTTTCAAACGCTTTAGACTCACCAAAGTTTATTCGTAGATCCTGAGAGGCAATTAAACGGCAAATAGATTCTCGAGCTCCCTTAGAACTATAATCCTAGTTACGTACCATACCACCGGGGTTGTATTGCAGCTGCCTCTGCCTCACGATTATGCCTTGTTTTTTTATATCTTTGGGCGTGTCTGATCAAATGTCCAGTTCTACATGTAGACTTTGCAGACAAATCACGATGACAAATTTTACAAACAACATATCTTACCTGAACTCTAGCCTCGTTACACTTCATTATCTTGTCGAAATCTTGCCACACCTCCGATGTAGTGCGTTTGGATCGCTTTGCTCGGTGCTTGCAAACGCAGCGTCACTCGTAGAGCCATTTCATTTTCGAAGGATGAAAGATCTTTCAGAGCAATTTCGTAATTACTCATAGGAAAATTATCAAAAAGTTTCATGGAGAAATGTACAAAACTACAAATTGTAAATAGAAAATTACATTGTTATCTATTTTACATCATAAAAAAGAAAAATAAGAACAATATAATATATAAAAATTAGTAGTGTTACCTATTTTGTTTACTATAGCTGGATTTTGAATTTTTTATTTTTGGCAAAAATATTTTGAATTTTGACAAATTATCACTAAGTGAATTAAAATTTTCACAAGAGAATTCAGTGAACAGATTGCAGGTTGGATGGTGGCTGAATGAGGCAGTTTACTGCCTATTTGTAGATTTTTTTTGAGATTTTTCATATTTAAAACCCCTAAACGGCTATAAAATTCAAAAATTCGATCGCTATGTGGCTAAACGAGCTGAAATCGTGCTAAACGGATCGTGCCTATTAGGCTTTTTTGTGCTTAACGGTACTCTATCATGCCTAACAAGCTAAATGGACTTTTGTGCCTAACAGGCCATGCTCATGCCGACCGTGCTTGTGTTGGGCCATGCTTGGCCCGGTACTATTTATGCTGTGCTGGGCTGGCACGCTGGGCTGGGGTGGTGGCCCAAGCACAACCAACGACATTGTGCCTTTCTGGCCTGTGCTTGGACTGAGCCTACAGTGTCGTGCTTCATGTTGGCCCAATAGGTACAACCCATTTGGCCAGCTCTACAGTTATGCTTAGGTCTTCGTCTCTCTCTCTCTCTCCTCCCTAACTGTAATCGTGCAACCACCACTAAATCTTGACATCAGCCACTGAAAACCGATCTACCATGATACCCTAGTGATATCTATCTTGTCCATCGTGTTTTCCCTTCAATGAAGCCCTCCCATGTTATCAATTCTAAACACTACCTTGGCCTCTACAGCGATGCCAGCAAGTTTCTCGGGCTATTATACCTTTTCTTTAGTGTCTTCTTCTTGGTGGCGGCAAGGCAGAGATGGAAAGGGGGATGTGGAGCCATCGATTCTCAAAGGAGCCTAGCGGATCTAGAAGGCGCCTTCCATGATGTCCACCTTCAGTGGTGACTATCGACGAGGGCACCGTTGGGGGCTATATGCAATGGTGTTGGCGTCGACCATGGTCTATGGAGCACAACGGCATTGAACAGTGTCTATGATTATGACATTAGTGTGTTCTCCATACAATTATAATTATCATTTATCAGCAAACTAGAGAAAGGAATAGCCGAATGAATGTAGAACATTACAATTGCGATTACACTTTGCAACTCGCAAGCCAGTGACACAGGCCAATTGTTGTCATGGCCCACCCCCCACAGGCCAATGGGGTAAGGTGGGCCGCTATTGGGCTGATGTTGTTGGGTCCATCTAGACCAAGCCAAATGGGTCGGACCAATCATGCCAGCCCAAGGCACGGGTGGCACGTTACAAAACAATAAACGGACTGTACCGGCCAGGCTTGACCAGGCGTGCCGTGCATGGGCCGGCATTTCAGAATGGCACGCACAATAACTCATCCTATAATAGTGCAATAAAATGGCTTACAGTTGGCATTAAAATTACTTGTGCTTAGGTTACTGCACTCTTCTGAGTGCGAACGGGTGACTTGATACTAAAATTACTTGTGATTGACAATAACATCACTTGTGACTAACAATAAAAATACTTACGATTCAGCGATTGGCAGTAAAATTACTTGCGACTAGCAGTAAAATCAATGGACTATCGGTGGCCCGTTTGGCTAAGCATGTCGGGGCAGTCCAGCGTGGCTCGATCCCTCTCCGTGTTGTGCCTAAATCAGAGGGCAAATATGTGGACTAATATGACACGATAACTTATTTGAGCCAATGGTATTTGACATAATTAGATCGTGTCTTGTGTAAACCCGTATCATGCCTTGTCGGGCGGCCATTTGGCCAGGGTGGTTTGGATCCGTCCTTGACGAGAGGGGGATTAACGAACAGGCTTTTGGGTTGCAGGCTTGCAGCTCAGTAAATATCGTGGGTTAAACAAGTTACGTCTTACGGGCACAAAATCACAAGGAAACAACATTGCCTTTTAAACTCCCAAATGTGATCAGATGTCGCCGATCACTCACCGTTTGTTCATTTTGTGCCGAATACTAACTGAGAGGTCTTAGAAGTGATAATTCTCAATTTTTTTCCTTATAAAATGCTCTTCTGAAAAAGAAGCACAAAAATATCGAAGCTATTGGTTCTGTTTTTTTTTTTGTTTTTGGTTTCTCCAAAAAATAAAACAAATAAAGTAGTTTCTTAAAGCAGAATTCTCCAAATAGCTTTTTAACTTTAAAACCATGTACATCATCTGCTGCCATCTTAAAAAATATAAATAAAAAAATATCGGCAATCACAAAAAAAAAAATCAACAGTAACCCACTCAAACATAGCCACTGCCTTTTCCGTTCTGGAGGGAACAGTTCCGCGAACCTGGTTTGCCACACATGGTGTGCCACAAGTAGTGGAGCGGGTGAAATGCACAACTAATTTCCAAAGAACAAAGGCATGCACCGCAATTCCCAAGCACACCGAAAATCAGCACTTGCAATTTTTTTTTAAGAGTACAAGAGATACGCACGCTCAGCATACATCACTCACGTATATACACACATATACGTTCTCTACACACATAAAAAATTTATTGGAAACACATAAGACCTATCTTACAGAGAGTAAGCACATATTTTTCTACTGAAAATACATGTATGTATGTAGATCTAGCCACATGCCTGCTTCCGGCAACTGCAAGTTTTGCTCACCCGGAGTTAGGTAACCGACCGAAACTGAATGGAACAGCGAACCTGAACCTTCTCATTCATCGTGCGCGGTTCACTCTACCATCTATGCGGGTCTATGTGGGCGCGTATCTGCCATACAAACATGAGGCCAATTTCGTGCCTTGCTCACAAGAAAGCGGCGATTACTCATCACGCTAACCAGCACTACACATGACATTTTTCATGTATCACTTAAGGTAACAAACAAGATAGTAGATCCAAAATATTCAACTGCAATTACAGCCGAGAGAGCGTGTAAAAAATACAGGAGACAGGCCGGCAAATCTGGCGCGCCGCAAGCGGCCACCAGGAATCGGTCCCGCGCTGCCCTAAAACCCCTACCGAATATCCCCTGAGGCATTTCATCAAACGCCCTGCCTGCGCCCGCCGGTTGGCATGCTCTTCCATCGGCATTTCATCGAACACCCTCTCTGCGCCCACAGATCGACGAACGCTTGCACAGCCATTACGTCCAACACCCAGCGTGCAAACTGCAAACCAAGAGCACATGATGTATCGATAAATGATAACTTGATTCGCTACATTACATCACGAACAAGTAGAAACACAACGATTAGAACATTATGGAGCACCCAGTACATGTATTACCACTAGGACTAACATCCTAAGAGAGAGAGAGAGAGAGAGAGAGAGAGAGAGAGAGAGAGTGAAGCGAATAAGCCAAGAAGCCATTGGCAACAAAGGGAGAAATGGATGAGCGGATCAGAAGTCCTCGTCGATGCTGAAGACGTGGTTGCAGGCGGCGCCGCCGTTGAGGCTGGACATGACGGCCGCCTTCTGGTAGTCGCCGACGCGCTTCTCGAAGAAGTTGGTCTTGCCCTGCAGGGAGATGAGCTCCATCCAGTCGAAGGGGTTGGCGACGTTGTACATCTTCTTGCAGCCCAGGGCCATGAGAAGGCGGTCGGCGACGAACTCGATGTACTGGCTCATGAGCTCGCCGTTCATGCCAACAAGCGCGACGGGAAGCGCGTCGCAGACGAACTCCCTCTCGATGTCGACGGCGTCGGCGACGATTTCGCGGACGCGGGCCTCGTCGAGCTTGCTGCGGAGGAGGTCGTAGAGGAGGCAGGCGAAGTCGCAGTGCAGGCCCTCGTCGCGGGAGATGAGCTCGTTGGAGAAGGTGAGGCCCGGCATGAGCCCGCGCTTCTTGAGCCAGAAGATGGCGCAGAAGGAACCCGAGAAGAAGATGCCCTCGACGCAGGCGAAGGCGACGAGGCGCTCGGCGAAGCGCTCGCCGCCGTCGATCCAGCGCATGGCCCACTCGGCCTTGCGGCGCACGGCCGGGACGGTGTCGATGGCGCGGAAGAGGCGGTCCTTCTCGGCGTCGTCGCGTATGTAGGTCTCGAGCAGCAGCGAGTACATCTCGGAGTGGATGTTCTCGATGGCGATCTGGAAGCCGTAGAAGGCCCGGGCCTCGGCGACCTGGACGTCGGACATGAACCGGGACGCGAGGTTCTCGAGAACGATGCCGTCGGAGGCGGCGAAGAAGGCGAGCACGTGGGAGATGAAGTGGCGCTCGTCCGGGGACAGCGCGGCGTCCCAGTGGCGAGCGTCGGCGGAGAGGTCGACCTCCTCCGCCGTCCAGAAGGACGCCACCGCCTTCTTGTAGAACTCCCAGATCTGCGGGTACCGGATCGGGAACATCGAGAAGCGGTCCGACGACTCCGCCAGCAGCGGCTCCTCCGCGTCGCACGCGGGCACCAGCGTCGGCGCGGCCGGCATCGTCACAACCAGTGCAAGACTAACCGGTGGACGGTGGTTTCGGGGGTGGAGCTTGGGGATTTGGTGTGGGGAATGGAGGGGAGAGGGGGATTTATAGGGTGGGGAATTGGCGAGGGAGGTTTTGAATTGGAATGGATTTGGCGGTGGCTTGGGAGGGAAGGAGGAGCGGATAAGGCGCCGTGCGGGGGAAGATTGGGGAGAAGTTTCGATTTTTGCCGGGTGTTTCGAACTTTTTGGGGGAAATTTTTCGGGGGAGGACGAGGAGGGCATCCGGTTGGCGTTGTTAATTTGGGGGATTAGCTGGCATGGATTGTTGGCTAGCGAGGGGCATTTTGGTAAAAAATGATTCGGATGTAAGGGTGTTTTTTGGCTTTGGCCGATGACTTTTGTCTACGTTGATTGTTTTGGCTTCAGCTTTTAGCTTCTGGCTTATTTTTCACTATTCATAAATTTTGTCTTTTTCTGAACTTTTAGTTTTTTGTTGAGCTTTTTTGCTGGTTCTTTTTTCCCATATTTGTTTGTATTATACGTAATGGGCTAATATATTTTTTTAATTTTTTTAAATTTAATTATGCTAAATAAGCTTATGTCAGCTACAGTGTTTTTTCAGCCAGCTACAGTGCTTTTCAGCCATAAGCCACCAAAAAAACCCCCAAATGATCACCACCTATAGCTATTTTTTTCAAGTTTGGCTACCGAACATCTGTTTTTGCAAATCTAGCCCCTCCCTGAGCTCAACAGTCAGGCCCCAAATGTGGCAGATGATTAGCATAATTAGGGTCAGTGCTAATTAAATATGATTAGCACTAATTAAGAAAAATCACTAATTAAAAGGTGTGGCTGGCTAGCGTTCTGCCGAGTTGGGGGAGCTCCCCAAGCTCGGCGGGTACTGTCGAGCTTCCTTAGCTTGGTAGGTATCTGTCGAACTCAAAGAGGGGGTTAGATTTGTAAAACAGATGTCCAAGGCCAAATTTAGAGAGAAAAAAGTAGTTACAACATTATTTATGTAAATAGTTCAAGATTTTAGGCTTCTCAAACAAGCCCTAAGCTGGTTTGACAGGTCCATTCCCTCTCAAAGAGTAGTAGGGGTTTGCCATGGGTGGCTTCAAGAGGGCTTCAATTTTGGCTTTTTTGACTGCTTGCTATAGTAACTCACTTTCAAACGGTGCATCTTTTCAAGGCAAGATTTATAAGAAAATTGTAGTAGACACTATGCCGAGATTAGCTATACCGGCCAAAATCGCATACGACTTTTTTCCTCTTCGTACTATTTCTCACGAATAGCTAGAATTTAAAAATTATAAGTCAAAAGCCAAAACTACAACCCAAAAGAACCCACTCCATGTCCATGTAACACTTTTGTAGTTAACTCGTCCAGATTTGGACTTACTGGTCCTCTCATCGAGCAACCTTAAGGTCCAATGTGATTTGAATGATGAAAAATCACAAAATTCTAAATCTTTCGTTAAAAACACGTGCTTGGTAGTTGTAGACTCGGCATCTCTGTGATTACAGTTTGTGTGATTAAGCGATGATTGATTGCGAACTGCATTCTCTAGGACTACCGATTTCATAATTGGCCAACAACTAGTTAACAAATCAGGTAACCACTGAAAAATTAGCATTACTTGTTCCAATTTTGATGCGCTATTCGACCAATCATCTAAGAAGTACTTCACAGCTACACAATTCCCTCCAAGATCCAGAAGCAAAATGTCCTTGAATCTGTTATACACAATACTTGCATTACAATCAATTAACCAACAAAATTAGGTTGATTGACACCTTAGGTTTGCAACAATCTTGAGGAGCATATATTTTAGCATAGTTACACATAGTTGTTGATTAGATTTCATTATGTCCTCCACAATTGATGTTGGCTGCCCTTTCCCTCAGCTTGAAGACGCTCTCAATGATGGAGAGCTTAGTGGCTATCATGTCGGAGCCACAGAATGTGGTCCAATCATTCACTATCATGCTTACAACGATGAACTTGCTGCCACAATTAATAGTTCCAGCAACAAGGAGGACTTGCAGGAGTGTGGATAGCTCATCAAGATCCTCAATTGTATAAGGGTGGACCTGTATCACTAGTGTAACAGTAAAATTAGGGTATTTGCAGCCAAACACATGGTCACTTGAAAATGAAAAACATGGTAAACATCATACCAGACCACCTGCTGGTTAAAGACCGTCGTACAACTTATAGAAAAAGGATCTGCCAGGGCTACAACACCTGTGAATAGAGCATTAGAAAAAGAAAAACCTCCAAAGGTTGAATTGCCAGAGTACATGCGAGACAATTCTAATGTGAAAAATAGATGAATCTAATTTAAGCTCAGTATGGAAGTGATCCATGAGGTTTTTCGGGAACATTTGTTTGGTATGCAAAGTCATTTTCCCCATATTTTGTTTCATTGTTTCAAGACATGTGTTAACTGATCTTAATTTTCTTTTGCAGACAGGTGTGGATATGACATTAATAAGGTTGTAAAAGATCACTTCTGTCAAGATTATGTACTCTTTATTGGTCCTGATTGTCATAAATGCAGTGAAAGGGTTTAGAGTTTAGGCCTTCGGGTAGAGAGTTTCATTTATTATATTTTTCTTAGCTTATTAATAGATTTGTGCTATTTTATGCAGAGCATGGAGGAATTAATGCCATTTTTAGCAAAGGATCCATACAAAAAGGCAGACAACAAACATAATGTGATACAAGTATGCTTTTGATTTCCCCTACTTCATTGCTTTGAAGAGTGCCATATGACCTTATTGTTCCTTTGTAACTTATGAATTGAGTTTTCATATCTATATGACATGTTAATTTCTCTATACTATTCAGTTGAAATATAGTCAAAGACTGCCATGCAACTTATAGAAAGGAAAACCACAGTGTTCTAGGCTTTCGAGCTAATGAATCTCATCTAACCATTCAATTATACAAAGTTCAAAATATTTGACAGCAACTTAAGTCCTCTCGTATTTGCGACACTTTTCGGATCACCTTGGCATGGACCATCCAGCAGGTATGGTATATATATTCCATCTCAATCTCATGGAACAACACTGATATGCATGGTAAGAAAAAAAAGTGATGAGCGAAGTAGCCACAAGGGGAACAGATATAGTATAGTTGAACATACCTATTGAAAATGGCACCGCTCCAACTTGATGAAGGATTTGCTGCTTGCACCCTCTTGGAGTCTTGCAGATGGTATCCTATCACCATCTTGAGAAGGTTTTTGTTTTTGGTGGCACGTAGATGAAGAAGATGTGAGGGAGAAATGGTCAGTTGTGTGGTATTTAAAGAGTGGCAGGACGAAAAAATGGAGCCCAAAGAAAGTTTTTGAAATGAAAATATTGGGCTAGCAACTTCAAGCCGAAACATTTTTTGGTTTGCCATGTTGAGATAAGATAGGATTAGCATCAGGGAAGTTTGTTGAGTTGTTGAAGAAGAGAGGTAACATTCGGGAGATTTTTAGGGGACAAACCTCGACCATGCTACTTCTCTCCCACACCGCCGACCATCCACGCAATCCTCCAAAAGTCATAAGACATAACCAAAAGCTATCAGCAAAATCAAATACGAACACCCCCATAATAGGCAAGAACTAGAGCTAAACTGACCTAGGTTGTAACTTGTTGGAACAAATCAGCAAGTATAGGTGGTTTTTTCTAACGCTAGTCACGAATTCAATGGATTAAAGTGCATGTAGCTAGTCAATGAGACATGCTAACTTATCCTAGTACAAAGATTTGTTTAACCATTATGCTGGTTAGTACTTGTTGCAATGCTACTAGCTGAATATTCAGAGGCAAGCGCATGCATATATTAAATTGATAATGATTCCAACATTTTTAAAATGTATTATTATTACTATCAGTACTAACCTTCCTTAGATACTATTGTTGTAAGGCAACTGTAGATTTTACACTTAGAAGCCTCAAGACCAAGGTTCCAAATATCGGCAGTAACCGAACAGTTACCACCGGTAACCGATTTTACCGGTCCCGACAGGGAGAAAAACCGTCGGTTTTTTATTTAATTCAAATTTGAACTTTTGAATGTAAAAATTAGTTTCTCTAATGATATTTACATTGTTTAGCACTAATAGATTGTATTAGAAAGATGCATGCACTTCCCGTGCTTGACTTCATACTTTTTGCCATGAATGTATTAGGAATTTTCAAATTTTGAATGTAAAAGTTAGTTTTCCTAATGATATTCATATTGTTTAACACTAATGAAATGTATTAGGAAGATGCATGTACCTCCTATGCTTGAATTCATACTTTTTGGTATGAATGTATTAGGAATTTTCAAGTTTTGAATGTAAAAGTTAGTTTCTCTAATGATGTTTACATTATTTAACACTAATAGGACGCATTAGGAAGATTCATGCATCTCTCGTGCTTGACTTCATACTTTTTGCCATGAACGTGTTAGGAATTTAGAATTTCAAATTTGAAAAACCGGCCTTTAGCGGTTTTTCTCTGGTTTTTTGGATGGTTACCAGCTGGTTTTTCTGGTTACCGATTTCAAATTCAAATTTTGATAAGTGAAATTTGACCGGTTTTTCCGGTACCAGCTGGTACCAGCCCCCCGTGGGATTTACCCCGATAGCGGGATTTTGGAATCTTGCTCAGGACGATAAAACAAGATGTAACAATTGGGTTTTTTATAATGGCCAAAGTAACATGGCTTGTATGACTGAACCTTGTAGATAATACTATGTAATTAAGTACATCAATCATGCACATTATTAGCGCCTAATTAAGCTCATGATTACGCTAATTAATTATTATTAGCACTAACAAAAGCAATAAATAAAATAAGATTAATTTAATACATGAATTAGCACTAATTAAATGCAACTAGTACTAATTAAATATGATTATCACTTATTAAAGCGCTAATTACAACACGCAAGTGCCGGGCACCACCTACTGAGTAGGGAATTGCCTACCGATCTCCCTTAGCTTGGTAGGTGCCTGTCGAGCTCGGTAGGTCCATAGAGGGGGTTAGATTTGCAAAGAACAAACATTCAAGGCTAAATTTGAAAAAAGTTGCTACATTGATATTTTTGTGCACAATTCCAAAAAGCTTGCTTTGTGCAAACATGCAACACAATATTTTCTTGCCTATAAGTAAAGCATAAGATTAAAGGCAATAAAATTCTACTTGAGCTACTGGATTATATGAAGGATTGGAATAACCTCCTCCGCATGGCTGTCAACTTGACTCCTCCAAATGTTGATGATCATCTGGCAGTCAGTTTCCACAAGAAGTCGACATGCACCTAAACTAACAACTAGTTTGACACCATCCCAACATGCCAACGCTTCCATGGTCAATGAGTCTAGAGCATGGGAATATCAGCGTGTTACCGCTCCATGAAAAATGCCCTGACCATCCCGAAAATAGTGCCTATAGCTAGGGGTGAAAACGGATCGAATATGGATGGATAATGGCTCTACCGTATTTGTTTTCATATTTTTTCCTGGATGCGGATACAAATACAAATACCCCAAATATGAATACGAATGCGAATAGTATCCAATACAAATACAGAGCGAATATGAATCAAAACAAATATAGTCATGAATATTTTTTTGGAACATGAAAACCCCTTAAATTGTATTCCAGGAATTAACGAAAAATATATAACTAATTTATTCGATGCAAACATTCATCAATTGTTCATATTTTCAGCAACCGCACAAAACAACTAGCAAGCTGTATTAATTAGTTCATCACAAACATAGTCATAACTCACAAGTGAGCACACATTCATACTTAGTTCATCACATACATAAAACTTAGTTCATACCTAGTTCATTCATAACATACGTAGTTCAATAATACCATGTCTAAAAAAATGCATAGCAGCAGATCAGCAACATCTCATCTTCTTTTTCCAATATTCCTCTTCCGGTAGCATAGAAGAAGCCTAAATTTAAAAATAAAAAACCATCAATGTCATTCATATAAATGTTCACATCACTAAGCTATTGTATATATTGAGGCAAACTAAGCTACCAAAACTAAGCACGTGAAGCAACAATATCAATGTTTTTGGAGTGCCGTCATGTTAGCAATATTAGTCTCTATCATCACATGTTCTCATACGGGGGCTGCCCGATCGTCACAACGTAGGATCAATGATAACTTTAGATCTGTGCAATCTAACGAACCGATGGCGCTAACCACTGTTAGAACAATAACTTGCAACAAAAGAATTCATCCAATCATACGCTCATGATCCCGTCCACCCGATCACACAAGTAGATATATCGCCGCTCCTGCAAATGACAACGAAACACAAGAATAATGGGGTTGAGAATGCCCAATTTCCCTCTAGATTGCAATCATATGCCAAACCCTAGGAAGAACAAACATATAGCTCTCTGAAATAATAGATTGGTTTATGTGGTCTATCGTCTAAAAACTCTCTTACAAAATAAATAGGTGGGCGGCTCCTACTTGGTTCGACCATAGAGGACCGAATACAACTCATACTCGGCCAACATAAACTCCACGCACATGACTTTACTAATGTTATCATACTGGAAAGACAAAAGGTACAAAGTGATTAACTCACGCATAGGCCTAAGGCCGATTGATTGACTCAGTTCAAACTCCAAGCAAACAAAGAAAAAGACCGAGTTGGTTCAGTCAAAGGCACACATGCCGGGTCTTCTTTTTTCCTTGTGTCACCAACCGAAAGGGGCAGCTAGCCCCTTACATGCAGCCTTGATCGAAGTAATGAAGTGCCAGTACAACAACTGAGTACATGTTGCCTTTGCTTTGCTTTATTGATCCCACGCGTTGAGACCTTCGTGGGCTGGTTCCTTGCATGCACATACTAACCCATATCATCTTTTGTAGCATAGGTCATTAAACAAATTTGTATAATAATATCTTCTTTATTCTCATTATCTTCTAAGGCTTCTTCTCGTATAAACCTGACAACAATTAAATAACAGCTAGTTGGTATTATATTATTCCCATATAAATTAAAACCAGATTCAACTAGCAGCGAGTTCATCTGTTGATTAATCTTTTTAGCTCGTGCTCGTGTAATCAGTCTAATCAGGATGTCCTCATCATGTTCCCCTTATAGACATAGTAAATTAGTAATGATATGCATGTGATAAAATTTGTACGAACAATAATGTGTTTGCTGAAAGGGTGATGCCAATATTAGAGTATGTGAATGTTTTCCTAATTCTTCTGCAAGAAAAAAAAAATCTAGAAAGCAGAAACAGCAACATGTATGAAGGACTTACAGGTAGAGATTTTCAAGGTCCCAAAATCATGAACAGAGGTAAGGGATCAAAATGACTACATAATTTAAAATAGGTAAGGAATCGGAGTACATGCCCATAAGCCATGTGCAAATTTCATATGAGATGCATGATGCAAATTTAATATCCAAATTGCAGATTCAGGTTGAATATCCATCTGTTTAGTTTGATAAAATATCCAGATTGCAGATCTAGATAGTTATGAACAATGTCTAAATAGATATATATACTTGTACACAAAGATAATTTTGAACAATGTCCAAATAGCTAAAAGTGAACAATTTACACTAGAAAACTGAAAAGCATCACCTTGATCCACATAGGGAAAGCACAACTATCAAAGCACAAAAGCCATTCACTGAACTAACAAAATGATACAACCAATCTTGATTTCTTCACTCATATCTATGTGTACAATAGTAAACAGGGCTCTTTGGTGAATATTTGATTAAATAATCTTATGATTGAGACTTTCCAATAAAAAATTATGTCTAATTATTACAAATCAACCAATAAATTACAAAAAAAGAGATATATCCGTATATATAGTCACCTGTATAAATATGCTCCGCCTTGCTCTCCAAGACAACTAGTTTCAGTCACATGACCACACATAGGATATGTTTGAACTGTGCGCTCCATAACCATGTGAGAGAATATGATGTGGTGGATTGGAAGGAGGCCCATGCCTTACACCATATCTAGGAAAGTAGGCACCATTAAAGCTTTTATGCTAGCATGTGATTATGGAGCAAATGAAATAAGTCACAAAAATCAACCAAAACTTAGCTAAAAGCCAACATCTGCTATCAAATATCAAATTATAATAGGGGAATAGTGCATATCAAAATGTGATGGATACCAACTTCAATGTTCACTTTTAGCTATTTGGACATTGTTCATTTTGATAGAATATCCATATTGCATATGCAAGAAGAATATCTAGATTACAGATGCAGATGATCAATGTGGCCCATATAACAATCTATTAATACGCTTGGAGATTTATCTAGTGATTGGTCATTCATCCATGTCCTCCAACACATCCTCCTCCAAATCATACATGTCCTCATGGTCCTGCAACCACAAGTTGTACTTCAATAAGTATCATGTATCAAGGTGGCAATAAATTAAGCCAAACAGCTACATAGTTAGGTAAAAAAATAGCAAATCATTGCTAAGCTCGTGAAGCATCGCTCAATGCCCCTCTATATCCATCTCAATGAGGATAGACCCACCAATATCTCCACCTTAATGTCAAAAGATCAATTATGCTCATAGATTTCGTCACATACTACACATAAACCAATCAAACACAAGTGTATAACTCAATATTACATTTTTGAGATGCTATAGTCCAATCTTTGATACAAATCAAAGCTTGCACGACTTCAGGATCAAGGCGACTACACAATAGATCAACATGTCCATCAACACTTTACGATCTTTTAAATAATATGTTATTTTATCTCTTGAATAAATATATTTCATATTGATCAATAAGTATGTGACTTGTCAGTGGAACTCTTTATTCATATTTTATCATTAGTCTAAATTATCTCTAATCTTATATCCTTATGTGGGATGATTATGATTTATAGATTAGCACATGTATTGATTGATAATAATGTTTCACGTATCATGAATATAGAGATATCAAATCAATAATGTTGACATATTCTAGAGAACATGGTATTGGATTGACCTACCATGAGACACTGCGGAAATTATTATATTCTTAAGTGTCATCAGTTAGTCTTATACATAGTATATGTATAATTCTTAGGCCTGAGATCATCATAGTTTACTACATGTGTAATAGTTTACTTAGGTGTTGCCAAACACTGCTCTGTAACTTGATGGCCATAAAGATAATTTTCGGGTTTACTATGAAATATGTGGAAGAATATGAGCGATTAAGATGGAATTTACTTCTCCTATATAACAGGAGATATATCTCTAGCCCATCGATATAATTGGATTAAGGAAGTGCATAGCCACGCCGAATATGGTTGAGGGGTCAATTGCAACTGAGTAATTCAGTGTAGATTTGAATGAAGGATTGAGCTATCATAGAATGACACGTTTTTCGCCTTGAGTTCAATTTAGTGTCGTGAGGCAAAGTATCAGTATATGAACACTATATAGATTCGTTCGATATGATCTTTATATATATTTTTTTGAAAGTCGCTATATCCTGCTAGGAAACGTTACCGACTTGTGGACCTAAAATGAGTTTTCAGGTTACAACCAAATATATATGAACCTACAGACTCACACATTTAATGTGTTAGAACATATCGGTTCGAATTGGATCTGTCACTAATGGGCCAAGTGGGTTTCACACCTTGTTGGCCCCAAACGTAAGATTCTATTGATGGGCTATATTAAGAGAGGGGGTGGAAGATATATCTTGTACACACTCACCGAAAGCTTAGCCGTCACCTCTCACATGTCCTGCCTTACGCATTGGTGCTAGTATACCGGTGCATAGCATTCCTCCTTGAACGTATAAACTTCGGAAGAGGCGCTGTTGCGACTACGGCACTATTCGGGACGATCGCGAGGAGACAGTTAGTTCGTGGAGATCGACTACTTTTATTACACTAACGCGCGCTACGTTCAATTGGCTGCTTCAACTTTTCTTCCGTCGTGCTACGCGTCTAGTGGTAACTATCAATGCTTTTTTATTTGTATGGCTTCCTAATTTATACGATATAAATTTTAATTTATACTAGTGTAGTCTGCTACGTATCCCTAACAGCTTGCAGACTTGCAGTATATCCCTAAGAGCTTACAGACTTGCAGTACACCCTCGCTTCATCCGCCAGGTTAGCAGCATACATGGTCGCGTAATTGGCGGCATGGGGAGGCTCCTGGATGACACCCCCCTTGCGGAGAACCCGACAGAGGAGGCAGTGGAGGAACATCTCTAAGGCTCTATTTTCAACGCATGGATTTTACATAAACTACATAGATTTCACAGTACCAGTTTATTTTTACCGGAACGGAGAACTGTTCTCGTGTTTCAGACGAGGACTAAAGAGTCGAATCAGGCAGAAAGAAACGGGTAATGCGGGTTGGTCAGGGTCAACAGCGAGGGCAGGGAACAGCTAAGGTTCTCGAAGAGATGGTTTGTTTCCCTTGGATTCTAGGCTTAACAGAGTTGAGGAATGAAGAAAGGCACACCACGGCCCAAGACCCGGCTCGATCGGTCCGATAGCCTTAGTTGGCTGCCCGTTGCGCAAGGCAAAAACACCAAAAAGCTAAGCCCAACTACCCGAGCTTAGACTACGATTTCTAGCCCAAAACAATTCGGCCTTTTCTTAGGCCCGGCCCGGTCTGAAGCAATGCTGCTGCTTGCTCCCCTTGCTCACTGAATGAACGTGGCCGTGTGCTGGCTAGTTCGGCAGCGAGATGGTTACTTGAATCAGATTTTGTTTTTTGCCAAAGCCACTCGTTTTCCAGGCCAGATGGTTACTTGAATCAGATTTTGTAGCTGATGAACAAGCACCTGATGCTATAGGTCACTATTTATTAGACTGTAGTGCAAAAGAAGGCCACCATATTCCTTCTTGAACGAAAAGAAAACTATTCCTAGCCGTATTCCTAACCAATTCTTGATCTCCGCACCATGCAAGCTAAGCCATCAAAACCCGTTGCAAAGCGAGCACAACAATTCCACAACAACCGCAGCTACCACCTGTGTTCAGATGCCAATTCCTCCCTCTGTTCGTAAATTTCAAGACTTTTCTCACACGATTAGCTGTTGCAATTCATTCACTACACCCAACCAGGAGCACGAAATTTTCACACTACCGGAAAGACCCAAACTTGCAGGAAATGCCATATACCCCTGGCTTGCAGTGTCACTACACAGCGTACTATAAAACCACTGCCACTCCATGCACCCTAGGCCATCTCCAAGTGCTTGCACAACACAAGCACAAATCATTCACCACAAGGGGAAAACACAAGAAAGAGCAATGGCAACTCTCGCCGCCGCTGTCACCATTGCCATTCTCGCGCTTGCAACTGTCGGCGTCGCTGTGGCGGCGACAGCGAAGGGCCCGGTGATCTACATTTTCGGCGACTCGATGTCGGACGTCGGGAACAACAATTACCTCCTCCTCTCCATCGCCA
Source organism: Dendrocalamus latiflorus (assembly GCA_017311315.1). Taxonomy (NCBI): domain Eukaryota; kingdom Viridiplantae; phylum Streptophyta; class Magnoliopsida; order Poales; family Poaceae; genus Dendrocalamus; species Dendrocalamus latiflorus. Next base: position 22,548,207 of record CM029631.1, read on the forward strand.
AGTCCGACTACCCCTGGTACGGCATCGACTACAAGAGTGGCTTCCCCACCGGGAGGTTCACCAATGGCCGGACCATCGGAGACATCATGGGTAAGTGCAGATGCATGTAAACGAGTAGTACTAGTTTTATCTGCACGAATGGCAAGGTGTGATGTTTCGGTCGATGCATGCAGCTGCCAAGTTTGGCGTCCCATCCCCGCCGCCGTTCCTCTCCCTGTACATGACCGACGACGAGGTCCTCGGTGGCGTCAACTTCGCGTCCGGTGGTGCCGGCCTTCTCAACGAGACCGGCATTTACTTCGTAATCTACGACGATAGATGCGCTTCACTCTTTGCTGCTGAAAATTAGTCTGTAACATCAGCGTGGGCCTGCAATTTTGCAGATTCAGTACCTGTCGTTCGACAACCAGATATCGTCCTTCGAGCAGATCAAGAACGCGATGATCGCCAAGATCGGCAAGAAGGCGGCAGAGGAGGTGGTCAATGGAGCAATCTTCCAAGTTGGGCTTGGTACAACACCTTGAAATCTCTTCCGCTCAGTTAATTAATGGGAATTAGCTATCAATCTGGCACAAGCGGATATTGCTTTGCAGGGAGCAACGACTACGTCAACAACTTCCTGCGCCCATTCATGGCGGACGGCATCGTGTACACGCACGACGAGTTCATCGGGCTCCTCATGCAGACCATGGACCGGCAGCTGACGGTAAGAATCGATCGACCGGTCGAACGAACGCACTGTTGTTTCAAAAAAAGTTAACCCTAGCATGCATCACTGCATTGACGGACTTCGGTTTCGCAGAGGCTGTACAAACTCGGCGCGCGCAATGTATGGTTCAGCAGTCTGGCCCCGCTCGGCTGCATCCCGTCGCAGCGCGTGCTCTCCGGCACCGGCGAGTGCCTGGACGACGTGAACGCGTACGCCGTGCAGTTCAACGCCGCGGCCAAGAAGCTCCTCGACGGCCTGAACACCAAGCTGCACGGCGCGCGCATGTCCCTCGCAGACTGCTACTCCATCGTCATGGATCTCATCGACCACCCGCAGAAATACGGTAACCAACACGCGACGCCTCAATCGAACTACTCGATCTGCATGCTCGAACACAGTAAATGATAAGTTTTTTGAGGGGCTGCATGCATGTGCAGGGTTCAAGACGTCGCACACGTCGTGCTGCGACGTGGACACGACGGTGGGGGGCCTGTGCCTGCCGACGGCGCAGCTCTGCGACGACCGCACGGCGTTCGTGTTCTGGGACGCGTACCACACCTCCGACGCGGCTAACCAGGTCATCGCCGACCGCCTCTACGCCGACATGGTGAGCGCCGGCGCCGAGCAGGGCAACACCACCACCTCCGCGCCTCGCGCCGACCGTGCAACGCCACCAAGCCACGCGGCGCCGCCTCCCCAGCCTTGATCAAACCGAGCCGATCGACCGACCGACCTTGTGCGCCCAATGTCAGCCCATTTTCGTGCTGCAACTAGTGTTTCATTAATTAATCTCCGCTGGTCCAAACATCAATGTACTCGGTGGTGCAGTTAAGCAAAAGCTTGTGTATGGTGGGTTGAGCAGACGGCAAGGTCAAAACTATAGTATCGCGATTGTACAACATTTTGGGTGGCAAAAGAATGAGATATTGCAAGTTTCCTACAGTTATGGCTCCCAGAGTCCCGAGTCTTTCACGGTTTTTTTTTTGAGAATACGCAAAACGCTTGTATGTCTTCGCATTAAAGATAGAGGGAGAATAACAACAGAGAAACAAACGTGTTACGACTACATGTAAAAGCAAGTTTAATAAGGTTGACTGTGCTAGCTATAAGGGAATCCATGTCAGCATAGTCCTATGTGGAGGGGAGAGAAAAGGAGAGAGAGATAAGCCGACTCCCATACAAGAGTCAGGCTATAGCACAGGAAAAGAGGTATTATCCATGCATGTACCTATAGAACTAATTGCTATACCCATGCATGTATTAAATTATCAATACCCATGTATGTATTAAATGATTGAGAGCTCTTGTGGAGACAACTTATAGCCAGCTTATTGTATGAGTTGACTGCATCATTATCTTTTGATGATATGAAAATGTATTGGAGGTAGCAGCTATCTGTACTATTAAACTTGCTCTATCGAAGCTTATCCCATTAAGGTCTCCTCGAAAGAACGCAATGTACCAACCAAATAACCAGTTACTTAAATCTCATATAGAAGTAGAGTACCGGATATCTTGTTCTCGCAACAAATCATCACAACCCTCAGAAAAAGAAACAAAGAAAGTGCTAAAGAGCACTTGAGTATTTTTTACATTAACAATACTCAAATTTTGAGGTGTTAGATTTTTATCAACAAATCCCCCATACCTCCCTCAACAAAACAAATCTAGGCCGTTAGATCTTCATCTAACGGATCCCTCCATACTACCCTCTCTCTCAAAAAAAAGTGTGGCTTCGAATATGAAGTGTTGGATGGAGATCCAACGCTCAAAAATCTGAATGCTCCTAACCTTAAAAAAATACTCAAGTGCTCTCTAGACAACTTAGAAATAAATCTCCATGCCCCGATCGACCAAGCACATCCACATCCACTAGCGCGCGCGAACTGCTAGCACATCCGTCGCGCCCGCTGCATGCATCCGAACGATGACGATGATGCCGCCAGACATTGTAGTGGCTGTGTTCCACGCTCTGTTTACCGTCATGTTAATGCTAGCACTGTTGTTCTGCTGCGACGAACCAAAACGGGAGTTCGTGGATCAAAGGGTCACACGGGTGCTGGCGGCGGCACCAGAGCCGGTACCAGCCGCACTGGTGTACGTCTCCTACGAGACAATGTATTACTAGTCCGACTCGGTGTGGTAGTGTTGGAATTTAAGTCGCTAGTGTTCCCTTCATTGAACTTAAGGAAATTAACCGGGTGCACCAACTTTGGGCTGGGGTTCACACATGGACTAAAGGTGTTGATCCATGCTAAATTTTTTTTAGATCTGTTGTCCTGTGACACTGGGTGAGCCAACTTGGCTCCACCCCTGAGCAGTGCAAAGGTAAAGCATTGTAGGTTCATGCCTTCCCTCTGTGTAAGTAAGGCAAGGCAGAGGATATGATTCCACTGGCCACCACCCTGCATCAGCCATCTAGTTTGCCACCATCTATTTTTTGAGATTACAGTGGAAAATGTGCACCACACTTACATGACACACCATACGGTAGGTCTAGAGCGAAATTCATAGGGTAAATCCAAGATTTATTCTATGCCCTATGAACCGCGGACACATGCTTTTCCGCTGAACGCACACACTTGTGTGAGATGAGACTCATTGAGTCAATAGGAAGGATCGAATCCAGGTGGGCAGGTTGCTCGACGACATCCTCTACCACTGTGTTTTCCCATTAAATGCACATATGTTTGTGAGATGAGACGTACTGAGTCAATCCGAATGATCGAACCCTAGTGGGCGGGTTGCTTGATGGCAACCTTTACCACCGAGCCAACGCTCAGTTAGTCCTTCAATTATGGAGGGTAATGCTTGCCGATATGGCATTAATTTGGCCATGGCAAAAGATTTTCAGCGTCTAGTGCTAGAAACAGATAGTAAGATTGGTGGAGATGTGTAGGGCTGGGCATTCGGTCTTTTCGGTCTATTCGGTTCGGTCTATTCGGTCTTTAGAAAATTCGGGTTCTAAAAAATGAGGACCAAATTTCTCAGAAAAAAAGGACCGAACCCAAATAGACCGAATTTTTTGTTCGGTCTATTCGGTCCACCGAATTGACCGAAATAAGATGGGGACGCTTGTCACCCCTCAAAATCTTTGTAAATTGTAATGAGCTAAACAAAACAAATAATATTCATGCATAAAGCAATGAGTAGACAACCAGTAAATAGATGATAGACATATCAAATAAATACATACATCACATATTAAGTTCATGAATTCAAGAGACAAGAGACATATCAAATAATTCGGGTTATTTGGTCTATTCGGGTTTTGTAGGCCAAAAACCGAACCCGAACCCGAAAACCGAATTAAATGAAAATATTGACCGAACCCGAACCCCGAAACCCGAATAGACCGACAATTCGGTCTATTCGGGTCCGGTTCGGTTCGGTTTTCGGGTTTAAAGTGCCCACCCCTAGAGATGTGGGTGTTGGAGATAATCCTGTTGCTTGGATTCTATTGTTGGTTTGAGTCATAGTTAGTATCAGAGTTTGTTTTGGAAATTTGTTTCAGAGTCGGTTTAGTTTAGAAGAGTCTGTATTCATTTTTGATACTGTGTAACATAGTATATAAATGAAAGAAAACCTAAGAAAAAGGTGCGGCGATTGAAGCACCACCAAAAAAGATTTCATTTTTTTTCTATCGCTCAGTTGATTTGTGTTGCCGTCGTCGCTTATCGAGAAGAAAACAGAGGAAATATGAGTACTTGAAGATTACGAGTGTTTGGGAATTCGAAGGTTACGAGTAACTGAAGCACTCGAAGTTTACGACTGCTGGTCGCGGTCGAAGCTCTCGAGTAAATACAAACCGGTCAAAGCTTTTCAAGTAAGCGCAAAACGGTTGAAGCGTTTGAGAGCTAACCAGTTGAAGCGGTCGAGTGCGAACCAGTCAAATTTTATGAGTACGTACAAAGCAGTCAAAGCCTACGAGCAATTGCAAAGCTCTCGAAGTTTCCAAGAGTGGAGCGGTTGAAACCAACAGTGGGCAAACCTGGCCAGTTGCAGATTGGAGACAACCATCTTGGCAGATATTAGGAAGCTGAGCAGGAGTTTCATAGATTTTGAATTTTGCTTTGTTAGCGGACATTGTAATAATGTGGTAGTGGCGGACCCAGGATTTTACCAAAGAGTATACCGCATCAAAATTTTCATATGCAATTCGGTAAAATCATTTGCCAATTTGATAAATAATTGTAAAATTTGCACTAGTGATAATAGAGTTAAAATGGTCAAAAATAGTACTAGAACCTTACACCACTTATGTAAGTATTTTTCAAAATCAGTACACAAGTCATACAAATGTGAGCAAAAAATATCAAGAAGTTTATAGCAAAAGGAATAGGAACTGAGCATATTATTATGGATTTGGTATAATATCTCAATGTAAGTGTGTAACACAATCATATTGTAAGTGAAGAACAACATTTTAGTTTAGAGAAGTGTGTAACACAATCATATCGTAAGCGAAGATAACATTTTAATTTAGTTTGGTTCAATTTCCTTCATGATCCAGATTCATAACTCTTCTAAGCTAGCAGCCTGATCATCAGCATTATGATCTGTCCAGTGCCAAACAGGAAGAATTATGTGGTTCGGCTAGTTTCCCATTGTGATCCACACTTTGGGACTAATTATCGGCAATGAGGTATAGAGCCCATGAATGCTGATAGAAAGTGTGTGTTTGATTAGAACCACTGGGGTCGATTACCGTAATAAAATATACACATCAATGAGTTCTTCTCACATTTCCCATTCCCTATTCCGTGCCCCATAAAATTAAAAACTAGCGAGATAATTCCTAGGTGGAGCATGAGTTACTACTGTTTTTTACCTCTTTCTTAAAAGAAAGAAAGACTGGATAGTAGCCTAAGTGCCTCAGCTTACTTAGCCTAAACAGTAGTCCCCTCCAAACAAATTGAAGAGTTCGATTAAAGCAAAGAAATGAGATCATTCAATTCACAGCATTTCAAAATTTGGATCTCTAATCATCTTTCCCAACTTCGCACCTTAAAAGGTTTGTAGAGACTAGAAGTCTAGAACCCTGACACCCAAGGATCAGAGAGCAACTCATTTTGGCATTAAACCCTATACATGTCAGATGCTCACAACAAATTAAGGTGTTTGAATCATGGGGAAAGCCCGTTAAAATTACCGATACCAGCAATGCGCGCATTAAGATCCGAAATTCTAGAACTGTGCAAGTAACAGTAGAAAACTAGTAAGCAGATGAGGATATCTGGATATAGAAGAGTAGGTCGCAGATCCAGTACCACATAGCGCGGATCGAAGTAGATCGAGGACGCTCATCCGGAAGGCGAGGCTACGAGTGGCAAGGTAGCACGCGGCGGCGGATCGACCAATGATGCCGAGCACGAGCCCACGGCAGCGCCGCATGCCGCGGCACAGCGGCTGGACGGAGCCGAGCCAGCCGGCGGTGTCGGCGGCCGGGGCGGACGAGGCGTGGCGCAACAGCAGGTGGGTCCGGCGGAGCAGACGAGCGCCACAGCGAGGACCCCTGCACAGCTTTGCATGGACGTTCGCGAACACGCGGCCTACTAAGGCGAACCGTCAGATGCGTGCGGCAGGCCGGCAGGCGAACTATCAACAGGCTGACCCCAGGGTATGCCGTGGCCCCTGTAGGTCCGCCCCTGTAATGTGGTACATGCACGTTCTAAGAGCAACTCCAGCATGGCTCCTACTTGAGCCCTCAAAACTCAAATTTGAGGGCTTGAGCCAAAAAACGAGCTCCAGCAGAGCCCCTACTAGAGCCCTCAAATTTGAGGAGGCCCTCAAATCACCCACCCACCCCTCATTCCTAGGGGCTCCCCTCCTGGCTCTCATTTTCCTGTTTTTTTCCCGCACCGTGAAACTTCTCCCGCTTCGGCCAAAATTCCCCGCTGCCTTCCCACATCCCCCCGCCCCCCACCCGCGCGACTGTGAACTGTCTCCTCCCCCCCCGCGCCGCCCCTCCTCCGCCCCCCTCCCGCCCCCGCGGCGCCCCTCCTCCGCCCCCCGCCCCCCGCGCCGCCCCTCTCCTCCGCCCCCCGCCCCCCGCGCCGCCCCTCTCCTCCGCCCCCCACCCGCGCAGCACCTCTCCTCCGCCCCCCACCCGCCTCCCTCCAAGCCGGCCTCCTCCTTGAGCTTCATCACCGACGCCATCCGAGCCGGCCTCCTCCCCGAGCTTCTTCTCCGAGCGCCACCGCCCTCCGAGCGCCACCCCTCCCCGAGCGCCGCGCCACCTCGAGCCTCCCACCGCCTCCGTGCTCACCGCCGCGTCGCACTCCTTCTCCCCGCCCCTCCCGCCGTCGCTCGCCCGCCGCCTCGCCCGTCGCCGCGCCCCCAACGCCTCCGCCTGGCGCCTCTGCTCGCCCACCGCCGCGCCCGAGCCTCCGCCCGGTACCTCTGGCCCGGCAAGGCCAAGCAACATAAGGGCCCAGCGGCTGACGACTTCGAGGCGGTGTTCCGGGAGTTCGACGAGGACTCCGAGGAGGAGGACGACGAGATGGCGATGGAGGGGGGGGTGGCCGAGAGCAAGCCGTTCGTGTTCCGCGCTTCCTCCACGAAGCCATCCGGCGGGAGGGCGGCAAGGCGGCAGCCGGCGCCCAGCCGCCGTAGGAAGCCCACCCAGTACTGCGGCGTCCGGCGCCGGCCGTGGGGCAAGTGGGCGGCCGAGATCCAACGAGGCGTCACACCGGGCCTCCGACTCGGTCGACGTCGCCGACGCGCTGTTCGACGTGCTCCTGTTCGCCGACGCTCTGGAGCGGGTGGAGGAGAGGAGGAGCGCACGGGTGGAGGAGAGGAGGGGTAGAGAAATTTGAGAATGACGAGTGGGTCCTACCTGTCATTCTCAGTTGGAATGAATTTGAGGGCCCTGATTTGAGGGCTTCTGCTGGAGTTCAACTCAAAAAACAGGGCCCTCAAAAGTAGGGGGAGCCCTCAAATCAAAAGTAGGGGCTCTGATTTGAGGGCTCCTGCTGGAGTTGCTCTAAGGAACTGTCTCGTAGTTTGAAGCGGTGTGTGTGGCTTGAGGCACCCAGCTTCATTTAGGAGAACATGTGGCGGTGTGTGTGTAATCCCGCTCAAGTCCAATGAGTTCGTCGGAAAAAAACCTTGACCGTCAGCCCAGAGCCACCCTTTGCGCTCATTGTCATAGCTGTTGCCGGCCATTAAACCAAAGCAAAAATGGCCTTACCCGATCTTGATGGCCTTGGCCCAGCATGAGGCTGCCTTTTGAGGCTGAGCGTAAGTAGCATATTGGGCCCAATAACCCGTGTGGCCCTAATGTCTTTTTATATTTTCGTTAACAGTGATTTACATAATATTTGAAATTTAATAAATAGTGAATAGATATTATTTATCTTTTTATATCCTTTGAAATTAGTATTACTTTTGTTAGAGAAGAAAATATAGAATCACAGCTCGTTTTTCTTTTATTTTTCCAATGTAAAAATATGCTGGACGGGATAGTCTAACAAGTCCCTACTAGCTTACCGGACCGGGCCTGGGCAGCAAAAATCGGCCTAGAGTGAACTGGACTTGTTACCAGGGTGATGTGTCCTACAGCCAGTGCTGCCCTCACCACTTGGAAGAATCTAGGGTTGGGCCTGAGTGATTCTATGGGCCTGTTTGGATCATTGTCCGAACGTGCCGAACCAAAATATTAGTGTACCTTCATAATTTAGTTAGCGTTTGGATTGATATCAAAATTTTGGCATGTCCCAAAAAATTTGGCAGTGCAGTGCAAAACGTTGGCAGATTTGGGGTGGCAGTTTTGCTCGTCAAAAATTGGTCATGCAAGAGATGAGGTGGCACTATATGAGTGGTTGCATTTAATGCTTCTATTTTTTTGATTAACAAACTTCAAATGATAATATCTTTTAAACGAGAAAATTGATGATTTGCCATCTTCAAGAATGGGCTTCGCACTTTTGCCACTCTCAACGTTGGCTTCGCAAAAATGCCATGTAGTACATTAATCCCTTGATTAGTATGCCATTTCATCCCTTTAATTCATTTTCTTTTTCTTTTTCTAATTTCAGGGACTGGAAAAGACCTTTCTACCCCTGGCTAATTTCTCACATAGATGCATGGAGGGATTTCGATCGAGAGCTGAAGCGTGGCACGCCCTTCCGTCCGCCGCCCTTCCCCTGAGCTGAAGCATGAACTGGTTCCATTTAGGGAAAATGAAATTGATTCTTATCCGTTAGAACGATGGGGAAAAACAAGCTGTTACTCTTCGTAAGATCTCTAATGTCTCATAATGACCAACCTGAATTACAGGTCTCATTATTGGTTCTGTTTACAGATCAATTCAATAGATTTGATGCCATATTGTCAATCAACTGATTAAAAGCAGCATGATAGATGAACATGTAGGCATGCCTCATTGTTCTGTGATATTTAAGACGGTGAACATGTCCTGAACTAAACCATCTAATCCAAACCTCCTTTACCCACAGAGATAAATACCGTATTCTACAGATTATCCAAGGTTCAGCGGAAGGGCGGCAGACGGAAGGGCGCGCGACGCTTCAGCTCTCGATCGAAATCCCTCCATACATCTATGTGAGAAATTAGCCAGGGGTAGAAGGGTCTTTTCCAGTCCCTGAAATTAGAAAAAGAAAATGAATTAAATGGATGAAATGGCATACTAATCAAGGGATTAATGTACTACATGGTATTTTTGCGAAGCCAACGTTGAGAGTGGCAAAAGTGCGAAGCCCATTCTTGAAGATGGCAAATCATCAATTTTCTCCTTTTAAACTGTATGTCTGATTTGTGATTCATTTGAATCATTGTATTCCTTACAATTTAATCAACAACATAAGATATTATTGGTTATATTTTGGTAAAAAAATAGATGCCATGTAGAACCCACGTCACGTACCATACACACAACCGGAAAAATTTTGGTTGTATTGGCATAATACAATCCAAACAGATCTACTATACCAATTAACTTTTTAGTTATACTCTTGTTTTGATTGTACCTAAATTTTGGTAGGGTTAATTTGGGCTCAAACCAAACGTACGCTCCCACCGTGATTCGAAACAATTTATTCGGTGACGCTGGTAGGGTTGAATTCAAGTTCGATCTACATCTCTTTTTCTGAAATATGTTCCTGTCCAAGTTGCTATCCTACTACGAAACGTACTAGCATATCCTCCCACCGTTATCACGTACGTCGTACCGGCCGGATATATAAATCATGCATGCATCTCAAGGCATCTTGCCCTGCAAGAAACAACTTTCTACACCGCGAGATCACGACCAAACACGTCCACGGTCACGTACGTTACGTAGCGCGTCCCGCGCGCGGCATGCATCGGAGGTCGGAGCGACGATGCCGATCCCTTCGGCAGAAATCGCAGTGATCGCTCTGTTTGGGATCGGGCTAGTCGCATGCTGCTGCTGCAGCCGGGAACCGGAGCCGGAACGGGTGGACGGAGGGCGAAGGGCCCCGGGGACGGCGGCGGCATGGCGGGCAGCACCGGCTGCACCGACGACGGCGCCGGCGGTACAGAGGCCGCCGCGGCCGCGCGCCGTGACAACGCTGCCGTACTTCCCGTTCGCGCAGGGGAGGGCGTCGGAGAGGCTGGTGTGCGCCATCTGCCTGGAGCTGCTCCGGCACGGCGAGCTGTGCAGCGAGGTGCCGGCGTGCCGCCATCTGTTCCACAAGGAGTGTGCCGACGTGTGGACGAGGAGAAGCAATAGCTGCCCTCTTTGCAGGGTTAAGATCGCGTCCGGGCCAACAAGATCAAACGGAGGATCATCTGCTGATGACATGGTGTAGTTGACTAGTTGTGATCAGTCGCAACCGATGAGAAGGATCGTTTCATCTGCCTCGTATGTTCGATCTACGATACAATGCGAACGACGCGACTAGTTCGATTAGTTTGGTCCTGCTGTCTATGGTGTTTGGATCGATCGGTCTAGTCCATTGACTTCAGGCCAAACGGTCGTGTTTTTCTTGGACTCTTTAATTTTGTTGTTTCGTAATTTGAGGGGACACTTATTCTCGAAAGTGTAGCAGTCAGATGGTTAAATTTTGACCAGCTGTTACTGATCCCCCAACTCGAAATTTGCAGTTATTTTTGTGCATGCTAATAAATTTCCTCCTTTTTTTTTAACTCGTGAATACTCCCTTTGCAATTCTAGTCGTATGCAAGGAGCGCTCTCACGTGTGTACCCTGCTGTGTACTTGTGTGGGTGGTACTTTTTTCCATCTATGCCTAGCAATTCGGTACATTATTTTTTTTCTTCAAAAAATGGCTAGGAGCTCTGCATTATCTTAAGAAGGGGTAGGCACCCGGGCCGATTACTAGGATTCATACCAGGCGGGGCAAGTGTTCGACAACGTCGTCTACCAACAGAGCTACGTTCAGTTCCTACTAGGTACATGATTTTATCCTACAAACCAAGCAATTTCTGGCCATTGGATTGGCTTGAGATTCATACCGAACCTTGATAATAAACCTACCTTATGCGCCGTCGCTTTGCACCGGTGTTGGATGATGACAAGGCGCTGCCGACACCTACCCCCTCCTCCTTGACCATCGCCCTGCTGCCTCCACATTCTCGTCGCCCCCGCCATGGTGACCACCTGTGCTCGTGGCGGCCTTGCCACCGCGCCCAACGGACAACGGGGGATCCGGCATGGAAGAATTGGGGTTTCCGTGACCTCAGTGACTTTTATGCTTGGTGCATTATGAAACACCCCTAAAAATTTCAAAATTTTTGGAGCTTTTATTTGAATTTTTGAGTGAATTTCGGCAACTTTCCTTTTTCGGAAAGTTTCCCCCTTGTTCCGCTTTCCTTTCTCGGCTTCGCGCCTTCTTTTTGCGTTGGCGCACTTTCCCCGTCCCGCCTCCCCTTTTTCCCTGGTGCCTTCCTTTCTTTCCCCGTCTCCTCTTCCCGCAGGCACCCCTCCCTCTTTCCGCCTCCTCCCTGCGAGCGCACTCGCCTGCGCGCGCGGTCCTCCGCCGCGCACTGCGCCTCGCCGGCTCACCGCCGTCGGCCGTCCCTGGCCCGACCCGGTTCTCTCCTTCGCCACCAGTGACCCCGTCGGCCCCTTCCTTCTCCCTCCCCGCCTCCTTGCTCTGCCCGCGGACACATCCGAGGACGCTCCGCCCATGGTCTCGCCGCTCCTCCCTCGCCGCGCTGACGTCGCCCGCCTGCAGGCGCGCCACGCCCCCCTTGACCGCGTCGACCTGTCCCTTCTCTGCCCCCACTTGTCAGCCTCAACTCCCTCTCCCGCTTCCTCTCCTTCTCCCGCAAGCCGCGCCGTCGCCCTTTGCTGCCGCTCACCTGCTCCCTCGCGCATTTACTCGCCGTCGCATCACAGCGTCACCCCCACTGCGCGGAGGAGACACCCCAACTGCCCCCGTCACTCCTGTTGACCCCGCGCCACCGCCCGTTGCCTTCTCCCCGAAGGATCCCCCTCCCTCCACCCGGGTATAAAACCCCAACTCCTTCTCCCGCAAGCTCCTTTGCTTCCCCGACTCCCCCACCTCTCCCATTCGCCTCCCACCGCCCCCGAGCTTCTCCTTGAGCCGCCAATCGACGTCGCATCGCCCGGAGCGCCGCCATTCCTCTCCCCTACGCCGGCGGCACCTGTGAGCTAATCTCCCTCTCCCCGCCCCCATTCTTCGATTGCTTTCGCCCAGAGCACCTCCGCTACTCCCTAACCACGCGCATACCCTTGCCCGGCCAGGTCATCGCCTGTGGAGCTCCACCGCCGAAGCTCACCGCCGCCCCGGTCGTGCGCCCGTGGCCAGCCACCCTCGACGCTCCCCAGCTCCCATTTCCACCGCCATTGTACGCCCCAAGCTCCCTTCACCGTGAGATTGCACCCCATTTGGACAGATCGCCGCCGGTGTGCATTTGCGCCGCCGTGGAGGCCGCCGACTTCTCTCCTGCCTCCAGCCACCGCCACCCATGCTCCCGTGCCCTAAAGCCCCAAAATGGAACCCCCACACCTCAAGCCACCCACTGGTACCCTTCGTTGTCGTCGGGGACCATCGCCGTCGCCGGTGAGCAGAGGCGCTCACGTCTCTGCCTCTCGGCCGAGCCGACAGCCGGAGGTAGAAGATGACCCCCTCCCGGGCGACGTGGTCGCATCCTCGCCATCCACTCCCTCTGTTGCCGTCCCTCCCCAGCCGCCCGATCAAACCCCCCGTTTCGTCTGCCTCCCTGGTGTCTCTGCCGTCCGATCTCCTCCACTCCGCATCTTGTCCGCCCGCCTTCCCGCATCGGCGCCGTCCGTCTCGGCCACGCGCCCTCCATCCGCTTCGGGTGGGCGCGGAGCACGGATGGGCCTCGGCCTCCCCGGCCTGCTTCGCACGCGCGCGCCCGCGCACGGGCCGCGTGGGCCGACCGGCCGTTTTCCGCCCGAGCCGCACAGTGGTGGGCCGCACGGTAGCCCCGGGCCGGCCATTCACTGTACCTAGCGATTTTCCCCGATTTATCAATTTCCAAATTCCAGAAAATCCAAATAAATCCTAGAAAATCACAGAAAATCCCAAAAATTCCCAAATTTCACCATCTTGCTCATTTTGATGTCCTGAACCCATTCTTGGCCTCCTTGTTCCCAAATTCATCCCAGATAAATTCTAAAAATTCTCCATTTGAGGATTTATTGCATTTTACTCCTTTTTAAATAGTTTATTTTCCTCGCTTGATTAGTCTCAAGCTGGACTTAATTATTTTATGTGTTTGCGCTAGTGTCTGCGATCCCGGAGGTTCAAGTGTAGGCTCAGGATCCAGGTGTTTCTTCGTTCGAGCTCGCCGAGATCATCCAAGATTAACGGCAAGTCACAAGTCCTTGATCATGTTGAAATCCCATGCCGTTTAATTATGTTATTATGCTATTTGCATTAAGCTAGTTATGAAATATTAGTTCAAAAGTAAAATAAAATGTTTAGAATGACATGCTATGTAGTTAAACCTACCATCGACAAATGCTATGTTAAACTTGTAGCCATGCCTTTGTAACCCTAGAAATAATTATCTGTTAATCTAGATAATTGTAGGTTATTATTATCATGCAAAGTATTTACACTAATAAGGTTGTGACTGTGAGCCAATAGAATTTGGAAAACCCGACTCTAGGGCAGGGTGGTATGGGACACCGTGCCCTAGGGCGGAGTATGTTGATGCGCAGGATAGGGTAAGGGGGGCTGTGGTGCGCCGCAAGACGGTTTTCGCCCGCCTCTCACCCTAGGTTGCAGGTCGCGGACCTGGCAGGGGGTTGCGGTCCCCTGGGGAAAAAATATAAGGACCAAACCCTTGCGCTGAGCAAATGACATGGTGACCGCTCAACCACAGGAGTTGACTTGTCAACACTGGTTTAGTAGCTGCTCAACTTGATTGAAACTCTACAGGTGTTGAGAAGTAGGTGATTTGAGTATCAAGGGTTAGGCAGGCCGTGCTGCGGGTGCCTAACAACGGTAGAATTCACTCGAAGCGGACGTTTGTTTTCTCTTGTTGTGGGTGTGTGTGTGTGAGCCAGACCCGAGTGGATTCTATCGGGTAGAGCCTATATAAAGAGTTGAGCAGTGAAACGACCTGACTTTCTTAACTCTGTCGCGGGAGTTAAGGGATCGTGTGGGTAAAGCTGAGCAAACTCTGCAGAGTCAAATAAATGGTATTCGAATACGCCGTGCTCCCGGTTATTGGAGCTGTGTCACTTGGGTGATTCCAGCAGCGAAGCTTAAGTAGTTTTGTACGTGCTTTAACTTGTTCAGATGGTTAATTAACCGTTCATGAAAACCCCTGAGATCTTGAGGAGTAGTTTTGGGTCCGTCTTATCAAAACGTTTGCAAATAAAACTGCATCCACTCAAAGTAATAAACCAAGTATACTCCATTCCTTTGTTGATCCGTGCATGTGGTAAGTTAGGATTTTCCCTTGTGATCTGCTGAGTACGGGGTTGGAGTACTCAGGCTTGCAAAATCTACAGATACCAGAAGGAAGAGAAGGCAATTCAGATTTTCGTGTTAGGGTTGCGACCGCACTCAAGCTTTCTTGTGGTGCCCTTGCGGTTCTTCTGCAATGTAAGTATATTTGGGCTTGCTCGCCCGTCTTTTGTAAAAGTTGACCGTTAGGTCTTATTTCAATCAAGCTAACTCTTCTTAAATGTTCGTAAGCAGGTATGATACTGGTTCGGTCCGTAACCAAACTCCTGGGTGGTTGCGGATTAGTGACGCTCCTGTTCCTCCCAGAAACGGGGGCGTTACACATTAATATTATATTTGTTAACGACAAATTATCTATTATCTATCGTATCTATTATATAATAAAAGTCTTTAAAAAGTATTTTACAACTGCTAAGGAAAAGTAATCATGTTAGAAATTCTCAGGAAACTTTCACTCGGCCTTGGGAAGAACTCCTTATGGCCATCCTCCTCGCCACTTCCGCATCTGCAGGCCTGCACAGCTCCTGACCTTGAGGAATGGTTGAAAGAGAGGGACCTGCTAACACGATTTCTCCAACAACGGCTCCATCATCACTAGTTGAGACTGAGAGTCAACAAGCCAACATCACGTCGTTCAATTCAAATGCATTATTCTCTTCGCTGTTACTCGCCACAAGTACTCTGTCTGCAGCAGGGTTTGTTCATGAATTCATGCACACCCCATGCTGTTTATCTTCAACAAGAAGCAGTTATTTGACCAAGTAACTGCACAAAGTGCATCCTTTTCTTCATGCGCTTGACCCTGTGCAGCGCTTTTGCATTCGGTCCATGAGACTTTCGTGGTGGCACATGTGTGCATGCCAGCGACGGGATAGGAGAAAAAGGCAGTTCCTGCATGACGTTTGACCTCGGGCATTTCCTCCTTGGATCGCTGCGGTACATCTGGTGTGAGCGTGTGGACAATGATTCGATTAAACTAAAGGAGAATAGGTTCTACCCTCTTGCCGCCTCTTGTTTTTTGTTGATACGTACCGCGAATTTTTTGTACGGGCAATCCTTTTTTATTCGAAATTACAGAAATATATCTGCGGGAATTTTTTTTACAAAAATAGGCTCCAGTCGCCTAATGGTTGGGCGACTGGAGCCTTTCGCCCAACTAGACTGCAACAGTTAATGAATATACCAACCGTTCGGCGATTAATTGCAGTCGCCCCACCGTTGGGCGACTGCAATCCAGTCGTCGAACCGTTGGGCGATTGCAATCCAGTCGCCGAACAGTTGGGCGACTGGGGGCGATATAAGACCACTCGGCCGAGCGCCGGCCATTGCACTGTTTTCTCGTTTGGCCGCGCGAAGAGTAGAAGAAGAAAAGAAGAAGAGAGGAAGAGGGAAGAAGAGAAGGGGGAGAGAAAGAGAGGGAGAGGAGAGAAGAGGAGGGGGAGAGAAGGAGAGCGTGATTTTCAGGTATTTTTTTGTGTTATATTTTTTGTTAGTGTTAGAAAAATAGTTTAGAAATTTAGTTTAGAAAATTTAGTTTAGAAAATGTAGTTTAGAAAATTAGTTTAGAAATTTAGTTTAGAAATTTAGTTTAGAAAATTTAGTTTAGAAATTTAGTTTAGAAAATTTAGTTTAGAAATTTAGTTTAGAAATTTAGTTTAGAAAATGTAGTTTAGAAATTTAGTTTTCAAATTTTGTTTAGAAAATATAGTTTAGAAAATTTAGATTATAAAATTAGTTTAGAAAATATATTTTAGAAATTTAGTTTTAAAATTTTGTTTAGAAAATATAGTTTATAAATTAAGTTTAGAAAAATTAGTTTTGAAAATTTAGGTAAGAAAATATAGTTTACAAACTTAGTTTAGAAATTTAGTTTAGAAAATATAGTTTAGAAATACAGTTTAGAAATTTAGTTTAGAAAACGTAGTTTAGAAATTTAATTTAGAAATTTAGTTTAGAAAATATAGTTTAGAAAATATAGTTTACAAATTTAGTTTAGAAAATATAGTTTAGAAATATAGTTTAGCAATTTAGTTTAGAAAATGTAGTTTTGAAATTTAGTTTAGAAATTTAATTTAGAAATTTAGTTTAGAAAATATAGTTTAGAAATTAAGTTTAGAAATTTAGTTTAGCAATTTTCTATACCATTTTTAATGCATTATTGTAGAAAATATAGTATTCAAATGTAGATGTAGAATTTTTTTGTATGTATTATTGTAGAAAATGTAGTGTACAAATTTAGATGTAGAAAATTGAGTGTACAAATTTTGTATAGTATTTTTGATGTATTATTATATAAAATTTAGTGTAGAAATTTAGATGTACAAAATTTAATGTTGAAATTATTGTACAAATTTTGCAAGTATGACTCGTGCTGGACGTGACTCCGAGTGGCGGTACGCGCTGTTGGACGAGCACGTGGACCGCGTGCATCGTGCTTCCCGTTCGACCGTTCCCTGCTGACGGTTTTGGTGGACCGTTGGCGGCCCGAGACGCACACTTTCCACCTCCCATTCGGGGAGATGACGCCGACCCTGCAGGATGTGTCCCTGCTCCTTGGCCTTCCGATCGCGGGAGACGCTGCCTTCCTACCGGAGGCCCCGGCCGACTGGCGCACTGACCTGCTCGGCAGATTCGACGGGGTCGTTCCACCGGGCGATCACCACCACATCTTCGACGAGGATCAAACCCATGAGCCGACGCTGAGGTGGCTCGCACAGTACCGGGTACGTAGTATTTAGAATTGATCGTGTATTGGAAGCTCTTATTTGTTGTATTACGTACTAATAACAACTTGTTTGCATTCAGGTGGAGCGCATGGATCCGCAGGCAGACGATCACCAGGTCTCGCGCCACTTGGAGGCGTACGTGCTGTGGCTGTTTGGTTGGGTGCTTTTCACCACCAGCCACGGCAACTCGGTGGATGCGCGCCTTATCGCTTATGCGAGGGCGATCGCTGACGGCGAGCCCCCAGGTCAGCTGGGGATCGGCCACACTTGCCGCGACGTACCGCGCGCTGTACGATGCGTGCACGAGGACCAGGGCGAACTCGGTCCTCATGGGCTGTCCCCTGCTGCTGCTGCAGTTGTGGTCGTTCGAGCGGTTGAGCATCGGACGAACTGTGCTAGACGACATGGGTCCGTACGGGCCCGAGATGTATCCAGGGGGAGACGTCGACCGGCCGACGATGGGTTCTCTCTGGTGCCGTCGTCGAGTAAGTATTATCACAGTCAACTATTTTGTTCTTATTGATGATCGTCGTACTAAACAACTTGTCTTGCTTGCAGGTACAGTTCGCGCACGTGCAGGTCATGCGGGCGTACCTGCCCTTTGTGGAGCAGTTCGACCGCATCACAGCCGACGACGTGCGCTGGGAGCCGTACGCACGGGTGAGTGATCGTTTGTGCTAAATATGTACATACTTACTACTGCGTTCGCAAGTATCTCACATTACGTAATGGTTCTATACGCAGGCACACCGCGAAGGGAGTTAAAAGAGGCACGGACTGGTCGACGAAGATGCAGCCCTGGGTCGAGCAGTGGGAGGGTGCGCTCGACGACCGCGTGGAGGAGGACCAGCTATACGACAGCAGGGACTACGCGGAGTACCTGCGCTGGTACCAGGAGCGGACACGTACCAGGCTCGTATATGTCGTAGACCCGCCTGCCACACAGGTCGCCGCTCCGACAGACACGTACCCCGTGCATCTCGCGCGCGACGCTCGCATCGCGGTATGTTACATGTAATTTCAAATATTCCCAAATGTCCATTTTGGTATGCATGCAGTTTACATTTCCCAAATGTCGTTTCGATGATCGACTATTTTATGTCTTTGTGTCCAGGCTGACGTCGGTGCTGCCCTATGGAACGACTCCGCCTCACTACTGCAGAGGGTCGCCACTGGTGCAGAGCTGACCTACGAGGAGGGCGTCAGCTTTGTGCGTCAGGTGGAGGCCGGGTGTAGACGTATTGTTAGCCTGCTGTCCTGCATGAGGCTACCGGCGGTCTCCACGCCCAGCGCTCCGACTGCTCGTCCACTAGTGCCACCCCGACCAGCGTGGCACTACTCCGGAGGTAGTGCGTGGACACGTCCTACACCACCTCACCCGGAGCAGCCAGGGAGTTCAGCCTGGGCACGACCTCCTACACCACCGAGCTTCACGCCTCCTCCGCACATCCCCGGCTTCCACACACAGGGGGTGCATGCCCCTCCTCCTACCTCGATTGCGCCAGCTACGGGTACGCATCATCTGATCTCGTTTTTATCCCAAGACGACATGCAACGAACTAACGATATTACTATTGCAGGTACTTACCAGCAGCACGGCGTCTCCCCGGGCCCGGACGATCTGGACCAGTTTTTTGCGGAGTGGCCCGGGCAGTTCTTTGACGCAGCACCAGAGGTTCTCTCTGGCAGTGCCCTCCCCGGTGCACCGGAGGGCACACAGCCAGAGGTGCAGCTGACTCCACCAGCGCAGGGGCGGGATAGACACCCTCCTACTCGTTTTACTTTTTCGAAGCCTTGTAACCTGTTGCACCGGAGGAGGGCCAAGCGGGGCCGTATGGGAGGACGCAGGCGCGGTGACGGGGCACACCAGGGTGGCGAGTGAGGGATGCTATATTATGTAATGAAAAAAATACGTGGCATGTTACTCACACTTATATTATGAAGTTTATTTAAATTCAAACATGTCTATCATCTCTTCTTTTCGCATTCAATCATAAACATACCGGTTCTCCGCACACGAATTATCATCGTATGTTATTTAACAGTGTATGTATCGATCGTTCTCCCGTTAATCTTTAATAAAAAAAAGTTTCTAAAAATTTTTATGCACCTACAATATACAATAAACATAAACTTATATTACAACATTTTTTTACCACTTTAAAACTACAAAATTCACGGGGGACATGCAGTCGCCTAATGGGATGGCGACTGCATGCAAGTCGCCTGATGGGTTGGCGACTGCATGCAAGTCGCCTAATGGGTTGGCGACTGCATGCAAGTCGCCATACGGAAGCGCGACTGGATGCAATCGCTCCAGCGTACGACGACAGATATTGTGTCGTCTAATGGTTGGGCGAAAGGCTCCAGTCGCCCAACCATTAAGCGACTGGAGCCTATTTTTGTAAAAATTTTTCCCGCGGGTATATTTCTATAATTTTGAATAAAAAAAGGATTATCCGTACAAAAAATTCTTGGCCTCTTGTTTCTGTTTCCATGACTCCATGTCGCAGAATTTTTGTGCAAAGTTTTCTTCGTCAAAAGTTACACATCACCAAAGATTCAGCGGTGAAAAACTGAAAGCCGGCCTCACTCGGTTGGGCTTTAGTTTTTAACTTCTAACTTTTAGTTTTTTAATTTTGTATTTTTCTGATTTTCTAAGGGTTTTTCTTCTTTTTTTTCTAAGTTCCTTTGCATTGTCGGTAACGGGATAGCCTTTTTTTTTCTTCTATTTTTAATTTTTTTAAATTTAATTAGGTCAAATAAACTACTGTTAGCTATAATGCAAAATAAACCTCAAACAGTGAAAAAACCATAAGCAACAAAAAAAGTCCAAACAAGTGTCAAACAGAACTAAATTTGAATAATTTCAAAAGAAAAATCAACTAGTTGTCAAAAATGCAAGGAACAACTGCCCTGCAGAATGCGGAACTCTTGTAATCATACAATAATTTTAAAATGTTATGAAGGAGTTCAGGTGGAATAAACCCTCCGTTGATTCTTAAGAAAAACTACAAGGAGCCAAGAGTAGGAGTCACTTGAAAGTTGAAGGAGCAATCTTACCTAGGATCCGAGCGTACCCACACTGTCAAAATCGAAAAAAAATTGTGGGATTAAAGTGACGAACTAACTAATACTCGCTAAGTTCTTTTTCACTCGTGTTTTTGGCTTTTTAGGTCTCTAAGATATGATTTTGATTGTTTCTTTTTATAAGTTTACATTAAGATATACTAATAAAAATATAATATTATAAAATTTTTTTAACAAAAAATCTAATGAAATAAATTTTATATAGCCAATTTGGATAATTTTAAATCTATCAACAGTTAAACTTCAGAAAATTTGATAGCATAAATTTTGAAATATTAAGTAAAAAAGAATAGAGGAAGTACCCACCACCACGCCAACCAAACTGGCACCTACACTACATTGTATGAATTAACGTTTTGAATTTGAGTCCTACTAACTATACATCAGGCATGTCTTAAGGATTTTCAGTATTTGATCATGATATGAATAATTCAATTCAATGGACCATTCCCGAAAACAAAATATCCGCGTCACTTTCACCCTAACCTACATTTGATCTGGAGCATTCTCGTTTTGCAATACAGTACATGACAAAACTCAGACCAGTGAGTGCCCGGTATAAAAGTACTTGTCACTGCCCAGTTATCTCCGAAGCCTCCCTCCGCGGAAACTTGAACGCACGCGGTCAACACGTAGCGCAACCTCCGCGGATGGAGTGGCGAGCCGAGCGAAACGGCCGCGCGTGGAACCGTCCAGAAGCTCGCGCCGGGACAGCGAGGCCTCCCGAACGTGGCTTCCCTATTCCGCTTTTCCTGTTTCTTCGGTGTTTTCGTCTATGTTGTATATATCTGTTTCTTTATTATTTACTAGTATAGTGTCCGTGCTAACGCTACGGTAAAATACAAAACAAGATAAAATTTGTAAAAAATAAAACGAACAATCAGATTAATTAAGATTCACGTCTCATATATTGTGTAACCAAATAGTTTTGTCACATAATGAATGTCACATAAATACGTGACCGGTCGGAACCACCCAACACGCAATGCTCAAAAGCCTACGACCGATTCCCAGGTCTTGCGACCGCTTCGCGAGACCATACGACCGGTTAACAGAAGCTACGACCGTTTATCGCGTGATTTAAGCTACGACCGTCTCATATAACAATGTGTGCACAAGCCATACGACCAGCTCCCACATGCTATGACCACCCAGAAGACCGTACGACCGACTCCCAGACCAAACGATCGATCCTACAGGTCACACGACCACTTACCAGGTATCTACGACTACATTCAAGTCTTCCCGGGCGCAGCCGACCGCATACGACGACCTCACAACGAAGTCGCAAGCTCGAGCGCCGACTTCCGACTGCAGACTACGGCCAACGTGAGTAGCATAAGAAGTGAGGCGCCAGAATCGAGTTAGCAGCCATTAACAAATGTGCTCAAGCAGTAAGCTTGCAGAAGTTTTACATAAAGGTTTTTTTGGGTGACATGTACTCTACAGATACAAATATAAATATATAATGTTAAAGGTGCTGGAACCAGTAAATGTGAAAGTTACCAGAGTTAAACAGAAAAGGTAGTGGTTTCACAATATTAAATTTATGAATGGTTTGTGAAAAGTTACTTATTCTTCAAAGCTCAGTCATATCTAAGATTAAGTAAAGTTTCCATAAAAGTTCCAGATGGCAGTATACCTTTGCTTTGAGGATCATGAAGATGATCTTTGAGTGAACCTTTTTGAGAGTACTCATAAACCAGGAACAGTTCATCCTTACTTGCTGCATAGCCAATCAACTCTACCTTTGACCAAACATGGATCACACAAATGAAAGTTCAAAAAACAGACAGTTAAGATACAAATCTAGACTAAGGAAAGCCAGACAGTTAAGATACAAATCTAGACTAAGGATGTTATGAAAACTGTAAAATGTCATACCAGACTGGCATGATGAACCTTACAAAGAACTTTCATCTCTACTATAAATTCTTTAGTTTTCGTTGCTGTCATTCTCTTTATCGCGACCTCCTGTGCACAACATTTTTGTTACTGGAAAGGCAAGGAATAGCAAAAGTTTTGCATAAATATGGTCAGCTCGGATCTCAGACCTGGTCTCGAAGAACACCATAGTAAACTGAGCCATATGTACCATGACCCAGAAGATTTGCATCAGAAAACGAATCAGTTGATGCGAGTATTTCTTCATATGTAAACACAATGGGCTTCTCTCTATCAAACACGTCTAGTACCATACCTGTGAGAGGAAGTCAGAACAGCTTGTATATGATAGGAACAAAAGGAATCAACATTAGTTTGTGCTAGCAATAGCTCGTCACACCATGGCATTAAAATGTTATTTTAATTGTGAATCTCCATATCAACAGTTCTGTTTTTCTTGGATCCTATTTGTACAAAATACTTGGTTGCAAATGCTTATATCTATCTGGTGTTACTTGAACCCATGAGAAACTGAATAGGTTATGAAAGTTGTACTCTTGCTTAAACCATTGCAGGACAGGACGACAGGTAACAAAGTAGTGCAAAAAAATGCTGGCATGGGTGTTTTATGCAACAACGTGCTGACATGAGTGCACAATGTGAACAACAAGAACACAATCCCTCGTATTAATATGCCTTTTATATAGTACCAGTTTTATCAAGCCACTCTTCCATTTAATGTCACTAAATATATCCACCTGAAATGAACTTTGCGAAACCCATTTTTCACCAGGGTTATAATGATGTGGAGCTCAAGGTGGTTAACATAAGGTGAACTGACCTTTTGGGGTATTGATATGATGATCTCCACCATCCGTTCTTGATTGTTTCACATTTCCAAATTGGCAGCACAAGTATCTTCCAGAACCATAACAAAAACTACCACTCTTAAGAAGTTCAAATTTATGTGCCGTAGGCTGGTCTGGGCTCTTTCTCTGGTTATTTGAAGCTTGGATATTGTATTGGAAGAACTTGCACAGAACAAGTGCAAGGAGAGCAATAGCAATCAAAGCAAGTGCAACTCCCATGCTGCCAATAACCCATCCATAAGGGAATTTTGTGGAATGATGTTCTGATATCTCTGCAGTCGTATGTAAGACAAATACTCTGTTAGGTTATCATAATAAGGGACATGTTGAATGGAGATACTCCTAGCTAATGAAACTGACATTATCAACACTACTACTTGAACAAAATTATAGGGCAAGGATCCTTAGAATGGTGTGAATAATATAATATGCTGAAAAATTGAAATAGAAGAAAAACAACAACGTGGATGCACACAAATTGCAAACAATCCTGGCACTGATTGTTCTCAAAATATCATATAGCTGCCTAAAAATCACCTAAAAATAAAAAGTGCTTCCATACTAATATTACTGCAGCAACATTAAACAAAACATAAGCAAAACATTAAGGAATGAGTTATAAAAGGCACCTGACAATGTATTTTGTGTGGGTGCTGGCGCAGGAGCGGAGCCGGGAGGAGACAGCACAGCATAAGGCTGGCCAGGAACTGCACATGGATATACAGGAATTAAGTTTAAAAAAAAGAAGGTGGTAGCAGCTACTTTCGAAAATAAACTTCATTACAAACTTGAAGCGAAATTACAAAAAGCAAAAGAACAGTATGAAAGTTGATGACACCAAACACGGTTTCATTGTAACAATGCCAAGAAGAAAATATTGTATGGATATAACATTAAAGAAAGGTTAGCTCCACAAAATAAGAAAAATAAATTGGACATATTTGCTGGCTGAACAAGCCAACATTGCCTCATATTGAACAGCTCAGCATTTAAGTTCTGGAGAAATGAGCACACCGCGGTGCATGCCGCCTCTCTGATATTAAATATCTCAACTTAATGATACCTTATATTTGGTGACATATAATTGGGTTCAGTTCTAAATGAAAATTAGGTGCATGGCATGTGTTAACTGTAATAACTCAATGTCACAATGTGCCTCCTTGTGCCACACTCGTACATAACAGCACATCTAGAGATGCTACAAAACCAGTCAAGGGTTTATTTAACTCCATTTAGTATATTATCTTAAGGCAATCAAGTAAATCATGCGATTCTGTGCTGATAATAATTTTCACAAACTTGTTCAAACAAACTGATCCTAAGTACAATACGAGGTAAAGATTGTGTTCCTACTCCTTCCGGTTCGAATTGATCAAAAGAAAGAAATAAACTGTTCAAGCCCATTTCTAGCCGATTAATGGGCGCATGTTTGTGCCAACTCGCCAAAGAACACCACATATATTTATACGCTATCAGAAATATAAATTGACACAAATGGCTCGCCATGTTCATGAAACAATTGATAAATTCTCGGTACACCCACAAGAAGAAAAACGTGATTGCCTTGCGGCCCCTATTATCAAACTCAGACCCATAATCCAAAGAATCCGAACTTCATAACGAGCAGTAGTCAGTGGTCCATCATCTATGCTTGCAACTACCCAACAAGCCGAGAAGCTTTTGATCAAATTGTAGAAATGGTCATTAAATAGTGGCTCACCTGAGTTGAGTGGGATGTAGTACAACTTCCCTGTGGTGATGGGGTCAGGGCTGGCCATGCCATTGGCGGCCTCGATGGCGTCCATGCTTGCCCCGAACCTACTCGATAGAGACTCCACCGTGTCGCCGTCAACACCGACGTAGCTGAGGAGGTAGTTCCAGGGGACGGACGAGCAGCCACAGAGCAGGTGGAGCGCCACGACGGCGCCAGGGCGCGGTGGCCGCTGTGCCGCTCCACCCGGCGGCGGCACGGCGAGGCCGGCGTACGCGGCGGCCGCCACGTCAGCCGCGGTGGCGTTGGAGGGCGCCGCGGTGGGGACGGTGTAGGTGGTGTTGGCGAGGCAGGTGCGGGAGGCGAGGCAGGAGCAGTTCTTGCGCACGAAGGCGTAGCCCGGGCTGGCGGCCCCGTCGGCGGTGAGGTCGCCGGGCGAGGCGTCAAACATGGACTCGAGCACGCTGGCGTTGGCGGCCGCGCCGGCGACCGGGAAGGCGAGAAACGCCGTGCAGACGCGCGAGAGCTCGGAGCAGGCGAGCGGCGGTGAGGTGGCGTTCGCGGGGGGTGGTGGGGCCGTGTCGACGGCGGCGCCTTCGCCGGAGACGACAAGGGCCAAGAGGATAAGGAGGGTCGGCTTCTTCAGCGGGCGATCCGCCTCGTCGGGTTCCGGCTTCCGGCGCTGCACGATGTGGAGGTACACGGGGTTCCCCGTCTTCTCGTAGTTCCACTCCACGTGCTCCCTCCCGAGCCCCAGGAACGAGCTCATGTCCACGTACAGGCCCCCCTCCGACCTCTGCGCAACGCACGGAGACGAAAATTCGCATCAAACCCTAACCCTAGCAAATCGAAGTGAGGACCGAAGAGGAGGGGACGGGGCAGTAGTTACAGGGGATGCGGACCTTGTGGAGGTGCGAGCGCAGGAGATCCATGGCCGCGGAAGGCGGCGGGCGGCGGAGAAGGAGGGCTGCGCCTAGGGTTTTTGGGGGTGGAGAATGAAGGAGAGTTAATCTGGTGCGCACGTTTTTAGGATGGTGTATTTCTGGGTGCATATTGTGGTGTGGATGTAGTTAAGGTCATGACTGTGGAGCAGATAATTGTTGGGTGGATGTAGGATAATTTTAACTGGTGGTTTATTAGTTTAGATAGATGCTGTAGAATCCATGTATTTAACCGATATATATCACGTCGTAGAAAACACTCATCGGAACACAAAATGCAGAACGGGAAGCCGGCCTCCCACGAGTCGCGTCGCCTGCATCGACCTACAGTGCTCCGAGCCGAGCGCACACAGTGCGAAGATATTGTTAAGAAACCTGGGCCTGGGCCGGCAGCCCAGGGCCCATGGTGGGCACCTCATTGTAGTCTATAAATAGAGAGCCATACCTCCTCATTATGTACACATGAATGAAAGCAATAAAGAAAGATCAGGAGTTCTCTCTATCTCTCTGTGTGTTCAATCTATTCTTCTGTGATTCTGTGATTGATTCGTTCTTGTTCTAAACAGAGGAATCGCTCGGACTGGTCGCCAGCGACGGTTTCTCAACACGTTATCAGCACGACTTCGCTCCGGTGAACAAGGTAATCATCGAAGCACAGATTGAATTTTCTAGATCGCTTTTGAATCTGTATTTTCTTTTCGCGTTCTAGATTGAAATTCTACGGTGCAAATCCGCCCTAATCTACCGCGAGCAGACTTGAAGTCGCCGGCACAATGCCGATCGGTAGATTGTGAAACAGGGCAGATGTTGATTGTACCGTAGATTAGAACGATGCAAATCCGCCCCAATCTACCGCGAGCAGATCTGAAATCGCCGGCACAATATCGATCGGTAGATTGCGAAACGGGGTAGATGTTGATTGCATCGTAGATTGGAAAACGAAAAATTTTGTTTGATTCTGCATGATCGCTGTACAAAGAAAATTGGCATGGCTTCTTCTGTTTTGCTCTGCATGGCATCACACGGAAAAAAAAGAAAAGGGAAGGACTGCCAATGCGCCAGAATGCGCATCGCCACCCAGGTATAGCCGCGCCCGTATGCGCGCTGCCGGCCCCCGGCTTACCGCCGACAAGCACCGCCCCTGCACAGACGGCTGCTTGGCCTACCACCGGCTGATGCCCGCGCCCGCATGTGCGCCTCCCGAAGTCGGCCGACGCCCGAAGCACCGTCCCGTCGCCGTCAGGCCTCACTGGCCGTTCGCCTGGCCCGCAGCCGACCAAGGCTCGGCCACTGGCTCCGCCCAGTGTGCGCCACCGCCTGGGTCCTCGATCACGGCCCGCAGCCGCCGGCCTCGCCGCCTTGCCACCCGCATACGGCCGCCGCTACAAGGGGACCCGACCGAGCGCCGCCACTTGAAGCCAGCCTGGCCGCACACCGGCAACCACACCCGAGCGCGCACCCCGAGGCATGACCGCCGCCGCCCGAAGCAGCTCCTCCCGCGCCCGCACGCGCGCCGGCTGCCGCCTCGCCTCCCACGCCCGTACGCGCGCCGGCCGCTCGTTGGTTCCGTCGGCCCGACCCGGTCGCCATGCCTCCACCCGAGCCGCATCTCGGGCCGCCGCCTTGCGCCGCCAGTGCGCATAGCGCCGCCGCCCGAAGCCGCCGCACTCACCCCGCGCCGGCCTCCCACCGCGGCCCACAGCCGCCGGCCTCCTGCCGTGGCCCGCAGCCACCGGCTTCCCCGCCTCGGCCGGCCCGCAACCTCGTCCGCCCCGCACGGCGCCGCCTCGCGCCTCGGCCCCGCTTGCCGAACCTTGGCCTGCCGCCTCTCGCGCTTGGGCCGCCGTCGGTGGACTCAACCCCGCCAGCTGCTGCCTTTGGGCCCCGCTCTCGAAACCTCCGCCTCCCGCTCGATTGGAGCCAGTGCCGCCGCCGCCCATGTGAACAGGGGTAGGGGAAACCCTACCCCTGCCCCTTTGAGCCGGGCGTTTGGGCCGGTGGGCCAGTCGGCGGATTAGGCCGTATCAGGCCGAAACAAAGTGGGCCGGAGGAGGATTTAGAAAGAAAAAAAGAGGAAATGGACTGAACGGGCGGGGGCCGGACGTTTTTGCAGAAAAACCCTCTGAGTTCCATAAATTACCGATGAGCCCCTAAAATTTGCATTTCAGTCCCAAATTTTGCTTGAAAGGCCTCGTAGTTCTGAAAATTACGTATAAGCCCTCAAATTTACGAGTGGGTTCAGAATTTTACAGAAAACCCTTTGGTAAATCAGAAAATTGCGCGAATTTTTGTCTGAACTGAAAATTTGCGTAAAAACCCCCAAAAATTGCAGAATTTGCTGAAATTTCATATTTTAGCATAAAAGAGCATCGGGAATCCGATTTTTGAATTATTTGTAGCATTTGAAGCTTATTTATTTATGCCATTATTATTCTCTGTATTTTCTGTTTTTATTTACTGTTTTGATTAATTGTAATTGTTTTAATTGCTTTTAATCACTGAAAATAGCAGTAAAATTTATAGAAAATGCATAAAATTTTTTGAAACATTGCGAGAACCTTTTGTACCATTTATTTACCCGAAGTGAATTATTCTGTGCATGTCTACCAGCAGTAGACTTATACACATTTAGATGACTAGCATCACGAACTGGGAGTTCGAGGAGCTGGCCCAGCATGGCCAAAACTATCTGATGTTGGTATCCGATGTCGAGATTGTGCTTGGAGCCAGGAAGCTCCGCGCAGCTATTGGATTGGCGGACCGTATGACGCCCAACCTCTGTCTCACTCTTAAGAATGAGTACATAACGGAGAATAGCGCGCTAGCACTCTGGACCGCACTCCAGAAGCGGTTTGAGAAGCTAAAGTACACCATTCTTTCCCAAGCAGAGCAAGAGTGGATCAGACTGAGATTTGCCAATTTTAAGACGGTCGAGGAATACAATTCTGCCTTGCACAGGATTTGTACTCGAAAACTGAAAATTGAGAAAATCCTTCCACCCCAATGTAGTATAATCCGCTCGCAATTATCGTCAAGATGGCTATGAGGAATATGCCGAATTGATTGATATGATGCAAATTGCGGAAGCTCAGGACGAAGTTCTCCGCAAGAACTAAGTCACTCAGCCATCTGGTGCAACAAGGTGCGAAGCCCTTGATAGAGAAAAGGGGAAGGAAGGGTAAGACCGCAGCCCAGAAAGACAATTCAGATGCTCCACGTGAGAATAAGGCTAGCAAGCCAAAACGGGATGGCAAAGGGCACATGAAGCCCACTCTGCATTGGTTGAGGGGGAGCGTTCTGAGCAGCTGCCTGCGCTGATGGTGTTTGAGACCATTACGACAGCAACACCCCTCTCGACCTAGAAGCAGCCACCGTTATGATTTCTTTTGAAGAGAATATCACCCCGAGAAAATAGCAGAAGAAGTCCAGTGCACTGAATGCATTTCAACTTTAATTGTCCTTTATTTTGTGTGAAAGAATATGTTAGAATTTGCATGGATGGTACTTAAGAATTGTTATCTTATCGTGATGGTTGAATGATATTTGAAGAATTCATTCATTTACTCAGTTTATGATGGCATGATATGTTCTGATATTGGAATATTTTATTTATGTGCTGAATGCCTTCTAGTTCATATTAATAAAATACCATATATTAGAACGTGTGTAGCGCCCTATGGAGGGAGTGTGCTTAGCCAGCAGCGGCACAACACATACTATCTTAAGAGAGATTGAGTATTTTTAGTCGATTCGTAAGAGCACTGGCAGCCTTACGACAATCGCCAGAAACGATGCATATATAATTGGTTCGGGAAGAGCCACAATGGGCACAACTTTGGTCATTGAAGAAGCCTTATTATACCCAGAATCAACTAGAACTCCTAAGTTTTAAGGATATCCGCGCAAATGGTTTCCACGTTGAGACTGAAGAAGAGTACGGTAAGAAATACCTGCTCATTATGAAGCGCGAAGAGAATGAAAATAATAGTGTATTAAAAAAAATTTCCTTCACTAGAAACTGGGCTATATTATACCAACATTAAGGCGTCTGCAGCGTACACTGTTCTGAAAACAGTGTTTAGAAGCTCTGAACTCTTCTGTCTCTGGCATGACAGATTAGGCCACCCAAGTCTTAGGATGATGAGAAACATAATAAATAACTCACATGGGCATAATATTACTGTGAAGAATTTCCCGAATCATGAAGATTTTGTGTGCCCTGCATGTGCCACCGGGAAACTAATAACTAGACCCTCCACTCTGAAAGTGAAGGATGAAGTCCCTGCATTTCTGGAACGCATCCAGGGAGACATTTGCGGTCCCATTCAGCCCGTCTCAGGGCCGTTTAAGTATTTCATGGTGCTCATTGACGCTTCTTCGAAATGGTCATATGTGGGTTTGTTGTCCACAAGAAACCACGCCTTTGCAAAATTGATCTCGCAGATCATTCGCATCAGAAATGTGTTTCCAGATCATCATATCAAGTCCATCTGAATGGACAACGCCAGAGAATTTACTTCAAAGGCATTTGATGATTATTGCATGGCGATGGGAATTGCAGTTGAGCACTCGGTACCGCATATCCATACCCAGAACGGTTTGGCAGAGGCTTTAATTAAAAGAATTAAATTTATTGCCAAACCCCTTTTGCATAAAAGTAATTTGCAAGCTACATGTTGGGGACACGCAGTCCTTCATGCAGCGAATCTCATCAACCTTAGACCTTCGGCCTACAACATCCACTCACCTATGCAACTAGCGCAAGTGTCACCACCGAAAATTTCCCAACATTAGGGGGAGGAAATCAACCCCTTGATGATGAATGTCAGAAAATTACGTGGCAAGCCTGGGGAATCCATGCAGATGACCCACGCACTAGAGAAGTCTAGAAGACAATAGAAGTTCAGAAGACAAAATAGATTTGCAAGCATTAGCAAATCAGCTGCCTGATCACTTTAGTGATTTGAAGAGCGTGACTAAGTCGCATGTGCCTGCACGCACTGCACCGGAGAGGGTTGAAATATCAAAGAAAGCAGAAGGTATCCCTAATCTCGTCCAGAGGCCTCAGAAAAAAATGAGGACGAGAACTCCGGTTCCTCGAATCCTTAGTAACCGGGGACGCCTGGCGAAAAAGGATAAGCGGGATTTATCACAACCGATCACTGAAGTCCCCCAGAATGAGAAGGGGAGCCAGTTGAGACCTGGCACGAGTATGACACATTCCGAAAAGGGCATACCAGATCTGAATATCCCCATCGGCATGGATGTGTGCGCACACATCGGAGCCGAAAAACTAAAGGGACTTGCCACCGCAATTGAAAGAAGCGATGCGCAAGGTGAAGCTTCAGAAGAAGCAACTCATGAAGAAATAGCTATAAATTATGTGCACACGGGAGAGTCCCTGAATAGGACAACAGCTAATATCGATATCTACTTCGCAAAGAAAATTGCCACCATCATCGATCTTGATCCCGAGCCTGCATCGCTCGCTGAATGTAAGAAAAGATCAGATTGGGAAGATTGGAAGAAGGCAATAGCAACTGAATTGCTATCCCTGAATGAAAGAGAGGTGTTTGGGCCCGTATGCCGCACACCTCCCCACATACACCCTGTTGGGCACAAGTGGGTATTTGTTCGAAAGAGAAATGAAAGAAATGAAGTAGTGAGATACAAAGCAAGGCTGGTAGCCCAAGGTTTCACTCAACGTCCTGGAGTTGATATGAAGAAACCTACTCCCCAGTCATGAGTGGAATTACCTTTAGATATTTGATCTCAATGGCAGTGAACTTGAACTTGGAAATGAAATTAATGGATGTTGTGACTGCATACCTTTATGGTAACTTGGATTCGGAGATTTACATGAGAGTCCCTGAAGGAATCCCTCTCTCGAACCAAGACAGAGCAAACAGAAATCTGTACAGTGTGAAACTCAGAAAGTCACTGTATGGACTGAAACCATCTGGAAGAATGTGGTATAATCGCTTGAGCGACTTTCTCTGCAAGAAAGGCTACACAAACAATGAAGACTGTCCTTGTGTATTTATACGGTGATCCCAGAATGAATTCTGTATAATCTCTGTGTATGTAGATGATCTTAATATCATCGGGACAGCCGAAGACATAAAAGAAGCAAGCTTCTACTTGGAGTCAGAATTTGAAATGAAAGATTTGGGCAAGACCAAGTTTTGCTTAGGCTTGCAGCTTGAGCATGTTCCTGAAGGAGTCTTGGTACATCAGTCGACCTACACCCAGAAGGTGCTTGAAAGGTTTGGCTTCGAGAAGGCATTTCCCTCGAAAGTACCGATGATCGGTAGGTCTTTACAGCAAGAAAAAGATCCTTTCCGACCAAGGGAAGAGGGGGAGGAAGTCCTGGGACCGGAATTCCCATACTTGAGTGCAGTGGGAGCAATCATGTACTTAGCAAACTGCACTAGACCGGACATTGCATTTGTCGTGAACTTGTTAGCAAGGTACAGTGCAGAGCCCACCAAAAGGCATTGGCAGGGCATAAAGGACACCTTCCGATACCTCCAAGGAAGCAAAGACATTGGATTGTCTTACAGAAAGAATCAAGATCTGAACTTGATTGACTATGCAGATGCTGGGTACCTATCTAACCCGCATACCGCTAAGTCGCAAACAGGCTATGTATTTCCATGTGGTGGAACTGCAATTTCCTAGAAATCGTCTAAGCAAAGCCTTGTAGCTACTTTGACGAACCACTCAGAAATTATAGTGCTATATGAAGCCGCATGAGAGTGCGCTTGGTTCCGCTGAACGATTCACCACATCTAACAGTCATGTGGAATGAACATTGTGCAAACCCCACAATTATCCATGAAGATAATGCAGCTTGCGTTGCACAAGTGCAGACGGGCTATGTAAGCATATCAACCCCAAGTTCCTCTATGCTCATGAATTGCAGAGCTGGACAAGATTAAAGTATTGTACACTAAGTCATGTAGAATTGTTCACTAAGTCACTCCCCGCATCTAACTTTGAAAGGTGCGTGCGTGGAATTGGAATGACGAGACTTAGAGAAGTGCAGAATTCAGGGGGAGAATTCTCACAAGCCCGCTAATAAATCTTGATCATGAAGATTAAGTACCCAAAAAAAATAAAGTCCTGCAGACCAAATGAATTTGGGTGAATTGTACTCTTTTTCCCTTGACGAGTTTTCCATGAAGTTTCTCGACCAAGGTTTTTAATGAGGCAATTCGTGCATCGCAGCATCACATGTATCATGTGCTCTTTCTCCAAATTTTTCCCACTGAGTTTTTATGGAGTTTTAGTGAGGCATGAACGTGTCAGATGAGTGCCCATGGGGGAGTGTTAAGAAACCTGGGTCTGGGTCGGCAGCCCAGGGCCCATGGTGGGCACCTCATTGTAGTCTATAAATAGAGAGCCATACCTCCCCATTATGTACACATGAATGAAAGCAATAAAGAAAGATCAGGAGTTCTCTCTATCTCTCTGTGTGTTCAATCTATTCTTCTGTGATTCTGTGATTGATTTGTTCTTATTTTAAACAGAGGAATCGCTCGGACTGGTCGCCAGCGACGGTTTCTCAACAGATATTTCAAATGCATTGAGGCTATTGAGCAAGAACTCGTGCTAAAAAAACCTTCATAAAATTTTCTTGTCTGGGTTTTAGAATGATGTAGATTGAGAGATGGCATGTCGCCGGTCGCCCTTCCCTAAGAAATCTAGTTGTCATTCTTTTCTGCCCCAAAAGGAGAAGCCTAATCAAGAGTGTTACGACTGTACGTTTTGACCCTGGCCTGGCTGTTAGACTTGCAGAGCGCAACGACCTGCCGGTACAGACAGAGGCGAGGCGTAGGCTGCGGAGTGCTCTGCAATTGCAGAAAGAGATCACCACTTTTATCTCAGGTGCTTGGTTTCTGACAACCTGAGCTGATGGTGTCTGTGCATCGGAGCCATCTCTTTCTGCTCATGCTCACAATGCATGTAGCAGTTCCCATCGCTCGAATGACCCCACTTCCCTAGCCCCCGAAACTATACTCGTGACCGTGAGCCCATTCCTTCCTCTCTCTTTCTCGCGCCACCCCCTCCCTCACACCTACATGGACGATGACATCATCGACTCCCCACTGCCCTCGCCTTCGTGCCACCTAGCACCAAGGGTAGCGCACACCGGCAATGAGGGGAGGAGTGGAGTGGCCTAGCCTGGTGACAAGGGATATGTTGAAGGCGCGCAGCGGTGGCCGTTGGAGACTGTGCAACATGATCCAGATCAACCCGGATCTAGACTCTGGCGGCGCGGATCTGTCACCGCCTCCTCCTTACCCACAATGGCGTAGGGCCCTGTCGACACTGCAAATCTGGCTGTCGGACCGCTGTGGACACCGAGCTTCGAATCCCTACCTCTTCCACTGCCGGCCAGATTTGATGTCACCACATTTGGTTGCTTGGAACCGTCTACCATCTATCGTCGTCCCCATCCTCCGGCCGCCGCCCGGAGATCCACCCCGAGGGCTTGCGGCCTCCTGATGCGCCATCACCGCCTTCCCACACCGCCGGCCTCCCATCACCGCACCACTATCACCGGTGAGTCGCCCAGCCGGCATTCGTCTTGCCTCCTCATGATCCACATCTCCCACTTCGTCTGTGCACTTGGAGCCCCACACCGTCCCCTCTCCCCTGTGCGCATTCGTCCGTATCTTTGAGCAAGGAAAGATGCAGGTAGGCAGTGTGATTCAACCTTTATTAATTTCTGCGCTAGTTTCTTGATTGGATGCTGAAGACAGAATGTAAAGTTAATTATTTGGCTAAAGAACCCCAGCTTTCTTGTGTGCAGTTAAGGCTAAATTGTACTAGAATAAGAATATATTGGTAGAGAGAAACATAGTCATTGGTACTATGATCCAACATTGTTTCTTGTGTTGTTCATAGGTGGGCAGTGTCCATGCTGCTGATGGGGAAGGTTGGGCCGCTGCGGAAGCCGACGATGCATGACAAAGACCAAGTCAAGATGGGCAACAGCATAGCCACTATAAAGACACTCACGTGCACGCTCTTGGTAATTCCCATGTTTAGTGTCGCCAACCTCCTTATTGGTTAGCATGTATTGCCTGCTTTGATTACTCTCCAACATCAACTATTTTAATTTTTTTCTGATAATACAATGTTGGCAACATAATATTGGTAGTAGCTATAAATACTTAGAAGAAGTAGTGATTGTTCTTAATCAAGCAGATAAAACTATTATAATACAAATTTGTACTTTATAATGTGTAATGTACTGTGAAAGAGACAATGCACTTCTTGAAAAATATAAATTCTAGCATAATGAAGAATGTGAACTTCTAATTGAATACCTCAAAGTCTAATCATTTGTCGCATGTAGTTTGGAAAAATAAACATTGATTTCTTTGCTAGAATTTATCAGTTTGGGTACTAGCTTATTATCAGTTAATACCAGATTGCTATATATTTTATGAAGTGTCAAGGCTGTGTAACAATTCCAATATATTCAATGCATCGTGTTATTTTTCTTTGCACGTTTGTATAGGGTTTAGGATTTAAGGTTTAAGCTAAGTAAAAAAAATGCAAATGTTAGTTTTTTGACAAGCTATTATGAACATGTCCTCACGAAACTGCTCTTACTATATTGACCTCTGATTACTAGAAAGTCACATAGGAATGGCTTTCTAATGTTGTTGCATGTTCATTGTTGTGCCTTCTTTTATATATAAGCGCTGCTTTATGTATTTGTGCAAAGTGTTAGGTACCCTAAGACACATACAAAGATATGTTTAATGATGGTAGCATATATGAGCACTTCTGTGTGGATGATGCTCACCTGATATTTGAGAATTATGAACTATTTGTCACCTCACACATTCAAATAGAGCAACTCTTTGATGACGTTGGAATTGACCGTTACTTTGAAATGAAGGAAATGCCAGTTGTTGATTCTAATGAGGTTTGTACTATTCTGCATGTAGTTTGTTAATTAAATTTGCGCGAAAAGAACTCTCATCAATCTTATTCATTGTGGTGTTGCTCTCTCAAATGTTAGTACAATTTTTTCTATGAAATTGGATGACCATGATATTTTCAGTTTTCCTCTCCTTTTCTCTTATGATACCAGGAAATATGGGCAAAGAATATCTATTTATCTATGTTTACCATCTTATTGTTGTTAGGTTCCTGGAACTCTTCATTTGCTATGATTATGGTTATTTAGAAAAGATTGTTGGACTTATCATGAGTTATGTCCCAGTCCTCAATACATATGCTTGCTATATAGGAACATGTAGCCAAATAGCACATCCGTTTGATTTTTCATGTCATTTTAGTTTGCATCCTTGGTCTGTGTGGATATTGGTGGGCAAGAGGATACGAACGAGAAGCTAGAGAAACTGGGAGTGATTTTTGCGTGTGCAGATGTGAAGTTGTTCCCTGCCATTTGCATTTTCTCTTGACTTAATAGTTTTCCTTGTTTGTAATTCACCATGTTATGCCGACTTTAAAATTTGAGCCTGATTGTTACAGTGGTTTGGTGGAAACCCTATTCCTTGACAGGTGTTTGGTTTCTTGCCACTTATCCCACATTTATATTGTCTGTGGTTCATGGCCTTAAGAAAAGAAAGGCTATCTGGTAGTGAAAGATTATCATGTACATTGTAGATTTTGTCTTCAAAATGTGAAAGCTGAGGTCAAAAAACACTCCCTATGCAGAATTCCAGTTTGTGGGAACTGATGACATGAATTTAATGTGTTTTTTCTAGAAGAATTCACTGGAGAGCAATAAACTACTTTCTTGCTTGCAAGGTGTGCTTAATTGAGAGGCTCTACATGATTTTGATCATTGTGTTGGAGACAAATTAGACATATTGCTAAGCATCTTTGTTCACATGTCAGTTTTGCAAGGAAAGCGTATGCATGAATAGAACAACCTTATTTTGGTAAATGCTTCTTGCTTATTCTTTTTTACCCAGTGTTGTTGATAGTTGCTTAACATATATAGGATTTTTCGATAGGCTTGTAATGACAACATAATATACTATATACTAGAAAGTTATTTCATGCTTACCATTGCTACATATACTTACTATAGACTAGTAAGCTATTTTTCCTTTGCAGCAAATTTCAAAGTGTTTTCAAGTTATGGGATAATCTTGGATGTGTGTCCTATATAAGATATATCAAGTAGTTCCTTGATTTTTTTTATTTTTCTTGATGGCTAGGTTACAAGATGTTCTTGAGGATGGGTTTCCTTCCATAAAAACCAATGTTCCAATTTGATGTACTTTGTTCCAGTTTTGATTTGTCATTTGTTCATAATATGCGCAAGGGATGTGTCATGGCGCTTCTTTCGAAACAAGGTTAGAATATTTAGAATAGTTTCTTCCTTCAAGGACTCCTAGCTGTGTTGCTTTCCTTGGCTTGATGTATTTTGTTTATTCCATTGGGATTAAATTGCTATAGCAGAGCTAATAGAAATATGTCTTGATTTTTATTCCCTTAAGACAACCAGAGGAACGGATGTATAGCTATGAAGAGAATTACAAACATTGAGAAAAATGTCCTTTTGTGTTTCTTTCTTTATTTATGCTGTCTCCTTTTACCTATGTTGTTCCGAGTGATCTGTTGCTAGCTTTCTGATTTCCCTTTGAAAAATTTATAGAATGGGTTGCTCTTACATTAGCGTAAATCTCTATATAACTGATTTTCTAAAGATTATGTAGGCAATGGTTCACTTATTCCTCAAAAAAATTCTGTAGGCAATGTTTTACTATTTGTCTAGTTAGTGTCTTCTTTCTTTCTTATTGCACCTACATACTTCCAGTTGATTATTCAATCATTAGGATGCACCTGCATGTTCTACTTTCTCACAGAAAGAACTAGTTTTCTCACAGAAAGAACTAGTTTTAGGGTTTATGACTGATCTACCAAATGAGAAGATCAAAACAGAATATTGTTACATGTAGGATCTATTTATTCTTTTTTGTATAACTACAGGAATTAAGATTGGATTGTCAGTTTGTAGAAGAAATTGAAGCCATGCAAAAATAAAAAAATATCTTATACTTTGCTCACATGTCAATCTGTAGTTCTATGTTTGTCTTTTGAAATTTAGTATGTTGCTTGCTTAAATAATTATTGATATGTCCTCAAGATAGCAATAGGCATTTGTCTTTTGCTCTTAGAAAGAACAAAGTTCTATTTTACCTTTTGTGTTTATTCCATTTGTTTTAATGCTTTTACTCTTGGATCCCCATTACTTTTTGTTGATATTGTATTGTACTCTAATTTAGAACTAATCATTTGATCTTTGCATGAGCAAACAATCATTCCTACCATATTTGTGCCGTGAATTGAACTGATTGAGAAAGATGAGGGGATGGATTCCACAAAATGATGGCATAGGTTGTCCCCATATCGATGGGCTCTCTCTAAAACCGCATGCAACTTATATGCCTTAGCAACAGTACACAGCCACCCTTTGTAGCTGCCTATGTTAATTTGCTATGTAAATGGTGTATATTGTATCTAATCAGTGAATCATCATTGATGTTAAATACATTCATATGTTGTCTCTTATGTTTTTGTTGTAACGCATGGACATCTTACTAGTTCAATTGAAACGAAGCACAAACAAAAGGAGTAATTGAGAGGGCAATAGAAAAAAATCAAGTTTCTCGAATGGTCGTTACTTCTTTTGATTATTTTAAAATACTACTTTTGATCGGTGGAAGCCAACGAAATACTTCAAATCATCTCAATGGTGTTTGTTCCGCTTATTTTTCATCTATTGCTCCAGCCGGCTTTTTTTGGCTTTTGACTGTGGCAGTTGACTTTTGACTGAATTTACAATGTATCGGCTTTTACCTTTTTCTAAATCATTCAAAGAAAAATGAGAAAAAATAAAAATAAAAACACCATTACATCTCTACAGACAATGCAAAGTAATAAGGGAGAAAAGCCAATAACCAAAAAACAAAAAAACCTAAATAAGAAGCCGAAGCGTTCTAAGTGGCTTCTAATTTTTAGAAAGCTAGAAGACAGAAGCCAAAGCCACTTGAAGAACTTCGACTAAGCGTGTATTTGAGTTTTACAGGTTGTAACAAAAAAACGTAAGCAAGTGTACGCAGACCAGCTTGTTGTCCAACCATCTATTGGAAAAAAGCTTATAATCCAACTAGAAGAAGCCATTGTTTTGTGGATTAATTTGTTATATGCCACTAGATCAATCCTAAATATTACATATTTCACAAAATTTGGGAAATTCTTAAATAAATCCTTATAGTAGGCAAAAATATTAGATATCTTCTCAAACAAAAATAGGGTATTAATTTGTTTCGCGATCATGCAATATTTAGGCAATCACCCATTTGAAGCAGCAATCAATACTCCCTATATTAAATCTGAGGGAATTCCAATCCTCCCCCTATGCCATGTCATATTTTTTTTTTGCAAAAAAACCCTCTGCTCTTCTAAAATATAATCTAATTTCAGAATCGGTGGCCTCCTAGCTTGTCCACGTCATCTGGTTTGCAAACGAGCCCTTCAAGTTGGCCAAAATCATTCCGACGCCCTTCGTTCGCTGCTGTCTATTTGATTGCCCCACCTGCAAGATCTGTTGCCTCAGCATTTAGTTTCATGTGTTCTCGTGAATCTTTACATCGCTTTCCTCGTGGTGTGTCTCTTTCCTAGTGGCACACCACAGCTAGCTTGTCCGCAGTGCCCGTCGTCTCACTCCCTGCCCCAGATCTACTCCTCCTGCTCTCCACCGACATCGATTGCTCTTCCTCTGCTGGTCGAGCTGCCCCTTCCTCTTCCATGTGCCTTCTGGTTGAATAGATCTGCCCTTCCATCCGCGTGCCCCAGGCCCATGCCCAATCTCTTCTTCCAATTCCCTCACAGCGGTTGCCATCTCAGTCCCTCCCCTAGATCTACTCCTGTTGCTCTCCACCGGCGTCGCTTGCTCCCCCTTTGTCGGTCAACCTCCTCCCCCTTCCTCCTCCACGTGCCTTCCAGTTTCCATTGGAGGTTCTCGAGAAGACCTTGCTCTGCATCCATCGGTCGACCTCCTCCCCCTTCCTACTCTGTGTGCCTTCCAGTCGAATAGATCTGGCCCTCCATACGCATGTTTGATTCCCTCGCACCGGTCACTGTCTCAGTACCTCCCCCAAATCTACTCCTCTCACTCTTCATGGGCATCGCTTGCTCCAACTCCGCCAGTCGAGTTCCTTTCCCTTCCTCCTCCACGTGCCATCCAGTTTCCGTTGGAGGTTCTTGACAAGACTTTGCTCCACCTCCACCATCGAACTCCTCTCCGTTCCTCATTTGCGTGTCTTTCGGTTTCCATTGGAGGTTCTCAAGAAAACCTATACAAGTTCGCGGATGATTTTCGAGCTGTCGAGCTCTTCCCCCTTCCTCCTCCGCACGCCTTCCAGTTTTTGTTGGAGGTTCTCCACAAGACCTATGCAGGTTTGCTGATGATTTTCGAGGATATTTTTAGGTTTTTTTTCATGTTCGTTTCGGTGAATAATTTATGGGAATATGTGTGTGATTTTTCTCAGGATTTGGTTTGGTTTCTGATGGTGCATATGATCCATATCTGTGGCTCCATGGTTGTCTGCGATAGGAACTAGAATTGCCAGCTTGACCACGTCATCTTCACAATGAAGGTACTTTTACTTGTTCCCCTTCCTTCCTTCTCCAGACCGTATCGCTGTATGCGCTTAATTCTTCTACTGATTTGTACTACCTTCTTGCAGGATTCCAATGTGTCACAACTCGAGCACGCCTTCATTAGTGGAAATAGGGTCAGGTTTATGATGATAATACCCGACATGCTCAACAACACCCCCAATTACTTCATAGTTAACCTGATGGGATACAATTAGATTTGGTGACCTTAGTTCTATTACTTTGTGAACTGACACATTACCTATAGTAAACATTGCTTTGTAGCTGTTTATTCTTTGACCACATCCCTTCAATCACGGTTGGCCCCTTGACCACAGCCAACCCCTCGACCACGACCCTCCTTTGACCACGGCTGGCCCTTTGGCCGGATCTATTTCGACCACGGCCGGCACTTAGATCATGACCCTCCTTGGAGTACGGCCAACACTTGGACCACGGCCGGCCCGTCGACCATGCTTGACCACAACCGCCGGCCCTTCGACCATGGTCGGCATTTCGACGGCGACTGGCCCTCCGACCATGGCCAGCCCTTCGACCACGGCCGTCACTCCAAGCATGGCACTCCTTTGACCACGGTGGGCCCTCTGACCATGTTCCTCCTTCGACCATGGCCGGCCCTCTGACCACGACCCTCTGTTGACCACGGTCGGCCCTTCAACCACGGACCTCGTTTGACCAATGCTCTTTCTCAACCAAGGCTGGCCATTCGACCATGCTTAAACCATGGCTAGCCCTTGAACATGGCCCTCCTTTGAACACAGCTGGCACTTTAACCACAGCCCTCCTTCGACCATGATGTGTGCTTTGACCTTGCCTTGCCCTTCGACCATTTTTGACCATGCCTGCCCTTCGACCATTTTTTACCACGGCCGGCCCTTCGACCATGTAGACGGCCCATTGACCACGGCCGACAGTTCGACCATGACCGGCAATTCGACCATGGCCGGCACTCCGGCCTTTCGACCACTCTTTGACCACGGTTGGTCCTTTGACCACCGCCCTTCTTCGACCATGGCCAGCCCTTTGACCACA
This sequence comes from Dendrocalamus latiflorus, assembly GCA_017311315.1. Lineage (NCBI taxonomy): Eukaryota > Viridiplantae > Streptophyta > Magnoliopsida > Poales > Poaceae > Dendrocalamus > Dendrocalamus latiflorus. Next base: position 22,589,768 of record CM029631.1, read on the forward strand.
GCCCGTATTTGACCATGGCCGACACTTTGACCACGAACCTCCTTCGACTATGGCCAGCCCTTCGACCATGTGTAATACCACTAAATTTCAAAAGAGAGAATTAAGGGAAGAGAGGGGTGGTTTTTGCCGTCAGACCCATCGGCTTTTGGAACGCCGAATAAGTAACGCTCGCAGAGGTTCCCAGACCACCCAGGGACGGTCGGCACCGCCTAGAAAGCGACAAAAAGTAGCGCTCTCAGGGGTTCCCAGACCGTCCAGGGCTGGTCGGCACCGTCTCGCGTTGTGGGTTTTCGTCATTCGGCAGGAAACTCTATTCTTACCTGTTACCAATTTACCTGCCGTAGCAGAAGAGCACCCAACAGTATAGGGCTACCGTTGGACCAAAAAGCCCTTAGGGCTATAGCCAGCCAAGGCAAAAAGGGAGGGGTAGACGCGACATTTCGCAGTGAAAGGGATGGCCATGCCTCTTAAGTAGATAAGACAACACAGCCACCTTTTCCTGCTCCACTCCCTACCTCAGCCACAAATCCAAGCAACATCATTTCACTCCCCCCAGCCGAGATAGAGAGGGAAGGCAAGGAGGGCAAGAAGAGAGGAGGCCCGAAGGGACCTAGAAGGGCAGGCGCGAGAGGACGGCATCGACGGCAGCAGAGGATGCCGGCGACCGCCGAACTCACGCCAAGCTAACCCTAGAGTACGTCCACCATCCCCTCCACAACCCTTAAGAGCAGCACCGAGCACCCGCGCACACAAGCAGTAGCTAAAACAAGTTAGAGTAGAAGGGAGAGGAGGGAGACTTCCCTGGTAGGAGTGGCTGGCCAGCGAAGGAGCCGTGGACGGCAAGGTCGAATCATCTGGGACTGAGGCCGAGCGTCGACCTGCGTTCGCGCAAGGGTTGGCGGCCTGGGGCTGGTGAGCTGAAGCCAGGGGGCGACGTTGTCGGTGGCGGGTGGTGGCGCAGGCGACCGAGGGCGGCGGCACCTAGCGCCCCACCGCTGCGCGCACGCCAGGGGAGGTGGATCCGGTCCCGACCGGCCGGATCCGAGGCGGAGCAAGGGAGGCGCGCAGGCGGCGGCGAGCCCAAGGACCGACGGCGGAGGCGGCCGGATCCGTCCACGGCCGACCGGAACCGAGTGGGGAGGAGGGAGTAGGCGGCGGCCGGCAGCATAGTGGCGGCGGATCCGCCCTTGCCCGGCTGGATCTGCCCACGGCCGGCCGGATTTGGGAGGCGGAGGGTGGCGGGAGCGGCCGGGCCGGGCTGTGGCCGGCCGGACCTGAGGGAGGAGCGGCGCCAGAGGGGGAGGCCTTCGGCCGGGAGGAGGAAGAGAGGAGGAGGCGAGCGGCTTCGGCCAGGAAGGAGGAAGGGAGAGGAAGAGCCAGAAAAGAAAAAGAAGGGGTGCGGCTGAATGGGGAAAAGAAGGGAGGAAAAAAAGGGAAGAAGAGGAAGGTCCGGCCGAGTAAGAAAAAGGAGAGGAAAAAAAATAGAGAAGAAAAGGAAAGAAAAGAGGAGAAAAACAAAGGAAAAAAAAGAGAGAAAGGGTTTCGGTGGCATGCGCAGTGGATCCCATAGTTTTGAGTGGCCTGTCGTGAGTCTCGAGTCACGTGCGTAGTGCCGACGTCGTCCGTACGCATGCACATATTATTACAACGATTTGAGTCGAGTTAATTGCCTGCTCAGGTGAAGGTCCAGGATCGACGCCGCCCGCACGACGCTCCACTTCGTTTGGTTAACAGGCAAGTACATGGTAGAGCGGTAGACCAAGGTTTATGAATATGCGATGTTTCCTTGTTATGATAATATTTATGTGGAAATACGTTGATTGCATGATATCTATGTGGAAATGTGATGTTTACATGGCATAAGGTTGCATGGTAAATGATGGCAATGATGATGGAGTGAGGTAGGCAATGATGCTTATCTGCTAATAATGTTAATGATGAGCGTGATTATGATCATGGGCATATGCATTTGCATGAGGAGCACTCAAGAGTGAGGGCGGTGAGAAAGTCCCTAGCTATGAGTAAAGCTAGCGGACTAATCCGGAGTGCTCTTGAGTAAGACCTACTTCGGTAGGCCTCCACGGGAGTGGAGGGGTCCCGTGCCTATGAGGGCGGGCCCACGATGGGTGAACATCGACGGGTGTTCACTCGGCAGTACCGGTACTTGCAATGTGAAGAGCAAAAGAGCATGTAGAAATGATGCATTGCATTGATGGCTTGGCAATGTTTGGCTAAGAGGATGATGATACGAACGTGATGGTATATGTGGATTATGTTTTACTTATGTTGGTAGTGTCTATTGCTCTATTCTGTACTTGTTGAGTCTTCAGACTCACCCTTGCTTCGTTGATGTTTTTAGGTGACCGCTGAGGACGACATGCACGGGCGGAAGTAGCACATGAACAATATGCACGAACCAGCAGCACTCCTTGAATTACCCTTTTGTCACCTTATTTTAGTCTCTAATAGGATGCTAGAGTGAGGACTAAACGAAACTAAACCTATGTTGTATGTGCTCGCTGCTACCTTACTAAATTAGTGTTGGCTTAAATTTTTAAGTACTCGCTAAAAATGCAACGATGTATCTGAACGCTGCGATATAAGTAATTCTAGTTTTGGCTTCAATTCTTCTGGAGTTGATAATTTGGTTTGAGTATGCAGTGGTGGTAGCATTCTGGCCCAGAGGGTGGGCGGGGTGTTACAGTTAGTATCGGAGCGGGCGTTAGGTCCGTGGTATAGAAATTTGGTAATTTAGGTTAGTTAATCAACTAAAATTTGACTTAGGCCTAATAATGAAATTAAAATTGACACACTGGTGCACCATAGGTTGGGGAATGGGTTTTACATTGCATTTACGCTTTCGCAGCCTTGATGTTGATTTGTGCTGTTGAAATAGATGTTTGTGAGCTAGCTGTGTGACTGGCTATCTGTCTTGAACAGAGATGCCGAGAGCTAGATGACGCGGACGTATGCACAGTAGGATGGGATTTGGGTCAAGCATTGCATTTTCGCTTCTGTTAGTCATGTTGTTGATTTGCAATGCTTGATGTGGATGCTTGTGAGTTGATAGCAAGCATTTGAACTGGTTATTTGTGTGTCCTACGGGACTTTGCCATGACTGTGTCGTGTACCGATGCAGTAAAGACTGAGACCGTGGGCACTGAAGAGGCCTGGTCATGTTGCCAATTGTGGCATTGGAGTAACGATGTTTTGCTTCAGTTTTGGGAAGTTGGTTCCCTTTGGTTAGCAACTTGTTGAGTTGTGTGGTAAATACCTGATAGTGGGGAGTGTACCATGCAAGTCTGGTGTTCGGGAGAATTTTGATTATAAGAATGATTGGAGTAACTTGCATGATGAGACCAATAACTCTTGTTAGAGAAGGAAAAATCCAATGTGGTTGAAGTGTTGGATTAGGCGTATGTGGGATTCCGTGGTTAAAGTAACAAGTTGGTAGGACATGGTATTCTAAATTGTGAGAAACTAGGAGAGTAATTAACTTTAGTTATGGTGGTGGGATCAAAGGTGATTTGAACCCAATGAGGATTTAGTAGTAACATGAGAAGTAGCGGTGTAAAGCATATCCATTTCTGTTTAATAGTTGGATTTGAATTATTGGTGAACAAGTAGGTGATTATAGTTGCTTAGACTGGTGAGCCACATCGAATGACTGGTATCATGATGGTCCCAATCGATTAGCCCAATCGTGCAATCTAGGCATGCTAAGAAGTGTGCTAATTTATTATTTTGATGGAAAATCCCACATCTGGAGTTAACCTTTCAATTGATAATAGGAGAAGGATTATAAAGCTAAGTCCGCTAATCCCACACCATGAGTGATTATTATAATCATGACCAATGTTTTGGAAGATTCTAATAGTTGTAATGTTAGAACTCTATTGAGATTAGTTGGGAGAATAAGAATGAGGATCTTAATGTCGGATAAATCTTCTAGCTAAATTGAATAGGGAAGAATTGTTATAGAGTTGAATGAGACCCAAATTCTGAGGGATGAAGTTAATAATGTTCTAGTGAGATTTGGTGGCAATATTAAAGCATGAGTTGGTGGAGTTGCCACTGCATTTTGTAGGAAATTATATGCACGCCTATGGAAGTAGAACAAACGGATTCTATGCTTAAAAGCAATTGTGGTTTATGAAAGTACATACGATGTGTGCTAAAATCCGGGTGATTGATCATCCTTAAAGTTGAGCTGGCGGAGATTAGTTAGCGCTTTGAAATTAGGTGCTCATGGGATTATTTATTGATAGTGGATCTATTGATCAAAGAGCCTTGACCACATCTTGTGGTATGCGCGCTTGATAGTTGTTATGATTGTGATGTTTTGTACAATAAGGTGGTAGTGTTTGATGAACTATAGAGTAAATATGGAGAATAAAGTATCCGGTGAGCCGTGGAAAGGTTCAAGATGGGATACTAAAAGTCAATAACTATGGAGAATAAAGTATCCGGTGAGCCGACACTTTGGCCATTTGACCACACTTTGACCATAGCCGTCCCTTCAACCACCGCCCTCTTTCGAGCACAGCTGGCATTTCGACCACGGCCTTGACGATGGCTTTGACTTCACCCCCGTCGGTGTCGACCACAGCATCAACTTCGACCACGGCCGATCCTCAACCACGGCCCACATTCGACCACGGCCGGTCCTCAACCATGGCCCACATTCGACCATGGCTGGCACTTCGACCACAGACCTCCTTCGACCAATGCCCTCCCTTGACCATGGCCGGCCCTTCGACCACGCTTTAACCACAACAAGCCCTTCGACCACGCTCTGCCCTTCAACCATTTTCGACCACAGTTGGCCCTTAAACAATGCTTCGACCATGCTTTGCCTTTCAACCATTTTCGACCACAGCTAGCCCTTCGACCATGCTTCGACCACGCCTGCCCTTTGACCACACCCTGCCCTTTGACCATTTTTGACCACAGCCAGCCCTTTGACTGTTTTTGACCACAGTCGGCCCTTCAACCATGGCCTTCCTTCGACCACGCTTTGACCACGGTCATCCCTTCGACCAATGCTCTCTCTCGACCAAGGCCGGCCCTTCAACCACACATTGACCATGGCCGGCCCTTCGAACACGCTTCAACCATGCCCTGCCCTTTGACTATTTTTGACCATGCCTTGCCCTTCGACCATTTTCAACCACAACCGACTCTTCGACCATGCCCTACCCTTTGACCATTTTTGACCATAGCCGGCCCTTCGACCACGGCCCTTCTTCGACCATGCTTCAACCACGGTTGGCCCTTTGACCACGACCCTCCTTCGACCATGCTTCAACTATGGCCAGCGCTTCAACCATGGCCCGCCTTTGACCATGGTTGGCACTTTGACCATGACCTTTTCGACCACGACTTACACTTGGACCACGGCTTCGACTTCGACCTGGTCCTTCGACCATGGCCTGCCTTCGGCCACAGCTGCGCCCTCGACCATGCCCTCCACATCGACCATGACCCTTTCGACCGCAACTTTCACTTGGACCACGGCTTTGAATTTGACCCAGTCCTTCGACCATGGCCCTGTGACAATGGCATTGAGTTCGACCATGGCATCAACGTCAACCACGACCCTTCGACCATGACCACAGCCTCGACGTCAACCATAGCACCCTTTGATCGCGCCCTCGACCTTGACCACGCTCTCGATCTCAACCACGGCCCTTTCGACCACGACTTCCACTTTGACCACGACTTTGACTTCAACCTGGTCCTTTGACCTTGACCCTTCAACTACAACATCAAATTCAACCACGGCATTGACATTGACCACAACCCTTTGGGCACGACCACGGCCTCTACCTTGACCACGGCTTGACCATGACCACGGCCCTTCGACCATGACCACGGCCTTGACCTCGACCTTGACCATAGCTTCGATGCCGTCCTCATCGACTTCGACCATGGCGTCGACATCGACCACAACGCCCTTCGACCATGGCCGCAATTTTGACCACAAACCATTGCCCTTCGACCACAAATATAGCCTCGACCTTGACCATGGCTTCGACTTCGCCCACGCTGACATCGACCATGGCGTCGATGTCAACCACAGCGCCCTTCGACCATGTCCTCGACTTCGATCATGGACCACGGCCTCGGCGTCGACCATCGACCACGACCACGACCACCTTTGACCATGTTGACTTTGACCACAACGCCCTTCAACCACGGCCTCGACTTCGACCATAGCGTTGACTATGAACACGGCCCCCTTTGACCACGTTCTTGACCTCGACCACGGCCCCCTTCAACCATGACCTCGACCTCGAGCATGACCCCCTTCGACCACGACTTCCACTTGGACCACAGCTTCGACTTCAACTAGGTCTGACCACGACCCTTCGACTACGGCATTGATTTCGACCACAGCATCGACTTCGACCATGGCCTTTCAACCATGGCCCTTTGACCAGGACCACGGCCTCGACATCGACCACTGCCTTGACCTCGCCCACGTCGACGTTGACCACGGCGTCGACTTCGACCACATCGCCCTTCGACCATGGCCTTCACTTCGACCATGGACTACGACCTCGGGGTAAGCCATTGACCATGGCACCTTTCAACCACGGCGTTGACTATGAACACAACACTCTTCGACCATGGCCCCCGTCGACCACGCCTTTGACCTCGACCACGGCCCCTTTCAACCACGCCCTTGACGTCAACCACAACCCTTTCGACCATAACTTTCACTTTAACCACGGCTTTGAATTTGACCCGATCCTTCGACTACGGCATTGACATCGATCATGGTCCTTGGACCATGACCACGGCTTTGACGTCGCCCACGTTGACTTCGACCACAGCACCTTCGACCACGGCTGACCCTCCTTCGAACACAGCCGGCACTTCGACCACGGCCCTTCTTCGGCCACGGTTGGCTCTCATTCGGCCACGGTCGGCACTTCGATCATGATTGGCCCTCCTTCAACCATGGCCGGTACTTCGACCACGGACAGCCTTTTCATCAAGGCCTAACTTCGACTACAGCCGGCACTTCGACCATGGCTGGCCCTTCGACCTCGGTCGGCACTTATAGACATTAATATTTCTCGGTTGATCAAACACATTAAACTATGTATTTTTGTTCGGCGCAGTGTAGTGCGCTACCCTATCTACTTACGTATAGGTTCTTATTTTTACATATAGGTCCTTATTTCTTTTAAAAAACCTCTCTATTCCCTGTAAATACGTACGAGTCCTTACTTTCAGTTTTTAGTATATAGATCTCTGTGTCACGGCAATTTTTTTACTTTGATATTCACATAATAACTGGTGTAGGGTGGTGCCGTGCTTTCGCATCACGATTCACACACGGGAGGAAACGGTCAAATTGGAAAGAGCATTCCTCAAGCAAAATCGACGTCACGATTCTGCAACCGTCCACCACTCTACCGTTAACAGCAGTACTCTAAATTTATGAAATTTAGTTCATCGAAAGCATCAGAGCAAAGTACATGAAAAGGTTTTTTTTCCGCCAAAGAAGTCAAACTTCCGTATTTCCAAATTGAGTACGAACAAAAAAGAATGACATGCGTATGTGGAAAATTTTTGGACGCCGGTACGAGGGTGACAAGAAGTCTTATAACTACTTTGTTCATATTATGATTTACTCGTATACATACATCACTCCTTTCTTATGGGGCTTGAAACTGCACATCTCTCTATCTTTTAGAAAAGAAACTGCACGCCCCTGTTATCGTCTTTACAAGATTATAGGCGTATGTACTGTTGGGAATCGGAGTTGAGACCTATTTTCTTCAAAAAAATTCTAAAGCAAACATTGTTTAATATTATATTGTTTAGTCAAGTGGAGTGAAGGTAATTTATAAAGTGGAGCTCTTGCCATACCTTAAACTATGTGACATATGACATGAGGAGGATTTCAGTTAAACACACACGCACACACGTATTTGCGTATTTTCATGTATAAAATTGCTTGACTTGTGATTTGTGCCGTATCGTAGCGCCACTCCTGGCACTTTAAATTTACTTTTAATTTTGCTGAATCATGCCATCATCTCTCTCCTTTTAATTGGTGATGAGACTGCTTAATTATCATTATTTGGTTTGAATATTAGCAGTTGCCAATGGATAATTTACCAGTTTTCAATGGATTATTTTAGTTAAATGACGTCAGTTATTACAGAGTAAATCGCACATATATAAAAGATCTAGAGACGTCTAGGCTTGGCAGACTGAACCCCTCTATTTCTTTCCCACATCGCTTTCTTTTTCTCTGGTGAATTTGTATTGAGTGTTGAGCGACCAAAACCTCGTCGGCCTTTCTTCTCGGCGTGCACCAGGAAGGAGGGAGAGTGGTTATCTCCGAGCCATTGCCGCAGAGAGTACCTGTACGGGGCGGCAATAAGGTTTCTAGGCAGCGCAACACGTGCAACCACTGCTGCTCTGCTTTATTTATGTTCTGCATTACATGAAGTCTGCGCTGCTTCCTATTCTTTATCAAGCCCAACAGTAAATCGTTTTGCATGATCGATCGACTTTGTTGTAATTTTTCTTGTGTATTTTCTGAAGTACAATGAATAGCCTGTTGTTAGATTTGTTTGTTGTATAACTAGTCTTTTATTATGATTGTTTTATAGTAAAATTTGAAATTAAAATATTATCTATATTTGCAACATGTACCCCTTGCGTCTTAATTACAAATATTTCCATGTTGTTTCTTTGTAGGGGAAGATTTGCATTCCGTCGTTTGCAAGGGAAGATTTCCCTTTTGTGCCTTTTACACCTGAACGGCAGATAATCCAAATCCTGAGTTTTGGAGCTACATATTGGTAAGGTTGTCAGTATCATGATACGTATCATAATATCGTATGATCCTACTAGAGATATATGACACGGATTGTAATATGGATCGAAATTAGGTGGTATCTATCGAACCCTGGAGCAACATTTCTGGAATTCTCTATGTAAATCGCACTAATTTAGGATTAGTTAGTACACATAGTGGTAACAGAGATACATATCAAGCACAATGACAAACTTTATTAATTAAAAGAGTACGACCTTATAGCTAAAGTTTACATCCATGGCCCATAGGCCAGATTTAAATATAAGCAGCAAAAGGTAAAATCAAAGTGAAAAACACCTAACAAGCCTGCCTATAGGCAAACGATAGTAAAGACACAGCCTACTCGTCCTAATCTTCAAAATCAAAACAGTCCTCCTCTGAGCAACAGAATAGCAATGATGAGAACATAAAATGTACTCCACAAGTTACACGAAAAAAATACAATATTAATGTGAGGTTGACAAGTGAAGGCACATAAGGTTATTTGAGCATAAAACAATATTTAAAGAAATACGGTAAGTAGATAGAAATTATCGAATTTAATACAGTAAGTAAAAATAGTAATGTAAGCAAATTAATACCATTAGCACAGGCACCAACCTGACATTAGTCTAACTACGAGTATCTCACCCGGATAATCTTTTCTAAAAGATCTCATATGGATTCTATCCATCCATAAGCATTTTATAAACCATTTAAAAATACATAGTCTAATCCATGAAAAACTTAATTCAGCTTTCCCATGATCGTGGGCACGGCTATCCAAGATAGTTTATAAACTCTGCAGAGGTTGTATAATTTTACCCACAAGATATGATTATCTGATAATGTCAGCCATTACACGCTTTCGAAGTCATGCGACTGAAAAAATCATAACAAGGCGTTTATAATACAAAGCCATCAACCTGGCCACGCCTCCATTAAGATTTCACCACAACATGAATCCATAAATTGGGATCCTCTCTTGTGCCGTGTGAGACTTCCTGCGGCCTAATCCACGCTCACATTCAACCTATAGCGAGACTCAGGTTGGGACTCGCAAATTAGTTAGCTAGGATTATCTCATACTAGTCTTGTGGTAGTACATTAGGGCTTTATAGTAACAGCTCATAAACCAGTCCTTAATTTGACTTAAACGCCACCCGTATAGCCCTTGTGCCTGACATCACCACTGTGTCACTGAACAACAACGTGTGTCAGCAAGCACCCACCATTATACCATTTGCCTAAGTCTAAACCATATTTTATATTTTATTTTGAAATATTTCATAGCTTTTATTGACTCACCAAAGTCAAGAATATATTTTAAAAACTTATCATTTTATGTGAAAAAATTATTCCAAGCTAAAGTTTACCTCTAAGCATGAATAGGTTGTTCTACAAAAATATTTTAGTTAATACTAGCATATTAACTAGAGTTTTATTCTAGGATGACAATATATCTGGGAGTCAATATCAATGGAGGAATTAACAAGTAGGCAATAACTAAAGTTAAAACTGAATTGAAATATGTTAAACAAAACTATACATGCAAAATAATTTAAAATAACATAATTTTATTTCTGAGCTAGGATCAACATGGTCAAAGAGTGTAACTTGCCTTGCTCCGTCGATCGGTGAGAATTATGATAAAAGAAATCCTCAGAATCATTGTAGTTTACACGTGAAAATAACCCACCAAACTCAAATAAATATCTCGATTTTAGATGAATTTACAAATTTGAATGGGTTCAATCGGAGTTATGACGAAGAAATACGGGCTTCCGAAAATTCGAAACTTAGAGAAAAAGGAAAAATTAGGAATTTCTAGAATTATTTTTGTATGGAGAAATCAATTTATGACGTTAGCATCAGATTTAGGATTTTTAGCCAATTTATTTTTATAAAGGAAATTCATGGAAATGCTGATGACGAGAATATAACAATCCTCTAATTATTACGTCATTATATTATCCGAGTATACCTTTGATTTCACAGGGTTGTCGTAAGTCATACTACGACTACTCTTTGATCGTAAGTCTTCCTACAACCACATAATCGTAAATCTTACTACGGCTATTCTTTGGTCATAAGTCTTTCTATGAGACTATGACCATATAGTCATAAGTCTTATTACGACTACTCTTTGGTCGTAAGTTTTTCTATGACCATATAGTTGTAAGTCTTGCTAGGCTACTCCTTGGTCGTAAGTTTTCCATGACCACATAATCGTAAGTCTTACTACGACTACTCCTTGGTCGTAAGTCTTTTTACGACCACTTAGTCGTAAGATATCCTCTGACCATCTTGTGGTCGTAAGTCTTTCTACAACCAGCATATTCCTAACTAGCTTGTTTACGACGACCTTCTTCATCATGTGGTCATCTGACAAAGCGATTAGAACATGCACTTATTTTTGATAATTGCACACGATCTCTCTCTGGCAACAACCATCGTACGGCGAACGAACCACTACGTCTCTCTGACAGTAACTTCCATCAGACAGTTATCATCCGTAGTGTTGAGGCGTCTTTTGACATGGGACAACGGCCACCGCTTTGTCAACTATATAAGGGTTGACGTTAGAGAGGAGGGGGATTGGAACACATTTTGGATCAGGAGATAGTGCTAGGCATTTCGTATTACTCTCAGTTGTAATCAATTTCTCTCGGCAATAGCCACACATGACGTAGGGTTATTATTCTCCCAGGAGAAGGTCTGAATCTGTATAAAAATTCCCGTGTCTTTACTCTGCATATTCATGCACCGAGTCTTCTAGATTTCCCCCGAATTCAAACAAATCATATGTAAGATCAATATTAGAACATCGACAGCTGACGTGGCAAGGTTCGAGTGACAGGGCGTATAGGCTGCAGTGGTCGTAAGTGGCAGTGGTCGTGAGTGGCAGTGGTCGTGAGTGGTAGTGATCATGAGCTGCAGTTGTCGTGAGCGGCAGTGGTCATGAGTGGTAGTGCTCGTGAGCAGTAGTGATTGTGAGCTGCAGTGGCTGTGAGCAGCAGTGGTCGTGAGCGGTAGTGGTCGTGAAAGACTGTAGTAGTCAAAAAAGAACTGTAGTAGTCAAAGAAGATTGTAGCAGTTGAAAGATACAGAGAGAGGAGTTGAGTGAGATCAGCTCCAACAGTGCCATCTCACCTTGACATGGATTTTGAGGGAGTCAGAAATTGGTCAGTGGCGAGGAAGAAGCTGCGGCAGTGCATGGTGTCAACGGTGAAGGGGCTCTGGTGGCGGGCTTGCTCAGTGGAGGGGCGATAGACGATCGCACGGGCTCAGTGAAGGGAGGGACAGTGTCGGCGATGCACTGTTCGAGCCAAGGTGTTGGCAATTTCTTGTCGATGCTCCACTGATGGGCAGAGAGAGGGGAGTACAATGTGGAGGGGCTCGAGTGCACGAGAGAAGGGAATGAGGGGCAGGAGAGGAGCGGTGCCAGTAGGAGGGCTCGGGGAGGGGTTTTATACGCAGAGAGGATGGGCAAGAATGCACACACTCCGTGGACGCAATACACGCGAACACTTTTGATCAACTCAGAGACACAAAAGAGTTTGGTGCTACGTAATGCCGTGCAACTTTTTTATTTTCTCTTCTTATCTATAGTCTTTGGTTACATGCAAATAGGCTAACAAAATTCCTAACACTTCTAGCCATGATCCCCATGTACATGCCAACCCACTCTGGATAGAAAATGGCATACACTTATGAACACAACCCCTAAGAATTGCTCCACTAACCAAGTACATGCAACCCACAAACGGTGGATACGACTTCTACAGTCGATATGCGACTTATGACTTCCAACTGCTTTCCTACTACAGTAACTGGTCAATGCTCGACCTACGATTTCTGACCACTTCCCTGCTATAAAAACTCGTTGATACTCAACTTACGACTTATGGCTGCCCTCTGTACTCGGATGGAACATCTTCAAGATGTACTCGGATGCTCCGACTTCAACAAGTATTTGGACGCTCCGACTTCAACACATACTCGGACACTCTAACTTCAACACATACTTGGACGTTCTGACTTCTACATGTACTCGGGGTCTCCAACTGCTACAGTACTCCAGAGTTAATGACATGATAGTGGTGCACTACTGCAATTGATGATGAGGTTTTAAGGTGGGAATAACCGGCGGAGTGAGTGGGGAATGATGGGGGTCTTTAATGGCCGCATTTGCTTCGGCTAACGAGAAGTAATGGCTGGCTATTAAGAGCTCGAAGGGGACATCAATGGCATCAGCTGGGGAAGAAGAAGAGCAAGGAAAGATATGACAGGAGGGCCCTACTGGTCGGTGAGAAGAAAGAGAAGAATAGGGAGAGAGGCGACGGATTAATGGCACGCGGCACAAAGAACGATCATGACTGTTAGCTAAAGAGAGAGAGAGAGAGAGGGAACAAATGAGATCGAACTCATGGGATGTGTCCACGAGGTGATGAGGATGATCTGGGCCAAACACATGTCAGCTTGGGAGGAGGTTGAGTTTTAAATTCATTTTAAATTTTAGAAAAGCTAGGGAACTTTAAAAACATTTAGAAAATAGCAAATAAAATCCAAAAAATACAAAAAATTCATAGAAATTATTTTAGATGTAGGAAAAATATTTCCAACTTAAAGTTGGCCTTTAAATTTTTACAAAATATTTTTTAGCTTTGAAATTAATTTTTTAAATTCCAGAAAATTCACAGAAAATCCAGATAAAAGCCAAATGTGTTAAAATAATTAATTTGAAATAGGATTTTTATAGAATTTCAAAATACCATTTATTTAATAATATTGACCTGATCTTAATTAAATTATATTTTCAAAAGAAAAGCCTTGTAAGAGTAGAAAAATAGGCAAATAAAATTTTGAAATTCAGGCAAACCAAATAACACTTATTTTTTTAAATTAAATTAATAAATTTTTCGCTGAAAAGTTTTGAATAAGTAGTTGGGATGTGATAGTATCACAGTGGGATCGGGAATTAACTCGTAGAATCGTTAGAATCGGGTAGGATCACAGTGTGATCACGATCCTAACAATAAACTATATTAGAATATAAAATTTGATATTACCTATTGCTAGTTTAAGTTACACTAGTTTAATTTGCTTTGTTTTTGTTGTTTAGATGTTGTTCTAGGTAAAAAATGTATTATCTTTGATACCTTGCACTTTTATATTAGTAGTTTATTTAAAAAATAATTAAATAAGTTTCAAAAATCAACCTTAATTCAATATAATATGGATATGCGTATTCAAACAAAATTAAATTAAAAAATTCTACTATAAACTTGCATATTTAGAAACATAATTTAATTTTTTATATAAATATATACACTTTTAAAATATGATAGAATCGTGATTCTACAATCCAATCTTAGATCTGATCTTGTTAGACGAAAAACAATTCTTCCTTGAAATCACGATCCTGACAACCTTGCTTACTAGAGGGTTCAATTACTACTCAAATCTACTTTACTCGGAAAAAGGATGGAGAGAAAAGAAGTTACTACTCAAATCTATTTTACTCGGGAAAAGGATGGACAGAAGCAAGAGTTGCATGCTGTTACCGGAGCCCAACCCGGACAGTCACCGTAGGCATGGCGCCCTCAGAGACGGGCTCACACGTACGACTCGCCCCGCACTCTCCTCCCGCCACGTGCGCGTCGCTCGCATCGCAACCCCACCTCTCTCTCTCTCTCTCCACTGTGGCCTGACCTGGCCCTCCTCTCTCTATAAATGCAACTCTGGTGCACCGATCTTACTTGGAACAGACAGGCAGGCCGTCGTCACACAGAGCAGTGACTCCCAATTCCCATGTCAGAGCAGAGTGATCGAGTCGTTTCCTTCCCTTAGCACCTGCTGTTTGTTTGGAGGGGAAGGAGAGAGAAGGGGGAGGGAGGGAGGTAGAGGGAGATGGGGAGGCAGCCGTGCTGCGACAAGGTGGGCCTGAAGAAGGGGCCGTGGACGGCGGAGGAGGACCAGAAGCTCGTCGGCTTCCTCCTCACCCACGGCCACTGCTGCTGGCGCGTCGTCCCCAAGCTCGCAGGTGAGGTGGCCCGAATCCCCTGCTCCATCCGTACATGCACGAACGCATGCGTGCAATGTAACCTTACACGCATCTGTGACTGCGTGTGCGTGCGTGTGATTGTGCGTTGCAGGGTTGCTGAGGTGTGGGAAGAGCTGCAGGCTGCGGTGGACCAACTACCTGAGGCCGGACCTCAAGAGGGGGCTCCTCTCCGACGAGGAGGAGAAGCTCGTCATCGACCTGCACGCGCAGCTCGGCAACAGGTGAGTGTGTGCAGATCACAAAATTCTTGGCGTTTTCGCGCCTCTCGTTCAGCATGCGGCTCGAGTATCAGGCTTTCGATCTCGTCACGGATGACCAACCAATCGGTTGTTTGTTTCGTGTGTTTTTGCGCGCGCGTGCAGGTGGTCCAAGATCGCGGCGAGGCTTCCCGGGAGGACGGACAATGAGATCAAGAACCACTGGAACACCCACATCAGGAAGAAGCTCCGCAAGATGGGCATCGACCCCGTCACGCACCGGTCCTTGGAGGAGGTCCCTTCCCCCGCGCAGGAGCTGGAACAGCAGTTGCCGCCGCCGCAGCAAGAGCCCCCGCAGCTGCAAGAGCCGCCGCCTCAGCAGCACGGCGGTGAGCCCTTGCGGCAGGCGGCGGCGGAGGAGGAGTCGGCGGTGCCGATGATCCAGCCGCACGAGATCACGGCGCCACCGTCGCAGCCGCCAGCGACGGCGGCCACGAGCAACTGCTCTGTTTCCCCTGCCTCGGTGGTCTCGCCGTCCTGCTCCTCCTCGGCATCGGCTGCCTCGGCGTTGTCTGGAGTCGATGTGGCGGAGTGGCCGGAGCCCTTGTACCTGTTCGGCATGGATGGTATCATGGACATGGGCTGGGACGGCTTCATCCCCGGCGCCGGCGGCTTAGGCGTCGATCCGTTCGACCAGTACTACCCAGGCGGTGGCTTCGATCAAGACGATTGGGTCTGATTCCATCCTAGCAGCAATGCACATAGATACACCGCTTCTTCTCGCCAATTCGATCTCCCCTAGCTAGTAGCTTAGCCTCCATGTTTTTTCCCCTCAACTTTTCTCAGAAACCTGACCGTGCTGTGATGTGAGTGAGACCGATGTGCGTGCGAACGCGATGCGTTCCTTTCAGCTAGTTCGGTGGATATGTCAGTGGCGCTAGCTAGCTGAGCGTGATTGTGTCAGCTCCATAGTTTGCATGCGGAGGTGCTCGAGACTTTCCCGGAGCGGCTGATCGTGCCGATTGTCAGGACGCGCGTGCGTGGCGAGCGGGAGGCGTCGCCGCTTCTTTGGCCTAGTATGCCAAGGTCGTGGTTCATTTGCTGTTACAACGTGGTTTACCCCTCTTTTGTTGTGTTCCGGAAGCGTGTGTTGGGTGCGTGTTATGTTTCTGAGACAGCTGATTACAAGTGGCAAGTTAGTACATTCACATGCGAGAACGAGTGTGTGCATGTCGAACACACTCCCTCCGTTCGGATTTGCATGCTATTCTAGCCTGGCAGGCTGGCACACAGAGAACAAGGTAGCAGTTGATTTTTTCAATTTGTGACATGTTTATCATTTACTAGCTCAATGTTCGTGCGTTACTACGGATTTTTAAAATCTATCATACTATATGTTTTAAAACTCATGGGTGGTAAAAATTTTTAGAATATGCATACAAATATGTTCTAAAAGTTTTTAAATCCGTCAAGTAAGTCGAAAGCCGTTGATCACACTTCGTGGTCATAAGTCGGAAGATATTGACTACACCTCGTGGTCGTAGGTTGGGAGCCCTCGAGCACACCTCGTCGTCGTAAATCGGAAGCCGTCGACCCTCGCGCATGATCGTAGGTCGGGAGCGGTTGACTATTTCTGGTGGTCGTAAGTTGGCAGCGGTCGATGATCGATCGTGGTCCTAAATCTAGAGCCTTCGACAATGGCCCATAGTCGTACATCAGAAGCCGGTGACCATCGTTCATGGTCGTAAGTCGAAAGCCATCGAGGATACCTCATGGTTGTAAGTCCGAACACATCGACCAGCACTCGTAGTCGTAAGTCGGAAGATATCGATTACACCTCGTGGTCGTAAGTTGAAACACATCGACCAGTGCTCATGGTCGTAAATTAGAAGCCGTCGATCACACCTCATGGTCGTAAGTTAGAAGCCGTTGACCATCGCGCGTGATCGTAGGTCGAGAGCAGTCGATCATCGTTGGTGGTCATACGTTGGCAGACCTTCGGTGCACTTGTGCCCTATCGCCCGACTGCCTGCGTCAGCCTGCTCGTCCCCGACTTTGACCATGGCCCCAACTTTGACCACTGCCCCCTTCGACTTCGACCATTGCCCCCTTCAACCACTGTCTCCTTTGACCACGACCGTTCGACGTCGACCACTTCCCCCTTCGACCATGAATTCGATTTCGACCACCTTGTGGGTCTTGCCGTCGAGAGTAGGGAGCTCAATCTCAGGAGTGACCTGGGGGTGGGCGGCGAGCATGTCCAACTGGAGGGGGAACTCGTAGCGGTGGAGGTTGTGGACGAACCAGCAGGTGCCCTCCGGGTTGGCACTACGACTACGACCATGACCGCTACGACCACGTCCATGGGCGCTATGATTATGACCATGACCGTGACTTCGACCACTGCCCCCTTCAACCACTGTCCCCTTCGACCATGGCCCTTCGACGTCGATCACTTCCCTCTTTGACTACGGCTTCGATGATGACCACGAATCTTCTACTTCGACCACTGACCCCCTCGACCACTGTCCCCTTTGACCATGGCCCTTTGACGACCACAGCCCTTCGATGCCGACCACTTCCCACTTCAACTACGGCTCTTCGACTTCGACCGCAGACCAACTTCATCCATAGCCCTTCGACTTTGACCACTGCCCCTTTGACCACTACCCCCTTCGACCACGGTTTGGACTTCGATCATGACCATTCAACTTCAACCATGGCTTGACTTCAACCACAACCCTTCGACTTCGACCACGGACTGACTTCGTCCACGGCCTTTCGACTTTGACCACTGCCCCTTTCGACCACTGTCCCCTTTGACCATGGCTTGGACTTCGACTACAGCCCTTCGACTTCGACCACAGCCTGACTTCGACCACGGTCCTTTGACTTAGACCACCGTCTATTCGACCACGGATCTTTGACTTCGGCCACGGCCCCCTTCAACCACGGCTTCGACTTCGACCATGGCCCCTTGACTTCGGCTATGGTCCCTCGATCATGGCCCTATTCGACCATGGCACTTCGACAACCAGCTTGGGAGACAAAAATCACCAGACAGTGTGACGGGCTCCGAACGAAGAGCAGGAGGAGGTAGAGCCGTTGGGGTTATATTGCATCTGTGTCTGGCGCATTTGTATTCCTTGCCTTTTTTGCAGCTTGCAGCATGTCGTTGTAGATGACCCGTCTCACCTAATGATTTTGCAGTCAATTCATTACCACAAATTTTACAAACAGCATACCTCACTTCAGTTCCATTATTGTCGGTCTTGAACTTCTTGTTGAAATCATTCCAAACTGTTGATGTACTAGCTCTTGTTCTTTTTGCACCCGTGCTTAGGGTCGTGGATGCACTTGTTGAGCCAGCAGAAGATGGGTCGATTGGACCCTGCGCCACCAGGGCCGTCGTTTCTTCGGCATCTCCAGTTTGTACATGTGGACCTTCCACGGATGGACACGCTTGTTGAAACGATTGTATATCCTCCGCCGAGAGGCCGAATTCGGAGAGTTGAAAATCGTAGTTCTCCATTAAATCAACTGCAAATTGAAATAGTAAAGAACGATTAATTACTACTAAACCAACAAATAATAGCAAAAAATTAAACCAACAAATAATACCAAAAAATTAAAATAAGACAGTATTATTACCTCCTTTGCAGCTCTCACAAAAAATTTGAAGATTTTTGAATTTTCGGAATTTTGCCCGAATTTTGACCAAATTTGCGCAAACACTTTCAGATTTTTCACAGCTAAACCGAGAGAGAAGAATGAGATTTGAGGTGTGGAAGATGGTGGCGGGGTGCCCCCCTATTTATAGGAAAAATTTCAGATTTTCTCTGAATTTTTTGCTATATTTTCAAATTTTTTACCACCCAACGGTAAAAAACGGCTATGTTTCAAATTAATCGGGCTGGGTGTGCCGTGCCGGGCCGGCACGGCCCGTTTAGAGCTGTTGGGCGGGCCGTGCCGTGCCGGGCCGGCACGGCCCGATTTCTTAACGGGCAGTGCCGTGACGGTGGGACCGTGTCGCGCCCTCGGCCCAGGCACGGTCCGGTCCGCCGTGCCGTGCCGGCCCGGCCCGCCTCTCCTCCGTGCCGTGCCATTCGCGGGCTAGGTCTACAGTGCTGGGCTGCGGTGCAGCCCGTCACGGCCCGGCCCATTTTGACAGCTCTAGGGGGCGCTGGAGAGGAGTTGGGGGCGGCGCTGGCCTCTGGCGGTGAGCAGTGTTAGAAATTAGCCCATTTAATTATGGCCTATTTCCTTAATTCCAAAACATGCATGGTTTAGTACCATATTGCTAAGGCAGGGTGAGGAAGTCCGATTTATAAGAAAGAGATGGTATGAGGAGAGTTCTGTACCACTCTTTATTTTTTGCTAAACTCTGCACCACTCTCTCTCTGTGTTTGAATGAGATTCAAACGTTTGAATTGAGGCTTTACTGGGGTTTTGATGATAGACATTTACAAATGGGTAAATGGCTGGTTGAATATGTCAGTTACCAGTGGGTAAATGGTTGTTTTAATCATGTCAGTTATCAGTCTGTCTATATATGCCTGGAGACGTCTAGAGTGTAAAAAAAGAATCCGACTGCCTCCAATTTTTCCTTCTCTGCGATTTTGTGCTCGAGTACTGTGCTGTCTGAACCTCATCGACCTTTCTTCCCGGCGTGCACCTGGAAGGAGGGAGAGCGGCTATCTCCGAACCGTTGTCGCAGAGAGTACCTGCATGGGGGCGGTAATAAGGTTTCTGGGCAGCGCATCTACGTGACCGCTCACTGCACTGCATCATCTACGTTCTGCACTGCGTCAAGCCTGCGTGGCTTCCTGTTCTTCATCAGGCTAACAAGTAAGTTGTTCGCGCGCACGTTCGACTTGGTTACTATATTCTTTCTTGAGTATATTCTAAAGTATGATGAGTAGCCTGCTGTTAGTTGTGAGTTTGCATCATTAGTTTATTGTTTTTGTCTCCTAATAAAACTTGGAATTAAAATATTGTCTTATTTTTCAACAAGCAGACCTGCTGGAGCCTAGAGAGGAGTCTGAGGAGGCGCTGGAGAGGAGGCGGGGGGCGGCGCCAGGCGATAGAGCTATGGATAGGAGGCTAGGGGTGGCACTGGGTGAGCCATGGAGACTGGAGAGGAGTCAGTCATAGGAGGCGCTGGGCTAGGGCTGCCGCCTGCCTGTGAATGTGCCTCCGTGCCTGAGAGCACTGAGGTCGGGCTGGGCCAGCTATGCCGTATCATCGCCGCTCGGGAGCTAGGTTGGGCTGGTTGCGATGTGCCACGGGCCGGGCTGTAAAACGTCAGATCTGATACTGTGTACTCAAAATTTTTTATATGCATACTAAAAAGGGAGATTGGATTATATACCCTTCCTTTAGTTGGGAAATTGAGAATTTACCCTCCACATCTCAATGACACGTGGGGTCATCATAAGTCACTGACACGTGGGCCAGGAGGGTAAATCCTCAATTTCCATCTAAATGGAGGGTATATGATCAATTTTTTCTACTAAAAATTCCTATTACTATTTTCTCCAGGCCCAACCGGCCCGAGGCCTATCTGTGCCCCTGATTTTATATTATTTTCATCACATTTCTCCTCACACTTTATTACTATTTGTGTTGGTTTATGTACTCAGGTTGTCTATTTCATAAGAGATAACACATTCTTTTTTCTCACATTCTCTCTTCTCTATATAAAAATCTACTAACATAATATAATTAAGAGATAGCTGAAATGACATAGTTGAAAATGCTATACTCGTCGCTAGCTGAAATGACATATTTGGAAATGCTATACTCGTCGCCCCTATCCCGGCCACTTGCCACGTATGCCGCTGCGCTGGTCTCCGTCCGCTACGCCGCACGCCCAAAGACGCTCACTACCATGGCTGCAACAAATCCGGCAGGATCTCCTAATCCACTATAGCGATTTGGCACTCTGGCTCTTCGGTTCTCTTGTACTATCGTATGTATTGTGCCTAATGCAAGTACTAGCATGTGACTAATGTAAACATGCATGCATATGAGTAAAGGATGGGAAGTCTCAAAACTTTTAGGATGGAGGGAAATTTAGTGGCGTCTCGTGTTATTACTAAGGGTAATAATACTAGTCAATAATTATTATTCATTGACTGTTTTAATGAATAATAAGTTCATCAGAGTGTTACAATATAACAATAATTAGAGATTAAACATAATATTATAACAACATTGTCATGTAGGGCTAAAGTCTTTTTCAAGGACACATCATGAATATTACAACATTAAAGAAAACAGTTCTATTCCAACTGATAATTATACAAATACTAAGAAATATATAACATCACATTAATTTACATATGCCCTGAGGGGTGTGCTCGAGTTGCTACTAATACTCTACTTGTCCTAGGTCTCATATAAGGTGTCACCTCATTACAGGTCATACTCAAGATCATCTCCCTCTCACTGGTATAGAATTCTTTTGGGTAGGCCTCATTCACACCGAGTGAAATTTGGAGGTAACTAACCTCTAAACAAAGGAGAATAATAGCAAAGGTGAGTATAGAGTACTCAGTAAGCATTAATAGCAAAAATGCACTTTTATTATCATAATCCAACATCTCAGCAGTAGCAAAAATGCACTTTTATTACCATAATCCAACATATCAGTGAATCCATTCTCATCTCATCATATGTCTAAAATAAATATTTTTGGTTGAGAAATAATTTCAAATTGTTAATTCAGGAATTTACTGAACACTTGTATAACTAGATAGAACCTCTATTGATTTTGTAGCCTCTAGTCCAAGAGACAGGCATGAATTCATGGTTTATATAATACTGTGCAGGCTTATACCACTTTACTTATAGTCACCCTGATTTTTGTAGCGAATGGATCTTCACATTTTCTTAGATGTGATGCCCAAAGCACAAAATTTTTACCTCTATCTCGGTATATTATACCTCCTCCCAGCTAGTCATAATCATTTCTCTAACGCGGTTTCTCACTCTCACCCAGTACCCACCCGATTATGAGCTAGTCGTTGGTCTGGTCGGATGCATTTTCACCTGACACTCCACATTGCTAAATATATGTGCCGAGCTTAAACTTTATGGCCCTAAGTCTAATTGAGGCCTTGTCTTGTTTTCTTCCTAGATAAATCTACATACCCAATTGTGGTGTGCATAATAACTTTGATAGAGTTATCGTTCCTACCTGTCCTTAGATGGAACAATGGTTGATACGAACAATGTGGTCTATTATAAGAGTGAAGTTTGTAAGTTCTTAGATTTTACCCCTACACAGTGGGTCCTAACATTTTCCTTTGTTACCTTCCCAAGGAACTCTCTGCCTACCATTTACTTATAATGCAGGTCAATTGCGCTATCAATTGAACCTGCCATTCCCTTTTCATTTCTTTCACATAGCATTCATCTAGATTAAAACAGGATTTCATTTGATGTAGGGTGACAATATTTTATTAGGTAAATAGTTGTATTAACTGAAGATAATATGATCACATGTTCAAAGGTATGCTTTCCTGTGAGTTGATCGTAGGTCTTGGTCTCAAGTGTGCTCAGGTGACACTCTTCCTCTGAATCCAGTTCTTTTCTTGCATTTAACACATACGGTATGGTTCAATTTACAGATATAAAGGATAAGCTATGTCGCACGTTCCCGTGTGACTCCCTAGGTCTATTTAGTCGATTGCGGAATTTACAATCAGGAGCTACTTTATACCTCCACGTGAAGTTAGTTTACTAATGACAAGTATTCTAGTTTAATATTTACGAACAATTATTACCTAAGTTTTGCAAGTTAAATACTACTTAAATGATTAGGCATGTGACTAAACATTTATTGGAGTACTCAATACATCAATATGCAAATAAATAATCTCTTCCCCCTCTCTCCCCACTCGGTCGATCGGTTGACTAGGCCTCAACCCATTAACCCCGGCTCTTCTCCTCTCTCTTGTTCACTCCATCACTTGCCTCCTCCCTTCTCTGGCTCTTGGTCTCTCTCTACCGTGTTGACTGCTCCTCACCAACGTCGCCACCCTCTCCTACGCTGGCTTCCTAGCCAATTGGTCCTTGGCGTCGCGCTGCCAACTCACTCCCCTAGCTAGCTCCCTCTCCCTCATTCTCTCTTTCTATGCCTCAGCTCACCTCCTACCTGGTCATCGCCCTTGTGTCGCTTGACGGCCACCGGTTCCCCATGCACCTTCTCAACCCTCCACCAGTCAGATCTGGCTTCTGGCACTATGGATTCGACTCCGATTGCCTAGATATGAAGATTCTCCCTCTACTCACATTTTTCCTTTTTATTTACCTTTAGTTCTTGCTTTACATGTGATTTATTCTTTGATTTGAGTTGTTTTTAATAAAGACAAGGTTGAGGTAGTGATGGTTGTAAATCCGGTTGGTTTGCCATGATAGGGCTCGAGATTTCTCACATATTGGGGAGTGTGGGTGGCCGTCTAGTGTGCACATTGGCCGGCGGGGCACACCGTTGCCACGGTTGTCTCTCGTCTGGATGCTTGTGAATGTGATGGCAAAGATCAAAAATGGATCGTAGGGCTACCTTATTGGATGATGTTAGACTTGATTTGGGTAGAACCATGGTTCAATCTTCTCGGCGAAATGTGCTTGGCTTGGTTGTTCTCCAGTTGGCTGGCATTCAGTTCGGCTGTCGCCTCCTCCTAGGGTTGTCGTCTCCTTCTTCTTCACTTGCTCCTTCTCTTGGTGCCTTCTCCTCCTCGGTCCTGTTTGCCGAGCTTCACTCCATCTTCTTCCTCTCGGTTGGCTTGGGGGATTTGGGGGGGGGGGGATGGGTTGGATCTGGTGCAATGTGGTTTGCTGCTATGGTTCAGCTCTGTCGATGGCTGGCTACGGTTTGGGTGAAAATGAACTCTCTCTCTCTCTCCCTTTGGTCGATTTCCCTTGGCCTTATCCTTTCCCCTTTGTGCCATGACTGTGTTTGGGTGATTTTCTCTGTGCAGAGAAGGGTTGGTTTTGTGTATGGGTTGGCTATCAATGAATTTGGAATCTGGAATGGATTCAGGTTCATCTCTAATGCCGAATGATGGAACACTATGGCTACGAGAGGTGTCAACTGGCCTCGCACAGTCTGGTATCTCAATGAGCGAAATGCCCATTTCGATAACCTAATGAGGGTTCTGATAGCAATCTGGTCTTCAATCAATTCTTTTGTTTGGTCTTTTTCGTTATCTTGTTATTTGTCTTTTTCACAATAAAGACTACAGGTTACTCCAGAATATCCAGTTAATTGTAAATGTGTATGCAATGAGTTCAATTGTAATTGTAATTATCGTATTCTTTGTATGTATGGAAACGAATGTAATATTAATGAACTCTGATGTATGGTGTAAATTATATCTCTTTACTTTGTCGTCTTTTGTTTCGAGTAAATTGCTGTACATTTTAATAATCGAAAAGTTTTACGATATCTTTATTAACTATACATTAATTTCATGCCATAGTCGAGAGGTTAGCAACTACGGCTAGTTTAGAAATGGAGGACGTTACAAATTTGTATTAACTACCAATGTAGTTGAGAATAAGTGAGTTTAGTTAGAGTATGATATTTATGCCAACCAGCTTTTAATAGAGGCTCCTTAGAAAAACACTACCCAAAAAAACCCAAAACAATATCTATTTAAGAAAAAAAAAATTAAGATTTATTTAAAAAGAACGGAGGGAGTAGTTGGCAATGGGCTATTCTGCAGTTAAGTTACGACAACACAGGTCTAATGCCGTCCGATCATGCATGCAAGGGACGATGAAGACTGATGACTCCGATCGTGACGAAGAAATTGCAACTTAGCGATTTCATGTATATATTTGAAACATTGACCGAGTGGACTATCAATTTCATGTATCTATTTGAAATATTGATCGAGAGCATTAGCGATTTCACGTATGTATTTAAAATATTGATCGAGTGCATGTTCTGCATTGGTGGATGCTTCGGATTGATTATTTATGGTGGAAAAATGAGAGAAGCGTCTCTTCTTCATTCTTGATCCGACCATTGATCTTGATTATTGATCATTTGATCCGACGATCGAAAATCCCTACAGTCAGCCCCTACGGCAAATTGATCCTCTTTAAGAATCTTTGATATAGCGGTCGAAGCTGAACTCCGGTCAAGCGCTGTTCACCGATTACCGTTCGATTGCCCCGATCAATTTTGCATAAGCTTCGCACGCGCGTTTCTCGGTGACTCGGTGTGACCTCATCCTTGCGCGACGATCATGTCATCTCTTCCGGTTGGCACGCGCCCGCGAGCCCCACACGTCCACTACTACCACCTCTCCTCTGGCCCGACAGAATCTCTTCCTCTTCCCTGGTCCTTGAGCCCCTCATGCAAAATGCCAAGTAAAACCTGGAAAAACAGCGAACGATATGTTGATGAATTGATGATATCAACAAGTACAACCGGAGATGTCGCGTACGAACACAACCTTTTGGGTATTGTTCTGCTGTGAGAGGCGTGAGCCAGAAATCGGAATATACGTATTAGTTTATTTTTCTTTATATTATCTATAAAGATATAATAATATTATTTATTTAATTAATTCAAAAAATTAATAGCCATTACAATATAATTTTAGTAAAAGAGCTAAAAGCCTTATGTCTCCATGCGTAACGTGTCAGGCGGAGAAATGCTCTGCTCGTTGTATCTGATATTCTGATGACGCGCGGCCACTGTGACGGCAGTAGGAATCTTACGTAGGTTAAGCCCCCGTACTCAGGGATAGTATTGTTTTGTGCAACTACAGGATAAGTACAAAATTTTTGCACCCTACATAGGCCAATTTCTTTCTTGACAAGATCATGTAACCCACAAGAAATTTTCTATCGCTTGGAAGAAGCATATACCTCATGAACTATTCAGTCATAGGTGGTATGCAGAGAGCTCGGCTAACCTGATATACTTATACAAGTTTGTCAGAATCACAATCCAAAATTAGATCATAGGTTTTTCAACAGGATCGTGAACCGTAGAATCGATATAAAATATAAAATTATATCTAATTTTATCAAAGAAATATTTTTAAAATTTACCATGTATTTCAGCACCACTACATTTTTAAAACTATACTTCGAGAACTTTTATTTACAAAAATGTAGTTCAAAGAAAATATTATTTGTTATTTATGCAAAAAGTAAAATTTTATAATTAAAATGATATATACAAATAATTATTTATAATAAATATTTACATTTGATCGTGATCCTATAATTTTTTTTGTAGAATCATAATAATATCAAAATTCTATCAAATTAAGACTTTATCTAAGATCAAATCGGTCTAGTTAATTTTGGACGTAGAATTATATGATTGTAAGACTAGAATCAAGGTTCCGGCAACCTTACCTGCAAGTAACCTTCACGCGGCACGCCCTCGAGTGGGTTTGAACCGTCGGATCAAGATCAAACAGCTCTCTGCAGTCTTGACCTTGCATGTCTTCTCTTAGTGGGATATATGATTGTTTGTTCGGGAATATTCTTGGGCTGATCTGTAAAGCCCGGCCGGTCGGGCCGGAACACATCTCAAATTCAGCGAAACCATAAACTAAGATATCCATGCCTCGCGCCCAGGTTCAACTGCAGTGACGACTGACGAGGGCGTATGTTTTGTGCTGAATTTTTGGCCCGTTGTTATGGGTTGCAGTTAATATCTTATTCGTATTTTTAAGATAATAATAGATAATAAAGATATTTATATGAACGATAACGCAAATAAATTTTACACTTAAAAGTTTATTTAGAAAATACACTTTGAAAAACCGTCCTAACTACTTTGATTTTTAGAGGGGCTAAAATGCAAAAGGCAAAAGAACGGGACGTTTGCCTGCTGCTGTTGCGATACAGTGACGGAAGAGTGGCCAGTACAGTTCCAAGTGGCGATCTGCCGCACGCATAGCCTTTTAACAACGTTTCGCTAGCACTATTTTTTTTCTAGGGCTCATCACATGGCCCAAATAAATTGAACTTTTTTGGGCATGCGTCAAATGTTACAATGATGGGGCACCCAATTCGGTCTCTCTCTCATCGTGCCTGAGTGATGGGCCTCACATTTCATTGTCCCATGACCATGAGAGAGAGTTAGTGGGAGGAGCTTGTAGGATAAGAATTTTGGTGGAAGCATGTGTTGTTAGCTCCCGACCTCGTGCGGTGGCCCAAGCTATCGACGTGCATGTCTTGGTTTGCATGTTTGGCGTTTTGTGTTAACTTCAAGCGCGGCACTAGAATCCTCATAGAATAAAAATGATTAGGGTCTACTATTTCTTAATATATAAGATGTATATAATTTTTAAGTAATATTATGCTACGTAGTAATATGTTCGGTAATTTTTAATATTAATATTTTGACATATCTGATAGCAGTGTATGATAATAAAGAACTAGTGATCGAAATGCTTACCAAAATAAAGAAGCCTGATACTAATATTGATTAGTTATAACAAATTAAATGAACTAAGGGCGAAATCACAGTACAAGTACATCATGCGATCTCAGCAACATATAAAAAGTGAATAAAACTACTTACAATTTTCAAGTAAAAAAGCGTTGAATGACCAAATGTAAGTAAATGTATTACTTTTTAGTATTTACATTCTTTCAAGTTCATAAGGTGACGAACCACAATATCATTGGTAATTTTCATCGATTATTGTTTCTCCACATAGCAAATAAGCCTATTATTTATGAAATTATCACCAATTAATTGAAAAATCCAATAAGATATTTGTATATTCAATAGTTCAAGAATAATATAATACAAAATATATCCAGTGGCTTAATTACTTGATATTATAGTCAAATACTATAATTTTGCCTCCGATTTGCAATGAGTTAGGCCGATATTCCAAAAATCTAAATTGAAAACCCTAAGTCTTGACCCTACAATTTGACAAAAATCAATCAACAATTATCACATTAAAATCTTAACTCCCAAATTTAGCTCCTATTCTTGAAACAAATTGGAAGAATTAAGAGAAATTTAAAGCAAACTACATACTGATCGGGTGGGCTTAAGCTTTCTTCGACCAGCAAGGTCATGAGCCAATAGGGACCAGGTGGTGTCGCGATGAGATAGCAGGTGAGGGCGGATAATGGTGCCAATTTCTCCCATTACCTGGCAACTGGTCATTGCCCGGCTGGGTGCGGTTGTGCTGCGGGCGTGGTACGTGTCTCCTGAATGACCATGCGAGATGAATAGGAGTCGAGAGCTGTTGCGAGGTGATAAGCTTACGGATTAATCAAATGTACGTCATTGCCTATTGTGGTTCTCCTTCTTGGGCTAGCTCAAGGGCTGACTTAGTCTGCTACAGTTGCCTCATAGGCTGGGAGGTAGCGGAGGCTCCTTGTGAACTGCTGCAATTAAAAATTTGGGTCGCTAGTGTTTCCTTCGTCGGGCTTCAAGAAATTGACCGGGGGTGCATCAAGTTTGGGTTATGAGTTCACACATGGGCTGAAGATGCTGATCTATGCTAAAAAATTTTATACCCGGTGTCCTGTGACACCGGATGAGCCAACTTGGCTCTGCCCCAAGTATCTTAATGAATTTTTTTGATATGATTGCATGAAATTGATATCATGCAAATGCAACAATGATCCATGTCGTCTATTCAAAGTGCAAATGGCGCCATCTTTCAGCTGTTCCGATAAGCTACTGTTCATGCTCGCGCGGTGCACGTAGTCTGATAAACGCAAAAGTAGTGTTGAAAGATAAGATAGAAAGATATTATTGTGTGTACTATTTGTATTAGTCGGTGATGCGATATTTATGCTGATCCCACACACCTTTGCCTCACCCTCACCTTATACAACCATTCACAAATCGTAGAAACAGTTTTTGCGCTTTTGTTTTCGCTTCATGCATGTACGATGGATTCGATGGCTAATTAACATTTTTCATGTTAGTTTGTGTAGATGATACTCGGATCGGGCCATAAGTGCAACATCATCTCCTTTTTCCTAGTTCAATCGAATGTTAGCTTGCCTTGAGTTACTCATAAAGTTTAGAAACTTAAAACCTGTACTTCTCAAGTTCAGAGACGACGAGGTAGGCTTTGCTTTAGCTTAAAACCACCGGAAACTTAAGCTCCTCCAAACAAGGTGTGGTTTCTTAAAAAAAAAAACTCGATTTGTATTGAGAAAGCTAAAGGCAGGCTATTTGGCTTCTCGGAGAATAAGCTTGATTCAGAGGGACTAGCATCATAAGTCACTTTTATTTACTGTAGTAATAAAAAACCTAGCTGTGGATTGTTTGGATGGCTATAGGGCATTTGTATTGATTTTTGCTAATGGATTTTGGATGAAAATTAATAGTAACGATCTAAAAAAGTGGCTTTTAGAAGGAGTAGGTGAGCGGCGAAAAACTTAAGGTAGAGATGTGTGCACGTGACGGAAGCGAAAAGAGTAGAGTGCGTGATGCACCTATGATCCTCTGTCTTATATCCGGAGCATGACGGTAGCGAGAGGAGTGAGGAAGCCACTTCAACAAGCTTGGTGTTCATATTGGTTTTATCTTTTCTAAGAAGAAGTCAGAAATAGAAACTAATATGAACAGAGCCATAGATACTATACCATACCTAGCTATGGGTCTTGTGACGAAATGGGTTAAGTCACATACAAGGTTGGAGCCAAAAATAGGCTACACCACAGGCTGGGCTGGCTCATCTTGTATTAGGCATCTACCTCTTTGAATTTCTCAAGGTGGTTGTTATGGGCTTTTGGTCTTAGACCTAAAGTTATTGTCGAGATAGGGTGACTCATATCTTAACCTATTAGGACTTGAGATGTGCTGGAAGAATTTCTATATGAATACTAATAGGATTAGGATTCTTACTTCTCTTTGGAGGAGAACTAGGAGCACTATATAAAGACATGAGGGTCATCATGGAGAACACAAGCCACGAACCAACTCATAGGAAGAGGCACCCCAAAGGATTAGAAGCTAGGTTATTCTTTAGCGCTAGATTCTCGTATAGGTCAAGGATCCGAGTGTCCTAGATGATTTGAGAGAGTTATGATAGAGCGACAATCTCTTATACTCTTTTGTGGTTGTGATTAAGAAATTTGCAGTTGGCTTTGTCGAATCTCTCTCTTCATGATTATTTTGTTATCGTACTTTGGTTTTCTCTACGGGTTAATCTACTTTGTTCTCGATACCGTGTACATTCGTGCCATATTATGCAACTCTGATCTGATCTGAGGGCTGCTGCGCATAAAGAGGGGTATCAAAGCGTAACAACTGCTTAGGTGCTAGCCGCATATTTTGAGTTGCCACAAATTAATCATGCAACTTTCACAAGACATGTGTGCCAAGATGTTAAGAAGGTGTGGTGCACCACAGGTGTAGCTATATACTAAAGATTGCCAAAGAAAGATAAGTTTGGCTAACATTAGGGCACGCTCGTATTGACTTTTGCTAATGGTTTTTGGATTTAATTTATGAATAGTAGCGGCTGATAGAAGTGGTTTATAGAAGCTGGAGCATTCGTATTAGCTTATGACTGATGAATAGTACTAGCTAATGGATGTAGTGGTGATAGAAGCTGAGTGCATTATGTAAGAAAGAGGGAAAACAACTAACGGAATTGGGACATAACAAAATACATACTGCGTTCCAACATGCTGAAGCACAAAGTACAAGATTACAACATAGCCATGTACAACATTTGAAACTGTAATTCATCCTATCAAAGCACGCGCGATGCTATCTTGGAGCATGTCCATAGGTCTATCGGACCTCCCAACACTCCCAGCTAGAGACTCCGCGTCCTCATCCTCACCTATGATGTAGCCCTCGTCATTGTCAATGTCAAAGTAGTCCTCATCAGGTATCATTGAGCCGATGATGAAGTTGTGCAAAACCATAGTCACTGCTATAACTATCTTCTGTGTCTCTATGTCGTAGCTCGGCACACTCAACATGATGCACCATTTATTCTTCCAAATGCCTAATGCATGCTCGATCACATTCTGAAGGGAGGAGTGGTGGTAGTTAAAAACTTCTTTCATTCTAATCGATTGTGCACCTCATGCAAAATTGGGTATGTTATAATGTTGATTCCTGTAGGGAGATAGGAATCCCTTATTGTTCAGGTAACCCGAATACACCAAGTAGTACTTTCCTGCAATGTAATACATTTCCTAGACTAGTTAGTGAACTGCACCCAAATCCAGGTACAAACGTGTAGGTTAGAAAGAGCAACAGATGTACTGGCCTATGGTTGTGGGAAGCGGTTCGCATATGTCACCATGGAATCCTATAGGACTTTTGCATCGTGTGCTGTGCCGCCCCACCCAACACACACAAAAGTAAATTGGTCGTCGAAGTCACAAATTGCAAGCACGTTTTAATTGGTGTATCCATGACGGTTGTAGTGCCTCGGTGCTAGTGATTAGGTACTGATGCTGCCACATGCATATCGTTGATCACCCCAATGCAGTCCTTAAAATGGGGGGGGGGGTCAAAATGTGGCTCCTTCAACCTCCTATGAACAGTGTAGAACTATGGGTCCACCAGCTGAACAATAACACGTGCCATATTGGCCATCGCATCCAATACCCTATTGAAGGTATTGCTGACATGACCTGTGGATCACTCAAATCTATTCTGTGCGTGAGATTTGACTAGAGGCACCACACATCCATAAGAAAAGTCCAAGCGCCTCTTTAGAGGTAGTCTGATGAGTCGATCGAAGATGATAGTCCTGCACAAGAGTTTTGTGCAATTCATTAAAGACTGACCTCCTCATCCTGAGCATGTCTTTGCATGAGCGTGGGTTGCTTAGCCACTCCTTGACCCACTCTAGGCCGATTTTATCGGGATTGGTCGGGGTCTGCAGGATGACGATTCCCCCTCATCATCCCCACATATAAAACACAGCTTGATCGAACAATCCAACAGATGAGCTTGTAGCGATTGAGACGGAATCGATATCTGTCTTCGTCGTCATGCACGTCTCACTAGATGATGACATCTGCAAGCAATTCAAGTGGTAATGAGAAGATGCTGTGAACGAGTACAAATAACTTTGAAACTGCATTATAGAAACAAGCTACTACGCCAAATCAATTATCAAAAATCATAATAGCACAACTAAAAAACCACTTCAACCGCACCACTCCACCACAGACTCTAAAACAGACATAACACTCCAACTTCATTACTCTATCAGAGAACCACTCCAGTAGACTCTACCAAACAATCACCTATGAACATGAGTTCAAAGCCTGATATTCAGAGTTCAAAACAGACAATAATTCAGGCTCTGAACATGAATCAATTCTAAACATGAATTCAATCTGTTATTCAAAGTTCAAAGCCTGAACATGCATAGACAACACAATTATGAACTCTGAACATTAACCTAAACATGAACATACAACACAATTTTGAACTCTGAACATGAACATGAATAGTTTTGTAGCACAGATCAAATCTACAATGAACAGACATGAACAAAGAACTAATGAACATGAACATTTACTCAATGTCATAGTAATTTCAACACTACAAGTTGAACCACTGTGCTCAAACCAAGAACATACATTTTGTCAGTAGTCTATAGTATGAACCAGTGTGCCTTACCCAAAAATTAACAACCACTTTGCTATACCAAGGAATTAACATCTGGGTTTGAATAGTACCATCATTTCTTGCTAGAACATGAATAGAGAGAACAATGAGCAGAAACAAGGCAGAATAATGAACCTAGCTCAATTTTGCTACAGACGATTTTGATCTCTAAACATGAATCTAAGCTTAAACATGAACAATTTTGTAACACAGATCAAATCTACCATGAACAGATATGAACAAAAAGCTAATGAACATGAACATTTACTTAATGTCATTGTAATTTCAATACTACAAGCTGAACCATTGTGCTTTACCATAAGTTAGATCAAATCTACCACTTTTGTAGGACAAATCAGCTTGCATCACTACCATAACACATTGACATCAATTTCAAACTCAAACAACATAGATCAGCTTGTACCAATACCACAACACATGTAGATCAATTTCACACTCAACTAACATGGACTAAAGTTTAACTCCACTTATAACTGGAATAACATATTCATGTAATAGACAAGCTAGTTCAAACTCAAATAACCGAATATGCGAATAAGACAGTACTACAGACAAATGTGGCAGGAAAGATAGTTGCAATATGAAAGATAACAGGGACTCAAGTTTAACTCAAGTTATAACTCTAATAACATATTCACTTAGCGTTCTTCTTGTGTGCCCAGCTCCTCCTAATCCAAACCAACCACTCCTCTAGGGTTTTGAAGTTAGTGAACATCTCATGGTAGTGCGCATGCATGAACAGTTGACTCGCATAGTAATACTCGTCACTGTCCTCATGGGCACCACTATTAATGAGAAGATTCATTAGCTCTTTCATTTTGTCCTTGGACTGGTTCATGGGGAGTGAGGTCGCGAAGGTTGTAGAACTCTTTTGTCCTCTTGACTGCTCGTAGAGGTCCATGAATCGCTCAAGCTGCACATCCCGGTGGCTCTTCTTTGGTTTCTTCCTTTCTAGAGATTCTGGCACATAAGGTTGTTTCCTTTGTCGTGAGCTGATGGGCCACTGCGTGCGGGTTCAATGGGTGGGCTGCTACCCTCAGTTCCCTCCCCATCATCATTGAACTCTTCACTAGGCACATAAGCATGTGCATTTGTGCATAGGGCCTCATCGAACAGCCTCTCCAAGAGGCCCTCATGAGCGAGCAGCACCTAGCGGAATTTCATAATGTCTGTGAGGCTCTGCACTAAAGAGAAAGACATGGGCGTTAGGGAATGGGTAATCATCTCACATAACACATTGAAGAGTTTAGCAAAAGTCTCACCTTGGCTTGCTCCTCCCACCAGTCTAGCTCGACAGTAATAGTACCAGTCTTTGGATTGAAGCCAAGGCCAGTAGAATGGAGCTTGAGGGTCTTCCAATTTGACAAATCCCTTTTCAGTGTATCCCACTTTTTCTTCATTTGCTTACGGGTGTACTGCTAGCCAGTTCGCTCTTTGAACTTCTGAAGAAGGTTTGAGTACCCCTTACCAGAGAGGCAGTTCACTGGCCAGTTGCTGGCATCCTGTTCCTCTAGGTAGACGGCAATGAAAATACCGGTTGCTTCGTCGTCCTAAACTGTTGGGGCTCGGCTTTTTTCCGAACATGTCCAAGATCCCTTTGCTGTCAGTGGCCAAAACACACCATCGTGCACAATGGACGACACAACAATCATGGCCAAAATAATCGGCTACAAAGGATAGACAAAAAGCGAATCATGCGGGAAAGTATAAAAAATGGATTCTATGGGTGGAGCTTACTGTACAAGCGACTTCGGAGACGGTTGAGAGGTGGTGCGCATCGCAGCTTCAGGTGACACGCGGGCATGGCCGAACGACGGGCAAAACTCCAGGGGGGACGGTGGCCGAGGCTTCACGAGCCATATGCCGGGTAAGGGGGCAGACGGCGGGGGACGCACCACCGGGGGGAGCTGGGGACGGGACGGGACCGGATCTAGGACATCACCAAGCAGACAAGGGGGTGGATGATGTGGAACTTGACTGACCGGATGTGGGGGCCGCCGATCTGAGACTTGACCGAGCAGATGAGGAGCACCCGTTGGATCTATGCGTATAGATAGGGGATCTTGCGGTGGGGAGGGGGGGTAGGCTGGGGAGAGTGGGAGCTTGCAGGGAGACAGGATCAGCCGGCGCGGGAGTGGTCAGCACGCATGAGAGGATGAGAGCAGAAGGGCAACGGAAATGGGGAAAGTGAATGGGCATCTCAGGCCTTCGTGTCTTTTCGCATGTGCGCAAGGGGCTTTCAGATGCCACTTTTCCAAGCTTGCCATTCGAATACGCTTCTTCTAGGAGCATAAGCCAAAGCTAAAAGCGTATATGAACCGGGCCTTAGTATAGTAAAGCGTAGAAGTAAATCAAACCGTCACTATTACAATATTACGGTTGAGCTGACCTTCGATCAAAAGTCCAAGTCGATAAAGCCTGAAAGCTAGTGTGGGCACGATCTTTTGAGGTTGGAGAGGATGTGGAGAGTCCTGAATCCAGACGTCACGGGAGCTAGTAGCTCGAAATAGATACAACCTAAGCTACATCCATAAAGCCTACCTACGTACGTGATGACCATCAATTCACAAAGTACACGTTACATTATATGCACACACGCACAGGTGTTTTTGGCATATATGACACTGTTTAAATTCATATTTATAAAAAATTATCAATATACGTGCGAGATTAATAAAAATAACATTTTGCCGCCAATCACCGGGAGGCAAAGCCGTGGAGCTGACACGTGTGACCTAGATCCCCATGGCCGTGCGGCCAAGGCTTACCGCTCGGCCACCGGGCTCAAGGTTGCCTACCACCCCGCCACCGGGCGATAGGTAATTAGCTCTCGCGATTAAGCACTATAAGCACCAAGTTTAGGCGGCCTCTAATGGCCTGCCGCCTAGCCATCGGGAGGCAGGCTCTTGGCATCGTGCGACAGAGGCAGCCCCGTCTGTTTCTTTGCTTTGTTTAATATGCATGCGAATGAACAGAGTGGGCCGAAGGCCAATGTCTCATATGAAAATTGGGTGCTCATGCAGACACGACGAGGGAATAAACCACCGAAAGGGAGGTTGCGTCGCGTCTGTCTCCCTGTGTGCATTTCACTCTCACCGTTATCGGCGCTTCATTAGCGCGCTGCGCTCTCACTCATGCTATAAATTGCATGCTCTGTCGCAGTCGCTCTTGCTGTCTCTCTTTCACAATCTCTCTCATAGTCGCTCTTGGAGTCTCACAATTCTTCGTAGCCGGTTAGCAGTTATATTAGCAGGCACTTCCAGTGTAATACATATATGTGTGCTCTCACAATATTTCATAGTGGGTTTACACCTAAAATATGCTTAGATGCTCTCTCTCTCTCTCATAGATTTTTTGTTATTTTGCATGCGGTGTCGGACTGATAAAATTGTCTTCAATCTTTTCAAGAAATTTCCTAGTGATTTACCTCCAGTTTTGCGATCACAGGTAAATTATGCCCTCTCTCATAATGGTACAAGAGAACATATCTTGGATGTAACACTTAAATCCTGAATTTCAGATTCTTGGTTGGTTATCTAGTAGCCCTACTGATATAGAGAGCTAATTAGACCTGATTGTATTATTCTAACAGTATATCTTCGATTAATTGAGTCTGCATGGAGAGATGCATGCTTTCTTTTATAATATCATGATAGTAGCCTTTTTTGGTTGGTGATTAACATTTCTTTTCTACAGCTCTATGATAATATGAGCTCACACCTGAATAAGCTTTTGAGTAGTTCTAGTGACAAAACACACACACACACACACACATAAGTGTGTGTTTATATGTGTTGCCATTATATTTATACACACACACCAATATATATACACACATATATGTAATACACACACACACATATATTTGTATACATATATATACATATATTTGTATACATATATATACATGTCTATACCTACATTCATGTATGTATGTATGTAGGTATATACATGTATATATATGTACATACATATATATACATGTATATATACATCAATATGTATGTATGTATGTGTGTGTGTGTGTATATATGCATGTATGTTTGTATGTGTGTACGTATATGTGTGTGTATGTATTGTTTCTTTCATCGTAAATTTCAATTAGTAGTATTTTATTGTTATTATCAATCTTCGCACTAATATTTCGTCTATCCCATTTCTTGGAAGGTAGCTTCTTGAAGAGTTCTATGATGAGCACCACCGGTGCCAATCGTGGATCATGGGTGACGCGGATGGCCCTCCGCACTTCAAGCTGCGAGGAGGGAGGGATGATTGGGAGCTGGACGAGCGCTACGTCCCAATCTTGCGGGCCACGGGCTTGTTGCCCTTTGCGAGGCTGGTCTCCATCGGATGCCAATTCACCCTGGACAACAGCCTGCTCTTGGTACTGGTGGACAGGTGGAGGCCCAAGACGCACACATTCCACTTTCGGTGGGGTGAGACTACGGTCACTCTGCAGGACGTCTTATTCTTGACTGGTCTCTCTCTCTGGGGTGACTCACTTCTTCCAGCCCCTGCACCGGCGAACTG
Source organism: Dendrocalamus latiflorus (assembly GCA_017311315.1). NCBI lineage: Eukaryota > Viridiplantae > Streptophyta > Magnoliopsida > Poales > Poaceae > Dendrocalamus > Dendrocalamus latiflorus. The sequence goes on from CM029631.1 coordinate 22,627,015, forward strand.
GAGGGGCAGGCTGGCGTATTGGTTTGGCTTGGCTGTCCTAAAGGGTACTCATGGCGTCCCTCACACTTGGCTGAAGCATTTCAGTGTGTGCCTACAGGATGCACTAGTCAAGGTCGTCAGAACATATCTCGTCCCGTACCTTATTTAGCTCTTTGGTTGGATCATATTTTCAGCCACACACAGCGATATTTGCAACCCTGAGTTCATCCGCCCCACCAAGTCTTTGGCTGATGCGGAGGTTGGGGTGATGCCTCAGTACAGTTGGGGATCAGCCATCCTATGTGCCACATATCGGCGGTTGTGCGACACTTGCCAGTGCAACACCAATGATTCCATCAACCTGGTCGTCTGCTACGTGCTCCTAGAGCTGTGAAGTTGGGAGCACTTCCTTGTCGGGCGTCCGACCATCGTGAGGCCAGTGCACCTGTTCGGCGAGTTCCCCGACCTGATAGACAGGCCCACTATAGGCTTCCGGTGGACTAGTGCCGGTCTGTGCTAGGCTAAGGACAGACCAGCGAGGTGCTACTTGTTGTGGCACAATGAGTTTGAGTTGTTGCATGATAGCAACATTATCTGGGCTCCATGAACTCCAGAGTTCGTGATGAGTATAGCACCGCATGGGTTGTCTATGCACTGCTTGCAGGACGCAGAGTTATGGGCAATGACATGCCGTAGAGGTTTACGCGCTGTAGCGCGTAGCGTGACAATTCGGTTTGTACCATGTCGTACTAGTAATTCATACTAGTTGTTAATGAACATGTTTCGTATGTCACTTTAGTTGGAGTGAGCGCAGTACAACGCATCACAACGTGTCCAAAACCATCATGAGCAGCCCAAACACACCACCGAACCGCAGGCCAAAAAACATAAAAGACAACCTGAACTGTGGCCGATTGACGAACCACTCCATGCGCATCGAGCACCCAGTGGGCGCATCGTGCTCACCCACTAGGTCATCGCGACCTAGCGAGTCCGGTCGGTCATTGCGACCTACCGAGTCTAGCCGGCGTCATAGTACTAGCCGTCGATCATCCGCGGGCTAGATCGATGAGATAACTTACGTAGAAACATATGTTTTGTTTTCCTGTTATGGATAACTTACGTAGAAACATATGTTTTGTTTTCCTGTTATGCCTTACGTTCCGCTAACATCATGTCATTCTCCCGCCGTAGGTTCGCTGTCGAGATGCATCACTTTTGCCCTCCATACACCCTACACAGACTACTGCTCCCCGTCTGTCATCTACGCTACTCATCTGGGAGGTACGAGATTCACTTTCTATATCATAAATATTTACCATGATTAATATCGTTCCATCTTGCATCCTTCAATTCAACATGGGGGTAACGACTAGTCCACCGATGACGATACATGCCTCTCGGCTGCTTCCAGGAGTGGTACATAGCGCTAGGGTTCGTAGTGTATGTAAGGCAGATCCCATCATTCACACCATACATAAGGTTTAGAGACTTCAGTGGGCAGAGCTCCTCCGGCATCGCTGCCACACTGTACGGTGAAGGCTTGGGCTCCTCCACAAATCGGGGATTCCTAGAGTCCCTCATTTATGACTTCATCTCTAGCGGCCCCCAATTCGGCATGTCTCAGCAAGAGCACATCGACGCTTACCACCAGACACTGTCTGGTGTACCTCAGCCTACTGTACCACCGCTGACCACTCAATAAATGGAATGGTCTCCATACCTCCTCCGAACCGACACGCAAGCTCTGAATTAGCTGACGTACCCCACGAGACATGGTCAATGAAGGACAACGCCACACACGTGGAGGTAGACACGGCGAGAAGATAGCAGTGGCTTAGATGAATGAGCCATATTGCATCTTGTGCGATGCGTTTTTCGTACTATTATGTGTACTCCTTGCGTAATTGAATAAAAGATTGCACCATTAAGTCCACTTCTATAATATTTTACTTAAATGATTTTTTTGAGTAAAATTCATAATGAAAAAATTACAAGCAAATTACACAATGAGCTACGATGTGTCAGAAGCTCCACAAAAAATTTCAAAATTTTTCGTGCCCATTTGCTATATCTAAAAATTTCTACGAGCAGTGTGTATTAAATCATGCAATTAAACTAATTAATTGCAGGTACTAATCACCTGGAGCCTAGTGCCGGGCATCAGGTTGCCTGTTGCACGGCCACGGGGCTCCAAGTCACACGTGTCAGCTCCACGGCTTCGCCGCCGGTGACTAAGTGGCAAAAAGGTCATTTTTGCTAATACTGCGTGTATACTGACATTTTTGTAAATACGGGTTCAAACAGTGCCATATGTGCTGAAAATTCCATGCACATATACGTGAGTATATACAAATATATAATTAATGTATAGAGTTGTTAGGCCGATCTTGCCGCCTCCATTTCAAGCAAGCATGCACCTTCTTATCTTAGTTTTTTTTTTCAAGACAGAGTTTACTAGTCGATTGTAGTAGACACTGTAGCGACTTTATTTGTATCTAGGGTGGATGCACGTTCACAAATGTGGGCATAGGCTCCCGTGCTAATTTTAATTTTTGTTGTTTATAGTCCAACCTTATAAAGTATGTGTCCTCATATGTCAAAAACTAGTGCCACCACATGTTAAGAACTATATGTATCTAAAAGAAAGAATGCCTAACACGCGACAAATAGAGGGAGAGAAGAAAAGAAAAACACACAGGATGTTGACAAAGCAAGACACTCCCAAAAATACGTGTAATAGCAGGTTCTCGGATTTATACTAGATCATTCACTAATGATAGGTTTCTTGATTTTGGTATATTGTCTAACAAGTAGTTATTTATTATTAGACTTTGTCATGAAGTTAATTAATGTTACAAAATTTAGAATACATTACTGCCTATTATATTATGGATGGATATAGAGGTGCAAATGGAGCGGTTAATTTTCGTCTGACCGACCGAAGGCTCGCAGAACGAATATGGAATAGTATATGTATTTGGGTATACGGCACTATATGTATTTGACTCTATGGAAAAAATGGGTATCCGGCACTATATGTATTTGACTCTATGGAAAAAAATATGGAATAGTATACAGGATGAGTGATATCTATCCATATATATCCGTATGTCAAGTGATATGAGAAAGTCTATTGTAACTTCACTTATGAACAAGATAACATATATGCGCATTGCTACATCTAAACATGTAGGGAATACTGAATGCTCTTCCTTTGACAACTTGGCGATTAGTCTCTCTATGCTCGCTCTGATTGCACTCTACTGTCCAATATCCTATGTAGGGGTGTAAAAGAAATAGATAATTTTCGTCTGACCGACCATCCAAACGCTTATGAAACGAATACGGAACAGAGAAATGGGTATCCGGCATTATCCATGTTCGACTCTGACTCCGAGAAAAAATACGGAATAGGATACAGGATGAGCGATATCTGTCCGTATCTACTCTTCATTCCTAGATGGATACGTTGATAAGTACATATATGGAGCATGAGTCCCAAGCGTCGTTTCTGTTCTAGTTCCGTTACTGTTTATATCGGTCAAAATCACACAAGTATCTATCTCTTTGTACTATATGTCGTGAACAATCAAAAGCTATTACTATTTATAGATCAAAAGCCACCGTTGAAAACCAATATGAACGGTCGTGTTCCGGTGTGCTCGCTAGCCAGCTGCAGCTAGCCATTCACGCACGCGCGCGCACACACTAGTGACAACACTACAGAAAGGTTTTTTTATTGTGCAACTGAAGCAAAGGTGAAAGAAAGGCCTCCTTGGATGCAGAATGTTCCATGTGCTGTTTCTTTCGCGATCTTGACCTGTGCTTGGTGGCCAGAATATTCTTAGCAGGGGATTGACAAGTGTGTGATTGATGCGAGGAGGAGGTCTGGGGGTCACTGTAAACGGGCTGTTTCAGCTGATGGCAACAAGAAGAATGTCGTTCCTCTAAAAAAACAAAGAAGAAGAAGAAGAGAAAACAATGTTGTTAGTGGATGCTGTACCTGTACTGGACCACCGGTGGATATGAGAGCCGGTGCTAGATGGACAATCGGTTCTGCCGTCACGTATCGCTCAGGTACAGGCTCGTATGGCCCTTGAAGCTTTTCTTCTTTTCTTTTCAGAGAGAGGGAAAGAGAGAGAGATTTGTCGTAATTTGTTGCGAAGGCCAGGTGAGAGGTGACCTAAATCAGCCAAACCTTGTCAGTCAGGTATGCTATTGGCCCATCTTGTCGCAGAAAATACGGAATTGGCGAGCAGCACGGGCTAGGCCCAACTCTACTAGCTGCGGCCCATCATTGTAACTAAGCTTCATTTTAGGCCCAATGTCGCAGCATTCACCCTTCCTGACTTCTTCCTCTTTTTCGAAACAACCTGTCTTCTTCTATGTGTAAATAATAACCCTTCTATTTCTATACATGTTACCAAATTCTTAACGTTTTTTTATATTTTTCATGGTCTAAAAAAATGCATCTTTCGCCATTCGTCTTGGCACATTGTACTTGTGTAGGTACTAAGAGTATAAGCATTTAGAAGATACCACTGGTCAAGATAAAAAGAAACCTGGAAATTGATGAGTACTTAGATGTTTTCTCACATGGGAGTACTCAAAATTTCCATCCATCCGATTTTCCTCACGATTTGTGTTCCAGCTTCATCTCCAACGATAGTGGTGGCTCTCTGGTGATGATTCCGATGAGTTAGTGTTAGAGTTCACCAAATTTAGGGTTAAGTTCACTGGAGCCCCCTATAGAGGGAGGCGGGGGTCAGTAGTGATGGCACCGCTGGCCGCTAGCTCGAAAGAGGGTGGGCAGAAAGGTGACAAAATGAGAGGACAAAGTTATGGAGGGAGGTGGTCGAGGGTAGCGACTCTGGTAGCGGCGGCGCCGCCGAAGCCGACCGGGGTGGCAGCGGGAGGCAGAGGCACACAGGAGGCCACGATCGGCATTGGGAAGAAGAGGCGTGGGGAGGATGGGCGGTGGTATGGAGAGGGCAGGCGATGGAGAGGGAAACCAGCGGGCCTCGCGAGACGGCTAGGAGGCGGTGCAGCAGCGGTGGCGTTAGATGGGCGGCGGGGTAGGGTTTGAGGGTGAGGTGGAGAGTATTTATATAACTGAGGGGATGATGCGATCCATTAGATCTGGATCCAAGGACTCGAAATTTAAGTACTTCTAAAAAAAGACATTCAAGTTTATCCTAGACAACTCAAAAAACTTTGGCCGATACTTCACGCAGTCAAGAATTCATGATAAGAGGGAGTAGGTAGTCTTGAGATGTATGAAATGAGCTACTTTGATCAATCGGTCAATCACCACCCAAATAGAATCATAACCGGATTGAGTTTTGGGAAGTTCAGTGACAAAATTCATGCCAATCTCTTCCACTTTCTATCTGGTATTGGCAAGGGTTGTGGAAGTATAGCAGGCTTTTGATGTTCTGCTTTGACTTTTTGGCAGGTGTCACATGTTTGAACAAACTCAACAATTTGTCTTTTCATGCTAACCCACCAATATCTTTCTCTCAGGTTCTAGTACATCTTGTTACAACCTGAATGGATAGAGTCAGGGATCTCATGAGCTTCGCGCAGAATTATATCTTTAATTTCTTTGTTATTGGGCACACAGATATGATTCTCGAACCAAATGGTTCCATGTTCATCCTCATTGAAACTGGTGCCTTTTTCTCTTCTCATATTCTTCCTTATCTCCTTGATATCCTCATCAACCTTTTGAGCTCCATGGATTTGATCTGGTAGGGTGCGTTGAATTTCTAGAGCCGAGAGAATACTCCGCTCTACTGGGTTTAGATTAAGACGGGCAACTTCCTCCTGAAGTTGAGTTTAAACTTCTTCTATCAATGTGCAGTTTGCATAGATTTTTCTGTTTAATGCATCTGCTATAACATTGGCCTTGCCTAGGTGGTAGTGAATCCTAAGTTTATAATCCTTGATTAGCTCTAACCTCCTTCGCTACCTCAGGTTGAGTTCTACCTAGGTGAAAATATACTTCAAATTTTTGTGGCCCATGCATATCTCACAACGATTACTAATAAGATAATGCTACCACATCTTTAAAGCATAGACCACTGTTGCTAACTCCAAGTCATGGGTTGGATAGTTACACTCGTGAGATCTCAACTGGCGTGATGCATAGTCTACAACCTTGCCTTCTTGCATCAAGACACAACCGAGTCCTTGCCGAGAGGCATCACAAAAAACCTCAAAATCCTTGTGTATATCTAACAAAACGAGTATTGGGGCTGACATTAACTTTTTCTTAGGAGTCTAAAAACTATATTCATATGCTTTTGTCCATTCAAACTTTTTCTCTTTCTTCAGAAGTTGAGTCATGGGCTTGGCTATCTCGGAGAATCCCGCTATGAAGCGTCGATAATAACCGACAAGTCCAAGGAAACTCCTGATCTCAATTATCGATGTAGGTTGTTTCGAATCCATTATGGCTTCTACCTTGGCATGATCTACTGCAATTCCTTCAGATGTCACAATGTGACCAAGAAAGGCTATATCCCTTAGCCAAAACTCACACTTGCTAAATATGGCATAGAGTTGGTGCAGTCTAAATTTCTTCAAAACTATTCTGAGGTGTTCTTCCAACTCTTTCATATTCTTGAAGTAAATGAGAATATCACCAATGAAAATCATTACGAACTTATCCAGGCACTCCATAAACACCTTGTTCATTATACTCATGAAGTAGGCTGGTACATTTATTAGTCCAAAGGACATGACAGTGAACTCGTACTAGCCATAATGAGTGAAGAAGGCCATCTTGGGTATATCCTCTGCTCTAATTTTTAGCTAGTGGTATCCTGACCTCATGTCTATCTTGGAGAAAACACTTGCTCTTTTCAACTAATCAAAAAGACCATCGATCTTGAGTGACGGATACTTGTTTTTGATGATGGCGTCGTTGAGTGCTCTGTAATCTATACACATTCTCATATTGCCATCTTTCTTCTTGACAAAGATAACCAGTGTACCCTAAGGTGATGAACTCGGTCGGACATAATCTTTGTCCTCAAGTTATTGAATCTGCTTCTTCAACTCAGCTAACTCATTAATTGGCATGCGGTATGATCTCTTCGAACTTGGAGTAGTGCCAGGGACAAAGTCAATCATGAACTCACCATCCTTATCTAATGGCATTCTAGGTAAGTCTTCTGGAAATATATTTGGGTATTTCTGAATGATTGGTACTTCTAAGGTTTGGAGATGGTTAAGGATACACTTCTCTACTTTAGGGAATTTTGGTGTGAAGGTCACTTTCACTCATTGACCATTAGTGAGAATGATGAATCGGGTGGCATAATCTATTTCACCTCTATTCATGGATAATTAGTTCATACTCAGAATAACATCTAATATTTGGAAGTCCAAGACTATAAGCTTAGCTAGAAATGGTACTCCTTCAATGAGTAGGTTTACTATCGAACACAAGGTCCCAACTTTCATTTTTGCTCCCAGAGAATGGACTAGCATGGGATTGCTAAGAGGAACTGGACTAGCATGGGATTGCTAAGAGGAACTGAACCCAACTCATTCTTAACCACAAAAGCTTTGGAAATAAATGAATGAGAAGCTTCAAAATCAAATAGAACTAATGCTAGTACTGAATTTACTAGAAACATACCCAACATGCATCCAGGGCAACCTGGGCTTTGTCGAGACCCGAATATGCAAATCCGGACTCTCCTGTGTATTCTGCACTAGTCCAGAATCACGCTAGTGCACACAGCATGAACAAAGATAAATATCATCCACATCACGATATTCTAAGGAAAAACCAAATTATATTGATAATTATCAGAGTACGACCTTATGGCCAAGCTTACAATAGTCTAGCCCGAAGGGCTTAACAAAAACTAGCAGCGGAAATCCAAAAGAAAGCGCAGCGGCCAATCGACACGCCCACAGGCTATCGAGTGGAGAACGAAGCCTAATCCGCGAAGACGTCGAAGTACTCCCCTCCTGGAACCTCCTGCTGGTGATACTCCTCCTCCTCAACTGAGCAACAGGGGCATAAAGCCGTGAGTACATTGGTACTCAGCAAGCCGTTTGTAACAAATGAATGCAATATAATATGCAAGGCTTAACAATGGATGGCTGAAAGGTTAATTTGCATAAAATGGCATTTGAAAATACAATAAATAGATTGAAGGCGTATTTGAAGTAAAACAATAATAAATAATAATCAAAGGAATTGAAGTAACCACTTATGGATCTCCCATCCATAAGCTAAACCAACCACTTATGGACCTCCCAACCAACAGTGAATTAACCATCCACTGTCCAAAACTTTTTAGAAATAACTATACCTCGTGTGAAATCACCGAGCATTGTCCATGACCGAGGACACGGCTATTCGAATAGTTTTACACTCTGCAGAGGTTGTACAACTTTACCCACACGATATGATCATCTTGTAATGTCACCGGTATAACATGCTTCCTTTGGCATGCCGACCAAGAAGATCACAACAAGGCCTTTACAATGTTCAATCTCAACCCAGTCCCGTCTCGCTAAGGTTTCGCCTCTCACCCCCTCTTGCGCCAATGTGGGTCCATGGCCACGCCAAACCACACTCATCACAATGACGGAACCGGAATTGAAACATCCCAAATTAATTAGCCAGGTCCATCCCATACTGGACATGTGGTAGTACGGTAAGACTCAGATCAATGGCGCACAAAGTTAAGTCCTTAAATTTACTTAGGCGAAATATCCACATCCCATGTGCCTCTCGCACCCCCTTTACTGCACGATCAATCGCCCAAGTAAAAACCAATTTTGTATAACCACCGCCAATGACGCACCAACGTCACGGCACAAATTTTATAACAGTGGCACCAACCACGATTCAATATCTCATTAAGTCAAATTAATTAATCACATGTGATGATGAACCCTTTCGCAAAGTAAGCAAGGCTAAGCATTCTAATCGTACCAACCCAATGTGACAAATAACATAGCATCACTAATTAAATTCCCAACCTAAGGTGACAATGGCATCAAGGTATTCCAAAATATCAAGGAGGGAAATAACCAATTGGGACGATAACTACCAATACAAGGGTTTGAATAAAAATAGCGATGCAAGATAATTTAAAACAAAATAATTAAATAATAGATTGCAAACTTGGTTCAACATGATCAAAGGACACGACTTGCCTTGGCCTTGCTCAGCTGAGGGCTCTTGATCTTCAAAACCAACTTCCGCTCCCTCGAACACGTGATCTAACGAGAGAGAAAGCAAATCGAAAAGACGATAAAATCAAATAAAATTCAAATGAACCCCAAAAACTTCCAAACCTGAACCAAAAGGTAGAGCTCAATTTTATATGAATTTAGGAAAAAGAATCGGGTCAATCGGGGCTAGGACGAGGGAGAACGGGCCTCTGGAAGATTAAATCAACAGAAATTCGGGAAAATTGGAAGATGGCACTATGCTGTGGACCGGGCGCACGGGGAGCTGAGTCCACGGTGGACGCGGCACACGGAACAGTGCGGCGGCGAGCTGCTGGCGCAAGCGGCTAGGGCTGACGTGGCTGCTGACGGGGCGCGGCACGCAAGCCCTAGGGCTGACGTGGCAAGCTGACTGGGCGCTGACGTGGCCAGATCGGCTCACGGGTCTACGGTTTGGCCTGACGGGCGGGACCCACATGGCGGCGGCGGGGTGCACGGTGGACAGCGTCCACGGGAAGGCGAAGCGGCGGGCGCGGCTGACGTCAGCGTTGACGCACGCGGGCGCGGGGACCGAGGTGTCGCGGCATGGGCGCGGTTCCGCTGGCGGCGCGGAGCGCGGGGCGGGACGGCCGGGCGGTGGGGTGCGGCGGCGGCTCGGGACGGCGGCGACTGGGACGGCGGCGGGAGCTCACTGGCGGCGACGACAACGGCGACGACGGCAGCAAGGACGGCGGACCGCAGACGGTCGGCGGCGAACGGCGACGAACCCGTCGAGGCGAAGGCGGTGGCCCTTGGAGATAGCGGCGGCGCACGGCGGCGAAGGCGGCGGCGGAGTCCAGGTAGGAGACGCGCGGGCGGCGGCGGCGAGTTCCAAACGGAGACGGGAACGGAGTCCCGAGCGGAGACGACGGGTCTGACGAGGGGGCCCCACCTGTCGGTGGCACGGGCGAGCGACGGCTGCGATGCGGGCGGGCTGCTCCCGATGGATGACGCGTGTCGCCATCCTGCGGGCACGCGCGGGCGCAGATGCGCTCCGCGTGGCAGGGGCGGGGCAGGCCAGGCCGGTGGGCGGCTAGCTGGGCCGGCTGGACTGGGCCGGTTCGGTGGGTTTCGGCCCACCGGCCGGTTCAAGGATTTTTGGGGTTTTTCTTTTTCAGAAATTCAAATAAAGACTTTGGAGCTCTAGAAAATAGCAAATAAATCTAGAAAAATCTCCGAAAATTCCAGAAAAGTCCTTGAGACTCAGGGAACTCAAATAAAATACTTTTGGAAAATGTTAATGTTTATCTTAATCATATTAAATCCTTTTAATTCATAAAAATTCCAATTAAGCTTTAATTAATTCCAGAAAAATTCAAATGGTGAATTTTATTTTAAAAGCTTCAAAAAGGCTCTGAAAATCAGGATGTTATAGGCTTCCTCTACAGCAACGTAGTTCACATGCCCTTTAACGAAGTTCTAGGGCTTGAAAGCTTGCCCTGAGTGTTGACCTCTCGATTATTCTGCATTAGCTATAGCCTGAAACTTCTTAGGGTAGGACTTGGCAAAGTGTCATGTCTCCTTGCAGTAGAAGCAGATCACTCCATCTGATGGGGTGATGTTCTTCGGCACTTGCCCACTGGTAGGAAGGGTGCAAATTTGCCTGAGGAGTGGAGTGGAGAACATACTATGCACAAAGAGCGTATCTTCCTTGGCTCATGCAAAAGGCATACTTGTGGAAGCTGAACTGGGGAGACTATCAGGCACCCAAGATGGCTTGACAGTTGAAGAATATGAAGCAAGGTTTATTGATGTTGCTCAGGTTATTTCCTCTTCTCCAACAAATGTTAACTTTATGGCCTTTTATTGTCATATTGAAGGACCATATGAGAAGGTCCTGTTTAATGTTGTGATGAACAATTGCAATGTTTATGGAGTGATTAATTGGTTTTACAAAGAGTGCATTTGATTCGGACTGTTTTATGAAAGTATCAAAAAATTAGAAGTACCATAGCTATAAAATTTCATGTCATTGGATCTATGGATCAAAAATTACCCTGATTTTGGTTTTTAAAATCATGCTGAAAATACTATCCACCATGATTTTAATGTAATAGCGGAAGCACCGTGATTACTATAGCGGTAGCACTGCAGTTACTGTAGCAAACAGTAGTACTACAATTACAACGGCAGTAGTTCTGTTTTTGCTCATTTTTCGTGGGTTTTCATCGTCTCGATTTGCTAGTTTTTGTGGTGGATTTTCATCCTAATCTTCATAACTCTGTAGCTATTGAAATGAAGGATTGATGAATATTTGGAGAAAAAAATTGAGGCACCATTCACTCCCCTCTGTTTCCATCTTCGATCTTTCAATTAGTATCAGAGCCCAGTTTGCTCTTCGCATAGATCTTAACCGGTCTTAAGAGCCATGGCAGCAGACAAGTATTTCACCAAGCCTCCTATCTTCGATGAGTCGACTATCCCTTTTGGAAGAGTAGGATGTAGTCTTATATTTAGGCTCAAGGCTATGTGATTTGGAAGAAGGTTAAAACTCAGTCTTTTGTTCCTGCCGAGGATGACATCACTGCTATGAATATGCCAGATGTTGAGGCAAACGCTAAGGCAAGGAACATCATCATTTAGGGTCTTAGCCGAAGTGAGTTTGATAGCATCTCTCATCTCAAGTCAACATTCAACATCTGGGTGGCCCTCGATGCATATCATAAGGGCACCACCCAGATTAAGACTATCTGACAGGACCAGTACAAGCGTGAATACAATAAATTCAAGATACTTGCTGGTGAGTCATTGGATGAGTGCTTCAGCAAATTTCACAAGATTCTAAGTAACCTCTGAGCTGTAGGCCTCACATGCTCAGACTCGGATAATGCTCGTCAGATGCTTTCTGCTTAGACCTTAGAGTTTGGGAGATGAAGGTGACCACCATTAAGGACACGACTGATCTACTGACCTTGACTCATAATTCGTTGTACTCTCACCTCAAGACTCATGAGATCGACATCGTCTCTCGCAAGACAAAGTTGCAGTCGATGTCCTTGGTCATTGATCCCACTTCTGCTCTTGGACCATCTTCTGATGATGTCTCTAGTTTTTCCTTAGCTGCAATATGTGAGACGACTGATGACCAATTTGAGTAGTTCTTAGAGAGTGAGTTAGGCCTCTTAGCCAGAAAATTCTCTCATGCATACAAGAGAGTTAGAAAGAAAGAGAGGAGGTCTAGTCATCTATTACAAGTGTGGTAGCCCCAACCACATTCGAGCAAACCACCCCAAACTGGAGAAGGGCAAGAACGACTACAACGGTATGAGTAAGAATGATTACATTAGCAAGAACCACAACAAGAAGCCTCTAGCTCGTGATTAAGGCAAGGAGAAGAAGTACCACAACCTTGGCAAGGCCAAAAATCTCTTCCACCACGTCCTCGCCACCTTCTACAACTTCGACCTCAGTGACATAGAGGGCTGGAGCCATGACAATGGCGAGCATGATCCACAGAAGGACACCAAGAATGACGATGACTTCACCAGCATGTCTTCAAGGCTGATGAGAATGGTATCAGTGATGATGATCACTACAGCGACTCCGATGAGGAATGTCCCTCTTACAACCAGCTCAATGATGCTTTTCTCAAGTTAGAAAAGTTTTATGCTAGATCTATGGCTTGGTGTGGTGAGTTAGAGAAGGAGGTAGAGAGCTTGTCATGGGAGCTTACTTCACTTAGATCTGCTTCCTCCTGAAACGATTGTGATGTATGTGCTTCCTTGTTGGAGATGCGGAGAAGGTAAGGACCTCGTATGATAGTGTAATTTCTGAGCTGGATTTGCTTAAGGTAGAGAATGTTAGTTTGCTAGCTAAGTTAGAGTAATCTAGGGTTGTTCATTTATATTCTGATTCTGTTGAGACTACATTCTATACGTCATGTGGGGATAAGGACATTGCTTTTAGAGGTTTATATACCATGCTCCTTGATCCGCTTGAAATCTGTGATAATTGTACTAACTTGAAGATTAACTTAAAGAAGGTGGATCATAAAATCGCTGAAATGCATGTTGCTTTGATAGAGTCGGTTGCTTCTTGTGACAACTGTCCAAAATTGACTGCTGAATTTGAATATGTTTCTAAGAAATTTCAGGACATGTGTGATCACAATAAGAAAATGACTCAATTTGCTTCTACTGCACCTGTTAGCTCACCATATAATAATTGTGAAAAACTAAAATCTGAATTGATTGCATTGGATGAAAAATGTGTGAAGCTAATTGAGGATCTACTAGAGAAACCACAATCTACTTGTTCATTCTTTGCTGAAGTTGGGGGAGAAATCTAAGGAAATACAAGAGACTTTTAGGAAGAGTTACGAGGCCCAGATGGCTAGGATTAGAACTGTCCCATGTGTGTCTTGCGAAGCCCTCGAAGTTGAGGCGGCCGTGCATAAAGAGAGATATGCACGCGCTATTCGATCTTCTCCTTCTGGTTCTTCATCCTCTCCTTCTGGTTCCTTATCCTCTCCTTCTCCTTGTGTTTCATATGCCTCTCTTTTTTGGGAGTGTGAGTATCTCATAAACACTCAAAAAATTTGTTGGAGGCAAGAAAAGGCTCAATCTTATCCTAAACAAATCTAAGATTTGCAAGTTCAATCAATGTCTATGATATGATTTCTCAAAGAATGTGAGAAAACATGCACATGCTATTGCTACAGTGTAGCAGTAGGTGTGATCAAGGTTGCTCCCGAATCTAAGAAAATAGTGTTTAAGTGTGTAGGTTTTGTCCAGGGGATTTCTGATAGTAAGGTTGTGTCACCTGTTGCTTCGACCTCTCAAAAGGCGAAGTATCATTGCACCTTTTGAAAGAAGGATGGATATGTGGTTGAGCTCTGCTTCGGGCACGCTAAAATCGTGCGAAGAGATCGTGTTCATGCTCTTAGGAGTATTCAGAGTTAGCCCCAGACTTGGAGTGCTCCTAAGATCAACATGAGGTCTAAAGTCATAGGTAGCTCTCTTGATTTACAGGGTTCTAGGCAACATCGAGGACTTAATTTAAGGCTTCTTCTAGTTTTGGTCCTCGAGTTGCTTATGGTCAGGGTTTTCTCTGTCCGGAGGATATACCTCCTTTTCTCCATCGAGGTGGCTATCCGCGATATGATTAGCATACTGTTGTAGGTCAGACCCACTCTTTCATAGCGGTTGAACCTAGCAGAGGCTCAAGGTCTACTCCTAGACCATTTGTTTCTGTGAGAGATGAGTTGTGTAGCGTAGCTAGAGATCAGTCTTTTGCTTCTATGACTAGATCTACTACTTATCGTGTAACTCAGTACTGGCTTCCTAGATCTGCTCTTATTTATCACAGTACTGAGCCACCGATGTCTTTTTCTCATTGACTCAGCTTCGTCGAGTTGGGAAGGGAGAGGTTTGGCTTGTGTACTCCAGCTGTTCTCACCACATGACCAGAGATTCTCATTGGTTCTATTCCCTAGTTTGAGCTCCAGGTAATGAGATGATCACCTTGGAGATACTTCGTTAAGTCGAGTCATCGCTAAAGGTACTATACACATTAATGATTCTTTCATTCTTAAGGATGTTGTCTTAGTAAGTAAGATGCAACATAATTTGCAATCTATTTCTCAGCTTAGCAATGACGATTTCGAGGTAAGTTTTAGGAAAAATTATTGTAAAATTCTTGATTCTTTGGGAAGTTTGGTTTGTGGGATTTCTTGGTTGGGATAATCTTTTGTACTAATTTTATTGAGTTTTCCGGTGATTCTCTCCGATGCTTTGTTGCTTCTGAGTCCCGTGATCTCTCCTTCTAGCATAGGAGACTTAGTCACATTGGATTTGATCATTTGACCCGAGTGAGTGGCTATGACCTCATTCGTGCCCTACCTAAGCTCAAGATGGTCAAAGACTTGGTTTGTGCTCCTTACCGGCATGGCTAGATGGTTGCCGCTTCTCATCCTCCAGTCACTGTGACTATGACTGATGTACCATGAAAGCTTCTTCATATGGACACTGTTAGTCCAGCTAGAGTGTAGTCTGCGGGTGAAAAGTGGTACGTTCTTGTTGTGGCTGATGACTTCTCGATGTTTTCTTGGGTGTTTTTCTTAGCCTCGAAGGATGAGGATTTTAGTCATTTTCAAGGTTTATTCGGTAGGTTTTCTGTTAATCTTCTTGGTGCCTTACGAGCGATCCACAGTGATAATGACACGGAGTTTAAGAACTCCTACTTTGAGAGATTCTGTGATGAGATAGGTGTAGAGCATCAGTTCTCTTCTCCTCACGTCTCTCAGCAAAATGGCGTTGTGGAGAGGAAGAATCGCACATTGGTTAACATAGCTAGGATGATGCTAGATGAGTATGCTACACCTAGAAACTTTTGGGCTGAGGCTATAGCCATCGCGTGCCATGTTTCGAATAGAGTTTTTCTAAGGGCACACTTGCATCGCACTTCTTATGAGTTGTGGTATGGGCGAAAGCCCAGTGTCTCTCTTTTTCGTGTTTTTGGTTGTAAGTATTTTATTCTGAAGTTCGAGTCTCATTTTTCTGATGGTATCTTTTTGGGTTACTCGACTTCTTCGTGGGGTTATAGTGTTGGAACTAGGAGACTAGTAGGATTATAGAGACATGTGAGGTTACCATCGATGAAGCTAATCCTGATACTAGGCCCGACATCTTAGGTCCAGTAGTGCAGTCTGAGACAATCTTTGTAGATGATGAGGAGAATGGAGATGAAGGTTCTTTACCTGATCTAGTCCATCCTTCCCTTGAGGTGCCTGGTTCTACCACTGTACCTCATGGAGATTAACGCTTACCTTCCAGTTCTTCTGGAGCTTGTGCTCTGCTGTTACCTCCACAATTCATGAGGTAGAGGCCACTTCTTCTTCTCATCCATGACCTCCTTAACACATTCAATTTCGTCATCCTCTAGAGCAGATCATAGGAGATCTTTTTGAGCATGTCACGCACTCAAAGTTTGGCTTATTTCACTTCTGTCTATATTATGCCTTTGTCGCCTCTTTTGAGCCCGAGAATATCTGTCATGCACTTTCTGATGAGTCTTAGGTCAATGCCATACATGAGGAATTAGACAATTTTGAGAGAAATAAGGTCTAATCATTTGTTGAGCCCCCTAGTAGTCATGATGTCATAAGAACCAAGTGGGTCTTTAAGAACAAGCAGAGTGAGGATGGAGTAGTCATTCAAAATAAGGCTAGATTGGTAACCCAAGGTTTCTCTCAGGTTGAGAGTTTAGATTTTGAGGAGACCTTTGCCCCTATAGCTAGGCTAGAGGCCATTAGGATTCTGCTTGCATTCGTAGCGTCTAAGGACTTCAAGCTCCATTTAAGTTGGTTTTAGTGAAAATGATAAAGACTATTATGAGGTTTTGATGATAATGACAAATGCATTTGTGAGACTAACCTTGTTTATTGATTATGATATTACTTAGTCTCATTTGGATGAAAGGTGAAATCAAAGAGGTGTGCATTCGAAATCACATTCTTATATATTAATGCATTCCTTGGATCCAAATATAGATTGAACTCCACGAATAGTCCAAAATAAATATGTGCATATGTTTTCGTTACACATACCTGTATGCACACATTTAGGGGGAGTTTACTCTAAGTTTTGAGATTTCATAAGTATTGATCTATGTTTTCTTTAATATACATATTTAGGATCTTTACTTTGAAACACATCATTTGAGTATATATAGCTTGTGTAGTTCATATATACTCATTAGCAATCAGGTTGTCAACTAGCTTCTCCGTTATATGTTAATGGTTGGATAATTAATGACAACCGGATAAGTAAGCTTTGCTTTGAAACCTTATCTTAGATTATACAAGTGTTGTATACATGTTGTATACTCGTAAATACAATTTTTATTTCATTATATGTTGAGAGTGTCATGAATTACCAAAAAGAGAAGATTGCAGAATCTAGTTCCTCCATTATGTGTTAATGGTGAAGTTTGGTAGTTGATGGCAATTGATTTGTGGACTAACAATTTTCATGAGTTCAATGAATAGGTTAGGTTCCACAAATGAGCATGACTTGGGATGACTTTATGGGTTGAAGATCATCAAGTCTTGATGGAAGATGGCTTTATATGTTGAAGACCATCAAGAAGAAAATGCATCATGAGTTGATGCATGTCCAAGAGGAGATAATCATGTGTTGATCATCAAGTCAAGTGAAGACCCATCATGTGTTGATGGAGTTCAAGAAGTGGATGCATCTTGTGTTGATGCATGTCACGACGATGACCTGGACTTGAAGTGATGATGTACGTCATCAAGCTTCAAGAGGATGCTCAAGGCAAAGGTATGACTAGATAGGGTTAAGAATGTATTCCTAGTCTTTTACCGGTCTTGGTGTTTGGTTAGAAGATCAGGTTGCTTATAGGTTGCCACACTATTAGGAGGAGTCTTGTCTAGTAGCTTGAGTCTCATAATGTGTTGATAGCTCAACCTCACTTGCTCTAGCCCTCTTTGGCATTAGGCTTGTATTTGTGAATATGTTTTACAAATAGTTGAAGCTCATGTGTTGAATTCTTGTAACATGGGACTATACATTACGAATGTGTTTTGCAAGTGTTTGAAGTCTATGTTTTCATTCTTTGTAGTATGAGACTTATATTTGTAAATGTGTTTTGTAAATAGTTGAAACTCATATATAATCCTTGTGTCATGATTCTAAAAGTGTGCAAATGTGTTTTGCAATTTATTGGGAATCATATTTGGTCTTTATTTGCAAGATACTGTTGTTTGCAAATGTATTTTGCAAAATCTGTTGAAGTATTTGCAATTCTCACGGAAATCAAAACTACAGCGGTATAGTCTGCAGTACTACCGCTGACCGGAACTATCAGCATTGTAATCATGGAACTACCATGTCCATTGGTGGTCGACGACCTTCGTGGTCGAAAGCCGACTTGGTCGAACCAATATGGTCAAAGATCTGCGTGATTGAAACTAACATGGTCAAAACTGCGTGGTTGGAATCGACGTGGTCGAGATTTGTGTGACCGAAACCAGCATGGTCAAAATCGCGTGGCCGAAATCTACATGGTTGAAGATCTATGTGATCAAAACAAGCGTGGTTGAATCGACGTGGTCAAAACCGATATGGTTAAGATCTGTGTGATCGAAACCAACGTGATCAAACAGATGTGGTTGGAACCAATGTGGTCGAGACCCATGTTGTCGAAACCAACATGATCGAAGATCAACGGAGTTGTCAGAGATCTGTGTGATTGAAGACTAACATGGTCAAAAATCGACATGGTCGACTAGGTCAAGGCCTGAGTGGTTGAAACCAACGTGGTTGAAAATCAGCGTAGTTGGAGACCTGTGTGGTCGAACCAAACAGCGTGGTTGGAGACCTAGTTGGTCGAACCATCCGACGTGGTCAGGACCAGTGTAGTTGATAATCTGTACTTTCGACCAGTCTATGTGAGCGATCGATCAGCTCTGTGTGAGCAGTCCGATTAGCGAGCGGTACTACCGGCTCTGTGTGAGCAGTACTTTTGATTTGTGGAACTACCAGCTCTATGTGAGTGGCACTTTCGATTTACGGAACGTTCGGCTTGTGTAGTGGTACATTTTTCCATAGAGGCACCAGTATGGTGGTCTTCTCTTCCCTGCAAGAGTGGTAGTTCTATATGTGGGAGCGATACTTCTGATGATCAAAACTACCGGATTCGATTGGTCCTTTGTTTCTAATGACTAGTTTTTTGACTGTTGCGAGGGGTGTGAAAGTACTATAGTTTGCCACTGGTACTTCTGATAATCCTGATTTTTTAGGGATTTGGCTACGACAGCTAGTTTTCTTATGTGGGGTATAAATACCCTCTTGTGGTTGATTGCAGACGTTGTTGCTCGACCCATTTCTATTCCCTTGAGTTAGTGTGAGGTCCGCCTCTTAATTATTCATGTATTGCACCTTGTGAGCAAGGAGAGTAATCTAGAGTGCATGTGTTGCATCTAGAGTTGGACTTAGTGTCCATTTGAGCTTGTACATTTGTTGCACATGGTGAGAGTCAAGCAAGGGGTTTGACTTGTTACTATTAGAGTTTGCCGACTCTTAAATGGCGTTGGAGACGTCGTGGGTAGTGATCTTCTCAAAGAAGGTTGTGAGAAGACCTGACAAAGTTGTGAAGGTTGGAGCTTACCTACTCGGAGCGGAAAAGAGCTACCACTAGTGGATTGAGGTGTTTCGGTTCAATTCGTGAAGCCAGTCCAATTCGTTTAGGCTAACCTCAATGTAGACTAGGGAAGACCGGCAAGTCTTTGAACACTATGGTAAAAAGAAATCGTGTCAATTGTGGTTTGTTTTCTAATGCTCAATTTACATTCAAGCAATTTGCATTAAAAAATTAAATTAATTGCTAGTCTTTCTAGAATTACAAACCTTTGATATAGACTTAAGTTGTTGGTGCACTTAGGTGAACCTAGTTGATTTAGGCTTTATTTGTGCTAAACCAAACTGATTTAAGCTTTCACATTATATAATTGGTTTTAGCTAAATAGCTTAAATAGAGTTTAATTGAAATATTTTTAAATGACTATTCACCCCTCCCTCTAGTCGGTCTCTTCGATCTTACAGAGGTCTATGTTAGACAACTTCCAGGTTTTGAGAACCCCAAATACTCAAAGCGTGTCTTCAAGCTTTCTGAAGCCTTGTATGGACTTAAGCAAACCCCTAGAGCTTGGTATGAGAGGCTTAAATCCTATAAGTTTGAGATGGGTAAGGTAGATAAGACCTTGTTCATTCATAGGCATGGCAATGACCTTCTACTTGTCCAGATTTACATGGATAACATTATCTTTGGTAGCTTCTCTAATACTCTTATTTCCTAGTTTTCTGATGTCATGAGCATAGAGTTTGAGATGAGCATGATGGGTGAGTTGAGCTTCTTTCTGGGCTTCTAGATCAAGCAGACTCGGGAGGGTACCTTCTTGCATCAAGACAAGTACACTTAAGATTTCCTAAGATGCTTCGACATGAGTGATGGCAAGCCAGTGTCGACTTCGATGGCGACCTCAACTACACTCGATCCAAACGAGGATGTCAAGTTTGTAGATCATAAGGAGTATTGCAGCATGATTGGCTCCCTCCTGTACCTTATTGCTTTGAGGCCGGACATACAATTTGTCATGTGTCCGTGCGCTCCATTTCAAGCTTCTCCTCATGTCTCTTACCGACAAGCAGTGAAGCGCATCTTCAGGTACATTTGATCTACTCTAGACTATGGTATCTGGTACTCCTTTGCTTCCTATCTTTCCCTTAGAGCATTCTCCGACACAGACTTTGCTGGCTGTGGGATAAATAGGAACATCACTTCTGGTACTCGCTATTTCATTGGTACTTCTCTTGTCTCTTGGTCTTTTAGGAATTAGTCCAGCGTTGCATAGTCCACCACAGAGGACAAGTATGTTACAGCCGCTAGTTGCTGTAGTCAGGTGTTTTGGATGATTTCGACCTTGTGAGACTTTGGGTTAGCCATAGATAGTGTTCCTCTTTTCTATTATAACACTTCTGCCATTAACATTGCCAAGAACCTAGTGCAGCACTTCAGAACCAAGCACATAGATATCAGATATCATTTTCTTAGAGACCATGTAGAGAAGGGTGACATAGTGTTTCAGTTTGTGGAGAGTGACCACCAGTTGGCTGACATTTTCACCAAGCCTTTAGATAGCTCGAGGTTCATGACCTTGCAAGGAGAGCTTGGGGTGGTTGTCCTTATGGCTTAATCTGAGGGGAGCATCATGTACTTTCTGTATTATATATATTTTTCATTCTGTTGAACTTTGTTTATTGGGTGCATTTGGGTTAAACTTTCTAACATAGACTAGAATAGTTTTCATTCTTAGCTAGTTAGACTTCTTCCTCTCATATTGTGATCCTAGGATGCTGCTCATTAGTTGCTTCTCTTCTCACTAGGTTGAGTTCACTCACTTCTTTTAGATTTAGCAGGAGTTGGGCCCCCTTGGGTAGATAAGAAACATGTTTACTCCTTTGTGTTTTAGATGATCAACTAATAGTCCTAGAATCATATAAGGTAAATGAGAGTGAGTCTAAGCCATAGTAATCCTTCTATCTTGACTATGCTTTAAGGACTGTCGTTTCTTTGTTTTTCCAATCTTCTTCTCTCATGCTTTTTACTTTGGTTCAAAAAGAGTTTATTTGAGATTTTCTTGAGCATAATGTTGATATAACTCAACTTGACCAAATTTCTTCTAAAACTGACTCACTTGTTGAGCGAGAGTTGGAGTCTTTATGTTATCATATTTAAATTTAGCAATATGCACTGTAATACAAATACATGGAGCCCTAATTATTATCCTTGTGTGACATGATAAAAACTAATTTATATCTTGACATGACTTGTGCTAGATTGCTAGATTTATCATGACCTTCTATGTGTAGGTTAGCTTTTGCCATGCTAGCTTCTTTAAATATGAAAAACTTGAATTAAATCATGTCTTGCTCTATGGAATCCTCTTATGATTCATGCCATGTCAAATAAGCTGAGTGTTGAATCTGCATTGAGTTTTAGATTGAGCTATGCTAGTTCGTTAGTAAAACATGAGCTGGTATTAACTCTTTATTTTTGAACTAAGGTAAGAAAATACAAAAGATCTCTTTTGTGCAAAAAAACTAATATCACTAATCCTTTCTCATAAGATGGTTTGCCATTACATTTGGTATAAACTTAGGGGAGTTTTGGATTACCAATATCACTTTCTTAAGCTTCTTGCTTGGAATGGTTGCATAAGGTTTGAGATCTAGCATATGGCTTAATAAACTAAATTTTGTGAAAAATGGTTGAATCTTAGCTAAAACCAAAAATGAATTCAAAATGTGCCAGATGTGCTAAATTTTCTCAACTAAAAGTAATATCAAGTGCTTGAACAAAATGTTTCTTTTTTGAACTTGTAGCACTCTAATTAACTCATTTATAGCTTCTTGGTTCCATTTAGCATATTGACATGGTCTGGCTCATTTTTTAATACTCTTAGCTAAATTATAAACTTGAACACCTAGACATGTTAAGAATCAGTTTAATTTCAGATCATTACTTATGTGGCTTTAGCTTGGCTATACATGTTTTGCCATGATCTGGATAACACTTTCACTTTATGGCTTGGTGTAATACTTAGAAAGTTATTTTAGATAATTTTCATGGCTCATAATGCTCAAAATGAATAAAATACTGCCACTTTATTTTATTCATACTCTATCTTCTTTCATGCATCTTGATGACTCCATTGTCAAAGGGGGAGAAAGATTGTTAAAAATGCTAATTTAGGAGCCGTTGATCTCATCTCAATATGATCAAGGTCAAATCAAATAATTGTTCTTTCATATGGATCTAGAATAAGATTTCCTAACTCATTTGGTGGATTTGAAGCCTTTTGTGGAAAATTTGTAATTTTTGGTGGCTTCACTCCATTTCTGCTTTATGTGGTCATTTTCAGTCATTGCATTCTTCTTGTGACCATTTTGGAGCTCTCTTTGCGAAATTCTTCTTTTTTTCTCTAAAACCTCCTCCAATTTGCATTTTTGAGTATTGCCATTGGGTTCATCAAGGGGGAGATTGAATGACCAAATGAGAAGGTTCTGTTTAATGTTGTAATAAACCATTGCAATATTTTTGGAGTGGTCAATTAGTTTTGTAAAGAGTGCATTTGATTTGGACTATTTTCTAGAAGTGCCAGAAAAATCGGAAATACCGTAGGTATAAGTATAGTAGTACCACAGATGTTTTTGCGGTAGTACCGCAAGACAGAAGTACCACGAAGTAGCAGTACATTTTTTCTAGAGAGGTCCAGTTCGGGTTTGCAAGGTGCAAAAGTACCGCTTTGGGGAGCATTAGTACCGTAGTGCGATAATACCGGCATATTTAGTGCGGTACTACCGATCTTCCTGAAAAAATAGGGATTTGGGGATTTGAGTCGTGGATTAAGTTGGGATGACTTGGGTCATTAGATTAAGGTTGCATGATGCATGTCTTGCCTAATGTAGGTCAAGTTATGAAAAACTCGTGTCTAGAAATAATTTATTTATCTTTGGATGTGTAGGGTCGCTTGGAGTCAACTATGGTCAACGACAATGATCGGAGCTAGGCACATGGAGGAGTTGAGGTCTAGAATGATCGAGAATGCCAGATGAAACAGTGAGTTCAAACATGGCATTCGAAAGGTGAGAAATATTGAAAGTGTGTTCAAACGGCGGAATGGCGCCATGTGGCTTGCAGGAGTCAAGTGAGCCATGGTTTGGTGGAACCAGGTGGGAGAGATTTGACGATGCGTGGCAACCTAGTGGTACATCTACACGAGGCAAGCATGACGATTGCTTACAGTGGTTGTGATAACCGGGTCAAGGAAGGGTATTTTGGTAGTTTGACCAAAATACCGGAAACAATCTTGGATCAAACCGTGGCGTATGGGTGATGCGTTGGAGAGTTGTTTAGCTCAAGGTGGAGCTGGTTTGATCATGATGGATCAAGGCTAAGGATTTAACAGATGCACACTTATGCGCTTTGAAAAGCGTACATAATTGAACTTGTGTGAGTAAAACACCTGTGTGGGGGTTAACGGGTTGCCTACCTATAAAACGGAGTTGTGATGGAGACATGTGGTGTTAACCATTCAACTTCTCTCTTATGTGCTCTCTTGCTTACGGTTAGGGTTTGAGAGTGGAGCACTTTGTGTGCTCTCTATCCTCCAAGATAGAGTGAGTGTAAAACCTACCTCCTAAAGTGGCAATACATCAATCTTTGATCCTCTCCATGTCTATCTCTTATTTTGATTGGTTTGCTCTTGTTTGAGTTGGTTTTGATATCTTTTCTTTCCTTTTTGTGATCTTGATGTTGCAAGAACGTGTAAGAGATAGAGATAATTCTTAGGAATACATCTCCACCCATCTAGGCACTTTGATAGCAAGATTCACGAAAAAAACTGGTTTTGCTTGACTTTGGCATCTTTGGCCCATCTCTTGATCCGAGAATTTTTGGCTTAGTTTCTGTGGTGAACTAATTTGCTGTAATGTGTGGGAATACATCTAGACCTTCTTGGTCATCTTTATCCCACGAGCAAGTTGTATTCACCGATTTTGATTTTGACTCGATCTTAGTGCAACCTTCCAACAGGGTCTCAATTTTGGCCATAATTTTCATGATCGTTTATTGGAATAGGTTCACAATATTCTAAAGAAGATCCCTATAAAATTTTATGTCATTTGGATCTACGAGTCAAAATTTCTCTCGATTTTGGTTTTTGAAATCGTGCTGAAAATACTATTCATCCTGATTTATTGTAGCGGCGGATGCACCGTGATTACTATAGTGGTAGTACCTCGGTTACTGTAGCAAATGGTAGCACCAAAATTACAACGGCGGTAGTTCTAATTTTGCTGATTTTTCGTTGGTTTTCAGCGTCTTAAATTGCTAGTTTTTATGGTAGCTTTCTATCCTAATTTTTATAGCTCTGTAGTTATTGAAGCGAAGGATTAATGAATATTTTATTTTAAAAAAATTGAGACATCATTCACCCTTTCTATTGCTTCTGCGGTCTTTCACATATTCATGCAAACATATATGGTACATAATTTCAGGCTGAGGAATTTATTGATGAAGCCGGTCTTGATGCTCTAGAAGTATGCATTGGAACTGTTCATGGAAAGTATTCCCCTGGTGGACCGAACCTCATATTTGACTTGCTAAAGTTCAGGCAAATGCAATAAACTCCGAAAGTATTTTGTTTGATCTTTGTGGCAGCATGAGACTGTTGTAGCGTGGAATATTTATTTAAGAAACTGGTGTAGCATGGAATATTTAGTGAAGATACTGTTGCTTGCATAGTACTACCCTCTTGAAATTGTACCCACTACATCTGGTGAAGTTCTGTATAGGAGTACCGAGCAAATTAGATTGCTGTTTGGTCGAGTAATTTTCTTACAAAACTCAGTATGTTCTTCCGTGAAATGAACTTGTGAAGGTAACGGCATATTCTTTTCAGCCATAGTTTATAGCTTATGACTATGTTTGATGACTATTGTCTCTAGACTTAGCGTTTGTGCAACGAATCGAATACTGATAAGTCGTTTCAAAAAGACTAACCTAATAAATCACTTTAAAAAACGACGAAGAAATCATTACATTTGTTTGTTCAGGAGAAGACATAAGCCATAAGTCGAAAAAAATAGGGGCGATAATTTCCTTCTTTATTAAGATATACTAGTGAAATTCATTGTGCAAGTGCCAATAATCTCAATTACTTTCGGAGCAGGAATGCAAAGGTTTGGGGTGAGGAAATTCAATGTGTTCCCGATACAGTTACCTGGAATCCCTTAAAAAGCTAGAAAAAGAATTTCAAGTCATAGCGGGTCTTTTCTTTTTAATTTCTAAAAGTTGCTTTTTGGTGTTTCTATAGTGACTAACTTTCAAATATAATATTTTTTTAGACGAGGTATAGAAATTAATTATAGTACGCACCATAGTGATTTCATTTATATGATTAAAATTGTACATAAGTTTTTATTACTACATTTTCTCACATGAACAAACTAAAAACAGTAAATCATAGTCAAAAACCACCGAAGCAAAAAAGAAAAAAAAAAGCCCCGGCATCTGCTGAGGAAGCGATGAAAGCTGTTGTAGCAGAGAAGATACGCCTCTTTGGATCTGCGGGGAAAAGCCCACCGTAATAACGGTCACCAGCAACACTCACCATTAGCCATTAGGGGCATGGCTATTTTACCGGATTAGTAATCTTGTTGGAGTCGCAGTAACTTTCAGAGCATTGAAGTGTAGCCCATAGCTCAAGTGCTTCAGAGTGAATCATGCCATTCTGTCTTGTCCATACCGCTCCTTTATTGCAATTCGATGTCAGAAAGTACAATCAAACTGCTATTGCTGGTAATAAAGTTCGTTGACAAATTTACATTGCCGTAATAGATGCCCCCGTTGTTAATAGACGGTGACGTGTTCATTGTCGTTCTTCGTATTTCGCTTCGTGCCAGTTTTTGCTCCTCTCGGAAGCTGTTGCATGTTGGTAGTACCATGCACCAATTATTTACGCTTTTGGTCCAGTTGCGTGTCGGCAGTACCGTCGCACATCATCCCCTACATACGCCCGGAAGGATTCCCCGCGCGAGAGGCCATCCACGTCGCCCCCTGCGCACAGCCGGCCGGCGCGTGACGCCCGGTTTTTGGTACGCCGGGGGAGGCAAATCCCTTCTATTTTTCCGAAATTACGTAAAAGTCCTTTTTCCTTGCGAAAAGATCCCTGTATTTTTCAAAAAAGCCCCTGCGCATATTAATTTTTCGCTGATAACGATCCGCATTTTCGAAAATTACGTACAGGCCCTCAGTTCTTCAAACCAACCCCTGATTTTTACGAAAAAAACCCTCTGATCTCCTTTTATTGCGAAAAGCCCCTCGCTTTTTTTAAAAAAAACTCATGCACATTCCTTTAGCTACGGATTTTCGCCTCTTTTACTTCGGTACACACGGTGGCTGGCGCGGCGTGCCGCCGCGCCTATGAGACTAGTTGTTTCTCAAATCTCGCCTCCTCACGCTCGAAATTGAAAAACTAGCCCTCTTCATGACGATGGTAGTAGCGGTAGGTAACTCTATGGCATCACGGTAGGAGGTCTAGCGCGGTGGGTGACGAACGAGCATGACATGTGACGGCCTCTAGTGCCCTGCCACGCCTGTGCAACGCAGGGAGGTGGTGCCGAGCTTGGGTGGCACGGCAAGCTAGTGGGGCCACCGTCTATTGCGATGCATTCGTCGTCTATCGTTTTGGACCTCTTGCCACGGTGTAGTAATGTGGTAGGTGATATATATTATCTGTCGTTGGTTCCGCGATCATGAAAAAAAATAAGATTTACAATTTTTCGTACGAGAAGGCTAGATTAGAAAAAAGTGCTACATGGGCAATGTATCCGATGGGCTCGTAGTACCATCCCTGGCTTGGGCCGTAGAAGAGTGCACGCCATGCATGACTACCTTGGACGTCTCGGAGCCAGATGCACTGAAGGTGACCTCATCTGCTCCAGTTCCAGCGAGGCAGCAAATGGTGGTGAGGCAGTGAATTGCAGATCCGAGTGCACAACGGCCTCCTGAGATCTGCTCGTCGCCGGCCTTGTTGAAGCTGGAGGGTGGCGTAGATCGTCAAAAGAGTGAATTGCCAACAACCTCCGGTGATGATCCTTGCTTGCTTGGTCCCAGGGGCGGACGCACAGTTTGAGTAGTGGGGGCCTTGGCCCCAGTCAATTTTGTTAATCATGTATACCCCCTGGATTTAATCCATATGGCCCCCAGTCCGCAACTCAGCAGGCCCCCAGTGGCCCAGTGCGGCAGCTGGCAGGACGGCAGGCCGGCAGTGCCTTCTCAGCTACGTGTAGCAGCATGCCCCCACTCAATTTTAGTCCTAGGTCCGCCCCTGCTTGGTCCACTCTGGCGGGTAGCATATGTCCTATGTCCATCGGACTCTCACTTGTGGATGAACCGATAGCACCGGTAACCACCGATTTTTGGTAAAATTTCGGTGATAAGATTTTCTCTAATATACGGGTCTCCCAACCAGCTTAACACCGGCTAGATGCCGGCGAGGAGGGGTTTAGGGGTCTTCAGCAGTTTGGATGGGAAGGAGAGAGGGGCAATTGGAATCACTACGGATAACGAGAGAAGAGATAAGTGAATTTTATATATTGAGATTTCGGCTTTCAAATAATTTTAAACCATTTGTCGATTGTGGGTCTCTTCTTTTTAGCTTTTAAAAGCTATTTTCAGTTTTTCTACAGTAACTAGCTTTCAAATAGAGTATCATTTTAAGACGGAATTTACAAATTAATTGTAGTATATTATAGCAACTTCATATTTATTAATCAAACCCGCACACGAATTTATGTTACTCTATACTCTCTCTCACAAACAGCCTAAAAGCCATATATACTCTTTTTATATATAAAAAAGTGTATAAAGCAAAAATAAAGGAATCCGATGAAATTTTTTCAACCAAATTGTATTGGAGTATCTTAGAATTAGTATTTAAATATATCAAATATGATAAATAAGTATAACATGTTGGTTTAAATAGTATGTGGGAAGTAGGAGTATTTACTCCTGGAAGATATAGGTGTGTGTACCCCTACTAACTGCAATTAATGCTATTTCACTCTTCTCTCATGCAGCCACGTCACTTCTATTAATCACAACCTTTGGATGAAAATTACGTGCTATAGGTGTTCTCTCATTTACACTGTCTTATAATTTTTTTTAGACTAAAAAGCCACCACAGATACAATACAAAATAAATCAGTTATAGTGCAAAAAAAATCATAAGTCGGTTTATCTAAGACTAACTGAGCACCCCCAAAAAGTTACAAATCATTCTTGCCAACGATGTGGCACACGTGTCACCCAGAAATAATTGTAGCAGCATACATATGTCAAGAGACAACATTAGCTCGGCTGTGCAGACCAATTGGGCCTCCCTGATAGTGTGTCCCTTCCACGATCCTTTCATCTATGGGTCTGTTTTTTTTTGCTGAGACTTATAATTTTTAGCTATAGCTGAGGCTGCTTATACCTTTTAGCTGCGGCTTATGACTTTTAAGCTGCTTGTGCGAGAGATTACAGAGTAATAGAAACTCACGTGCGGTTTTTGCCGATATAAATGAAGTCGGTACAGTATGTACTACAATTAACTAGCAGACCCCATTTTAAAAAAGACACTTCATTTAAAAGCTAATTACTGTAAAAAAAAAGAAGTCAAAACAGAAAGCAAAAGCTGAAAACAAATAGGGCCTATATAAACTGGGGCATTTTTTTATTTACCACTGCAAATTTTCATGATTCTGAATATGCCGTCTCTCGTACTCCCATATGTTAGTGACACGAGATATATCCAAAATTTATGCGATCTGTAGCCACATGTAAAAAAGATCTCCCTGATAAATTTAGGTTGAAGGTAAAACTCCTTTGTTTCCTCCTTGGATGGTCCATCATGGATGATAACAACAGAACTTAAGGGCCTATTTTGAATCCAATAATTTTAAAGGAAATAGTTCGTTTCTTATATGAATCAAAAAAATTCCCACGGACCTGATGGGCCATATTTATGTGAGCTCAATATAGATAAGGTGTTACATTGAAGCCGGATTCTTTTTCTAGCACAAACAAAAAGTAACTAGAAGACGCAAAGACAATATTGCCATTTTCACCAGATTTAGAGCAGGAGTTCAATGGGATAGCAGATTAATAGCAAACACGGCACAGTACAAACCAACAAAAGCTCAAATAATTGCCTTCGTAAGGAACTCGCGTATTTTCATTCCTTATGCATTTCATGTTGCAATGCAGTGTAATGTACACGTATTGTGATCTCTAGGCTCAGTCTGGATGGACAACCACCGTCGCCGTTCCAGGGAGCTCGATCCTGCCTGTTGTGAACAAAAATAACAAACAAGAGGCACAAATAGATCGACTATTCTACAAAAACCAAAGAATTAAAAAAAGAAAACAACGTGTCGCTTCCCATCATTCCATTTGCACCTTAATCGCCTGAACGCATCTGATGACTCTGTAATCAGTAACGGCATCAAGAGATCAAGATGACCATTGGTCAGGGACAGTTAAGAAGTACTTCGACATGGCCTTCCTGAACCTTTTCTTGTACTGATCTGGGGATATGATCGTGGGGAGTACGTCTTTGGAGCCACCCAGAATTCCTGACGCCTTCACCAAAGTCTCTAGCTGTTTGTCCCACGTGTACTGCCGAAGATAGTCAATGATACCCATCACAAGCTCTTTCCTTTCTTCATCAATGCCAACTAAAAGGGAGTAGTCCATCACACCCACCGACTGAAAAAAAAAGAATGCTCAATACTATAACATATCATGCATGCTAACGAGCAACGAGAGGTGCAATTTTTGTGCATCTCGGTATTATGATATCATCAATGAAGATGCTACAGAGAGAGTTGGTCTCAACAGTTTGCACAAATATACCAAATCAATTGCTAATATATACCACGCCTTACTATATTTGCAAAGCTATACCACCGTTGTAAGGTTGACCAGCAACTTAAGTGCCACCTAATCATCCAGATCCATGTTGTCAACTAAAATGGCAAATATCAATCAAGCCAGCAAACAAATCAACAATCTGGGTCTAGCTTAGCCAAGCCAAGATTTTGGGTGTTTGGACAGCTTTTAGTCACACAACCAAGCCTCCGGCTGCTAATGGGCTTAGACCCATCTAGGCTTTTGGACTAGACCGGCACAAAATTGTAACTACACTGGATGGATTTTGGACCTATTGTTTTTGGGCTGGATTGGGCTAGGCTTTAGGTCTTAGTTCTAGTATTAGGAGCGGTCAGATGGAGTCCTAACCTGTTCGTCCACTCTTGGAGATCCTCGCCACCCTAGGGCCTCGGCGTCAGTCGTGTCCACCTCTATGATGCTGACCCGGCCACCCTCCATGCCTTCACCAACACCAGTGTCAAGCTCGTCATCGACGTCCCTGGCGAGTGCCTCACCACAGTCTCCATTCCCTCCAGCACCGCCTCCTAGGTCCGATCCGTCATCTAGCCAGCACTCCCGACCACCAAGATCACCACCATTGGGAAACCCTTGCGCCGCCACCATCTGCCCCCCGGCTGCCCTCCATTCTCAGGTCACCACCAAGAGCCCTCGCGCTGCCGTCGGTGGCAATTGAATCAGGAACCTAGCACTGTCCTCCATCAGGGCGCCACCATCTGCCTCCTCAAATCCGACTCTTCTCCACCGCTATCGTCAAAGCCGGCCATGTCCGATTGTGGGAAGCAGAAGCAGAAGGTGATCTTAGCCACTAGTTCTTGTTTTGATTTGGATTTGGTTGGTCTATAATGATTTCTCATGGATTCACTCTTTTTTCACTTGCTCTTGATTCGGTGATGGGAAGCAAAAGAAGGCCACTCTCTAGCTCTGCCACCGCCTCCGTCGTTTCTATCACAGCCGGCACCTCCTTCCTCTCCTCCAAGGACGGCATGACAGGTAAGCGCTGTTAATCAGTAGTCACTAGTAACGACTTTGATTCAAAGATGATACAAGTTATTTGTTTCTTATGCAGCAATTAGCAGCATGAACCAATTAATCATTTTCATTTTAAAACATTTGTTAGTTTATTCAAGTGATAGAGATATGAGACAGTCATGACTTACGAAGCTCTTTTTTTATAGAGCTAGAGATCATGATGTTAACCAAGGTTCCAAAAACTGGAACAGAAAGAAATCCCAGTTGGCGGCCGGTAACGGTAATCGGGCGGTTACCGGAAAAACTGGTAAAAAACCAGTCACAATTTGAAAATCAAAATTTGAATTTTCAGATGTTTTGAAACCGGTATCCGGAAAAACCGGCCGGTAACCAGAAAAACCAGCCAAAATTCGAAAATCAAAAATTGATACCGGCCGGTTTTTTCGGTTACCGGTCTCCGCCAGTAAAAACGGTAAACGGCGGTTACTAACCGGTAACCCCCGGGATTTTGAACCCTGATGTCAACTATTTTTGAACATGAGGAAATAAGTGTTGCTCTAGTCTTAGGTAGTTCTTCGCCTAAACACCACAGGATAAACGGAAGCTTGAGATTGATTTTGCTCAATATCGATCTCGAAATAGGATTATTTGGCGAAAGATGTCTGAGTTGGATAGTTACTTGGATGAGGATGTTGTTTCAGATAGGAGTGACAATTTTGACATTTTGGGTTGGTGGAAGACCAATCGTGAGACTTATCCTACGTTGTCTCGGATGGCCCGTGATATTTTGGAAGTTCAGGTATCTTCCATGCCTTCCAAGTTTATGTTCTCTACAGCAAAGTAGATCATTAACCAATATCAGAGCTTTCTTGGTTATGATACTATTAAGGCACTAATCTGTACGAAAGATTGGTTTAAGAAAGGTGCAAATTCTTCTTCAGATTGAGTTGGTAAGTGATGGTGCTGAGAAACAATATCTTAGTCATGTTATGGTGCATGCATTCTGCACTTCATACCCTTTGTGTGCATTCCCTAAATCTAAGCATGCTGTCAGGTTGAACCTAAGATGGTTTGGGTCCACGTTACAGTTTGGGCTTGGGCTTGTACTTAGTTTTGTATAGTTTAGGTAAGCTCTGTTATTTTTCTGCATGCTCTATGGTACATTAGCATTAACCTTACTAATCTTCTTTTTTAATAGAGCTAGAAATTCATGATGTCAGCAATCTTAAGAGATGGAAGGTTTTCTGGTATTTGCATGACATTAATTGATTGTAGGAAGGACTATTGACAATTTTGGACAGGAGCACATGCACAGTATGTATGGTCTGCAACTTTACTCTTTCTGCCTAATACTGGAAGCCCTATCAATATTCGGGCCTGTTCTTAACGGTTTCTAAAAGCGGCTTTTGGCTTTTGCTACAGTACTTATTTTTTAAACGGAGTATTTTCTCAAAACAGGGTCTACAAATTAATTGTAATACATGTTATAAGCCTAACATTTGTATCAATCAAAATCGCAAGCGAGTATCTCTCTCCATAATCACTGTCGTAAATAGTTAAAATTCAAAATTTTCAGCCATAAGCCGCAGCCATATCAAACAGGCCCTTACCATTTTCTCCTGAATCCTGATACAGCAGACAAGATAGATAGACCATCGCTTACAGTTAGAAAGACCATTTTCTGCATGGTAAGACCATTTTCTGCATGGTGCACTTAAGAGTTCACTAGAAAGTGGCTGAAGGTAGTTCCTCTTAAGCATGTTGTTGTAGCAGTTTTCTGAACAGCCAACATTTAAGTTGTATGTTTATTCTTTTATTGACATTAAGTACTATTTAAGTAGTTGCCTTATAGTTATCTTGTTTTTGTCAGCTACAGATTGAAACTTGGAAGCCAAGAAGAGAGAAGATGTGAAGTTGTTCAAAGCAGATGAGTAATTGTAATTAGACTGGTTTGAGTGGTCACATGAATGATGAAGTTGAAGCATTCTGAATAATATCGAGCTGATTTTTTTATTGTATTTGATTATTTTCTTTATGTACGAAGAACAGCTATGTGTTAATTCTAGCACACAAATGCCAAAGCAAGGAAATGCACGAATGCATCCCAGCCAAGTAAAAAAAAGGTACCATGTGTTAATTCTAGCACACAAATGTATCAGTATGCTAGTTAATCATCACTTGTTTTACTGCAGTAAGTTTTTGTTTTAGTTCGTCACCGGTAGAGGAGTGCATAAGTGATCAACAGTGATGTTTAGTTTTGTAAACGTAACAGTAGAATGCCCCTACAAAAAGGAACATAGCAGATTGGCTAGATGCTACAGTGCTTTCAGCTGTGCATGTAAATGGCTTGGATCAAGGTCCAAACCTTTATTTGGGCCTGGATTGGAATAGACTTCTTAGTTTTGGACTTGGACTGGATTGGATCAAAGTAACAAAATTATTGGCTTGGACCAGGCTCAAAGTTGTCACGGCGCTCTGGCAAGTCGTAGCGAGACCGGGACACTTGGACGCTAGTCAACTAGGCGTCCGCTATGGAGACTGTTAGACGATAGTAATAAATACAAGTAATACCAAAATTAAATAACTATGCAATATAATAGCACAAATTATCCAAATAACAAGGTCCATAATAGCAAATGGTATTAACATAACAAGGTGTTTATAGCAATAAAAAGAGAGCAACGTTTTTTGGTTCATTTTCTTATCCTCTCCTCGGCCTACTCCGCCGCACATACGCACGTGCCTCAGTTCCTCTCTCCTCCCTTCTCTCCCGATGCCAACATCTTACCTGTGCCCTGTGCTCCACCTGAGCCTCTGCTAGACTGCTACTCCGTCGCGGCGTAACCTCACACCTTGCCACCGCCGGAGCCCTTACTCCGCCTGAGTCTCTGCCGTGGTCTTCACCTCTGTTGACGCCGTGCGTCTCCCACCGGATTCTTCGCCTCCGCCATGCTTCTCGATGGCATTTCCCGCCGGATTCTTCACCTCTGCCTCCCGCCGAATTGCTACTACTGCCGCTACTCTTCTTCCCCATACGCCAGATCTGATTTCAGCTCACGCCTTGGGCGTCCAGGTAGTCCTGGCGACACCATGGCGCCCACAGCGAGCACCTAACTCGGAAAAGCTCGGCGGGAGACCTCAGCGTCGAGCTCTGGGTGACTGGACGCCTAGTCGTCGACAGCTTATTAGTGACTCAGTCAAGCTAGATCCAAGTCGCCAAATTGACTAATAACTTGACAGTTGCCGTGTTGACTAACCACTAGGTCTAGCTAGCAAGTTGGTACCAACGTAACCAATCAATCTGGCAAGTGGCACCAATGTCATAGTTAATGTCATAGTTTTGGAAATAGAAAACGTGTCATGTGGCTGCAAGTTCGATTATTTGCTTCAAAGATCCACGTGTTGCAAATACATCAAAGGGCTCTACACTTCTACAATCTACAGGTGGGTTCTTTTCTGCGTCTGATAGCTTATGGCTTTTGGCCCTAGATATTTATCCTATCTCGTCATGCTCTCAGCAGAAACGAAGTGCTCCAATGGCACACAAATTCTACTTCCATAGTCCATATAGATTAAGAAGACTTTTCTGGTTTCAATGAAAGAAACAAGAGCCGGCATGTTTGTCTGTCTAAAAAAACGGGAACACGTAAGATGGACAAAGATATCACTAGACTAATATAAATATTGAGGTGTGGTATCCAAGATTCAAACCGATTCCAGACTATTTCCATGTTATTTCACAAAACGGTATTTCATAGTACTATTTGTGAAAAAGAAAACGAGTGCAGGATTCTTTAATTCACCTAGCTTCCACCGAAACTGCATAGATATTAATTGATTTCCAGCGTTTTCCAAGATATTGGTGTCAGAGGCCTTCTAGAAATACTACGTTGGTGCACTATAGGAATATAAATACGTAACTTCCAGCACACAATACATAGTGATTTAACAACAGCAATAGTAGTCACTTACTGCCAGAAAAGAAGTATCATTCCAGACAGCTCGTTCCAATCTTCTTTTTGCTTTGCTTCCAAGAAAAATGGGCTTTGTATGAAGTGTCTCTAATAGATTAAGATCTAAGAGAACCTTGTTGTTTCCTGATGTATCAGGGTTGTAACGGGAACGCAAGGAGCCTTTCAGGTCATATATTCTTGATACCTTGCTCTTGAAAAAAAGATTTTCCATGACCATTACATCCATCTTCAGTTCCTTTCCATCTCTCAAGTTCTTGGCAATGACCTAGTGCATAAATGAGTTGCAGTAAAGTTCACAAGTTTCAATCTCAAGACACCACAAACACATGAAAATAACGCTAGAGCATGACAAACCTGGTAAAGACCAAGGACTTTAGCAAGGCAAGTTGGGCTTCCAGAAGATACAGATTCTGTTAAATATTTGAAGTACTCTGCAGCATAGTCCTCAAATGAATCTAATTCTGTTCGGGTCACTTGCTTTATGACAAATCTGTCGTCTAGTGTTTTGGCAAAGTACACATTACTCTTGCCACCTTGAGCACTCCATCTCTTGCAGCGACTCAAAGAACGGATGTAGTCCAGTTCATCTGGACAGCACTTCCTTCTGATTGCATCAAACTGCTTTGCAAAGTAACATGTTACAGAAAATTTTGCTTTATCGACAGAACACAAATTGTCATCCTCAAAAGAAACTGTCAAATGAATACACTTAGAATCATTTCCAGTTCTAGGTTGCGGTTGATCAGAACCATAGCTCCACATGGATACATCTGAGCAGCTCCTAGAAGTGGAATTCCGATCCACAGAATTCAAGGCATTAAATCTGTCCAATTCATTACGCTGATCTAGCAGTGGCAACAAGAAGCTATGATATTCCGGAACAGTCATGGCATGGGCTATCATGCTGGATGGCTCATCATCGTAAATTGGAACAACAACATCTGAAGCATTTTGCAGTAGAAGAAAACGACCCTCACCATCCATCACAACAGGAAGTGACATATTATTTGTGAATGTCGGGCGCAAACCCCTGCCTGTTCTCTCAAGATGAGAAAAAGCTCTTCTAATGTTTCCATTCAAATCATCAGCAGGTGATAACCTATTTTTGAAATTGATGGCAGAATCAAATGATTTGATTCTAATTGGTGCTATAACCTTCCGGTATGAGGGATCATCAACCAGAGCAGCGGATATGACTGGAAGTGCCTCCATGATACATTTTGATGGATCATTAACAAATTGACGAGAGCCAGTCCATGCTAAGTCAATTCTGTCAGAAAGATTGGATGCAGAGGATTGTGACCTCTCCAATGTTTTTTCAAGCTTAATTTCATCAGCCGGCACCCCATCACTCTGTATCTCACGTGGGTCCAAGACAAATTGGCCAGCTGAACCGGCATAGCCTTCAACGGACTGGAGGGATGCTTCATCTATAATGTCGGTTTTCAACCCAAAATGCGACTCAGTTGTGTCGCTCTGTTCTCTCCTGAGCAATGGTTTCCCAGCATTTGTGATCACTGTTAATGAACTTGACTGAGTATGTTCTAGTGAATTATCCATATTCTCCTGTGTACTGGAAATCTCAGCCTTTGGCTCTTCTAACAAGCTTTCAGAAAGCTTCTCAGGACAATGTGCATCAGTTGGCACAGTATGACAACTCACCTTGGTGAGCGAGTGCATCATGTACAGTCTGCGATCCCATGTGTGTGCATCAAGTACAAGATCTCGCCTCAAGCGATTGAGCTCTAGAACATCTATAGTTGGTTCAAGTGTATGCATGTCCTCCATGCTAGCAAATCCTGACAATACCTGAAAAATAATAAACATTCATGGCAAACAAATCAAACCTCCAGCACAGCATGTAGAAAACCTATTGTACAACAGCAATACATAAAACCATGCAGCAGTTGAACTTACGTCATACTTCTTCCACTCAATTTTAATCAAATCTTTAAGATCAAGAAGGTGTTTATACAATCCTGCCTTCATGCTCACATTTTGGGCTGAAATTATCTTTTCAATGCAGTCAAGTTTGTCAGAGATCTCCCTGTAAAAGTGCTCCTTCCTACTGGCTAACTGCAAGTAAAACAATTTGAACAGGGAAATAAATCTCACAAACAGGATGTCAAAGGGGCACTTTCAGCACCATCTACAGGCCTATTTGCCCCAGCTTGACTTCTACAAAAAGCTAGCTTTGGGGGCTTATGGTGGAGAGAAGCCTAAAAAGCTAGCTTTTCGTAGAAGCCGCTGTTTGGTAAAAACTAAAAATATTAGCTTATAAGGGAGGTGGGATGGAGGGAGATGGGGTGGGGAAAGGTTGAGAAGCCAAAAAAGCCACTCCCGCAAAGCTTATAGCGTTAGGTGGGCTTCAGCTTTTTGAAAAGCTGGGTGTTTGGCCAAGCTTCAGCCTGAAAATAGGCCAAACAGGCCCTAAATAAACAAACTTAAATTTACATCAACATACATCAGCAGCCTCTTTGATGACCCAATGTTGAGCTACTGGATAAGCAAAGTCCAATATCGAGGCTGGCAAGTTGACAGACAGAACGTCTACAGGAGAATAGCGGAAGACAGCAACCATGCTTCCAAACCTGTTGATGGAGAATGCTAACATTTACATTGGCCTTAAAACTGAAGATTTTACCACAAGGAGAAATCACATACCCATAAAAACGAAGACAGTCCCTTTGGAGGGAATGTCCACAACAGGCAATTCGATTAGCTGTTGTGCGATTTGAAAAGCTAAGTTCCAGAAACTTCCCAAAAGAAAGTCCACATGCTGCAGCGGACATCACTACTCTTTGTGTTGCCGGAGGGATTCCGTCTTTCGGTTTGCACCTGAGGCACCTATGCCACATCCATATCTTCCCATCATTCTCCCCAGGTAACCTTACAGATGCAAGGTTTCTCACACTAATTGTCAGACTGCCTTGTTGATGGGTGTAACATCGAACATGAGATTCTGCAGGCTCCTTGCAAGATTCACAGCATGAAGTCTGGCAACAAAGACCAACGTATTAATAAGGTAATACAAGGTCTTATGCTTGACTGCTTGTATTAATAAGGTAGTACAAAGTCAATGCTTGACTGCTGGTATTAATAAGGTAGTACAAGGTCAATGCTTGACTGCTTGTAAACAAATAGAAAATTGGATGACAATGTCATACCTGATTAAATAAATCTTCATGGAAATATCTTCCAAGTGGCTTATCAAAATTACCATAGAACTTTATGCGAAAGAGCTGAGATTTCTTGCATACAATTCCTCTCAGAGGACATGCAATTGACAAGGAAACCAAAATGCTCTGTGGATTCTCAGATGTTGGGAAATATTCATTGTGACTCTCGTTATGATCTCGTGTGGCTACTCCTGTACGTTCTTCATCTGATATATGATGCCAACCATTGTCCAAATCACTTTCAACTCTAAAAATCCCATCAACCATTTCATCTCTACGAATATTATGACAAAAATGTAGATCTGTTGCTACCCTTTTTCTGACCCAGATGGGTGAACTTTTGGATGTCTGAACACTTATGCTTATAGGTGGTATACAACCATTATCAAGAGAAGATCTTGGGGAATAAGGAAATATGCCATTAGTTCCACCAATGTGTTCTTCCTGATTAAAGTTAGTCCTCAAAAAAGATTGATCTGCAGATAACAATTTTAAAGAACCATCAAGGCACTTTGAAATTTGAATGAATGATACACCCATTTTCCGAAGTTCTGTCACCAACTATTTGAAAATGATTGAAATTATGTGGACAATAACATGATAAATAATTCCCACCATCTATATTCTTCTCAAGTGGAAGAGCTGGAAGATCTAAAGGAATCTTTGGTAGTGTTGCACCCTCATCAGCAAGATACGAGGTCTCAAGTGATAGGTGATATGCTGCAAATACAGCAAATTGTAGAGCACGTTTAACCTTCTTTAACTCTTCATAGGATGAGCCTCTTAAAAGGACCTAGGAAAAACATGTTATTTTTATTAGATAAGTCATAAATCATAATCACAATATGGAAAACAACTCAAAACAAAAATAAGCTCCAAAGATGAGTACAAGATTAGAGACCTAAAACATAAAGTGTTTTGCCATCCTCAGCAGAAAAGGTAAAAGAATGGATAAACAAAAAGAGAATGGAAGTATAATATTTGGAACAAACCGCCAAAGTAACAATATGATGAGAATTGATCCTTAATTGATCATGGTACCGAATATTGATAATCTTTGAAAGGCGACAAATAGTTTTATGCATTACCGTGCAGCCCAAGCGTCTTGGACAACCATCAAAAAACATCAGTGTCTTGACAGACTTTCTGTTTGAGTTCTTTGGGGATGAAGATTCTGTAACTCTTTCAATCCAGAATGTTTGGCATTGTCCAAGTCTTGCTGAAGTGACATTTTCAATGGATGAAGCAATTTGAGCACCAGTGCAGCGTGATATCCTTTCGAGAAGTGATCTCTTGACGTTCAATACTAAAGAGATATCTTTTGCAAGAATCTGTTGAGCATACAACGGCACACTTTTTTCAACCAGCAAGACATGAGGTCGTTGGGCCTCTATCTTTGCAACTGCATTCTTAAGATACTCCTTTTCCTGGACATATCACACTTAAAAGTCAATTATGGACATATTGAGAACAATCAGGATAAACATATCATAATTGAAAAATGACAGAGGTGTGACCTGTTCAAGAATTCTGTTTATCGATGCTAGTTTGTTCGCAACCTTTTGGTGTTCCAGTGCTCCTCCCAAAAGAAGCAATCTAGGATTCTCATGCTTTGACACCATACGTTTATGTTTTACATTTTTAGAACAAACAACACCTTTAATGAAAGTACTGCAAACAGATGAATAATATTTAGCTCCAAAAACACCATGATAAAGATGCCACGTAATTCTTCGATACATGTAATTCATTGAAGGGTATACCTATCGTTGGGATTCCCTGATGCTACACATTTGACTTTGACATAGTCGGTGGGATCCATGCTACCACCTTTGCTTGTGTCTGGCCGAACAAAGGAAGCTGCCTGCCATGCTAATGAGGATAGTATGTCTGACCATCCATCCACAGGATCAACTCCATGACCTTGGAGTAATTGGGACACAAGAGCTCTGAAATGCCCATGTAAAGCATTCCTTAAGAACTCTTTATGAGCTATATTATGTTTTCCTTTGATTCCTAGTAAATCATCATTACCACCATAATCATGGTTAAAATATCCGAAGATCTTCCCATCACCAACATCAGCGTCGTCGTCATCATATTCAAAAAAACCATTTTCAAAGTCATCGCCCTCATCCTGAGGCGGTGGTGGATACCAAATGAGTCTATTACTCTCGTAATCAATTGGTTGTACCACAATCTTACGCTGTTCATCATCACAGATGGGTGAATCAACAAAGCTAGAATAATCAACATCATCAGAGCCATGGCCGGAATTCAAAGGGTAGATAGGAGAATATTGGCTGGAATGGCCACTCCTCCTGGAGGGAGGACTTGTAGGAGAATATTGGCTGGAATGGCCACTCCTCCTGGAGGAAGGACTTGTGTCTCCTAGTCCCAATCGTTTCATTGGACTATCTACCGGGCTCGAAGACCCCAACCTGAAGGTATACATCCTACTAATACTCGTGCTCATCGAATCCGTATCAGAAGTGTCTTGAGAAAACTCACTCTGCGGGGAGAAATACCGCTCTGAGTCCTCACCATCTTCATAACAATCAATCCTACATCCAGTAATTTAAATTCAGTGAGCACACTATCAATAGATATTCCCTCCAAGGTATGTAAGGAAGCCAATTACTAACCTTGGTGTTGAGCATCGGAGAGGACCAGGCGATGAGAAGCGCCGCCACCCGGCGAACCTCGATGTAGACGGCGTTGGGACGCGCTCCGGTGGGGACACCGGAGGCCCGTCCATACCGTCACCACGCTGCCCCATGGCACCACCTCGGCCTCCGTTGATAGGCCGGACGCCGAGGTCGCAGCACTCACTGCCGCCGCAGTCCGTCATCGCAAGGTTGGCAATCCAAGAATCGGGCCTGTGCGCGACGGGCACTCCCATAAAAGCAGCAAAACTGCTAAAAACTACCGAGGAGACCCAAACCTAACAGCTGTTGATTTCTCTATAGACTCTATACCAAAGATGCCCTCAAATCACAGAAAAAACAACCACACCAAACCAAAAGCTACGAATCGTCAGAGGGGAACTAAAAGGGACCCCGCGGAGAGCCTAATCCTAGAGGTTCTTGGCGTCGGCGCAGCCGAGGCATTCCGTCGAACACGCGGCGCGCACGAAGGCGGCATGGCTGAAAACCCTTCAATCCAGAAGCAGCGTGAGGCGGGAAGCGGCGGCGGGGGCGGAGGCCAAGGGCTAGTGGGGTCTGGGACGGGGAGAGGTGGGGAAGGGGAAGAGGGACTAGCCCATGGGGGAGGAGAAGCTTTTGCTGGTGCGGGAATGGAAGCGGATATATAGAGAAGGCAGAAAAAGGTATGCGGGGTAGGAGGGAAAAAATATTTGCTGGATGTTGCGGATTTTATTGTTTTCTCCTTCCTTTTTAATTCGTCCCCCCCCCCCCCCCCCCCCTCCTTTTCCTTTTCTTTTGCCTTTTTTTACTTCTTTTATTGGTCAAAGACAATGGGCAATGGACTTGTGTTTCTTGATGAAACAAATCTGAGAAAGTTTTATCTTATTTTTCTTTCTTTTTTCCTTTTGTTGAATAGTATTAGGTGGTGATCCAATATGGATTGTGGATTTGAGTTGCCTTTTTTGCGTCCACTTGACATGTGTTGTTTCCTATTAAGACTTTGCTACATGCGTGTTTTGCTCTATTTTGTGTTCTTAAGGTCTCAAGTGTGTCCTTTTCTCGTCGCAAAAAAAAATGTATTTCCCTGCCTTGGAATCTTCCGCGTAGTTGTAGTTTTAGTTCAACATAAGAATTTAAATTATTTGTATTTCTTATTAAGTAAAGGCATAAGAAATTGCTACGCCTGACTTGATATCCTCCGTCACAATGAAATATTATCATGACATTGTCTCCCTTAACCATCGGTTTAAAAAAATAAGAAAAACTAAAAAACAGTATAACGTTTTCTTTTCCACCGACGACATAGCCTCTCATTCCTTCTCCTCCTCCACGTTGCATCCCCTTTCTTCTCCTCCGCTGGTGTCACCACCAGCCTTTTTCTCCTCCACTGCTGCCATTGGCTCTAGCTTCAGATCTGGTGACAGGGGGCTCTGCCACAATAACGGGTTCACCACGCACCCTCATCGAATGTAGAGAGAGGTCAGGGAAGCAGTGGTCCAGCAGTGGACGACAGCAGAGGGTGGTGGGCGGTGGCGAAGGGAAGAACGGATAAGGAGGCGGCGTTGTGAATATTAGGTTGGGTAGGGTGGTGGTGACGGGGGAGGGGGAGATGGCGGCGAGATCGCCGTCGGCCACCGGTGGTGGAGGAGGAGGAGGGAGAGGCGGAGGAGGGGTGTGAAACTGCCCACGCTGAAAAAAAGAGGGGAGGGGAGCGGTGGCAGGGGAATGGTGAGAAGGAAGGTGGAGAAGATGAGAGCGAGGGGAGTGGTAAAGCTATCCCGTTGGATTGGGGTCCAATAAAATAGCATTAGGTAGTTGCTCTCAAAAAAAATATAGCTATCTCAAGCGACTGTCGCGGATCACTGTAGGAGACATCCTTAATTACCCAATTTCAAAAAAAGAAAGACATCCTTAGAATATTACCTTTTCTCATATGCAATGCCGCAGTGCATCTCTACCATTGGTTCTTTTTAGGGCCTGTTTGGATGTGTAATATTTCTGGAGTTTTTAGGGGATAGCATAGTTTCACAAAAATACTACGGTATAAATTGTTTTGAGACGTTTGGATAGAAGAAATATTGTAATTTTATAAACCGTAGTGTGTCACAGCCCTCTTTTTAGAAAACCGAGGTAACGCAGCTCCTTTGCCTCGTGCGTGGCTCCATCGATCTGAGCACTAATCATGTACTAAAAAAACTTACATATTGTATTCTCCTATGCATATCTTATTGCTCGTTAATCTTCGATTAACGGAGCATTGATGAGATTTGGTTGCCATATTTACACATTGATTATAGTCGAACCTTCTAAATATAGCTACAATATTTGGAGCCATTCATTTGGGCTAAAATAAAGTGGTTTATAGTTAAAATTGTATTGTAATTAGCTGAAATTATATTATACCTGATAGTAGCGTATTTGACGTAAATAAATTTAAAAAAAATAAAAATAGAAAAATATGTTAACCCATCACGGGTAATACAAACGAATATAAAAAAGAACCAACAAAAAGCTCAAAAAAGCCAAAAAAACAAGAAAAGATGAAATTTATGGATAGTGAAAAATAAGCCAGAAGTCAAAAACTCAAGCTGAAATAAGCAAAGCCAAAATGTGTTCGAATCATGCAGCCATGCAGGGGTGTAAGTTGTTTAATTTCTTGTAGATAATGGCTAAGTAGCCTTGTTTAATTTCTCGTAAATAATGGCTAAGTAGCCTAGAAACTTTGCGTTTGAATAACATTCAGTCTCGAATACTACAACTATCAAACACATTAGAGTTTTTTTTTCCCTCAAAACTGTACAAAACTATGGTATTTCATGTCTGGTACTTAAAAAACTGTGGTTTTCGAATACTTTGACACCCAAACGGAGCCTAGTTGTAATTTATCCTATTTCGTCTTAATTATTAAGTAGTACGTAAAAACTACACATGACATCCACAGGATAGGCTTGGTTTTATCATTAAGCCTCGCAAAAGAAAAAAAAAACTCTCTAGAATACCTCTCAGGTATCAACATTCTTCTTTGTAAACCTGACCCAAACATTTTGCCTTCCATCACACCCCTATCTATCTCGGGACGAAATCAATAGACGTAACGGTACGGTACTTTGTTGAAAATCAAGTACTACGTATTTCTTTTAATGATTCTCTAATTTCAAACTATCTATTTCCCAGATATGTAAAAAAACTCAAATGACACTTAGGCCGAAATGAAGGCCTTCTCATCTATTTCAGGACATGGCCCTGTTTGTTTCCACTTAAGATTATTATAATCCAGCTTATAGGCCCTGTTTGTTTAGGCTTAGGCTTTTTGGCTTATAGCTTAAAGCCAGCTTTTTGGCTTAAGCAGCTTAAAAGCAGTTAGCTTTTAAGCCAAGTTAGACTATTTGGTATCCTAGCTTTTTGATGGGTTGAATGGTGTGGCTTATTACCAGAAAGTCTGAAATGCCCTTATTATATGTATTGTTGCACTCAAGAGGAGGCCAGCGGGGTCACCGGAGGACGGCAGATTTGTGGAAGGATGGCAGACGAGGCCGGCGGGGTCGCGGGTCGCCGGTCGCTGGCGGGGTTTGTCGGAGGACAGCGGATGAGGCCAGCAGGGTCGTGGGTCGCCGGCGGGATTTGTCGGAGGCCAGCGGGGTCGCGGGTCGCCGGTGGGATTTGTCGTAGGACGGCGGACGAGGCCGGCGGGGTCCCGGGTCGCGGGAGGACGGTGGTGTCGCAGGTCGTCGGCGCCGCAACCCTAATCACGCGATTCGGTTTGGGAGGGGATTGGGAGAGAACGGCCGAACGGCCAACGGTTTATATACCAATGGCATTTGTGTGTAAATATTTCGAAGTTCAGTGGCAAAACGTTATTTCTATTCCGCAAAAGCCAAAAAAAGCTCCTTTCAACTGGCTT
This sequence comes from Dendrocalamus latiflorus, assembly GCA_017311315.1. Lineage (NCBI taxonomy): Eukaryota > Viridiplantae > Streptophyta > Magnoliopsida > Poales > Poaceae > Dendrocalamus > Dendrocalamus latiflorus. Next base: position 22,671,926 of record CM029631.1, read on the forward strand.
TTGGCTTTTAGTTATATAGTGGCTTTTGGCTTTTTAAAAGCCCAGTACAAAAGCCAGCTGTTTGTTTAGGCTTAGGCTTTTTTGCTTATAAGCCACTGAAAAAGCCAAAACAAACAGGGCCATAATCATAAGTGGAAACAAACAGCCTAGATTATAAGGTAACTTATTATAATCTAATAGCCCAGATTATTGTAATCTAATAAGCTGAAAAAAGGAGCTTATTTCAGCTTATAGATCCACCTTTTATCTTAATGACCATAAAACTTTAGAAATATTACCCACCTTTGCCATTCATATATATCCCCAACGCATCCCCTCCCCTCCCAGCGCCTCTCTCCCAGACGCGCCTCCCCTCCCAGCGCATCTCTCCCAGCGCCTCTCTACGCCTCCCCTCCCAGCGAATCCCCTCCCAGCGCCTCTCTCTCCCTCCCGTGCGCCTCCTTCCTCTCCTCTTCCCCAAGATGGATCCCCAAGATTGTGATGATGCGGAGGCCGGCCTTGCCCGTGCGCTTGCCTACCGGGATTCCGTTGCGCGAAGCCCCGGGGTCGCCGAGGAAGTCGTGCCGGGAGAGGCCGCGGAGTCGCGGGAGGCCGAGGCGTCGTGGTCGGCGGCCTAGGCGCCGGCGTCGAAGGCCTCGGGGGCGGCGGCCTGGGCATGGGCGGCGACCTCGGGGGCGACAACCTAGGCGCCGGCGGCGGCCTCGGTGTGGGCATCGTCCTCGGGGGCGGCGGGCTGGGCACGTGCGCTGCCAGCACCGGCCTCAGGGGTGGCGGGAGAGGCCGCGGAGTCGCGGGCGGCGGCCTGGGTGCCGGCGTCGAAGGCCTCGTGGCCGGCGGCCTGGGCATGGGCGGCAACCTCAGGGGCGACGACCTAGGCGTGGGCGGCGGCCTCGGTGTGGGCATCAGGGGCGGCGGGCTGGGCATCGGGGGCGCTGGCCTTAGGGGCGGCGTGCTGGGCTTTGGTATGTTTTTGTTTCCCAGGATGCATGTGTAGGTTTGAAGTTATGTTAGAATCTTGTTGGTCCTTTTTGCAAGGGTGCAACCTTATGTGCTTGATCATATAGCAACCATACTTGAGCTAAGGATACAGCAAATGTTACTGCTGTTGTATATAATTCTAAAACTAAAAACTTGCAACAGCCAATATGTTCTTTCCACTTTCCATTATCAAATACTATAAACTTGTTTGGTCAAGCCTTAGCTCATCCTAGAACTAGAAGCATCAAAAGTAAGTTTTCAGTATGTAATATTACCAGCATGTCCCTTGAAACTCTTAAGCACAAACCCAAATCCAAGAAGTACCTAGTTAAACTGTTGCTACATCTTTTCATTTGTATAATTGATGCATAACTGTTCAAAACTGTCCAAAGGAATGCAACAGATGATGGTATTGCCTATTATTTTCCTCAGGAGCGGCTGCCAGCACCGGCCTTGGGGATGAGGACCTCAGAGCCTACGGTGTGGATGACGGTAGCTCCCCACCTTCGGTGCAACGTCGAAGACGGGGATCTGCTGAAGGAGAGGATGCCGACGTTCCTGCACATGTCGATGGCGGCAACATGGTAAAATTACTTAAGCTTTTACTTGGTCCTAGCCATCTTGTGTATATCCATGCAACTGCACATAAAATTGAAATTTATATATGTATGTGTTGTATCGAATAGAAGGAGGAGTTTGACAAAGCAGATTGGTGTGCATCGAACATTAGGACTTTTTGTGAAATTTGCATCGAAGAAATACGTGCTGGTAATAGGCCTAATGGGGTTATGAATAATAGAGGCTACAAGAATATTGCTGTTAAGTACATGCAAAGGACATGTTTACGTCACTCTAGAACACAGTTTAAGAACCGATGGGATTTGCTTAAAGACTTGTATAGCTTTTGGCTAAGCCTTCTCAAGGATACAGGGCTTGGTTGGGATGATACTAAAGGTACAGTGGATGCTACTGATGTCTACTAAAGGTACAAGATGTCTTCTATTGAAGCTTTGGGTATGTTTCTATGGACTATTGGGGCTCCTCGGTCATTTACTCAAGTGAAAAACAGATTTGCGAGGTCAAAAGAAACAATTAGTAGAAAATTCAATGAAGTGTTGGAAAGTGTTTACCTCCTATCAGCAGATATTGTCAAACCTAGATATCCAAACTTCACAAAGATACACCCAAGACTGCTAGGTTCCCGGTTTTATCCTCATTTTAATAACTGTATAGGTGCAATAGACGACACTCACATACCGGTTGTTGTGCCTTCGGCAAAGGTGGTTCAACATGTTGGTCGGTATGGTTATTCCACTCAAAATGTGTTGGCGATATTTGACTTCGACATGAGGTTCACTTTTGTTGTTGCGGGATGGCCTGGATCAGTACATGACATGAGGGTGTTCAATGATGCTTTATGTAAATATGCCACGCAGTTCCCACATCCTCCAAATGGTATAGTAACATTTTAACTAGTTATCTCAAAAAGTTGCATACTGTAGCTACATCTCATTGTGTATGTTTACATTTTGTAGGGAAATTTTACCTTGTCGACTCAGGCTATCCAAATCGACCGGGTTTTCTAGCTCCATACAAAGGAACCAAGTACCATTTACCAGAGTTTCGAAATGGAGCACGCCCTAGTGGCAAGAAGGAGGTATTCAACCACTTGCATTCATCACTTCGTAATGTGATTGAGCGATCTTTTGGTGTGTTAAAGATGAAGTGGAGAATTTTGTTGGACTTCCCAAGTTATCCAATGCTCAAACAAACCAAAATAATACATGCATGCATGACACTCCATAACTTCATTCGGGATAGTGCTTTGAGTGATGAAGAGTTTGACCGGTGTGATCGAGATGAAAACTATATGCCGATGCCTTCCTCTCATGTGGGTTCAAGTCAATTGGGAGATGAAGAGGGGGGGCATGAATGCCTTCCGTGATAATATTGCTAATGCTTTATTTGCTAGAAGAGAGTAATTTGTTTGTAAGAGCATATTTGTACGAACATATGATCATGGATATTTGAATAATTAAGCTTTTCTACCACTTATGTATTTAAATTCTTATGTTACTAATGTTTTGCAAGTCCAAACTAATAGAAAACATGTCATAAAAGAATAAATAAGTCACCAAAAAAGGTCAAGGGCATTGTAGTCTTTAAACATTCGAATACAACAATCCATAACTCTGATAATCCAGGCTGCCAAACACCTGACAACTTATTTCCCACCAGTTTATTATAATCTAGCTTATATAATCCCCCACCTATAAGCTGGATTATAATAATCTTAAGTGGAAACAAACAGGGCATAGTAACATCAGAGAAAAGGCACCAAGAATTTAAAAACCCATAAACGTCGCTTTTAACCGAATAACATACGGACGAGATTTAGGTGGTGATCGGTTCGGCTGAAAAGCTCGTGGCTGAAAACACTGTAGCTGGCTGAAAAAAGCACTGTAGCTGACAGAGGCTTATTTATCATAATTAAATTTTAAAAAAATGAAAAATAAAAAATATGTTAGCCCATTACGTATAATACAAACAAATATGGGGAAAAAAGAACCGGCAAAAAAACTTAACAAAAAGCCAAAAGTTCAGAAAAAGACGAAACTTATGAATAGTGAAAAATAAGCTAGAAGCCGAAGCCGAGTTGATCAGGGCTATATACTCATCTGAAGCAACATGTTTGATTGGTGTCAGATCATGTTTAAATTTAGGGATAGACTATTGCACAGGCGATTGAAAATTTTTTATCTTTCAGTCACCTAAAGTTGCACTTTGAATCACCTGAAGTTGCACATGTTTTTTTTGGAGGGGGTTGCAAGTTTAGTTGATTGAGAGTGCAATTTCAGGTCACCTGAAGTTGCACTCTGAATTACCTAAAGTTGCAGCTGTTTTTTTGGAGTGGGCTGCAATTTTAGTTCATTGAGAGTGCAATTTCAGGTGACTGAAACATAAAAAAATTTGAGTCGCCTGTGCAATAGCAAAACTGTTAAATTTAATAGGCTGTGCCCTCGGATGAAAGATTAATTAGGAACCGTAGCACCGCACCAGAGGTATTATTGGACGTTGTACACCTGCTGAGGCCTTGTTTAACACGTATAAATGCAGAATATCTCGGTAAGGCCATCCGCAGTGTGTTGTTTTAGCCAATTTAAAGGAAGAAATAGAAGAGATTCAATACAGCAGAGCAATTAGTTCAAACTAATGTATTGTGGAACCGAACCCTCTTATTGAATCGATCCCTAGGAATAAAAATCCTTTGTCATTGTCGTTGCCACACGCCACTGCCGGAGGTCATAGTCGGGGACGCCACAGCAGGCTCTCCATGCCGCATGTCGGTTCTCTGTGCTGCGTGCTGCCGCCACAAGCCGTCGTCAAGGTCCCCGCACTTGGCTCTACTGGTTTTCGTCTCGGAAGGTCGCTGCTCTTGCTGCTCGGGTGCTCGCCGCGACAAATCAACGCAAGAGTGGAGAGAGAGGAGCTGTGCTGGAGTGGCAAGAGAGAGGGGCGGTGCTGGCCATCGGCGGCGACGAATCGGCCGTTGGCTGCAGCGGAGAGCGGGGAGGGGATTGAGTGTGTGTGTGAGAGAGGGAAGGATTTGCATTGGGATGAAGACGAAGTCGAGGCTGTGGAAGGAATGGGGTTGGGTTGTTTTTTTAATGGCGTGGGTCCCACCTGGAGGAGGAATCGATTCTGAGCCTGAGCCGACTAGTTTTTTTCTTAAACTTTTCGCTGCATCTTTTAGGTTATGACTAAAATTATATTATGTAATGGCTAATAGCTTTTCTGAGAAAAAATAGAAAATAAAAAAACAGTTAAATCATTATAGACAATACAAAGGAATAAAAGAAAAAAAGTAGAAAACCAAAAAAGCTGAAAAAACTAAAATTGAAAACTGACGTGTTCCAAACAAAAAAACCATAAGCTGAAGCCGTTTGGAGTGAGACCTCTATCCACTGCTGGTGAAAATACTGAATTCTGTGAATGCTTTACTGACATATTGTTGAACCTAAACCGATTTAATACATTGGAGTTGTTCTAATACCACACAGAGCTTGCAAGAGTGAAAACGGATGTTTCTGGCAAACTACAATACTTTTTTTAATTAAGGTACTTTTTCGGATATGTTCCCGTATTCAACCATGAGTTGTGCTCTTATTTATATATACACACACATACGTGTGTGTAACATATGATATACACTGAAGTTTACGGTGCAATCACGGTGTACTCTAACTAAAAAAATTACAAATAATTTTGAAAAAATTTCTATATGTACTTCTAAACTTACACTACCTATATATAAAATTTCAAGTCCAACTTCTATGTTAATAGTAACAAAAAAGAGAAAAAGCTGATAATTTGGAACTCAATATAACAAATATGATAGTTCAAATTTATCATATTTTTCCATTTTTGTTACTCTTAACATAGAACGAATTTGAATGTGAAATTTTATATATAGGTGGAGTAAACCATGAAGTACATGTAGAAATTTTTTCAGAATGTTTTATGAATTTTTTAGTTGGAGTGCATCGTAATTGCACCATAAGATGTAGTACATAGCATATATTCCCATGCATACATACATACGTACGTACGTACATACATACATGCATGCATGCATGCATGCATATCCTACATAGACGCACAGAATTATTGAGATGCCCATTGTAAAAATCTTCTGCTTTATAACTCTCCTCATCACTAGCTATACTAGCTATACGTGAGTTTTTTCACTATGGGTTACCAAGCGCACATGTGTCTCTTGTCCTTTAATTATGGGCATGTTCTTTACGGCTTCTAAAAGCAGTTTTTGGCTTTTACTACATTACCTGACTTTCAAACGAAGTATTTTCTCAAGAAGGGATCTACAAATTAATTATAATACACGTTAAAAGCCCAATATCTGTATCAAGCAAAATCGCAAGCGAGTATCTCTCTCTCCGTAATCTCTGTCGCAAACAGTTAAAATTCAAAAATTTCAACCAAAAGTCATAAGCCGCAGCCATATCAAACATGCCCTATGTTCGTTATTTACTATCATTCTGACAGATAAGGCTATGAAGCATCTAGGACTCTAAAATTAGTTTTTATAATTAATGACAATTAAGCTTTTGGGATTAACGTGTTTGTTAAGATGATTGAAAGGTTAAGTCTCGGATTTTGATGACATTATGGTAAAGGCATGCAAGGATAACTAATTATAGACAGCTCAAGACAAGACTCAAGGCAAATGTATAAATTAGGCTAAGGACATCTTTTTAGATTTTACCATTCTAGGTGTATTGGTAGGCAAAATATCGTATTATTAAGAAGGGTCATAGCTACTAACTTGAAGATAATCTTATGCCACATTGATCAATTCTAGTACATGCATGCATTTAAAAATTCATTTGTTAACTATCTATGAATTTTCTTTGCAAAATGGTATGATTATCATCGTGGTCGCGGTAGTACCGCTGCATCGGTACTACTAGGTTTTACATGCCGGCATGTTATTTCTAGAGAGATGTTGTTTTGGACTTCAACTGAAATGGTATACCATTGTTCTTGATAGGTAGTACCACAATGGTATGACCGTTGTGCTTGTTTGGTTCTACCGCATTACGGTATGACCATAATTTAGTTGGCGGTAACTATTTTCTAGAGAGGTATATTTTTGGGAGATTTTCTCTCCTTTAAAAAATGGTACTACCACAGCTTAAAGTGTGGTATTACCGTGGTATCGGTATGATCAGGCTTGTGAGTACGGTACTACTGATCTTTGTACTAACGGCTAGTTTATGTACATTTAATGATCCCTAAGTAGCTGTTGAACAATAGGTGCGGTAGTACCGGCCACTCCATGGCGGTAGTACTGCCCCACCTGATTTTTGGGGATTTCGTCCCCAACAGTCATCCTAGTGGATGGTGGTCGAAAGGATTAGTGGTGGTCGAAAGAATTTATGTGGTCGAACAGCTGATGTGGTTGAAAACAACTGTGGTCGAAAACTAATTGTGGTCGTATACAACTGCGGTCGAAACCAGCTGTGGTCGAAACTAGCTATGGTTGAAAGCAAGAGAGTGGTCAGACAAGAGTAGTCGAAAGCTGAATGATCGAGGCTTGGTGGTTAATAGCTTTGGGTGGTCGAACAGCTGTGGTCAGAAATTAGAGTTTTAAAGTGGCCGGAAGCTTCAGTAAATGGTCGGTACTCGAAGCTATATGAACTGGTCGATACTTACAAAGTGGTCAAATCTTTAGTGATCGAAACTTAATGGTCGAAAGGCTTGCAGAGTTTAATGTGTGGTCGGTGGCTGAAGCGGTCCAAATTCTATATGTGGTTGGAAGGGGTGGTCGAAAGGATTGAAGTGATAGATTGGTTGCCGTGGTCAAAAACAACCATGGTTGAAAAGCTTACAGAGTGGTCGGAGGTTAGAAAGTCTAAAGAGTGATCGAAACAGTCGAAAGCTACAAAGTGATCGGAGAGATTGGAGTGGTCAGAGGCTATAGAGTTTTGAGAGTGGTTGAGGGCTTTAGAGTGTTTAGAGTGGTCGATGGTTTGTAGTGGTCGAAACCGAAGGTCGAAGATAGTTGGAGATGACAGTGGTCGATAGCGACTAAGGTCGTGAGAGGGTGTGGTTGAAAGCTAAAGGGCGGTCGTAATGACTGATGACAGTGGTCGTATACGACCAAAGCAGTTGAAATTGGACCAGAGTGGTCGTATCCGACCATGGAGGTTGTAACCGACTGGAGTGGTCGTAATTCAACCAAAGTAGTCGTATCTGACCATAGCGGTCGTAACTGACCGGAGTGGTTATAATTTGACTAGAGTGGTCATATCCGACCAGGGTGGTCGAAGGATGCTTCTGAGGTAGTGCGAGGTTACGGTCGAGAGTGTTTGTGGTCGAATGCGGTCAAAAGGTTGCAAGAGAGAGAAAATGCCGAGGGTTCTTTTATACCTTGTGCAGAGGCTGAAACAAAAAGGAGGCGGTCGGTGGCATGGAGGAGGTGGCGGTGGTGGTTGACTCTTGGTGGTGAAGATGCTCAGCCGAGGGAAGACCATACCTTATGGCAAGGAGGCACTCTTCAGAGTGGCGTGGAATGCTTTGGGTGCCAAAGGCTCCTCTTATATAGCTCGGGGAGGGGAGGGGAAAGGCCAGGGTGGCAACCGAAGTTAAAGTAGCGTGATGCTTTGTTTTGTGTGGAGTTTTAAAGGAGTTGGTAATGCATTCACACAGGAAGAAGAATGGGCAGAGACCACGGTCCAAGCTCCTAATCATCTAATTGCAACTGGTGTGGAAAGAAGGGTACGGGGAGAGATGACAGGCCTACTGGCAGAGAGAGGGAAGGGGAAAGAGAGAGAGACAGGGAGGCGACGACGATGATGCCGGGTGGTAGAGGCAACGGAATCGGATCTAGCCATGTGTCGGCCGGTGAGAGAGAGGGATTTAAAATCCTTTTTAATTTTCAAAACCAAAAATAGAATAAAAGCTTAGAAAATAGTAAATATAGTTCAAAAATTCAGAAAAACTCACAGAAATTTCTGAATGTATTTTGGACTTAAAAAAAATATTTCCAACTTAAAGTTGATCTTTTAGTTTTTACGAAAATAGTTTTAGTTTTGAAATTGATTTTTAAAATCGAGAAAAACACAGAAAATCCAGATAAATGCCAGATTAATTTGAAATAGAATTTTTATAGAAATTCAAAATACCCTTTATTTAATAATATTTTCATCTTTTACATAAACTAGTTTTCAAAAGAAAAGCCTTTTAAAAGCCGAAAACTAGCAAATAAAATATCCAAAATTCAGGCATCCAGAGAACACTTGTTTTTATTTTAAATTAAATTTAATTTTTTATTAAAATTTTTGAAATAAACAACTGGACTGTTACACATATCCATATCCGCTACTTTGAGTTGATGATGGTGACGTAACATTGCTAAAAGAAAAACATAGCAAGAAGAAATGCAATTATTGAATGGTCATACAATGGTACGAATTCTAACCAATAGGAATGAAGTTACCTGCTAGGGCTAAAAAGGTTGAAAGTCCTTCTCTACAAGCATGAGATCAAGCTTATCAATGTTCACCACAATCGGCTCCACTTATACATTTGATACTGATGGCAGCTGTAACAATAAACATAATAAACAAAAGTGAAGGAATATATAATTAATGAAAAGAATTTCATTAACAAAACCAACAAGTAACAAATGCATAGGCAATGACCTTTGTGTTGATCTCTTCCTCCTTTGAAGCAGCCCCCCTGACCTTCTATCAGCTTGACCTTCACCCTCAGTTGTGTTAGCTCCTCTTCCTTTCGCTTTAACACACTCTGGGCCTCATTGCGCTCTTTCTCCCTAGCTTGTTCTCCTTCTGGAGATTGTAAATGAACTAGTTCATCGTGACAATTCTTGAATTGAGCATTGTAGATGACTCTTCAGAGCTCATTTTGTTCCTTAGTGTTGCGGCATAGGCAACACGGATAATGCACTTCGCTTTAGCACCATACTCCAAGGTAGAAACTATTTTTGTGCAATTCCTTTGGATCAGGACTCACACATATAGATTTTGTATTTATCATCCGCAAATGAATCCTAAAAATCCAAGAAGGAATGTAAGCTTTGAATTATCAGGGAAAAACATAGAGGATTGCATCAAGAAATGTGAATTTTCAGAGTTTTGTACTTGTAATAGCATTGTGAGTCTGCTATCTCAAAATGGAACATGGGAATCACCATTAGCAATAGACTCAACCACTCGTTTCAAAGCTATGTTCCCCTGGTTAATCTTTGCCGTCTGTGGGGAACCGTAACCAATGTTATAGACCAGATGTTTGAAGAAAATGATTATTACACATAATATTGTTTTTACACATCCCACTAAGTTTGAAAAAAGAAGAAGAGGGGAGTAGGTAAAGTACTTAAGCTATGGTTAGATGTGTGATTACCATTGATGCAATTTATATGACAATATTAGTGTGAAAACATAATTTTATAATGACAATACTCTAATGGGGTTATTGCATTATAAGCCATAGATCACTAGCTGTTAAATGTGTTATGACATGTGATTAAACCGGTGTTAGTCTTGCACATCAACATATACATTAGATTGATTCAGCTGCAGCATGCAAATCATTGTTCAAAGAGCAATTGAAAACATAGATCATAGATGCTACTGAAAGTACAAGGATCAGTAACAACACACACCTGCATTTTGGCTTCAAATCTAGTTTGGCCTGCTTCTTCTATGTTATCAAAGGCAGGCATATCCACAAGCACGAGCCCTCCCCCTACCTACGGTACATCCAAGAATATCTGGAGAAATAAAACAAAACAAAGCTGATGAACAGTTGGATCTTTTTTTTAAAAAATGAAGATTCCAAGTGCTAACTGCTCAATGCAACCAACCATGCAGTGACTCTGCGAACTCTTCTCATTACAAAGTGTGCTCTTGACAATGCGCCGCTTCTCCACTTTGGCAACTTCTCTCAATATCTTCCTAGCTTCATTTCCAGCTATCCCTTCTACGAACTATCCGTCTATCTTAGAAAACATGTCAATTTTTGTACCAAATAACAACTTGTTTTAGTTTTTTATACCACAACTTGTTTTAGTTAATTATAGTTCTACGATACTTGTTTCAGCTTACAATTACTATTTCACACTTAAAATCACAAATTGCTTACTTTGAACTTCAGATTAGTCATCTAACAAATGTGCATACATAACTGACAAGCAATTCAATGTGTGCATAGTGAGAAAAAAAATAAGAATATACACACCATTTTTAACACACAAAAATAACCCTAGACTATAATTAATGATCTAGACTACTTAGGAAACATCATCTCCCAAGAACATGGAAGCAAAAAATATACCCAAAACATGCTAATTCCCACCCACTCACATTCAACAAAATAACTCGCATTTGCAACTACACAAAGTAGTAACAATTATCATGTCATGGAATGTGAAAAGTAGTATCGATGTATCACCTTGGGGGCATTTCCTTTAGCATTCACTTCGCTCCTCACGAGCAAATCGTAGATCTCCTTGTTGTAGATCTCAAGCATACGGACCTACACAAAAAGCCACACCTCGAACCCGACATCATCCTCGCCACGGCATCATCTTGGGCTGCTTGCTGTAGCCGAACATGGTGTGGCTCTTCCTAGATCCTGTGGGCCCGTAGACCATGGCGGTGCACTTGGCGCTGACTCGCACACCCTTGATCTGTGAGCACACGAACCGGCGGTAGAACCTCTCCAGATCCTCCTCCTCCGAGACCGACATGCCATCGAGGGTGAAGTCGTGGTAGCCACCGGCGTTGTCACACACACGCACGGCCGTCCCGCCACCGGCGATCTCTAGCTCTGACGTGTCGGTCACGCCCCCAGTGAGGTTTCAGATGCGGACGATCACCTCAACCGGGTGCTCCGTGGCGAGGCCTGTGGCCCCGCCGCCGCTGCTATGGTGGTTGTTCTTCGGGGTGGTGGCGGGGAAGTGGAAGTAGTGCTTTGAGGAGGACAGGGAGGAGAGCGGAGGAGAGGCGGGTGAGGGCAGCGCGAGCAGGGAGATGGGCAAGGGCGGCGAGCGGTGTGAGGGAAGGGAGACGGGAGAGACCAGTCGGGCATGGGAGGGAGGATGCGAGGTTGGACATGGGTAGCATGAGCAGGGAGACGGGCGAGGGCGGCGAGTGGCGCAAGGGAAGGGAGTTGGGCATTGGAAGGGGACGAGTCAGCGTGGGTGTGAACTGAAGTAGGGTGTGGCGCGAGGGAGACGGGCGAGGGGACGAGTCAGCGTGGGTGTGATCTGAAGTGGAGTGCGGCGCCTACGGGAGTTTGAACCCTTGAATTAGCAATGGACAGCATGGAATTGATAGTTTTGGAAGGCAGATGAACAATGGTGGTGAACTATTATCACCAACTGTTCTTTTAAGTAGTAGAGATTAACAACAACAAATAGTAAAAAAAAGAAAACAATAGGAATACCCTATCTTTTGCTCTGTGTTGTGGTCATGTTATCAACACTCACTGAAACATGGACCCACATTGTGTGGCCCCCAGCACAGTGTTTAGGTTGAATATTTGGATGAGGTGGCTCTAGACAGAGGCGGGAGGGGCGATAAAGGTGATTGGTGGATGAAGAACTATTTGCATAAATGATACCAACCTTTTTTTAATTTGATATATGGATATTTGTTTTTGCAAATTTAGCTCTCTCATTGGATCTATCAAGATCGGCAAGTATCTACCGAGCTAAGAGAACTCGGCAGGCACATGCCTAGCCCCCGCACAGTGGCAATGTTAATTAAACCTCACAATTAGAGCTAATTAATGCAATTAATACTAATTAAATATGATTAATACTAATCAAATTTGATTAGTGCTAATTAAATGTGGCTTGCTAACCGTGTATGGCTGGTTGGCAACCCTGCTGAGCTAGGGGAGCTCACAGGTGCTTACTGAGCTACTGTACCTGCCGAGCTCGGTAGGTCCAATGAGTGGGCTAAATTTACAAAAACAGGAGTTCGAGGCCGGGAGGGGGGCAAATTTGAAAAAAAGTGGCTACGGTACCATTTGTGTGAACAGTTCGTGGATGAAGACCGCATATATTAGGGCATATTCTTTTCGGCTTTTTTTTACTACTTTTTGCTTCAGTTTCTCCAGAAACCAAAACAAACGAGATGTCTTCTCTAACTGGTTTTTCAAAACGATTTTCTGAATTTAAAATCATATACGTTGTCTATATTCATGTTTTCACTGTCTGCCCTTCGGAAAAATATCGATACCAACATGTCGCTCTTGGACCCTCGAAATGGCATTGCCAGGCATCTGCAGCAACCACCACGCGCAAAAAAAAAAAAAGTACCAACTTTTGTTGCAGCCTGACGTGTGACATATAGCATCCACCTACATGTACTGTGCTTCCATGAAAGCCTTCGTGCTAGGTGCGGTATTTTCTGGTGAGCCATCCTACAGACATGGTTTACTCGGACGAAACGTGTGCCGCTCGAGTGGAATGTCATGTTTTACTGCAGTGGCAGGGAAATGGCCCTCGATGATTTGAGCATAACAGTCAAGGTTGAAGACGAGAATTACAACGAGGAAAGTCGAATAGTAAGAGCTAATTGCTCGTAGTCACAGAAGAGCGATGACTTAGATATTAACGAAGTTTATAAAACACAATTTTGATTACTAATTTTTATTTAATATATTTATAGAATCTAGTAAAATTATAATATTAGATAATAATTTTTAAGATAAATATATATATACCATTTTCATATATCTAATTTGAATATTCGAAAAGATACAAGTAGCCAAAGTTTAGAAAGTATTGTATGTATGGCACTCTTTCATGATGGAAGGGGGTAATAGAAGTGTCAAGTTTTTCGAAAAAAAAATTCCTCAAAAAAGGAGTGTCAAGTTCAAGTTTTGCATGTATTGTACTTTTGCGGTGTATTTAATATTAAAAAGGACCAAAAAAACCCCTATCATATTTAAATGCTTGTCGGTTCTGTTCGTATTGGTTTTTATTTCTGACTTATGTTTAAAAAAGTTAAAAAGTAATACAAACGCTCATACTTCTCAAAGCGGCTTCTCCACTCATCTCGCTACCATCTTACTCAGAGGATAAGGTGGGGGTCACGAGTGTATCACCCACCCCACTCTCACTCATGTCACACACACTCATCTCTCCCTCACCTTTTACACCGCTCACCCTCTACTTCTAAAAATCATTTCTTTCAGTCAATACGATTAATTTTCAGCCATTACGATTAATTTTCAGCCAAAAGTTATAAGTCGCAGTCAAAAGCCATCAGCAAAAATCAATACGAACGCCCCCTTCATATCAAGATAAATGCTCTTTTATAAGGATTGTACATGCATAAGATAGAAACCTGTCGAAATTCAGATGAACACAAGACATCTTTGAATTTCTAGAGGCATTGTGCTGATCCAGATTTGAACCATATATGTTTGCATTAGACGGCTATTGGCCTATTTGGACCTATGCCCAATAACTCGTACAAACGCGCACAATAGATACAGTACTACTTTTGCAGCTAAGTGGGTTCCAAAATGCTCAAAGCTACAAAATCTGTTTTGGCCGGCTCATATTTATCAACTGCTACAGTACACTGATTGCCTAGGAAAAGCTAGCAAAGCAACGGTTCGAGAGTGGTCAATGTCTTTCATGCCAAAGACTTACAATGATCTCGATCTTTTAACCACTCAAATGAGTACATTCCATAAAACTATAATTATTTTGACAAGTCACAGAGATGAATTAGATTTGCTGTCACAGAGAGTTGCGTTTGACAAGTCACTACATCTGGACATGACGGAACGGGATGTGAGGGAAATACAGCGACCGGTAGGTGGGCCTGACTTGTCAGACACTACCCCTTGTGACAGCAAATTTAAAACATGTAGCTTTGCAAAATATTTTGGCCTAAATTATGTAGTTTTGTGAAATAGTCTTTTAAATACATAGTTTTATGAAATAGTCTTTTAAATATGAAGTTTTATCAAAAAAACATATAGTTTTGTGAAATTTACTAATTGCTTGCAGTTCAGACAACTATTGCTTTCCTCATCTGTTCGTGTGCCTTGCACCCGTAAGTTTTGACTAGATGATTAAAAAAGAAAATAAGGAAAACAGAGAACCTATGCTCGCTTAAAGAAAAACCTATGTGCTTGTACACTGTTGTAGAAGATAGCCATATGGATTTCATTTTTAATCATTGCAGGAAAAGTCATAGAAGATTATATCTAATTGGATCTTTATTCAAATAGTCTGGCCAATAGCAAATTGAATTCATGAGGAAGACAACAATTAAGTAAAGAAGATGTCTTCAGTGTCGTTTTCCCTTTTGTTGAATCCAACATCAGAACAAAACAACGGTCGTTAATTAACCAGTTTTATATTAGAGGGAAACCGGATATAATTGGGGTAAGCCAAACACGTTACTATCCAACGAGAGACCCAGAGATCGATCATTGTGACAATTTTTGTCAATGATTTGTATTCCTTCAATGTTTTAGCATAAGTAATCCACGGTATTTTCTATATATAAAAAGTAGCATGATGGCTGTCAGACCCTGAATTTAGCAAACCGAGAATCCTCTGTGATACTACTGCACTATTCCCTGGATCAGTAGATAGTGCTCACAGATACATTGCTGAATCATCTTATACACGGTACAGACCATAATATTACAATAACAGAGTTCAAATGTTCCACATAGGGATAAGTTTTACAAAAGGTGCCGTTGGGCCAAACGAGTTCATTACACAAATAGAGCAATAGCAGAAATAAAAGGAGGTGCTCATCTCATCACAGGCAAGCGACCGGGACAATCTAGGAGCGATTAATATTACCTAGAAATGTGGCTAATGTTAAACACCCCCATCAGTTAGTTTGGTTGACTAGACTTTAAGGAGACACTAGGTCCTAATCTAATTACCACCATCTTCACCGCCTTCGTCACTTTAATCCTGGTAGTAAGCATACTGATCTTCATTCGCAAACTCTGAAGGAAAGGGTTGAGAGCGAGGGTGAGCACACACATTCGTGCTCCGCGAGCCAACACACAGAATGCAAATAATTATATATGCAAGGCTTAAGCAAGGGTGGCTTAGTTCTTTTTAATTGCGTAAAGCGATAGTTGCAAATATTATAAGTACAAATCCTATGACCTGGCGTTTTAACAAAATATGCTTTAATTGTGCAATATGAATATAGTGGTGCTGGTTCCATCCACCAATTACATGGCTTCATCCACCGATACTAGATTTTTGGATAGGTTAACCTATACTAACTTTGGAGTACTTTCCTCCACGAAAAAAATCAAAGTTGGAGTACTTCCCTCCAACAGGTTTTTCATCCCACGCACAAAATTTTGGAAATAGAACTAACTCGAGGAAGTTTCCATGTCCGCCCCTGACCATGGGCACGGCTGTTTGAATAGTTTTATACTCTGCAGATATTGTATACTTTCCCCACAAGAGACAATCAGCTCAATGAACCCACATGATTCCTTTGTCATGTAGATCGAGAGATCATCACGAGGCCTTTACAATACCTCGCCCTATCGTCCTCTCACCCTTACGGGCTTGTCCTTCACAAAGAAGATTCTATAAGTTGTGTGGAAAGTTCCACCACAACGTCTAGCGTAGCTGGACTTCTGTCTCTACAAAGTCTAGTGCAGCTGGCGACATCACCCATAAGCGGTGTCCCGTTCAGGCCGGATGGTTATTCCTCCTGCACAATCCCTTCTTTCCCCTACTTGTGAGATAGCTTCAAAGGTCTAGTAAATTATTCAGCCAAGTCTACAGTTTGCCCACTTATGGTTGTACTATTTTACATAAGGAGGCCACCACAGGATTAAGTCCTTAATTTGTCCAGACGGTTCATACCACAAACCAAAATCTCTTGTGCGACATCGACACCATCCACTCTTACCACCCACCCAGACAGGTTCAACAGTTTTAGAATTTGGAGAGACTTAAATTAAGTTATCACAAATACTTTGCCACTTACATCCCGTGTTTGTCCCAAAACAAGTTCTCATATTTTAAAGATTGATGATCAGGGTAGCTAATGCCCTAGACTTGATAAGACTAGCATGACATTATCTAAGATATATAGCTACTTTAGATATTAATAGTATCTATGGTGACAAGGTACAAGGATTTTCAAGTTTCAAGGGTAGCATAGGTGGGTGGGTGTGTGTATATATTGCTAGATTTTCAAGTGGGTGGTAGCTACCTTATAAGTAACATACATTGTACATGAAATAAAGCATGCAATTTGGATAATTTAAACAAAGGTAATTTGCATGAAACATGGGAGCGGAATGATAAAAATGTAAACTCGTCTGGGTCCAAGGTTAGAGGGTCCTGCTGGTCCTGAGGCAGGTTGTCTTATGGTTCGGTCACGTCTTCAAATTCTACCCGGGCAGAAAAGGCCAAATGGCAAAAGACAGGCAAAGAGTGCAAATAGGCATAAAATAATAAGCAAATGAACTCAAAATTAAATCAAACTAGAATCAACAGAAAAGGTTTGAGTTTAGAAAATTTTAGAAACAAGTTTCACTCAATTCGAAGCTACGACGAGGAAAAACGAGCTCTCCAAAGTTTTATTTTCAGGAAAATCCCAAAAATAAAAAAGGAGAGAGAGTTCTCTCTCCGACATGTGGGTCCTGCCAGTTTAAATTTATTTTCGAATTAACTTTTAAATCCACAAAAGCACAGAGTATGACATGTGGGGCCCACAGGTATTTTAATTAAAGAAAACCATTTTCTTTTTCTGGAAATGGCCAGAGGCTGACATGTGGGACCTCGATACTGTGCAAATAGTGTTTTGGGCCACCTGTCAATGGCTCAGATTTATAATTAGTTTTTAACAGATTTTTAACTAAGATGGGGCCCATGCGTTAGTCTAACGAATGGTTTAAACCGGCCAGGGCCCATCGGTCAGTGGCTCATTAACGTAAGCTAATCACGATCATTAACTACTAACCGAGGGGATTAGTGTAATTACGTGGGAACATAGTCCTTCCTAGCTGAGCTACGGCGAGGCCTTCGACAACAAGGGAGGCTGCAGACGTGCGGGGAAACTTCCAAAACGAGAAGCTCGGCTCTATGCGCACCTCTCAGTGGGCTGAATGGATCGAGATGGACCGGAGGGACGCCAGCGGCAAACCAGGTGGCGGCGGAAACAGGGGTTGGCCGAGGTGATGATTCTAGCAATAAGAGGTTGATTAAATGAAATGGAAGCTACTGGGGATTATCCGAAGCTTACCAGAGTGGAGAGAAGGGCTCAGGGAAGCCTGGAGCAGGCTGGCGACGGAGAGCCCGAACAGCGGTGGTGGGCGGTCAGTATGGGGAAGACGAGGTGGTGGATCTTCGAATTGATGGCACAGACGTCTTCAAGGGTGTCAAGGATGCTCCGGTCGTGAGGAATCGGGCCGTGAAGTTCGTGGTCGGCGGCAAATGGAGGTAGCCGGAGTTGGGGAAGAAATGGTCGCCGGCGAGCTACAAGAAAGAAGGAGCCAATTAGGCTTGCTGGGAGCATTCGGGGGACATAAGAAGCTCGGGAAAAGAGACAATGCCGCTTGCGGTTCTCTAGAGCGAGCTAGCGATGGTGGTGGCCGAAGGAACTCCCAGCAGCGATGATTTGAGTTCGGGGATTAGGGCGGGAGGTGGGTGAGGCGTATCTGACGGCTGGCCAAAGCTTTTTATAGCTACAGAAGTGAATGGGGAGGGGGCATTGGCGAGTTATGGCACGGACAGTGCCTTCCCTGTAGCACACTCGAGTGGGGGCGGCGTGGCTAAGGCTAGCGCCGAGTAGGGCAGATGGGAGGGAGAGGGCACCAGGTGCACTCACGGCTCGCTGAGGAGTGAAGGCGCGTGGGGAAGAGGTGAGGCTGACCCGGCATTTACAGCTAGCGTACGGCGGCGCGGCGGCAAAGCCACAAGGCGAGCTACGCGTGAGAGCGACGTGAGGCTAGGCAAGGGAGTAATGCGGGCTCAAAGCAGGCCATCAAGGCAGTGAGGCATCAATGCCGCAGATGACGAGCGCTGGCCCAGAGGTGACCGCAACACCGGGGGTGGTTTCGGCAATTAGCCACGGCGGAGAGCAGAGGGGCGACGCACGAAGGAGCTACGACACAGGGGTGAGCATCTAGGCCTGGAGAAGGCGTACGGGGAGACAACGGAGCTGCCACGGGGAGGGCTCAGTGCCTAGAGAGGAGGGAAAGCCGGGGGCGGCGTTGCTGCGCTGGCACTCGGTCGGCGACGGAACGGAGCAGGGGAGGAACGAGGAGGAAGAAAGGGGCTGGGCTGGCTGGGCCGACCGAAAGGCCAGGGAACCAAGGGAAGAGGAGAAAGGTCGGGTGGTTGGCTGGGCGAAAGAAAGAAAAAGGGGAGGCTGGCCCACTCGCGAAGGAAGAGAGAATGAATTTCTTTTGGCCTTGAGAGAGGAAAATTTAGCAAGGCAAAAGAAATTTTGACTGAAATTTAATCTCAAAATTTGAACTTTAAATACAAATTTTAGCAAGTAATAACAAAATACAACACAAAGTAACAAGCCCGAAATTGGGATGTTACAATGGCATTACAGTATTGCTCCACGCTTAGTTAGGTTTCATTCGATCATTTTTGGATGTGGGGCTTCCGTAGGGATTTAGCTCGTCACTCTTTTGTTTCCGTTCTCATGTTGCGTCATTTCTGCGTCTACCCTTTGAAACACAAGAATTTTCTCTTATTCTATGAGAATCGAACTATTTTGTGTAAAATTTTTGTAAATACCTACGTTCCAGATTGGCCTGGAAGTTTTTTTTTTGCACAATCTTTTGAATTAGCTCCTGTTCAACCTCTATTGCAACCGTTGAAAAACAGAAAGCTGATCAGGGTCCCTAAACCATTGCAAGGGATCTGAATCCGACTAGTATCATATGAAGGAGAGTACAGCGCATGACGTGCATGCAGTTTTTGCTCTGTATATATATAAAAAAAGAGTTTTTGCTCTGTAATGTGATGTGCTAGTAGATGCGTGTCGCCTAACAATTAGCTGTTGACTTGAGGCGGTAGCTCGTATATGGGAAGGGATTCTTGTGCAATGTTGCGTCACGGTCACCGTTTACGCGATCTACCTCACTGGACCACCATAGCTACCCTTGCTCCTTCCCACTAGCTCGTTGTCCCATGCTCCAACCAGCCGCTCTACTTGGGGCTGTGCACATCTCAACCGAATCGAAAAAACCATCCCAAAAAAACCGAACCGATCAACTCAGTTTGACCGGTTTTCGGTATTCGGTTCGGTTTCCATATTTTAGGTGTTTTTGGTGTTCAGTTTTTTCAGAAAAAACCGGCTAAAAACCGAAGAAACCGAAAAAACTGAAAAATTAGCCCATACAGGAAAAGGTGTCATTCCTAACTTGTCATACCAGATGTAGATCATGCGATGCACCATCTCCTAGTACCAATGGTTGCCACAATGCAGGGTCAGGTAACCACATTTCATGTGTAGACTATTGATTAATTTTTTGTGATTGCTCAAAATAGGCAAAGCACACCATTAGCATTAATTATTATGCTTTATACTTATGCCGTCGAATCTCTATACTCCATTGGAGTGTTTTTATAGTACTAATAATGTATGTATGTATGTATATTTATATGTGTGTGTGTGTGTGTGTGTGTGTGTATATATATATAGGAAAATTGCATAAGGCACCATGGTGCCTAGGCACCAACATCCGATACACGTGTATGATTGATAATTTTTTGAGTTTGGGTATGAAAATGTTTTATACCCTTGATATATTTATGGTAAGTAAGTTTTGAACTCAGTTCAAATTAGTTTGAACTACTTTTGAGTTCAATGCAACTACAGTGAGTATATACCATAAAAATAGTTCAAACTAATTAAACTGAAGTTCAATTTAAATTTTTTCGGAGTTTGACATCTCAAATATACTTTTTTATGTATATATATTGTCGCCTACTCGTCTCGCTAGTCACTATATTGTTTGCAATTTGCGTCAACTTTGGTAAATATGGTATTTACTGATACCGCACCGAAATAAATTGGGATTTACCGATACCGAACCGTATTTTCAAAAATATCGTATACTACCGAACTAACAATACCGTATGTGCCGTATATACCGAACCGATTTTACCGAACTAACCGAATGCACAGCCCTAGCTCTACTCCTCTTACCACCGTCACATTTGACCATGAGAGAGAGAGGGGGGACACCTCGTGATTGGAGCTCACGTGTAGGAGGTGAAGTCTGAGATCTAAGGTGTGGAGGCATGTACACGACGAGCTTCGATTGGGACAGCGGTGCTAGTCATGGTGAGCTTGGATTGGATTAAGGATTTAGGCACACTACTACAGAAAGCCTAATAGTAGACGCCTTATCACAGACGGTTTTGTGAAACCGTCTCTGATGAGCACTATTACAGACGGTTGTAATTTGGAGGCCATCTGTGGTTTTTGTGGCGGGAAAATGGATTATCACAGACGGTTATTACCAATGAACCGTCTGTGATACTTTTGTATCACAGACGGTCTGTATAAAAAACCGTCTGTGATAATCCCAGATTATCACAGACGGTTTTAATTAAAAACCGTCTGTGATAATTCACAGACGGTTTTAACTAAAAACCGTCTGTGATAATGGCTAAGGCATTTATTGCGCTGTTTAGACCGCATCTGTCTTCATTTCGATCCAGATCTAGCCACTGCTGTGCACTTTTTCACTCGGGAGGAAGTTAGGCGATTTCAAGCCAGTTAATTTGGTGGTAAGAGGCAGAGATTGAGCTTTGAAAGATTCAGACTTTCCTGGTTGCTCTAGATATGGTTAGTAATGAAATTTATTTTTTCTTTAATTGCATTACAATTTAGGTCTAAGTAATCCATGAGTGGTTATTGAAGATGTTTAATTTGCAAAATTGTTGGTTATATAATAGCTATTGTGTTTGTAATATGAATTGAGCTAGCAAATTAAGTCTCAATATAATAAATGTGGCCGGTATATATGTAGTTATAATTAGTTAATCTAGATTTTAATACTAAGTTGTTATATATGTACGTAACGTAGGACCGAAGCTGGATGTATGCCGCGAGCCGTGTGAGTGAAGAGTACATTAATGGTGTTTCTGCTTTTATAAGAGCTGTCGAGGAGGATATGTTGAATAAGGGGGTGGAATATATGTGCTGTCCATGCACTGACTGCAAGAATTTAAAGATGTTTAAGAAACGAGGGCAAATTGAATCGCACTTGATTCGGAGGGGTTTCAAAAAGGATTATACGTGTTGGACCAGTCATGGCGAAGTGAATGATCATATGCCACCGGATGACATCGCCGGTGAAGTGAATGGTATGCCCCCGGATGACATCGCCGGTGAACTGAATGACATACCGCCGGCTGATGTCGATTGTGGCTCGGATTCGGATAGGTTGCATGATGATAATCTGGATCAGATGCTTCGCGATGTAGAAGAGAACTATGATGAGAGAGAGAGTATGTTAAATTCCATGGCTTGATGGAGGACTCAGAGAAACCTTTGTACACGGGCTGCAAGTACACGAGGTTGTCGGCCGTGCTTGAACTGTTGAAATTGAAGGCAAGCAACGGTTGGTCCGACAAGAGTTTCACGGCGCTGCTAGGTCTTTTAGCGGACATGCTTCCGGAGGGAAATGAGTTACCTAAAACCACGTATAAAGCCAAAAAGGTTCTTTGTCCGTTGGGAATGGAAGTAGAAAGAATACATGCATGCCCGAACGACTGTATCCTCTACCGTAAAGAGTATGCAAACATGCATGTATGTCTGGTGTGCAACGCATCCCGATACAAATGTAATAATCAATCAGATGATGGCGAGGGAACAGAGGCGAAGAAAGGACCTCGTGCTAAGGTGACATGGTATTTTCCTATAATTCCCCGTTTGAAAAGGTTTTTTGCAAATCCAAAGGAGGCAAAACTGCTGCGTTGGCACTCGGAGGAGCGCAAGAAGGATGGAATGATAAGACACCTTGCTGATTCCGCGCAGTGGAGAAACATCGATAGGAGTTTTGCAGAGTTCGGTGCAGAACCAAGGAATATAAGGTTTGGACTGAGTACAGATGGAATGAATCCTTTCAGTAGCCTGAGCAGCCGACACAGCACATGGCCCGTGACTCTCTGCATCTATAACCTTCCTCCTTGGGTATGTATGAAGCGAAAGTACATTTTGCTGTCGATACTTATCCAAGGGCCAAAACAACCTAGGAATGATCTCGATGTGTTCCTAGCACCGTTGTTGGAAGATCTAAAAGTACTATGGAACGAAGGGGTACAGGTATGGGATGCATACAAACGAGAGAACTTCACTCTGCGCTCCTTATTGTTCTGCACCATAAATGATTATCCTGCCCTTGGTAACCTATCGGGCCATAGTACAAAAGGTGCCAAAGCTTGTACTCACTGTTTAGATGGTACCGAGAGTGTGTGGCTGAGACACTCACGCAAAACCGTCTACATGCGTCACCGCCGGTTCCTTCGGAGGGCTCACCCATACCGGAAGATGAAGAAACAATTTGATGGAGAGAAGGAAGACGGTTCAGCTCCAAGGCATTTAAGGGGACACGAGGTTTATGATATGGTTAAGGATTTAGATGTTGTCCTCAGAAAGGGACGTAAATTGAGGGCTCATGAGAAGAACACCTGGAAGAAGAGATCAATATTTTGGGACTTACCTTATTGGGAGTACCTAGATGTTCGGCACTGCATCGACATCATGCACGTAGAAAAGAATGTGTACGATAGCTTGATTGGTCTCTTACTGAACATCTGTGATAAAACAAAGGATGACGTCAACGCACGGCTTGACTTGGCTGATATGGACATCAGGCCTGAGTTAGCACCGACACGCACTGATAATGGACGAACGTACCTTCCCCCTGCGTGTTACACTCTGTCCAAGGGTGAGAAAACAGAACTGTGTCATTGCTTGCATGGTGTCAAAATTCCGTCTAGTTACTCCGGCAACGTGAAGAAACTTGTTTCGATGCAAGATTTGAAGTTAAATGGCATGAAGTCTCATGATTGTCATGTGCTGATGACACAGATGCTCCCTATTACAATTAGAAATATTTTGCCGATCAAAGTCCGAGAGACAATCATGAGGCTATGTTATTTCTTTAACACAATTGCTCAGAAGGTCATCGATCCCGAAGGACTAGATGCTCTGCAGGACGAGGTGGTGATGACTCTATGTCACCTTGAAATGTATTTCCCTCCTTCGTTTTTCGATATCATGGTCCATCTCATTGTTCACGTTGTGTGGGAGATAAAAATGTGCGGGCCCGTATTCCTACGTAGCATGTACCCATTTGAGAGGTTCATGGGAATTCTCAAGTCCTACGTACGGAATCGTTCTCGGCCGGAGGGCAGCATCGTCGAAGGTTATGCAAGCGAAGAGGTCATTGAGTTTTGTGTCGATTATATGGCTCAGATTCAACCGATAGGTGTCCCTCAATCTCGTCATGAGGGGAGGCTGAAGGGTCTCGGAACTATCGGAAGGAAAGCAATCACTCTAGATATGGACACGTATAATCAAGCCCATTTCACGGTGTTGCAACACATGACTGAAGTGGCCCCTTATGTGGACCAGCACAAAGATGTGCTTCGGCAACAGAATCCGGAGCGGCCGGATGTTTGGATCATGAGGCAACACAACCGTTGGTTCAACCAATGGTTGAAGGAGCAAATCGCTAGGAGCTCGCCGAGTGAGACACTGACATGGTTGGCAAAAGGGCCGACATTTACAGTTGTGACATGGCAAGGATATGACATAAATGGGTACACATTCTATACGCAGTCTCAGGATGTCAAGAGCACTAACCAGAACAGCGGTGTCTGCATAGATGCATTCAGTACCGATGGGTCGAGAAACTCGTACTATGGCTTCATAGAAGAGATTTGAGAGCTCGACTATGTGGTTTTCAAGATCCCCTTATTTCGCTGCCGTTGGGAGCATCTCCCACAGGTGAAGGTTGACAAGTACGGTGTCACGATCGTGGACCTCCAACGTGTCGGGTACAAAGACGAACCATTCGTACTCGCCAATCAAGTTGTTCAAGTTTTCTATGTAACCGACCCGGCAAATAAGAAATGCCATGTAGTTCTTCATGGAAAAAGAAGAATTGTCGGAGTGGAGAATGTAGTGGACGAGGAGGAATACAATCAATTTGACGAGTTACCTCCTTTTGGAAATGGCATAAGGGTCGACGATGAATAATGTGACGAAACTAGTTACGTACGCATTGATCATGATGAAGGGCTAATTTTTAAAGGAAATAAGCAAGTACAATAAGAATGTATATGTGAAAATGTGTGACAATTTTGAGATGTATATGTGAAAATATGTGATGTAGTCAATTTTGAGATGTATATGTGAAAATGTATATTGTAGTCAATTTTGAGATGTATATGTGAAAATGTATATTGTAGTCAATTTTGAGATGTATATGTGAAAATATGTGATGTAGTCAATTTTGAGATGTATATGTGAAAATGTATATGTGTGATGTATTTGAGAATGACAAAATGTATTGGCATTTATGTATATGTGTGATGTATTTGAGAATGACAAAATGTATTAAGAAATACACTATGTGAATGCAGTTGGTTGGTGTTGTATATGAATGCAGCTGGTTGGTGGTTGATATGAATGCAGCTGTGTAGTTATTGGTGTTGTCTTAATAGCAACAGCCGGCAAAGGCTTATCACAGACGGTTCTAAATTTAGAACCGTCTGTGATATCGTATCACAGACGATTCTAATCTTAGAACTGTCTGTGATAGTAAACTATCACAGACGGTTCTAAGTTTAGAACCGTCTGTGATAATCTCCCTACATATACCCTCTCGCTAGGGTTTTCCGTGTGCGCTGCAGTTATTCGATTAGATCTAAATCCCGAGCCCGTCGTCGCCGCCGCCTCCCCGAGCCCTCGCCGGCTGCCTCCCCCAGCCCTCGCCGGCCGCCTCCCCGGACGAAGATGTCGCCGCAGCCTCCTCCTCCTCCTCCGTCGCCGCCTCCCCGAGCCCGTCGTCTCCTCCTCCTCCGTCGCCGCCTCCCCGAGCCCGTCGCCTCCTCCTCCTCCGTTGCCGCCGCCTCCTCCTGCGTCGCCGCCGCCTCCTCCTCCGTCGTCGTCGCCTCCTCCTCCTCCGTTGCCGCCGCCTCCTCCTGCGTCGTCGCCGCCTCCTCCTCCTCCGCCGTCCCTAAGGTCACCAAAACCCTAAGGTCATCAAATCCCTCCCCGAGCTTCATGCTTACTGTTAGTGTTTAGGGTTGATGCTTCATGCTTACTGTTAGTGTTTAGGGTTGATGCTTGATGCTTGGTACATATTTAGGGTTAATGCTTCATGCTTACTGTTAGTGTTTAGGGTTGATGCTTGATGCTTGGTACATATTTAGGGTTGATGCTTCATGCTTACTGTTAGTGTTTAGGGTTGATGTTTGATGCTTGGTACACATTACATTGGTACATTGTTTACTACAATAGCTTAGTTTAATTTGCTATTTGGTACATACTATATTGGTACGTTGTTTACTGCAGTTGCTTAGTTTATATTGGTACATATTACATTGCTTGTTGTGTTAGTATATAGTATAGGCACATAACCCCTCTCTGTCCACATCACCCCCTCCCTTCTCCCCCTTCCCTCTACTCCTCTCCTCTCTTCCTAACATTGAGCATCATGTTTCACTTTTCTTGCTTCCTCATCTTATCATGTGCAACCCTACAATTTGAGAGCACAAATTAACCAATCAAGGAAGAGTATATGATCAAAGGGCATGAAGCAAGTGAAGCAAGTGACATACTATAGTGTTCCCGTTCAATGAACCGGATACACTAGTTTGTGTCATTTGCTTCATAGACCTTTGTTTAGGGACTTTGCTATTTGGTTTATAGTATTAGCAACTAAAGTAGGTGCTAGGATAGGCACATCACCCCTCTCTATGTCCATATCACCCCCTCCCTTCTCCCCCTCCCCTCTACTCCTCTCTTGTCTTGCAATTCAATATGATCAGTTTCTCATCTTATCTTAATAGACCCACAAAATGAGCAACATGTCACCCGCGCATTCTTCAACATCATCGCCGAAGGCGTCCGCTCCAACATCAAGACGCCAAGGAAGAGGGCTATCAAAGAAGCCTGAGGGCCGACAGACCATCATAGCGGTGAATGCATCTGGGGTCCCTATCCTTCCTCAAAAAGCAGTAAACGCATTCCGAACCATGGTCGGAGTAGTTGCACGAGAACGAATTGAGATCACATACAATTCGTGGAATAACGTGCCTGACACTCGGAAACGTGAGCTGTGGACCGAAATTTTGGTATCGTTCGAGTTCCCAGAAGAACACCTGGACGTTGTACAACAACAAACCTACAAAGCGGCGTGCAAAGCATGGAAGAACTTCAAGAGCACGCTTGTCAGGAAATACGTGGAGACGGACGAAACGCCTATTCATAAATACCCATTCCTGGAACCACAATGGGAAGAGTTCAAGGCGATGAAAACGACCGAAGATTTCAAAAGTACAAGTGTGGCGCACAAGGCCCTCGAGGCAAAAAATACACACCCTCACAGACTTGGCACAGCTGGGTATGCGGGTAAAATCCCGCAGTGAAGGAAGGAGGATGAGCTGGCAGCTGCACAGGACATCGCCCCGCCGTTTTCCAATATCCCGGATGACCGCGCTCGAAATTGGATTAGAGCAAGGTCATCTACAACGACATCAGGGGACGTCACCTTTCGAAACCCTGCAGACCAGCAAGTGACCGAGCGCCTGGTAAGATATCGATCGAACTATGTAGCTTGTAATTACTCCACAACTTCGTACGAATTGGAATGACATGTCGTGCTCTTGCAGGAAGAGCTGAGTTTTCAATCTACACTGGGATCATTCCAGGGAACAAGGGAGAATGATATGCTCTCCGTGGCCCTAGGAAACAAGGAGCACCCGGGCCGTACGAGAGGCCTTGGGCTTTACGTTCCTTGGAAACATGGTTTCCAAGATGACTCCGACATGTATCGGCGCAGGAAGAGAAACAAAGCCGAGCGTGGCGCACAGCTACGAGAAGAGATCAAGGCATCTCTTAGAGAGGAGATACTGGATTCGCTGGCTGATGTAATCAGAGATGAGGTGCGGAAACAGACAGAAAGTCAGCAGGCCGTTGCCGCCGCTCCTGTGCTAGCCAGCCCGCCCAACCGTCCGAGTAGCTGCGCGTCGAATCCGACGCAATCCCAGGCCAAATTTCCTGTGGACGACATTCTGATAATAATTATTACCTCTCGAATGCTTGCTCCATTGGTAGGCCTATTCGAGTAGCTAATTTTGTATCGTTATGTAGGAGCCTACGAAGTGCAGGCTCCAAGTGAGATATGACTCCATTCCCTTGTACGCTGCTTGGGGCCAGGCATATTCGTCTGGTATCGGGGCCATGGTGCACGGTCAAGCTTTAGCGCCAGGCTTCGCAAAAGTTAATGTGGATGGTGTGTATGTCAATTTTGAGGTGGTCCCGCTACCGAAGCCCCCCAACAACAAGATCGTGACTCTAGGACAGGCCATTGGAACATTCATCCAGTGGCCCAAAAGCGACATCTCCCTGGAGGCTTCTTCACCGGTGGCAGGACCAGAGCAACTTGCACTGGTGCCATCTCCATTACAAGACCAGTCGGTTCCACCACCGGATACTACACCGGTGCTATCTCCACGGGCTCTATTCTCGCCAGAGCAACTTGCACCGCTGCTACCTTCAAAGTCGACTTCCGTGAAGTCGACCTATAGCCGAGGCAGCAAGGCCAGCAAGGGCAAAGCAAAGAAGACCAATGATGATATTCTGTACCACCCTTTGGCCCGCAAATTCGTGCTTGGCGAGCCGTTGCTCGAGCAAAAAGGCCTCCAAAAGCTACCACATAGTTGCATGCAATTGCACACGTGGTATATGCAGCAGTCCAATAAGCTAGAGGGAGAACGGACTTCAAGTATCACTGTCAAATTCACCGAGGAAGATTTACACCACAATCTTCAAGAGTGTATGTTCGTGGTCGCCTTTGAGGATTTATTCGATCTGTTCACGCTCAACGCTCTTGACGTCTCAATCATTCGATGCTGGACGCTGTGAGTGTGTACAATCACAGTCTCCGTTAATGTCATACCGATAAATGCCATATCTAATTTTTTGCTTTCGTGTGTATATATATAGACATATGCTGATTAAAGCTAGATTATCCAACTCATCAGCTGGTTTCTTGGACCCACAATTGGTCGCCAAGGATACCATCGACCATGAGACACCCCTCGTCGAGAGGTACATTGCATCAGGACTGCTGGATTGCCGCAATAAGGACTATGTACTTATGCCCTTCAATCAGAACTTTCATTGGATTTTAATAGTAATTGTACCAAAATGGAACAAGGTATATTACCTTGATTCCCTAAGTAAGAATAAAATGGAATTCACAGTTATCAGCCAAGTAATCGATAGGTAAGCACATATTCCCCATACATATCTACATTGTACTCTTTCTTTCCTTCCGAATGATTAAGGTTAACTTTTTCGAATTACGTAGGGCGTTCGCGATGTACATTGAAAAGGGAGGTGACTCGAAGCGCGGGGCCAAAGGCCTGCTGACACATGTTCGAGATTTTAAGGTATTCGCTATTTCACATCAATTAATCCTATGCAACAGTTGGTACTAATGCCTCTTGAACTAACACATTCCATTTTTTGCAGTGCCACCAACAGCAGCCGGGCAACACATGTGGATACTACGTTTGCCAACATATGGAACTACTCCTCGATTCCTCGAGGCTCACCAATCGCAAGGTTAGTCACTCTTTCCATAATTACTTCATACTTATCACGTTACATATATATATGCACATTGATATTCCTATCGACAGGCTGTGTCCATCCCGTCAACTGCATTGAAATAGTCTGAATTTGGAGGGATTCAAGGAGAGTTGGCGTACTTTTTGCTGACTCAAGTCATAAAGCCAGGAGGACGGTTCCACTGCGCACCATGATTTCTTATTGGTCTTATCACTAAGTGTAAATGCAGCGTAGATCTTTTCTAACTGTGCATTTGTTAATGGATATTTCATTTCAATTCAATTAATCGATTTGTGAAATGGATGCATGCTTTATGTTTGTGAAATGAAGTGCCATGTCAATTGGAGGTTTTATGTCTGTGAAATGTATCTGAAAGCAAATGAGATGTGTGAATTGTATGTTTTTTTGTCTGTGATTATCTGCTTGTTTCAGAGGGCATGGCTAGCATTCCTGAGGCTAGCCAATAAGAGAAATATATGTATGGGTTGAAGGGAATATCACAGACGGTTTTTGAGTAAAAACCGTCTGTGATAGCTGATAATCACAGACGGTTTGTACTTAAACACCGTCTGTGATAATCAGTATCACAGACGGTTTTTAACTAAAAACCGTCTGTGATTATCAGCTATCACAGACGGTTTTTACTCAAAAACCGTCTGTGATAGCCCATAATCACAGACGGTTCGAAAACCGTCTGTGATGACCTTCGATTATCACTGACCCATAAATACAGACGGCTCATAAAACCGTCTGTGATGACGTTTTCGAACTGTCTGTGATGACTTTTTCTGTAGTAGTGGCATGGCAACCTTCGTAGCAAGCTTCGCGATTGGGGCGGTGATGTTGGTTACCATGAGCTCGGATTTGGGGCGGCGGTGCTGGTCACAACGAGCTCAGATTGGACTAAGGCACTGTCACAACGAGCAACAAGGAAAGCAATGAAGGTTCTTCATGATGGTGGCACGGGAGGCTACCAGAGGCACGGAAGAAAGCAGCACGGGAGGGCATTGGAGGTGAAGAGGGAAGTGGCAGAGGGTCTCCACGGCGGCACCAAAAGAGGTGGCCATTGGCCGATTTCTTTTGCTCGAGGAATTTGGCCACCATACACCGTGAAGCGTGCGACATTGTTGCTGGCCAGGGAGCAACAAACGATGTGGACACTACGTGGGACAAAACCGGCCTTTATCAGATCCGAGCTGTACTCTAGGTGGGTCAAAACCATGGTCAAACAAGTGGAGGTATAAGGTTTGTCTAGTATTAAGAGATGGGAGATAGTTCTACCCAATTTTATAAACGAGGAATGAAAATTAGATAGACTGAAGAGTTGATAACCATGTATGGGCTTTTTCCAAAGTAACTTGATGCAAATTAAACAACTGATTACACTGATCTTCAATCGGTATGCCTAAAATTTGTTGGGAAATTAATGCAAGTACGATGCATCTCATATAACTACAGAATCATGCCATAACACATATAATTATCCTATGCAAACTGCCAAATAAAAGTATATAGTAGGCATGGTAGTAGACAGTACTCAGTAGCACGTCAAATACATCGGTGTGATATGCGCAAAGCGAAATGCTCAAATAATCTTGTATGAACATGCATGCAAACTAATGATAATGTAATGAAGGTTTTCGAAGACAAGCTAGCTTTAATTTAAGGCGCCGCCCCTATATATATACCTCTCAAACGATCGAGTCACTGCTTTGCTCGCTTGACTACTGTTGTGCCCGAAGCATGAATCATAAGATCGCGTGAGGCATACGTACGACCGAAAGAAGCAATCGTTTTCCTTGTTGTTCTTATCCCCTTGCATTATGTGATCATGTCATCAATAATGTAAGTAATTATTCCCTCCCGAATTATTTCTCCCATTTGCCATTTGCAACGTTGGATCGGGCCCCGCGTGCCCCTGCTTGCCCATTGGACGGCCTAGGATTAAGTGGGCTCCACTTGTTCGGGTCTTGGAGTGCGAAATGTCTGTCATTGCTGAAGGTTACCTCTGATTTGTGTGTGCTTTTAGGCCAGTCTCAGTGGGGGTTTCATGGAGTTTCATGGGCATTAAATACGCTGACATGGCACTGTATTGATGAAGAGAGAGATGATAAAAGTTTCATGGGAGTAGAGAGAGTTTCATGGGGATGAAACTCTTCTGCACTGTTTCCAAAATATGGGTGTGTTGGAAACTAGGACATGAAACCTCCACTGAGACTGGCCTTAGTCGTCTACATGTTAACATAAATTCTATAGGTTCCTAGACATTGAAACACTACATATTCTATTTTAAATGACATTATTGACCATTTTTATGGTTGCCGAGATATGATTTTAACTACAACTTTTCATAACTTCGTATTAACATAAAGTAATAAGTCTAGTTTACACTTTTAAACTCTGTTGATTGTCTAGATTTCAACTCTCAAGTGCAAAACTGGATATCCAACAGCTCTCAATGGTGGTTTTGCCATGAAGACGGACACGTCATTGGTTTTCTACCCGCATGGCAGCTTAAGGACTAAGGGCAACGAAATAAAAAATAAAAACATTTCAGAATAGAGTAG
Organism: Dendrocalamus latiflorus; assembly: GCA_017311315.1. Taxonomy (NCBI): domain Eukaryota; kingdom Viridiplantae; phylum Streptophyta; class Magnoliopsida; order Poales; family Poaceae; genus Dendrocalamus; species Dendrocalamus latiflorus. Next base: position 22,703,883 of record CM029631.1, read on the forward strand.
CAGCTTGGTGACGATGTTCCGTTGGCTGCAGTCGGTTCTTGGAAAAGTGTTGGTACGAACGTGGTCTTGGGACTCTGGAACACACTAGAGACAAAGCTTGGTAGCGATGAACACCGGAGGTGATGGCATGCGATGGTGCATAGTGTTGGGAAGTGGCAACTCCAATGGCCGATGGTGCTACGGTGATGATCCAGCATGATTAGCATGAGCATGACATGTTCCTAGACATTCTAAAGTTATTGGAAGTAGTTCAATGGACGAAAGTGGCCGGTGGTAGTCCATCGACGGTGGGTTGGATCTAGGGCAGTGATCTTCGGGTGGTTTCGCGGCTCGATTTGGGAGGTGGGTAAGTACCAGTAGGTTTAGGAGACTACGGTGCTCGCCCTAGTTTAGGTGGACATGGGGTGATGTGGCCTAGCAGCGGCGAGGAGGAGCTTGTCGGTGGTGGTCTAGAGGGTTTTTGGCCGAACCAGCAGGAGCATAAGTACTAGTGGAGTATGGAGAATCTATTGGTAGTTATAATTTGGATGTAGGAGATGTGTGGCAGTATGGCGATGTGGATGTGCCATGGCGTAGCGGAAACAAAGGAGGGGCGGAATGGCTTGGGCGTGGAGGCGACGGCCACGGGAGCCTGATGGCGATGCGTCTCTGATAGAGGGAGTCAAAGTGAAAGTGATCAGATAGACTTAATGGTTGGGAGTGCTTCAATTTGATTGTAAGGGGTTGGAACGGGGAATTTTGGATGAGACTCAAAGATCAGAGCATGGTGGCTGTGCAGCTCATCAGTGAGATCAACAACGATGACGAGGTCCTGCGAGGCTTCTAGGTGTGAATGCATGCACAAAATCCTGATATGTACATTTATAGGCAAGGGAAAGGCGGTTCATGCATGGTGGCTTGATCGTGGCGCATGCAGCTACGAGCAAAGCGACAAGCAGGAGGTGGTGCACATGCAGCGAGGCAGTGAGTAAGCAGCTGCGTAGCATCGCCCTTGACGTACGAAAATTGGTGTGGATTTGCAGCGACACACTCTGGCTATGCTTTACATCAGCTGTATTGCCATGACATGGCTTTGACGAGGGTGAGTGATGGCCACATGGCATTGGTGGGGTGCAGCATGGGTTAGACGCACGGTGCCGAGCTCGTTGTTACAATAGTGTGTGGATGCAACAAGGGCAACGACATTGGCAGTGTTTTGGACATGAGGCGTGTACGGCGGTAGAAGCGGCTTCTTAGTGAGTGCGGTGGTGTGGTGTCTACTTGGCAAAATCGCTACTGAAAACTGCTCTAAAAGTGAAATTAGATGATTTTGATAGTTTTTTGGGGGGGGGGGGGTGTAAACATCCGGTTTTGCGTTTGAGAATTGAAATCTAAACAGCTAACGAAGTTTAAAGGAGTAAAGTAGACTTATTCATAACATAAAATAGGCATTCATCCCCAAAAAAGTTCCATCTTGGTAAACTAAATTTCCTCAAGTTTTGTGCCGCTTCCATTGGCCTTACTCTCATTCATCTCGCATATTGCCACCCTTATCCATATCCGACGCCTATACGTCTTGTGCATCCACTGAAGTTCGTTGCACTACTGCTAGCAACGCCTTAACCACCTCATTGCTCCGCCCCCTCTAGCCTTTTGACAAGCACTAATTGTAATTGGTCGTGTAAACCAAAAGCCTATCAATAAATAGGAACATATTCTAACAAGTTCTAAAAGAAATAAACTTGTATCAAATCGAAACTAGTAACCAATCTCTGCATGCCGCCGCCGTCTCCAATTGCGGCATTGCGGCCTTCGCGCCCTTGTCCTCAGCGTCAACTTGCCGTGTGGCCAAACCTCTCGCAATCCTTGCGTCGTGCTTTCGTTTTCCCGGCAAGTTTTAGACACAACAACGTCAATTTAGTTGTTTAATTCGCGTCAAGTTAATTGATTTTCTAGTTTCCAAGAAACACAAAAGAATTACCAACTAGTGCTCGACTTTCAGTTAAACGTCTCGAGAATGGCAGCTCGCTATCTTTGTTTATTTTCGCACGTAAGAGCAAGTATAATAAGAGATTATTAGTAGGCTGTATGCTGAGGTGGAGGAGAGAAAGGAGGAGAGAGAAGAGAGGTGGGCTGTAAGTTTACAGCCAGCTGAAGCACAAGAACCAAGAAACTTTGTGAGAGAAAGGGGTGGGTCATACAGCCTTCAGCTGGCTGTAAACTACTATATGAATGTGCTGATAAGTGGGTTGTAAGTGTCCATACAGTCAGCTGGAGGCTGTATTATTAGCCTTGCTCTAAAGCAGGTATAAGCTGATGGCATAAATGATGGCACTCTGCTTCCCAAGTCCAACAAATCAGCCCGCGGCACGCACCTTGAAGCACATCACTGCTTGCGGCTGCACACCCCAAAACTTTCTCCGGAAGCGTTACGTACGTATGAAAACTACTCCATACGACATATAGTGCAAATGCAGTAGTACGTCGTAGGCTCGTAGCAATATTCCATCTTACTGTTTTCTCGTTGATACGTTAACGCACATAGAATAAATGCTGACATGCACCACAATGCAGAAAAATCCTGTCACATTAGAAGTATCACCTGCCTCCCAGGTCAACCAAAAAATAATCCTGTAGCACGCATCATTGCCACGGCTAGTTATCCATTGCATCTTATACAACCTGACATGTCCATTTAGTTTTGATTTAAGGCCCGTTTGGAACATATGAAAGGAAAAAACGTAGAAATAAAAAAACATAGAGATGTGATGTCAAGCATAGCAGAATCCCACATGAAACTAAGAATATCAGAATAAGTATAAATAAGTGTTAGATCCTACAAAATTCCTTCAATTTTCCATTTTTTCCCAGTGGGGCCTAAAATCTTGAGTTCCTGTTTTCAATTGTAATCAGATGTGAAGAAATTTTTTTACTTTGAATTTAAGCCAGCAACCGTATGATTTTTTCAGGCTTCTAAGAGCATCTTTATCCCTTAGATGCTAAGGTGGATAATCCACCGCGCTCTCCAAACTAACATTGTTAGCTATTTTTGCCGTAACCTTTAGCACCACCTATGGTGCTAAGTGCTACAATTTTTTAATGATTTATTAGTAAATGCGTTAGCACTAGCACCCAAGCTTAACTTTGATGCCTATATTCTGGGCTTATCAACTATACTCACAAGATTACAACCCTAGCACCTATGCTAATTAGATTATCTCATATCTGCCATTGCCTTAGCAGCTAGGGACGTACACGCTCTAATGAAAACTCGGAACGGCCTGCTTGCATCTGCAGTTTTGCACAAACCAACACATCTTGCAATAACATTTAGTCTAGTTTAATAGTACAACGACTAGCTGTAAAATAAAAGCTAATACGGCGCACACATACATTATGATGTATGCTATAATCCATTACACAAGCAGCAGCAAGTAGTCGCCCGCATGGCATGGGCATGGCATGGCGCCGTGCCGCCGCGGTCTGTGGTTAGTAGGCGTCGGGTCACCTCCATCCGACGTAGATGTGGCCAAGTTGGTCCCTGTCGCGGCTCGCCTTTCGGCGGCACCGGGGGCCCCGCGACAAGCGAGCGAGACGTACACGCCGCGTGCTGGCGCTGCGATCCTGCGCTCGCGTGACAGGGTGAGCTGGTGCGGTGCAGTGCAGTGCTTCCATCGGATCCTTCCTTGGATCAGGGTAGCAAGGGCATGAATAATATATAGGTGAGTTCAAGTATGTAGCTCCGTAGCTATTTTTTAAAATTTAACCTTTTAACATACATTTTCACAAAATATAATTCTCTCCTAAACACAGCAGGGCGGATGATCACGGCAACACACGGTCAGGAAAGGCAGGCGAGGCAGGCCCTAACGCTGCCGAGCTGCTCTGGCTTGGTAGGCTGCTGCTGGGGCCTGGGTGTCGGTAGCTCAGTAGCTGGCCAGCACTGTCCACGTGACCTCCTCGTTGAACCTCCGTGCCGGCGGATCGACTAGCCCGAGTTATATCTTGGATTGCTCGTAGAGCCTCCGTGCCTGAAAAGTTCAAAGGAAGGAAGGATTTTTCAGGCCAAAATTTTTGTGGTTGTGTCGTATCGTAGAGTTGAATTCAGAAAGTGGGTACGTGTTCAGGTAGGTACTGCATTTCAATTGGAAGCGAGAGATCTGTGTTTTTCCTGCTGCTGATGATCTCGAGCACGAGCACGCCGAAGCTGTAGGTGTCGGCTTTCACCGTGAGCTCCCCACTATGGAGTATTCAGGCGCAGTGTAGCACTTGATATATGTTGAAATTAATCTTGTCAAACTGTATCTAGTTTATTATTTGCATATTTACTTGTCACATGCTTAAGCATAGTTGATGTGCTATATATGGATCACAAATTGTTCTCCAAAGTTATTGCAGCGTAGTCATGTACTGTTGCGAGGTGAGTTCAAGTACTGGTGACTTACAGTGTGCTGGCAAATGCAATATTAAGGTATGTCTGGTCCTGGGGGAAGAACCTGGCCAGGCCAAAGTCACTAATCTTGGCCTGGAACTTGTCATCCATGAGGATGTTGCTGGCCTTAATGTCGCGTTGAACGATCCTCAGGTCTGACTCCTCATGAAGGTACTGCAGGTTTGCGCAATGCCAATGATGATATGGTACCGGGTCTTCCAGTTTAGAGATGGTGAACCATCAACCCCTGCAAAATTTAACTGGACCAAGTGACCGACGATTACACGAACGTAACACTTTTGGAGTGCCGGTAACCTTTGAAGGAAAATATGAATCAAGTAACAATCTTTTACCCGTACAGACTTGTGTTCTGTATAAGGTTTTGTGCTTACCAAATAATATATCGGAATTGCTAATGCACAGTCGCCTGGTTTTCTTTTTCTGCTTCAGTCGATTCTGAAACGGGCTCGGAACTTTATCGGATCCACGTTTCAACCCGATATGATTTGTTTTTTGTATTTTTGTATTCCTCGGTCCGCGCGCCTCTTACTTTTCCCAATAGTTTTTTCCAGTCGTGCGGAGTGTTCGAGAGACTCCTCGTCTCCACGGCGATTTGACTGGCGATTGGTGTCTCAACTCACCGGCGATTGGGTCTGCTTTGAGAAGAGGAGAACGTGAGGAGGAGCTCCCTCCAAATCGGCGGTTATCTCCGGCGAGCACCTACTCCTTCATCATATCTGACGTTGGTATTCTCCTTGTCCTTTCATCATATCTGACGTTGGTATTCTCCTTGTCCTTCTCGTGTTGTTTTTTGTTTAGTGATTTTAGATCTGTCGATTTCATGTTGATTTGTGCCTTTGCTCGCCCTTTCGCTCCCCATTCTGCTCGGTGTGCTCTCATTGCTTGCTGCTCGCTGATATGCTCTGCTTCGTGCGACCTGCTTTGAGAAGAGGAGAACGTGAGGAGGAGCTCCCTCCAAATCGGCGGTTATCTCCGGCGAGCACCTACTCCCTTCATCATATCTGACGTTGGTATTCTCCTTGTCCTTCTCGTGTTGTTTTTTGTTTAGTGATTTTAAATCTGTCGATTTCATGTTGATTTGTGCCTTTGCTCGCCCTTTCGCTCCCCATTCTGCTCGGTGTGCTCTCATTGCTTGCTGCTCGCTGATATGCTCTGCTTCGTGCGACCTGAATTTTCTTGGTGGGGGTTCCTTATCCTATGATCTGTGTGGATGGTTGGTGTATAGCAGCAAGTTGATTGGTTGAGGATTGTGCTCTTTTTGACTGCATCGGGTGGGGGTATGTGTAGGGTGAGGCACAACAGAAATGATTTTAGGGTAGAACAATTTTGGATCAAGTTCATTACATCCTGTTCATTTGTGGCTTTGTTGTAGCAAAATTTTCGTGATTTAGTTTCTGTCACCGTAGCCAATTTTTGTCTCCATAGGTAGTTAGTCAGACCTGAGCACACTGGTAGATCTGATCTGAAACAATGCTTGTTTGTGGTTGGAATTTTATGGCACAGAGATCTGAAAGAGGCGGCCGATAGAGGAGGTGATTTGGCGTTCCCGTTCGTGTGCAGCTTGCCGGCGCTGTCTATTCTGCGATTTGCTAGTGAGTTACTTGTACAATCCATTCAGTGGTGTGTTTTGTTGTATGATTCGAGTCTTACATTTGTAGTATGAATTTATCAGTAGTTTTTATTCGTGCACAATGCTTGATGCAACAATCTTTGCTAAGGCAAATCATAGATCTGGTCATTGTCGGTGCTGGGCCGCAGAGGATGTATGTGAGATATAGAGGTGTTGTTGGTATTTCCCTCCCCCCCCAACCCACCATTTTTTGAGTCCGACTTATGTTGTTAGCAGCTGTTTTATGGATTCATTTTTAGCCTGAACTGAGGTCAAGGTATTTGGGGGGGGGGGGTGTGGAGGTGGGTGGTCATGCATGTATGTTGAACATCCACAGATCTGAAATATGAAACACACTGTTAGGATGCACATATAGAGTTGACTTATATTATTTCTTTGCTAATAGTACAATGTACTATAATAACTTGTAGTTTTTGTATACCTGTTGGCATAGATGCAATCGTCACATCCACAATCCTCGCCTACGATTCAAAACTTGCACCATTGTTAGTTTATGTTGCAGCATCAGCTCATATGCAATTTTTTCCTTGAATGTGTGCCAGTTTTAGAATTTATCTGTGGTGTGGTATTTGAGTTACAATATGGTGCCATGTTATTCAGCATAAGTTCAATTATATCATGTGTCCACCTTGTATTCCAAGTTTGCATGTGTTTGTTGAATTTATCTGTTAGTGTCAAGTGTTTTAGAAGTTTTATAAACATAACCTTTCAGCTCCATGCAATGTGTAATTTTAGTATCCTGCATGTGCAAATTCCAGTTTGGCCATATTTAATAGGTTCTCTTTTTAATAGAAATGCAGTGTTGTCAAGTGTTAGTATATTGGAAGTTTAATTATTGTCTATTAGCTTATTTGTTCAAATGTTATTTTCAGTAAATGGATTAACAATTATCTGTGTTCTATAATATATTTACTGGTTAGAATTTATATTATTTTTGAATAAGCATTTGTTCAATGCTTTGTATGCTGCTATGATTTGTGTCTCCATAGTTCAAATGTATGCAGTGGCTTAGTTATGGCTGCAGGTGGTAGTTAGTCAGAACTGAGCACACTGGTAGATCTGATCTGAAACAATGCTTGTTTGTGGTTGGTTAGATAATTGTAGTTAATTTTTGTGGTTTGGTTATGTCTTGAAATCATAAAGTTATTTCTCGCTGAACCGTGGATTTTGTTTTGTATGCGATCCATTTGTATCCATATCTGCCAATTACAAACAATGGAATACTGAAGACAATGCATGTGGGCTCTGGCGACCTTGATCAACAACGAAACAATTGGCTGGCTGAGGTGGTCATTGTAGTGCTAGTCTGATTTGTAGGTGGGAGGTAAGCTACCAACTCTATTCTGCCCGTCTATTATGCTATTTTTTTTAGTTTAGTCCCAAGTGCTATCCATTTATTGAAGCATAAATGACTTTACTGATTTAGTGTTGTTGTCTTAATTTTATTTTCTGCATGTGTATCTCTTATGTCAGTTTTTTTTTATTTTCTTCTATTTTTGTTCATATGGTCTCATGGTCATTTATCACTTGTCAGTTCACTATTCAATTAACATATGAACAATGATACACAGCTCAGCTATGAACAACACAGATTAGATTAAAACTTGCACACCATTTTTAACTAAACTTGCAGTCCCGTACAATATGCATTTTTAATTCTTGCGGAGTGTAATTTTTGGGCCCTTTCTTTCATTTTTATATTAAATAATGTTTTTAAATTTTTCTTTTTTATGTTAGGGTTCACATGTGTCTGAACCTTTCTGTCATTGGTAGAATAATTTCTGGTTCTTTAGTTTTTCATTTTGTTTTATGTTAGGGCTCACCTTGGTCAGGATTTTTCTGTCCTTGGTAGAATAATTATTTTCTGGGATCCTGCATGTATGTATGTTGGTCAGCGAGGATGCTGAACTCCTTTTAGAACTTATTTTTTTTGCTTCAAACCGTTCCAATCCTAACAATGATTTGGTGATGTGTATTCTTCATCCTAAGGTCCAAAGGTTGTTAGAACTCTGGACCTTCTGGTGAGTTCATCATTACTTCATTCTAATATACCTTTTGCATTGTTAGTAGATGTATGTCTTCTTATGTGTATATGCTTGCTCTGTTCAGGCGAAGGCTTCGAGAGAGTGCCAGAGAGGAAAAGGCGATAGTCTCTTTGGTGTGCCTCTTCGGCTGCTCGGCGAACTCATCGGCGCTTTGTCTCTTTGGTTAGATCTAAAGGAGGCGGCGAGAGAGGAGGTGATTTGGCGTTCCCGTTTGTGTGCAGCTTGCCGGCGCTGTCTCTTCTGCGAGTTGCTGGTGAGTTACATGTGCAATCCAACAGAGCTGTGTTCTGTTGTGTTCTGTTGTGTGATACGAATCTTACATTTGTAGTATGAACAGATATGTAGTTTTTATTCGTGCACAATGCTTGATGCAACAATCTTTGCTAAGACAAATCGGACATCTGGTTGTTGGTATTTTGCCCCAGAGAATGTATGTGAGATATAGTGGTGTTGTTTGTATTTTGCCCCCCCCAATCTATTTTCTAGTCTGACAAATGTTGTTAGCACCTGTTTTATGGATATAATAACTTGTAGTTTTGTATACCTGTTGGCATAGATGCAATCGTCACATCCACAATCGTTGCTTACAATTCAAAACTTGCACCATTGTTTAGTATTTGTTGCAGCATCAGGTCATATGCAATTTTTTCATTGAATGTGTGCAATTTGTTTCTCTGATTTACATGATGTGGTTTGTGCATATATTTTCTTGCTTTTTCTTTTGAAGTTTGCATTCTCACCATTCTTATTCCTCCTTGTTCACCATAGTTTGTGTTTAGCATTGTTCCTACTATTGTTTTTAATAATGTGTTTGGGTGGAAACAAATTGCAGTATAAATGTAGTAATATTGCTCTTTTAATTTATGTACAATTTTGTAGTATATGTAGTGGAATTTCTATTAAATATTTACTGCTTAGAATTTACATTATTTTTTGAATAAGCATTTGTTCAATGCTTTTGTATGCTGCTCTGATATGGCTCTCACATTCATGCTTTATTGTTATTTGTGTAGTTTTAGAATGGCTAAAGAAGATTCTCACAATCATTCTAGTTCTAGTGGAGATGGCGATGTTCCGGGAAATGATAGTGATTATGTTGCTTCAGATTGTGGTGGTGCTAATGAAGTCAATGCAGATTGTGAGTTTTCATTTTTTATTCTTGTTTTTTGTGTTTGTTTTTAAGCTATTTTGCACTGACTGCTGTATTTTAATTTTTAGCATCTGATGAATCTTTAGATGATGAGTTGATTTTTAACACTTTTAAGAAAATGGTATGTGTTTTTTGTCATCAGTTTAGATAATGAATTCATTTTTAAGCAGTTTAACAAAAAATTGATATCATTGCCTTGTTTAATTATTCAGGTTGTGAAAGCAGTTAAAAGAAAGTCCGCAAAAAAGGATGTTAAGAAGCAAAATTCTAAGGTTTGATGAACAATTATTATATATCCTTTTTTTGTTTTTTCTATTTTCATTAAACATATGTTATATTCTATTTTGTAGAGTCGTAAAGTTGAATCTAAGAAATATGAAACACACTGTTAGGATGCATCATATAGAGTTGACTTATATTATTTCTTTGCTAATAGTTCAATGTACTATAATAACTTGTAGTTTTTGTATACCTGTTGGCATAGATGCAATCGTCACATCCACAATCCTCGCCTACGATTCAAAACTTGCACCATTGTTAGTTTATGTTGCAGCATCAGGTCATATGCAATTTTTTCCTTGAATGTGTGCAAGTTTTAGAATTTATCTGTGGTGTGGTATTCGAGTTTCAATATGGTGCCATGTTATTCAGCATGAGTTCAATTATATCATGTGTCCACCTTGTATTCCAAGTTTGCATGTGTTTGTTGAATTTATCTGTTAGTGTCAAGTGTTTTAGAAGTTTTATAAACATATCTTTCAGCTCCATGTAATGTGTAATTTTAGTATCCTGCATGTGCAAATTCCAGTTTGGTCATATTTAATAGGTTCTCTTTTTAATAGAAATGCAGTGTAGTATGAACAGAGCTGTGTTCTGTTGTGTTCTGTTGTGTGATACGAATCTTACATTTGTAGTATGAACAGATATGTAGTTTTTATTCGTGCACAATGCTTGATGCAACAATCTTTGCTAAGACAAATCGGACATCTGGTTGTTGGTATTTTGCCCCAGAGAATGTATGTGAGATATAGTGGTGTTGTTCGTATTTTGCCCCTCCCCCCCAATCTATTTTCTAGTCTGACAAATGTTGTTAGCACCTGTTTTATGGATATAATAACTTGTAGTTTTGTATACCTGTTGGCATAGATGCAATCGTCACATCCACAATCGTTGCTTACAATTCAAAACTTGCACCATTGTTTAGTATTTGTTGCAGCATCAGGTCATATGCAATTTTTTCATTGAATGTGTGCAATTTGTTTCTCTGATTTACATGATGTGGTTTGTGCATATATTTTCTTGCTTTTTCTTTTGAAGTTTGCATTCTCACCATTCTTATTCCTCCTTGTTCACCATAGTTTGTGTTTAGCATTGTTCCTACTATTGTTTTTAATAATGTGTTTGGGTGTTTATGTACAATTTTGTAGTATATGTAGTGGAATTGTCAAGTGTTAGTATATTGGAAGTTTAATTATTGTCTATTAGCTTATTTGTTGAAATGTTATTTTCAGTAAATGGATTAACAATTATTATATATCCTTTTTTTGTTTTTTCTATTTTCATTAACCATATGTTATATTCTATTTTGTAGAGTCATAAAGTTGAATCTAAGAAATGTTCTAAAGATGCCAACGTCCGAAGAGCATTTAGTAGATGTAATACGTCATATTTTGCTGAAATTCTCAATGGTCTCAGTCAGTCCAAGAGAGATGCTATTGAACAGTTTGGCTTTTCTTCTCTTTTGAATTTTGAAGACTGTTCTGTTCCAAGATATTTTGCTCAATGGATAGCAGACCATGTAGATACTTCCAGCTCTGACATAGTTGTTGATGGAAAGGTTATACCTGTCAGTCCATTTTCTGTCCATATGGTGTTAGGAATACCTACTGGTGGTATTGAAATTAAAGCTGAGAGAGAGTGTGGAAAAAGCTCTTTGCTTCAATTGTTTGACCAAGCTACACTACCCTCAATTAAGTTTTTTGGTAATGAGTTGCTTAAAGAGAATCTAAGCAATGATCAAACAGTGAGATGCTTTCTGATTGTTGCTCTTTCCACATTTCTTTGTCCCAATTCTAGTACACACCCTAGCACAAAATACTTTGGTGCCTTAGTAGATGTTGATAAAATCAAGGATTTTGATTGGTCAAAGTTTGTATATGACTGGTTGATGATCTGCATTCAGAAATATCAAAAAGTCAGGGCTAGTTCTTCACACGCATCATTAACTTTGGGAGGCTGCATATATTTCCTGGCTGTAAGTTTTTTTGTTTCCTTACTTTTTGTCATTGTGAATTATATTGTCTACTCTTTTATTGGTTAGTTGTAAACTCGTATTCATTGCGATTCATTAATTTTGTTATCAGGTATATTACCTTGATTTTCTCCAATATGGATTTTGTTCTACTCCAAACACAATTCCCAGAATTTTGGTGTGGAGAGGTGACATGATTAAAGATTTCTCCAAATCTGACTCCACAGGTGGTTGCAATTATGGGAAGCGCCCGGTGAGTTTTATGTGTAACGTTTGCATTTCATTTGATAGTAATACTTTTCTTTTGCCCTGTGAATTTCAAGTATTATCACAGGCCATACCTTGTATATGCTAATATATGTTGTGCGCAAGTTACAATTTAAATATTTTTTCTTTGACTTTTTTTAGATCAAAGATCTCAATCAAACGTGCTATGGATTGTACTTCAGAGATAATTCTACTTTTAGAACTTCTTTGGAGAGGATTGTTGGCAATTGTTTACCAGAGAAGGTACGTTGCATTTTTTATTTGTTTTGTGTTTTTGTATGATTTAATTATTTTCATTTATTTATTGCTTTTAATTGTAGGTAAAAGATGACATAACTAATATGTTTCGAAAATTTGAGAATCTAGTTGACCCTAATGCTTCAATGAAAGCTCAAGAGCTTGTTATGGAAATTATGGAGTATTTGCAAGTTTCAAGCAGTTCTATTCCTGATTGTGATGATGATAAGCCAGCTGGCAATAATGCTCCAGAATTTTCTGAGGACAAAAAATCTAAGGACAACACCATTATTGATGCTTCTAAAGAAGGCGCTGGTTATGATATGGATAGTTTTGCACAGAAAAATGTTGATTCTCAATCAACATTGAAGCTCCCTTCTGATAATTCTACTCAAGGAGTTGATAATCAGCAGCATATTAATGATTCTCAGTCTACCATCAAGCTTACATCTGATGAATCTTCTAACAAAATTCAATCCAATGATGGTAACTTTATGCATTTCTTTTTTTTCTTTTGCCTTATGCACAATTCTTTTGTTTGTTGCTATTTTAATGTTATTTGTTCTCATTTGTTTTTCGGTGACAGGAGCTGCTAATGTGAAGAATAGAAAGAGAAAATTATCTGCAAGCCAGGAATCTAATAATTCTATTGCTTCCCGTACAAGATCACAACGCAAGTATATTGATTCTAATCAGAACTCCCATTTGAGCCATTCTGTAAAGGTTTGTTCTTGTTATTTTTTGCCAACCAGCTAATCTATAGAATAATATGCATTTCTTGTATAAGTGTTGTCTTACATTTCAGGCACGCATAGGCGTCACTGTCCAGTCGTCCACTAAAAATTTGCTTAGAATCAATATTGATTCTAATCACGAATGAGTTGGCACATGGGAACTCGGAATCAAAGCAAAAACTTTGCTTCAAAAAATAACAAAATTCCTAGCAATTCACTAGTTGTATAGTTTTTTTGTGTTGAATTATCAGTCAACTGCAGTTTGATAATGTTTTCATCTATTAGGATAGCTTTTTGTAAGCCAGTTTTTTTCCCCAAGTTAAGTCTTTTTTGTTCTATCTGTATTCATATAAAGTGTCCATCAGTTTGATTGTTTGTTCCTTTCATCAATATGTGGTTGTTGCTAGTTTAATGTTTCTGACAACTAAAAATTTTGGGTCAATTATCACATCTCAACTAAGCATGTGGTAATGTATGAATTCATTTAATACAAGTTTACTTACATCCTAATTAGCACTCTTTTCAGTTTTAGAACATTCTCTTTTTTTCCAGCTTCCTGTTGGTTTAAGCAGTGGACATGGAGGCTCTGATAAGAGTGCTAGTTTGGATTACATGTTGTCTTCTCCAGACATAAACAATTCAGATATTGGATCTAAAATTTCAAAGGTATTTCTTTTTTTGTTTTTTCTTCTATTTTTGTCTCTTTTATTAAATTTTTATGATCATATTTTAATTTCATTGTTGTTTGTAGATCGTTGTTGTCAATAAGCATTGCCTCGAATCGAAGAAAAATGGTATGAATAAAAATTACAAAAGTCGGGTAATGTATATGCTTGTTGTGCACATATATAAATAAGTGTTCTTACTGTTGTTTTTTGTTTCAATTTTAAAATTTATAATTAGATGATGACTTGTGCACTCCAAAAGTTGATTCCAATCTCAGTCATGTTGATTTAACACCAAAGGCTCCAGGTTAGTATTTTAATTAGTTTAATTATTTTTTCATTTTTGATTTTTTTATATTTTGTTTTCCCCTTTAGAAACTAATTGTATTCATTTTATTTTTTCACAGTTAAAACTTCAAGATTGTTGAATGTAGATCATGATCCCTCGTTTACTGCTGGATTTGTAGGATGTTGTTTCTTTGTTAAGTTTATTATGTGAATTAACCTGACTTTTTCCCCCATTGAGTTGTGCTCTTATGCTTGCCTTTTGTTTTTTTAATTTAGAATTTTGAAGGCATTAGCTATGATAAAGCAACAATTAATATTACCAGTTCTAGTGTTCATTGTTCTGCACCTTATGGCCTTGGTTAGTACCCTAATTCATTTATTTACTATGTTGTCTTGGTGTGATTTTTAGATTTTTATTTACCAACTCATGCTTAGTTCATTCTGTAGACCAATGTTTTGATGGTAAAGATCATTCCAATGATGTTCATAAAGGTACTAATGCGCAAAATACTGCTGTTATTTGTAGTCCATCTCTTCAAATGCCTGAAAATAAGGTATATCTTGTGCCACTTCATGTTGAACTTATTTTTCAATTTTAATGTAAAGATTCTATGCAATGAGTTGTATTTCTTAGTTTGATGCTTTTTTTATTTTTGTATGTACAATTTATTTTGTTCAATTGATTTTCAATGTATATCGTAATATATTTTTTCCTGCAATTAGTTGCATTCTTTTTATATTTCAAGTTTCATAACTTATTGTTTAAAAACTTGCAGTGCCAAGTATTCTGCAATTTAGGTTCATGCTTACTGCAATTTTGCATTGTTGCAATTTTTTAAAAGTCTTTTTGGAGTATTTGCAAAATTTTCGAGTTAATCTTTTTTTACCTGTGTTGTATTTCTTTTTTTGATCAGATGATCGAAAGTATCCCCTGCCAGATTGGATCCCCTTGTTCTAAAAGTCAGTACCACACATTTAATGAGGTAGTTTTTATATGCTTTCTCCATTTTCAATTCATTATGCAATTTTAGGTTTACTTTTCATTACAACTGTATTTTTTCATCTGTATAAAAAATATTTTTTATTTTATTTTGCAATGTTTTATAGTTCAATATTTTTTTACGTTTTTATGTGTCTATTTTTCTTTTGAGCAGGTGAACAAGAGTATTCCCTCCCAGTTTGAATCATCCTATGAGGTAATTTTCATATGTAATTTCAATTTTTGTTTTATTTTTTTTTGTTGTAAAATATCGTGTTTGTTGCTTTTTTTCCTTTTTGTTAAAATCATTAGTATTACTTTACAATGTAAGACTGCATTTAATTTGTTTAAACTTCAGCATTGATGAGGACCAAGTTAATTGCATGCAGATGCGAAATAAGCACTTGGATGAGCAAGAAGATCCGTTGCCCATTGCAGCTGTTACTTCAGATGGCAAGGTGGTTGTGCTTGTAAGTATCTGTATTTCACGTGTCATTTTTTTCTTACGGGAAGCTCATACATATGCCAGTATTTGGTTTCTGGAGATGATACAAGTTGCAGTTCGAATTTATATGTGGTTTTACTTTTCCTCTCAATAGTGTCTTGAAGTTGTTGAAAATCGCTAGCTACGTTTCGTTGATATGTGGATCACCTCCTGTAGTAACTAGGTTACCTAGGTTACAATTTTTCTTTCATTATATAGAATAGTTGATCTATAAGGGTTGAGTTAGGACATGACTTTTTTTTAAGGCATTGTGTGTTCTGTTATGGTTTATAGTTTGCACTGCTTGTTTGCAGAGTTCCCAAGAATCTCAAGAGGTTGTTTTTTGTGGAGAGAAAGGATTTAGGACAAAGTTCAACAATTTGTGTGATGAGTCTGATCAATTATACAACCAGTGGATATCCTCAAATCAATCTGTGGAGAGAAGGGATTCAGTTGACGTTTCTAGTTCTTATGAACAGCCTAGACATTATGTCCCTTCAAGATTTGTTCAGCCTAGTAGATACAAGTCTTCACCATATGGCGATAACAGAATTAGAACTTCTGTTTCCGCTTTGGAGCTGATGCATTTTGATGCTATTGTTCGGATTTCTGATATCGAAAATCACAAATAGTAAGTGATCCATGTTTATAGCGATTGAAATTTTATATGTCGGCTATATTTTTGATAGTTTTTCGATATTTTTATTTTTGCAGTCGGTTTGCTATTGACTATGGCGGTGTTAAGGTTACCTTCTGGTCCCTTGGGCAATGTTTGAAGAGAAAATCAAGACTTGATAACTATGTTGTCAACGCATTCTGCTACAAGCTTTTCAAAGATCTCAAACCGAGTGAATCAAAGAAACATTTCTTTTTCCACAACATGAGTGTGAGTTATCATTTCTTTTTTGTTAGCTCTTTTTTATTCATTTCTTCTTTTGATTTTTTGCCAGTTCACTTTTATTGTGATGTTTCTTGTCTTTTGTATTGTTTGTTTAGGAATTTTTCTTACAAAAGTGGGATAATCAAAAGAGAAAGGAAGATATGATAAAAGTTGTGCAAAATTCAGTTAAGCGTGCTAACAAGTTTATTTCGCACTGTGATCTGGTAAGTTAAATATTCATATTCATTTATTTCATGCTTTTGATCTAGTTTTTTATCCACCATCATTAAATTATCTATGTTGTTGTTTTTGTAGTTATTTTTCCCTTCTCTTTTCCAAGAACACTGGTTTGTTTTTGTGGTTGATTTGAAGGATTCAATGTTTGTATTTCTGGATTCCTTTTATAATATAGACTCTGCTTATCACAAACGTGTCAAGTCAATACTTGTAAGTAACATTACCGTTTTCTGTATTGCCTAAAAAAATTCTTTTTCCTTTTCATTACTAATCACTTTTATCACTAACATATATTAGTTTTGTATGATTAGATTCCAAATTTTGTGAAGGCATGGACTCAGTATGTCCCAAAACAGATGAACTTTTCAGATTTTGATACTGTTCATGCTACTGTTCCACATCAAGACAATAAGTATTTTTCTCATTTTTCCTGCTAATTCTTTTTTGTTTTCTTAGAATAATCCATTTTTGAATTGTATAAGTAGTTATGGGTAGATATTGAAATAAGTTTGGAGTGCATACGTACTAATGTTACAGCTGTTACTGATGTGCAATTTTTATAATATTTGAAGTGCAAGTTTTTTTTACATAACTGATGATTTAGATGTTATTATGTTTCCATTCATGTGAAACTTGGTCTATGTGTTCCATTTATGCAAAACTTGGTCAGTTTCTAAGTTATTTAACATGCATAGATGGTCTGGTTTCGGAAATTTAATACTAAATTGATGCTTATCTTCTGGTTTGTGCAATAACGAATGATTGTAGAGTTCATGGATAGTTCTGGAACTTAGGTAGATATTTAAAGAAATTTAATTTTTCAAGTTGTTCTAGTGTTGCTGTCCTTTTTTGTAATGCATTTTAGGTAAACTGTTGTGAATTTCATGTTGTACTAGTCTTGTGTTATTTTCATTTTGTATTTTCTTGTGTGCAAACACAAAAAATGACAGTTTTGTTTATTTTTGTTTGGTCAGTTCTGATTGTGGAGTATTCGTCCTAAAGTTTATGGAGCTTTGGAGTCCTCGAGTGCAGCTTAGGGATAAGTTCTCCCATGTGGACATTGCTAATATCAGGGCCAAAATTGCTAATGAAATGCTTTTTAGCACACATAACCAGTTGGAGGATGCCAAAAGTTTAGTGAGAGATTTTGAACCTCAGGTAATTACTTGAGAAGTATATTCTGTTTTTAAATTTTCTTCATAATTTCTGCTTTTTTTGTACTGCTGACAGTGTTTTTTTACACGCGTCATGTGTTTCTAATTGTAGGTGCAAGGCAAATACACTGGACAGATGTGATTTTTTCCAAAGATTATCTGCATGTGATTTTGTATGTTAATGTGCTCCGTAGTTAATGTTGCTAGTATTCACAGATATGCTTTTACTACTGTTTTGCAATGCTGAAGTGTAAATACTAGTAGGTTATATATAGGAATACTTAGTGATGACAAGTATACTGGGGAGATGTTACTTGTGTGTTGTTTGTTTTCTGTTGCGACTAAAGGTGCATGTGGTGTCGAATGTTCAAATGTTCATTGGTTGAATGGGAAGTATACTGGATAGTTGATGTATGTGTGCTGTTGTATGTTCGTTTCTACATTAATGTGTTTTTTCCATTTTTGTTTTATTTGTAATGTTTTTTTAATTCGTGTGCTCCACAAGGAATATAATTTTTTGAAGCTGCCTCAAATAAGTCTTTGAATGGTAGATTATGTTAACAGTACAAATACTAAACGATAACAATCAATTGCGAAATGAAAAGTACAAGTCATAATTCATAAATTGTTGCTTTCAATAAATATAATTCTGTTTTTTTTCATAGCATTAATAATTAGCTCTTCATGCTTATTTGCATTGCATCATACATCAATAGTCTTCTGTCGGTAAGGTGTTTTCTGTAGTCGCCCCTTTGTTCTTGTGTTTCTTGTTTGGTACTCCTCCGGTTTGTCCTGCATATAAAAAACGATAAATAGTATGTTAAGTCTTATTTACTGTCATGGGAACCTGCATATCAAAAAGTAACTTGTTTTATTGCCAATGAATTACCTGTTACTTTACGGTTTGAATTTTTCTTTTTCCTTGTGCTGCTCATGTCTTCGTGCATCTTAGGGCAAGTTTGCACATTGTGGTCATGTGATCCACAATGGCTACATGTGATGATATGCTTCAATTGTTCAGCAAGTGGTTTCAATCTTCCTTTTTGTTTCTGTGGTCTGCCCTTTGGGTTTGAATTTAGCGGGTCATTGAGCTTAATAGTTGTACTTCCCTCTGCTAGATCAGTCGATGAGATTTGATGATACATGTTGCTTTTGTCGTGTGAAGATCTATCTGTTGTTGCTTCTGTTGATGGGATGCTTTCAAGTTCTTGTTCAATCCTATCAATTTCCTTCAATATGTAAGCATATTTCTCTGCTGTCTTTGATCCTTGAGATGCCAAATCTACCATCTTCCTAGACAAAATATTGAATCTCAGTTGACTATTTTCACCACCTAGGTCTTTTGGAATGTTGTGATCATGAGCTCTAATATTCTTCTTTTCTTTTGGTCGCCATCTGTCAAGGAAGTATCTTTCTGGGAGCTCAGTGATGTTCATCTGAATTAGAACTTTGAGTACGTGCATACACAGAATGCCATCTTTTTGAAACTTTGCACAAATGCAGCTGTATTGTTCATTTTGTTTGTCAATCTTCACTATAAATCTTCTTGGTCTGAATTCCCTCACAGCATGAGTTTCTGATTTGAAAACTTCATATGTTTTATTCAGTTCTCTTTCCTCTGTGTTTAGCTTTGTTGTTCCTTTCAATTCTTGCTGGAACCTGTAGAATATAGCTCTGTTGTACAATCTTGCAGCTTGTCTTTCAAAGTAATATTCAGACCAGTATGATGGTTTTGTCCCTCTTGTGACTGAGTCCTGTTGTTTCTGCTTTTCTTCAATTGTGTCAACTATTCTCTGATACTCTCCAAGGAAACTTATTATGCTGTACGTTGATGCAACATTGTCTTTGAAAACCGAGTTAGTGCCTTCACTTCTTGCAGTCGTCTGGATGAAAGGGTAGAACTGTTGCTTGAAATAAACAGGTACAAACCTATTCCTTGTATTCCACATATCTTGAAAGTACTTGATGTTCTGAATTTGATATTTTGCAATCATTTCCACCCATAGATTCTCAAATTCCATTTCTGTAAGAGAGTTGTTTAGTACATCCATGAATTCATCATGCAAACCTGGGATTCTTCTAAAACACATTGATGCTTTCTCTTGTGCCTTCTTCTGAATGTGAAACAAGCAATTTCTGTGGTTTGTTTCTGGAAAAACTTTGCCTATTGCTGTTCTCATGGCAATGTCTTGGTCAGTGATAACAGTAATTGGTGCTTTGCCTCCCATGCAAGTTAGGAATGTTCTGAATAGCCATGTGAATGTTTCTATTGTTTCATCCTTTAGAAATGCACACCCAAACAAACAATTATCACCATGTCCACTAATGCCAACAAATGGTGCAAAAGGTAAGTTGTATTTGTTAGTCCTGTATGTTGTGTCAAAGCTCACACAGTCTCCATATTGGTAATAACAGCTCCTGCAATTCGCATCTGACCAGAAGATGTTTTTCACTGTGTTATTTTCATCTGCTTGGAATGTATAGAAGAATCTAGGATCCTCCGATTGCTTCTGTGAGAAGAATGCAAGCACTTGCATCATATCATTCTGATTCAATTCTTTTCTCATTGATGTTCTCAAGTTGCTCACGTGCTTTTTGGTGAATGGCACAGCTGACAGGCCGCCTCTCAGAAACGACAATATGGCCATTATCTTTCTGTTTGGAATTTGCACTGAGTTGAGTGTCCTTATTAGTTTCTTTTCTGCATCTGACATATTTTTGTGTGACCGCAAGAACCTTGACTCTCCTGGGGGACTGAGCTCATGATTGTGTTCGAAATTGAGTCGTATAACTTCCCATGCAGTGTCTTTCAGCTTTATAACCATTGCTGCAGGGCATCCGGTTAATATTAATGTGTTGCTTTTTCGCTTTCCTATTGCTGGTTCTGTTGAGGTCCCTTCTTTGGATTTTCTATTCCTTTTCTTTGATGGTTCTGCAGACCTGTCCTCCTTTCTTTTGGCTAGCTGATCGCCTTCTTTTGGCTTTCCAGACTTATTGCATCTGAATGTTACCCTGGTGACAGCATTGTTAGCTTCTTTCTTTCTAGACAGATAAGTTCCAACTTTGACCACAGAGAAACCAGCTATGAATGCATAGCTGTTGTAGAACTTTTGTGCTTCGTCTTCGGTTTGAAAAGTCATGTCTAAGTGTGGAACATGATGAGTTTCTATCTGCATATCCCCTTTCTGTGCTGCCTTTATACTTTCATTTTCTAGGAATATCTCAATGTCCTCTTCTGTTATGTTTTCAAAATTTTTTGTTGTCTGAATCTCATTTGCATTGTTTTCTGAATTGATTTTGCCAACTATTGATGTCTGATCGTGTTCATCTTCTGCAATAGCCTGATTTTCATCAACTTCAACATGTTCTGCATTGACTTGATCGGGTATGTCTGTAGAAAGCAAGTATAATTTTCTTTTATGCATGACATTATAAAAAAATTGCGGGAAAGAATATGTACAAATTTGCAAACAATTTAATACTGAAAATTAACTTACCATTCATGTGAGTCTCCACATCATAGCTTTCATTTTCAGCATTGTCTGCATTTTCATCAATCATATTGGTGGTCATATACAGGTGGTTCTGTGATCAAAGGCAATCATATTGTCAATTTACAATTTACAATGAGTACATTTGTAAATTGTTCAGCCTTACCTCGAATGCATATGGAGCCGTCAGGAGGTATGTGAAACTTCCTTGTGGCGCCTGATTGTCATAGAAATTCTTATTATTTTGTGTAATGACAATATAATTTGATTTTCAAGTATTATCACAAAAAAAATTGTAGTGACATACTTCTAAATCTTCAGCATTTTGGCTTCCAAGTATATCCATCTGTTGTAGCAAACTTGTGTATGTGTTGTCGCTATCCTGTGATAGATTTATCTGTTGCAAAATGTTATATGTTAATGTTAGTTGCATCATGTTTTTTGTTTTTTTATGGAGAATAAATTGCCTGACATTCATATCATTAATATATTACTAATAGATGCGCAAGTTCATGTATATGAATCTGCATTTTGTTGTGCTGCATTGTATGTTGTGCTGCATTGTACTAGATGCTACTGGTTATCAAAATGACTGGAAATTGTTGTGCTGATTTGTTTCGTATCAACCATTACTATTCGGAAAGAATTATAGTTGATAGAAGAAAACAAGATGACAGCAAGTTGGGAGGTGAATCAGAGTACACATGCAGCAAACGGGAAGATTAGGAAAAAGAAACCTGGGGATTCTGCAGTCTCGGATCCATTAGCACAGGCCAGTTCGTCATTCTCTTTTTTTCTTCTGCTGCCTCCATGCAATCCTCCTCTTCTGCGTTTTGTTTTTCTTGGATTTTGCTTCCGCCTCTCTGCAATCTCCTATCTGATTTTCTTCTGTCGCCTCTCTGCAATCCGTCTCTTCTGTTTTTGGTTTTTGTGTTTGGTTTTTGTTTTTCTTGGATTTGCTGTAGCCGCCTCTTTTTGCAGTCCTCTTCTGTGCTTTATGTTTAGGTTTTCTTGGAGAGGAGAAGAAACCGTGTCGGATCCATTTACACTTTTTTACGGTTATTTTTTGGGCTAACAAATTTAGATGGGCCAGCACCGTGGAATATTTGCCCTGCTTTGAGGTTTTCGTGTTGGCCCATAACGGGCTGAAACCGGGGAGGTGTTAGTTGACACGACACAGAGTTTTTGACATGTTAGCGGGTCTGCCCATCTAAAACTTGCGGGCCCAATAAGGAACAAGTCAGCCCAAAACAACTCAACACGGTAACAGAAATAGAAACAACAGAGAACCGTTGGATGGTGATCAAATGGACAAAAAAATCGACTGAGATTTTAAAAAATTTCAGGCGACTGAGGAATAGACACCCCCATAATATATTGTCCCTGCTTTTGTTATTCATGTACTCGTAGACTAGCAGCCATCGCGGTCCCTCTAAGCAGCACCCTACAAGGCGAAAAAGATTCTTGTGCTGGATGCTTGTTACCATGTTCACTTCGACAACTGGCTGCCCGATGCCTGCAGCCCGTGCCAGCCAGCTGCGGCACCGGCGTAGCTCGGTAGGGGCGTTGGCGTGGGACGGAGCTTCCCTGTCCCCCAATTCCCTGTCCCCTCCCTGTTTCCTTCAATCTGGAGCGTTCACAGCTAATCCAATGGTTAAGTTTTTATATTTTCACTATTTGCCCATTTTCATCTCAAATTTAAAAATAAAAATATGTTAATCCATAATAAATAATAATAAATACAAGGAAAATAAATTTTATTTACAGGAAAAAAATTATTTTTTATGTATTTTTTTATTATGGATTAACATATTTTTATTTTTAAATTTGAGATGAAAATGAGCAAATAGTGAAAATATAAAAACTTAGCCGTTGGATCAGCTGTGAACGCTCCAGATTGAAGAGAACAGGGAGGGGACAGGGAATTGCGGGACAGGGAAGCTCCGTTCATTGGCGTGCAGCAGGATGGATGGGCTATCCTAGCACGACAGTTGAAATGTGTCGTTTACCGTGCCTTTCGAGTTCGGAAAGATGATCATTTTTACAAAAAATATGTGTTAGGGAACTAAAATTGAAAAAAAACGTGGCTACAACGCTTGAATAGTTCCAGTGCATATGTGTCTGAGGTGATGGTTTCATTTTTTACCTAGTCACGAGGCACTTAAGTCAATATTCAATCTTTTATCCATCTAATGTATGATGATTTCACTAGACCCACACTTGTATTTTTCATGTCAACCCTCGAAAATTTCTAACCCGTCTATCAATTTCTTATTTAATATTTTACATTAGAAACTCTACAAACAAAAAACACATTACAAATACCAACTTGGACCACCCATCAGCCACACCATCCTTTTTCTCTCCACCCCTCTCCCTCTCCCACCCGTCTCTCCCAGTCTCCCTCCCCTCACTCACTCTCCCTACCCTCCATCTCGGTGTCCGGTAGCTGACACGACACGATTCGCCGCCGGTGTGGCTACTCTCTGGTTAGCGACTTGCCAAGCTCATTGTTCTCCATCGCTTTGTAAAGCCCGTCATTCACTGTGGCCTGCACTCGGCGTCGTCATCCGCGTAGTCCACCGTGTGGAGGCTCACCGCCACTCAAATCTGACTGGATTCGGTCGTAGCCACTTAGATCTGGCCATCTCCGACATCCTCATGCCCGCTCCTGTCATCATCTTCCTCGCCCGCTCCTATCGTCATTTTCCCCGCTGCCGTTGTTGGCGATGTTTGCCCTAATGCTGCTCTACTCATCTGATCCGAGACAAGTGCATGCCACTCTCTTCCTCCCTGCCAGGACCACTCCTTTCCCAGAACCGCTCTCTTTTTCTCCCCAAGCCATCGCCTCCTCTATAGGCTACTTAATTAAACACATGAGAGCAATTAATGGTGGTTCTAGCAAGGGACAGAATTGTTCAAGACACAAGCGTGAAGGCAGAAGGTGCCTATTACAATATTAATAATCACCTCTTAGATAGCTATAAATTACATCGCCTGTGCACCACCAAACATACAACATTTTCATTCACACTCTTTAAAAACTCTTTGTCCATGGCAATAAAATCTCTGGGTGTATTATTGTTCCCTTAATTATTATTTACATAAGTTCAATAGAGGGCCCTGAGTCTTGTGCATTCATAGTTGGTGACGTACGTGAGGAGCGTTGTTGTTCAGAGATCCTCGTTGTGATGTTCTCAAGCCCTCCCATGTGGACAAGGAGAAGCCCTTCGACCTTGTCGACTATGCCAACCTCATGGATGAGGACTTTGTCCCTGAGGAGGCGTGCGAATGCAACTTCTACCTCGGGTATGTTCCTGGGGGAGAGTCTTTGTCATCCTTAGCCAAACCCACTGGGATTGAGGGGATGGAGGAGCCGCTACCGCTAACTTCAAGGGTGAGTATGTTCCCAAACCTATTTCAACTGGAGAGGCAAGTGACAACCATTACGATACCATGATGCCACTAATAATATCGCTAACGGTGTCCATGGTAAGATTATGGCAGAGCCATTTGCAGAATGTCTATTGTGGAATCTTGAGTACTACCCGTCCTTTGATGAGGATGGAACATTTTCACTTTCCTTCTGTTCAAAGTTTGTGAATACTTAACCATCAATATAGGTGAGACCCAATAACAACAAGTAGAATGTGAACAACATGAGGCCCAGGAATAGACAATACGTATGGAGCAGGAGCGGTGCAACAATGAGATACTTACTACCAAATAGAAGGCAATGGAGGAGGCCCACCAACAGTATCGTTCCAGCGTGCAGAGGACATCCAAGAAGCCCAACACCAACGCCAATGGTGACCACTAATAGTTGTCGGTCATGCCTCAAGTTACCCCACGAGCGTCAATAAGAGATTTAAATATTGTACCTTTTCCCTTGTAGGAAGAAACTCCAGTGGAACACATTTGCATATTGGTAAGTGCCATTGCCAATCATTTGGAAGGGGTATACAATAAACATGATCTTCAGATCATTGGTTCATTGGTTGCCTAACTCCAAGAGGTCATGACAGAAGTCCAAAGCCTGTCGCAATTTGCAAGATCTCAAACTGGTTCAAACAACCAGAACAACAACCATAGTTCTCGTCAAGCAAACTATCCGCCTTGACGGAACGTATTCAACATATTGACTCTAGGTGAACGCACTTACCATCATTTATTAGAAAATATATGACCAAGTTCTCAAAATGGTCATGATAATGGTCATGATAAAAGTCCTAATATGTGACCAGAACTTGGACCTTACAGAGGGTGCAAGGCATTCTCACCCAGACTCAAAGATGTTACTTAGCTAGAAAAGTTCAATCCAAGTAATCTGGAAAGTTTTAATGAGACATAAAATCTCTTTGAATTCCTCCAAATTTACACAACCGCTATCCAAGCTACAGGCAGCAATGGAAAGGTAATGGCAAACTATTTACCTACTGTCTTAAAAGGTTTTGCACTACATGACTTTTTAATCAACTAGAGAATTATATCTATAATCGTGAACACCTCTGTCATGCTATTTTAAACAACTTTAAAAGTTGTTATACAAAACCAGGGAAATAAGATGACATACATCTCCTCTGTCAAATCCCTAGTGAAAATCTATGTCTGTTTGTTAAGAGATTTATAGAGGTCCGTAATACTATTCCAAACATTACTGATGATTCTACGATTCGAGCTTTCAAACAAGCAGTACAATATGAGCAGTTCATAGAAGACCTCAACATTCACCCACCAAGAAACATGTTGTAACTGTTCAACATGGCTAATCGCTATTCTGATGCCCACGAAACCATGGAGTGGAATAGCAAGGTCAATGATGGCGACACCCCACTTCAACCTGGTCTTAAGGAACCCAAAAAGAAGGATTCCAAGAAAATGACCTGGTTGGAGAGTTACAAGGGAAAGCACAAGAAGAAGGATAAGTCCAAGTCCTCTTCATGGAAGGTCGTGGTTGTTGAACAGCGACCAAAGTACAACAATGGCAAAGGATCTTGGAGAAAGCAAGGTGGTCATCAGAACAGGAAGTCAGAACCAACAGGTTCCAGTACGACCAATGCCAATGGTCATTGGTGTCCACTCCATAATGCTCCTAACCACGACTTGCGCAACTACCGCACTTGGCATAAACGCATGAATGCTTTTTACTCAGGTAAAGGGCCAATGCCAACCCTACCTAAGATTGGAGGAACAGACAATGCTAAAGATGTAGATGGAGATGAATTGATGCTATTCTAAAAGATAGATAACCATGTCAATGTCATCTTTGGATGATCTACTGTCTACTCGTCAAAAATACAATCCAAATCAACTTGGCGGGAGGTCAACAATGTCAGCACCCTTCCGAGAAAGCCAAGCTATCCAAAGTGGTTGGAAGTGCCTCTAACTCTCAACTAGGAAGATTGCCCAAAAGGTATGTCAATACCTCGTAAATTACCATTGGTGGTTTTTGCTACTATAAGTAATTGGAAAGTAGGAAGAGTCCTGGTTGATGATGGTAGTTTTTTAGATCTATTTTTTCAATACATTATATGAGCTGCAAATTCCTCATTCTAAAATTAAAATGGTAATGAGTCCATTCTTATCGTACCAAGACCATCAATAACACCTATCACACATATGTGTTGCTTGTTACATTTGGAGATTCAAAAAATATTTGAACAGAATTAATCACTTTTGAGGTTGTTGACTTTGAGTTGACATACAATACCATTTTAGGAAGACCTTTTCTAAGTTTGTGGCAGCCACTCACCATGTGTATCAGAGCATCATGATTCTTGGTCCCAAGGGTGTCATCACAATCCAAGGTAATCAATCCATTACTCTAAATTATGATGGTGAATCCTTAGATATTATTGATCAATTTCCATTAAGAGATCCTAAAGAAGCAGAGAACCCAAGCAATGCACAAAGGCAAAGGAAGGTGGCAAAGCTGAAAGCAACTCCTCAGCCCAACAAAGAAATGAAGCAAGTGCCACTCAGCCCTGACGATTAGTCCAAGACAATTCCAATTGGGTTGGGACTCAACAAGGAATAGAAATTAGAGATCATTGCATGGGAATGTCCGACATGCCTGGGGTCCCAAGGAGGTTAATTGAGCACAGGTTAGCCATACAAACTGATAAATAGCCAATGAAGAAGAACTTAAGACATTTTGCACCTAACCGACAAGAAGCCATCCGAGTAGAGTTGGATAAGCTCTTAGAGGCTAGTTTCATTCGTGAAGTCGTCCACATAGAATGACTCACGAAACCAGTCGTTGTCAAGAAAGGAAATGGTAAGTGATGCACGTGCGTTGATTTCACTAGTTCAAATATTGCCATTCTGAAATATGATTTTTCTTTACCCCATATCGACCAACTTGTTGACTCAACAGCGAGGTGTGAATTGATGAGTTTCTTGGATGCCTACTCGGGTTATCATTAGATTAGCATAAAAGATGATGAGGAGAAGACTGCCTTCAATATGCCATTTGGCATCTACTATGTCAAGATGTTGTTTGGACTCAAGAATACTAGGGCCACATACCGGCGTTTGATGTAGAAGACCTTTGTAACTCAGTTAGGGAGTAATTTAGATGCTTATGTAGATGATCTTACAATAAAGAGCACTAAGAGCTCTGACCATCTATCTGATTTGGCTGAATCTTTTAATAATTTGAATAAGCATGGTATCATGTTGAATAAAAAAATGTACCTTTGGTGTTTCTTTTGGTTCATTACTTGGTTTCCTTGTTTGTTCTCGTGAGTTTGAAGTAAATCCAGAAAAATATGTGCCATTGAAGCCTTATGACCACCTTTTACTATAAGAATGGTACAAGGTTTAACTAGTCGAACGACGGCAATTAGCCATCTTATTTCTCAATCAAGAGAATGTCGGTTGCCTTTCTTTAAGGTAATATGTAAACATGATGAATTTCGATGGTCGGATGAAGAAAATAAAGCCTTTGAAAATATAAAAACTTATTTGGCTAAGCCACTAATACTGGGTTCACCTTATCCAGGGGAACCATTATTGATATACGTGCAGTACTAGTCGTCTAACGACATGAAGTACAAAAACTAGTATTCTACGTAAATAAAGTTTTACATGGACCCAAATAGCGATACCCTAAGGTATTAACGCCTTATTAACAGTTTCTCATATGTTAAAGTATTATTTTCAATCACATAAGATTATTGGGCCTACATCATGTCCCTTGAGGAGTATACTCCATAATCAAAAGGCATCTAGTCGTATTGATGGGTAGTGGAACTTAGAGAGTTTGATATTTATTTCATTACCAAAACAACAAATAAAATATTAGGCTTTCGCAAATTTAGTGCCGAATAGACTAATTCTCAACCACAATAATAGAATGAATCCAACCTGGATGACCATTGGACTCCATATTTTAATGGGTCTCATGAACTCAAAGGTTAAGGGGCTGGTGTAGTATTGGTTACACCACAAGGCTACCAGCTACAATATGCTGTGCAAATACAATTTTTCTCTACCTATAATACAATAGAGTATGAAGGTCTTTTAGCCGAGCTCTAAGCAGCCAAATCCCTTAGAGTTTGTCGACTTTTAGCAAAGGGTGATTCGCAACTAGTCGTACACTAGGTTAGTGAAGTATATCACTACCTGGGAGAAGTGAGGAAATTGGAAAAAGCATTTTAGTAGTTGCAAAGTCCAATACATTTCATGAAAAGACAACATTCTACCATACTAGTTATCAGTGTTCAAAATCCAATAATGACTTGCTACCTGGGAGAAGTGAGGAAATTGAAAAAACACTTTATTAGTTTCAAAGTTCAATACATTCCATGAAATGACAACATTCTAGCATACCAGTTATCAAAATTAGGGTCCTCATGATCACCTGTTCCACCAGCCGTATTTCTTAACGACAATAAAGGCACAAATGACCACATCATAGGTCACCATCCTCGAGCATGACATAGATTGAGATCAATCAATGAAGAACTATCTTGTGCCTAGGACATTGCTCGAGGATACACATGAAAAGATAATTTAATTCGAAAGGCACCAATGTAGAAAATGGTCAACGGTGACCTGTATAAAAAAGGAGCACATTGTGTTCTTATGCAACACATACTCCAAGAAGAGGGAGTAAAACTTTTAAAAGATATACATGGAGGCTTGTGTGGTGTGCACACTTCCTATAGAGCACTAGTCAATAAAGCTTTCCAATAGGATTATTACTGGCTCACCGCACTACAAGACGCAATGCATCTTGTAAGGACTTGTGAGAAATATTAATTTCATTCTTAACAAGTGAACCAACTAGGA
Organism: Dendrocalamus latiflorus; assembly: GCA_017311315.1. NCBI lineage: Eukaryota > Viridiplantae > Streptophyta > Magnoliopsida > Poales > Poaceae > Dendrocalamus > Dendrocalamus latiflorus. The sequence continues at coordinate 22,733,102 of CM029631.1, forward strand.
AATCAATTACAAATAATACCATTGTCATGGCCATTTTTGACATGAGGAATTGATATTGTTGGACTCCTCTCTAGGACAACTAATATAAACAAATCCTATTTGTGGCCATTGATACGTTTACAAAAATGGAAAGAAGCTGAGCCGGTTACTATCATTACGACATCATCAACAAAAATACTCTTCATCAAGAACGTAGTCACATATTTTGGCATACCTAGTTGCCTTTTTACGGATACTGGATCACAATTGATTAGTGGCTTGTTCTAAGCTTATGTCGAGTGTGCTAATGGCTAGATCATGCAAGGCATGAAGAAAAGGGTCTTTGACCGCCTCAAGGTACGCTTGGGGACTTTGGTGGATGAGCTCTACTCAATGCTTGGGCTTTATGTACTACGACTAGTAGAGCTACTGATGAAACACCATTTCAATAGGCCTATGGAGCAGAAGCCATATTATCTAATGAAATCCATTTGGTATCTACAAGAATTGATAATCAAGACAAGGTCAATCAAGATGAGCAACATGAAGATGATACCAACTTACTCGAGGAGAAGCGTGATTGAGCATTGGTCAAGTTTGCAGCCTACTTTCAGGGGTTACGACGATACTACAATAGAAGGGTTCAACCATTGACCCTTAACGTGGGAGACTTGGTTCTTAGAAGAATCCATAATCAATCTAGTTTGAACAAGTTACCTCCTAAATGGAAATGTCCTTTTACTATAGTCTCTCACTCGATCAAGATCTGTTTGACTAGATATGGAAGATGATCGAATCCTTTCAAATACTTGGAATTTAGAGCACCTTTGCAAGTATTATGTGTAAAACATTCTCTATTGTTAAGAAAGTTTACATTATTATTTTATTTTATTTTATTGCATTGTGCTTTATGTGATCCTATATTGCTATCTTTTGTGATGAGGGCTGGTCTACATGATTTCCAACCACAGTTTCTCAATATATACAAAATCACTGGTCGAGTCGTAAGATAACTTTTAGATGAGACTTTTCTTGTAAGCCAATACTTACTACTTAGAAACTCACTAGGTAGACTTTATCTTAGACTTGCTACTAGTTAGTGCTAGTATATTGTGAATGATATATTGGTCGTACAACCTTAACTTTATCACACACTCACTACTCAGATGCTATGATCAGTGTACCACGTTGCTAGTTCACAAATCACAGTTGGGCTAGTATAATACTAATAAATCATATAAAGCAATGACATCACAATATAAATATTTACAAAACCACATGTTCATTACATGCTCACAAAATGTTTGAAACTAAGATAATTAATTCTCTTGATGGCAAATTTCTAGTTTTGAACTCATGTGTCTGCAGTAGAGGCGAGTTCTTCCTTTCTTCTCTGTATTAGTCAGCAAAGTCTAAATCAACTATATCCCTATAGAAGTGCTTCAACTTGATAAACAGTGGAGTAACTACGGGACTGTTCTTTTTAGCTGTGGCTTATGACTTTTGGCTGCGGCTTGTGGCTTTTGGGTTGTTCGTGCGAGAGATTACAGAGTAACAGAAACTCACAGAGGTTTTTGCTGATATAAATGAAGTCAGTACAGTATGTGCTACAATTAACTAGTAGACCCTATCTTGAAAGTATACTCTATTTAAAAGCTAGTTACTGTAGAAAAACCGAAAAGCAGCTTTTAGAAGCTGAAAAGAACAGGGCCTACACTAGTCAACACTGTTCGAAGAGACTCCTCCATCGCTTTGGCCATCCCTGGGATATGCTTAAAAAATAAGACCAGTTGAGTATCCATGCACTTTACCAATTCTTCACAAGGAGGATCATCTTTCTTAAGCATAGCTGTAGTGCATTTGTGTTTTGTAGCAAGATTCATGAACTGGTCAAAAGTGTGAGTCAGGATAGCCATATTGGAATTTGCGCTATTTTCAATTTGAGCAATTAGTGCTTTCTTCTCTTACTCAAGATTTTCAATTTTGATTGGAGAGTTAGTCATATTGTGTCTATGCACCTTTTCTCCGTTTTTTCTTGATTAAGAGCAGTTCTAAGACCTTTAATTATTTTTTCAGATCTAGAAATGGAAAAAAGAAATTAATAGGAATATATGTTTCTATTACAATAGGCTAAAAATCGAATAGAGATTTACCTGCTAGTTCTTCTTGATGCTTAACCAAGAGCTCATTGTACTTTTGGTTGGAACTGGATGCTTAACCAAGAGCTCATTGTACACAAAACAAGGGCACAAAACGTGTCAGATACTGACGGCATGGATACAACGGTAAAAAGTTGTCTGTAAGGGTTTTATAGACTGTCTGTTGCATACCAGACCACTTGTTTCTCTCTCATCGTTCTCTCGATCCCATCCACATCATCAGAAACTTATGTGGCAAGATTAATAGATGGCTGATGCCATCCCATTGTATACACCCTTAGGAGAAACGGGAAGTTAAATCTATGACAATCCATAAATTAAAAAATACAAAAGGGGAAAAGACAAAAGATACTATTCACATAAAATTTCTATTTTTTCCTAACTCTTTTATAGTTTAAACTTGAAACTTCTAAGGGTGTTGTGATCAGGGAAAACTGTATCACCGAAATTTCGGTTGTTAACACCAAAAATTGGTGTTATCGGTGAGCACTGGTAAAAAAAGTATCGACAAAAAATTTTGGACCTATTTAAAATTTACCAAAATTTCAAATAATTTCACCAAAAAAACTAAAAGAATCGGTAACCAGCGAAATTTCAAAAAAATTCGGTAATTTTTCAGTCGATTTCAGCTAGCAAAATTTAAATTCCAATTCAAAAATTTCAGCTAAATAACTCGAAAGAACCGGTAACTGACGGGTTTTGGCCCTATCACTACTCTTCGATAAATTTTGGCCGCCGATAGAGTTTGTGATATTCCATAGATTACTTCCTCAAATTATTTTGGAATTTTTCATGTTAGTCCTCAAAAGAAATAGGTTTGCATGATTACACCTACCTGACTGTTTGTTTGTTTTAAAAAAAACATAATTTATACTTGACATGTCTTGTATAGGGAGGGATAATAGTGAATGTATACATGACGTCGATGCTTGTGAATTTGTGTCGAAGCTTACCCATATGACGGGCCCTAATAATAGCTTAGTTCTTTTTGATTTTTTTAGTTATTTTTAATTTTTCTTAGTAATTACTATTTATTAGACTAATAAAATATAGCTAAAAGTTATAAACTGTAGTATAAAACGATATGCTTAATATGACATCATGACGCACTCAGATTTGTGTAGTGGCTACCATGAGCGGGAGATGGGACATACATTGTATGGTTAGTTTGGAGAGCCCTTTTTCTTTTCCCACAAGATAGATGACAGATTTACCAACGTACTCCTGTGAAATCATTTATTGAAATGAAATTAAAATAAAACGATGAACTGTTATGGATTGTGCAATCCTAAATTTATTTCAAATGTAACAAGAGTAATATAACTATTGTGGTGATCATTTGGGCATATTTTGAGTGGCTTATGGCTGAAAAGCACTGTAACTGGCTAAAAATACTGTAGCTGACAGAGGTTTATTTAGCATAATTAAATTTTAAAAAATTAAAAAATGTAAAAAATATATTAGCACATTACGTATAATACAAACAAATACGGGGAAAAAAGAACTGGCAAAAAAACTCAAAAAAAGCTAAAAGTTCAGAAAAAAACGAAATTTATGAATAGTGAAAAATAAGCCGGAAGCTAGAAGCTGAATCTCAAATGATCACCACCGACAACCGGAAGGAACCAGTATAATTCATTGTCATTCTTGACCCTCAAAAGTAGTACACAATTACCATTCTTATATGCGATAACACATAAAGTTCAAAGCATATAAGCACGTTTTAACAACTGTGAACAAAGTGATTAGACAGAATACTACTGAAAAAAAAAGAAGATGAGGTCTGTTAACGAAAGGTACATAATTGATAAAGCACCTTTAGGCTGCATTTTTCTCCAGTCCAACTTCGGTTTCTTTATGCTAGATATTATTGTACACAACCTCTAGCTCTAATTCTCCAATGGGATGCTGGACCATAAGATTGCCGTGTTTGGTTAGAACAATGACTCCTGATATGTAGCTTCAAGTAAATCTAATGATTTGGCCGTATTGCCACATCTAATGCTTGAACCGTGTGGTTGGGACCAGCGTTCATTTTTCGGGATTTGAGATTTTTTTTCCTGGACACCTAATGGTAGCTGGTAGCCTGGTAGTCGGCTGCCCGGTCAAATTTTCTCCTAGTTTGATTGAAATTTTCTACAATTTTTAACTTCAATCAATATATCCCATCGTGCACTTCTTAAATCACGCAAAAGCAGCCCAAAGTAGCAAGCTTCATTTTTTCTGTTACCTACTGTACCGGTAACCACTTTCTACAGGTTTTGTAATCCTAGCTGGGACTTGGGATAGGCCTACTCCACAGCATGAGTCCAACAGCCGCAGCCCAAAAGGAAGCTCCACAGATTATATTGTCCTCCTGTGGCTCTCCATCATCTGTTGGAGCAAGTTTTTAGCGAGAAGCTGAAAACAGAGACCCTAACATACTTCGCTGTTACCATTACCATTTTCTTGATCATCATTTCTACATTCTAACTGTACTGTTTTACTTGCGGAGAAACTCTCGGGCTTCTCTGGTTCTGTTCTTTTCAACTTCTAAAAGCTATTTTTTGGCTTTTCTACAGTAACTAGTTTTTAAATGAAGTATTTTTTCAAGATAGGGTCTGCTAGTTAATTGTAATACATACTTTACTGACTTCATTTATATCAGCAAAAACTATACGTGAGTTTCTGTTACTCTGTAATCTCTCATATAAACAGTCTAAAAGTCACAAGCTGCATATAAACAGTCTAAAAGTCACAAGCTGCAGCTAAAAAGAGCTGACCCTCTGTCAGGAAGGAGGCAAAGTAGAAACGTGCGAAATTAAGCCGAAGCACAGGTGAGCATTGACTACTTTTATGGCGGCCAAGCCAAAACAAACACAAGGCATAGTTGCACAGTTCCGCTGTCCTGGCAAAAGGGGCATGCGGGTGGCGAAAGGTACGCACGCATGGGCTCCTTTCTCGCTAATTCTATGGTTAACTTGTCAACTTGTGTGTACCCATGCCTAACCTCGACGTTGATCCGCCTCGATCCTACATGTAAAGCGAGCCGTCACACATCATGTCCACAGGCCGGCCAATCAGAAGCCCCTTGCAGCCTTGTAGCTGCACACGACTTCTGTCAGATCGGATTGGTTTCAGATTTGGATGACGAGGCATCTCGTGATACTGGAGTACTAGTGCTGCTGGTTTCATCAGCAGTTGGGGATGCCCATCCTCATCATGAACAGACCGAGCTTGGAAAACCGAGGCAGAATGACCACATCATGATCAGTGATTCTGTGCTAATGAAGAAAAAACTTTCACAAAATGTCAAACAAAAGTATTCTGGGAAAAATGTTGAGCGAATTGACTTTTCTGGAGGTTTCCGTGGAAAGATCCAATCCCGTAGGCCGCCAGCTCCTCTCCCCTATTCTCCGATGCTCTCACATCGTTTCGATTGATATCCCAATAGTACTACTGATTTCTTTCGCAACTTATCTGCTTTTTGTCCGGTAAGTTAGGGCATGTACAAGTTACCGGTAAGTTAGGGCATGCATAAGTTAGGATATGTACAATAGTCTATTTTTAAGATTGTCTCTAAAGTTTTTATTTTATCTAAAATAATACTAGAGGCAATATCTCTAATAGTAAATTATTACTCTAGCTATTTTATACTATTTTTATCGTAACTTTCTGCCTCATATTTTCTCACTATTTACGTTGATTTATGAGTTCAAGTTGTTTCTTATATAAGAGACAACATATTATCTTTCGTTATATCTTCTCTCATTTACATAGAATTTTACTTATTTCGTATAGCTAAAAGGTAATTAAGATTACACTATTGAAGTACCCTTACTCGCCGGCTGTTCTTTATCCGTGATGGGTTTCTGTGCCGCATGGCCTGCTGGACCAACTTGTCTAGACGGCGACAACGACACATAGAAATCGCGACCGGCAACTGTTGACAATCATGTTTGCCTTCAGTAAACCTAGGGTCTCTGACGAGAAAGACGGAAAGGTCAAGTGCTATGTATTGACTCGTAAACTCGATGGTAAACATGAAATCTGCTGCGAAACTCTACTCCGCGTCCACGGCGCAGGTCCGAAGACGGGCGCTGCACCAATTCCTGCTTCCGCCCGTTGGCTGCAGCGAATAAAGAGACACGGCCCATACGGAAGCGATGGCGGAGCGGGCCAGATGTATGCGCCTGGGTCGAGTAACAACGGCGGCAGAACACTCACGGGCTCCGCGCGTCATCGGCCCGGGCGGGAAAAGAGGAAGGCGCACGCGGCGACTGCCGTAATGCCGCTGCCGAACAGCCCAGGCATAGCCGGGTCCGTTTGGTGCCGACACTTGGTTGGGCAGCCCACGGGCCCTCGGGCAGCAGGATGAGCCGGTTTTTGATTGTTAGGTCGCGAAGACGAGAGGCGGACGGGCACGCAAGGGCCCGAAGACGACGGATGCCGCGGCCCTGGATTGGCGGCAGGGGGCGGAGATAGGACTGTGCAATCGGTTTTTTCGGTTTAATTGGTTCGATATATACGGTAAATACGGTATTTATAGTTCGTTAATATACAGTATGTTTAGAGTACGGTTTGGTATCGGTAAATCCCAATTTATTTCGGCGCAGTATCGGTAAATACCATATTTACCACAGTTGACGCGAATTGCAAACGATATAGCGATTAGCGAGACGAAGCACCAAAGCTGTAGCACCAAAGTTGATCCAACTGTTAAACTGTATGTCTGTATAGCAGAGGTTGCAGAACCCAAAGGCTTTTGGTGCTAAATCTCAGTGAAACAGCCGGCTTGACTGGCCCACTTGTGTTGACTCCTATGTAGCCCAATCAACTGGCCCAACTCACGTATTGTATTGAAGCCTTGAAGGCTTGAAGGGGATGCCCGGATGCATAAGCGTGCCCTAGCTGCCCTTGCCTCCTTGGCAGCCGCCAGCCTTCTGGTGGGGAACAATACCAGAGCACACCATTCACAGGGAGAAGGAAAAGGATGCTACGAGCTTGGGGCTCCCCACGGCAAGCCAAAGCTTAGACTTCGGAGGTGCTGTGCTCGGCCAGGCGAAGCTGATCTGCTGCCTTCGCATGCCCCACTCGGCCATGGCCAGCAACGGGGATGGCGAAGGCAGGGCAGGCCTGAGCTTCAACCTTCGGGAGGACAGGGCTCGGGCGAGCGGGACTTCTCCAGCGCAGTGGACGCCGCTTGGAGGTGGAGGCGCGGAGTAGCCGTCGCCAAGCACGGAAGGAGCGGAGGCGCGGAGCAGCTGTCGCCGAGCACGGAGCACCGAAGGAGGCGGAGGCGCGGAGCACCGGAGCCCTAGGCCCGAGCGGCCGCCGGCCGAGCCTGAGACTGGAGGAAGCACCGCCACCGGCAGCGGATCTGGCGAGCCGGCCGACAGATCTGGTAGCGGAGGCGCTAGGGTAAGCGAATCTGGCGAGGCGAGGCAAGGGGGAGGGGCGTGAGGGCGTCAGTCACTCGGTGTCTCGGTCTGGTCGTCTGGCGTCTGTGCAGCTAGGGTTTCATGACTTCATCCGTTTGCGGCGCGTGCGTCGGGCCGGGCCAACTGCGTGCGTTGTGCTGGTGGGCCGCCGAGACCGGAGAAAGACGCCGTCGTTGAGTTAGACAGTTAGTGGGCTTTTCGGGTTTTTTGGGAAATTCGGTTTTTCCTCATGTTTTTACCGAAAAAACCGAATCAGGGAAATACCACTTTTCTTGCTACCGAACCGAATACCGAAAACCGGTCAAACCGAGTTGACCGGTTCGGTTCAATTTTTTCGGTACGGTTTTTTCGGTACAGTATAAAACTGCACAGCCCTAGGTGGAGACGTGTGTGAATGTGCCGATTTTTTATTTATAGGAAAATGATAAATGCAAATTAAATATGTGTGTGTATGTGCCGATTTTTTTATTTAGTCCTCCCTAAGCTCATCCTTGACCTGCTCGCCGCACTGCCGCCACTTCCCTCCTCAGTCCCATGGCGGAGGCGGCATCACCGCTGCCTAGCCGCATCGCCACCGCTATTGCACACCACTGTGCTTCCATCGCCCTCTGTCCCTCTAAGGTAACACCAGAGAGGACGATGATGACCTTGGCAGGAGCATGAATCTCTACGTCCATCTAAAGGTGAGGAAAATTGACTTAGATTTTGCAAAATTTTCAGTCACATGTGATTTAGCAAATCCATATTTTTTTAATGAAAACCTTTCATGTGAATATTACAAGTAGTTGAACATTGAATTCCACTCATGTCCAGGGCCAATATGTGAACTAATTACTGGCAATCAAGTGGTTATCAAGAAGAAAGATGGGTCGATGGATAGGGAATTAGGGACACAAACGCTGCTTACGTCCCAGAGGGACGCAGGTATTGTGCACGTCCTTCCTTTTCTTTCTAATTCTCTCTCATCTTTTCCTATATATTTAATTTACATTAATCCTTTTCCTATGTCTACTAATTAAAAAAAGAAGTTGATGGTGATGGTTCACAAGTCACCACCACTCCTAATGGTGATTCATCTGCTATCCCACTACCACTCTCTTCTTAAAAGCAATGTGCCGATAGGTGGACCCCACTTATCTACCGCTCCCTCCTTCCCATTCCCCACCCCGAGCCTCCTTGCCCTATGCACCCCACACAAGTCGTCCACTCGGCTCCTCTTTTCCCCCACCCTCACGTCTTTGCCCTGCCTTTCCGTATCTCTCGTCTTCTGATCTCTCGCACACTACCTCTTCTTTCCCTTGCATCCTCCGCCTCCATAGACCGCCGCACCTCCTCCTCCTCGACATCAGTCTCATTTTCTCTCCATGCGTCCTCCGATCCCCGTCCTCATCTCCCGTTCGCCTCCACATCCGCCACTTGTCTCCCCTTCCTCTTCTCTCCCCATCTCCTCCACCTCCCCAAGCCCCTTCTCTCGCACGTCAAATTCACCGTCCGCGATGTCGCTAGCGCCGAATCTGTCTTCCCTAATGTCACTGCCCACAGAGCCAATGTCCCCAAGGTCACCATGGCGTGGGGAGAAGATGATGACTGTAGCCACCAAAGGGCAACAATAGTGTTAGCCAAACAACAACGATATGCAAGGAAGAAGCTGGATTTAGCCTTCCGCTCCTCCTCCATCTCCAAGAAGCAGCAACCCCCTCCCCCGCGCTGCTGTAGCTACCGCTTCAAGACACGTCATAATCAACTCCTGGATGTTGAGTGAAATCTTGTATGATGAGCCTTGCTTTATATCTTACAACTTTATTTTTTTCATTTCTCTTTCGAACAAATACCCACTTATGCTCTACGAGGTGCACATGGGGAGGCATGCTGCTTATAGGCCTAAACACCTTTCTTTTATTCAGAGATAATAATTCAGTTTCTATTGCCTTCTTTCAATCTTCCCGATCTGATCTTTTATTACATTCAGCGAGAGTTGTAGGCTTTGGATCAAGATCGATGACTATGGCAATTTTGTTTGCAAAATAAATATCAATGTTGGATGTTGTCCTATTCATGGACTCTCTCATGGCCACATAGTTTATACCTATTTCATCATGGGTCAATTCTTCTAATGCTTCTATTTGCTCACCGCTTCTTCCAATTATGGGGGGCAAGTCCCTTTAGTTTTTCAACTTCGATGTGTTCGCACATATCTATGCTGGTTTCTCCTTCCATGGGAATGTTCAGATTTGTCTCATAACCAATGTATATCCTAGACTTTCAGAGAGGGCCTATTGCAGTACACTGTGGTGTGGGTATAGGTACATAAGCTTTGCAACCAAATATGAGAAGATGAAAAATTTTTGGTGTTGATTATTACGCTAGTTGCATAGGTGAATGGATGTTATATGCCGATGGTTTAAAGTCGATGAGGGTTGCTGCGTGCAGGACTACGTGTCCCCAACATGTAGTTGGTAAATTACAATTTTGCAAAAGCGGTCTAGCAATAAATTTAATCCTTTTAATTAATGCAGACATGTGGTACGGAATACTCAACTTTAACTCCCATTGCCATGCAATAATCATCAAATACCTTTGAAGTGAATTCTCCGGCATTATCCATTCTGGTGGACTTCACATGATGATCAAGAAAATTATTTTTATTTTAAATTATCTACGAAATTAGCTTTGTAAAAGTATGGTTTCTCGTAGACAATAAACATACATGTGACCATTTCAAGAAAGCATCGATGAGCACAATAAAATATTTAAATGGCCCTAACAGGAGCTATATAGGACTACAATGTCTCACTGGATATGTTCTAGGAATGCATGGACTTCATCCTTTACTTTCAGGGTAGAAGATCTAGTAATTAATTTCCCGGTGGCACATGCGGGGCACACAAAATTTTCTTGATTTCGAAATTTTTACATTAATATTATGTTCATGTGAATTGTTAATTATATTTCCCATCATTCTAAAAACTAGGTGGTTTAATCTATCATGCCAGAGACAAAGGTTCAAAGCTTCTAAATATGGTTTTCATGGTAGTATAGGTTGTGGGTACCTTAATATTAGTGTAGTATAGCCCAGTCTCAAATAAAGAAAGTCATTGTAATATCCTTTTTTTACTTTCTCCATGCATTGTAATGAGTAGGTATTCTTTACCGTACTCTTCTTCAGTCTCTAAATCGAAACTGTTAGTATGAATATCCTTGAAACTTAAGAGAGTTCTAGTCGATTCTAGGTACAATAAGGCTTCTTTAATGACCAAAGTTGTGTCTATCGGGAGTATAATTGTTGTCCTTCCTGAGCCTGTTATACAAGCATCGCTGCCCGCAATTGTCGTAAGACTACTAGCATTCTTGCTGGTTGACTGAAAGAATTTCATCTCTCTCAAGATGGTATTCGTTGTGCCGCTATCAGCTAAGCACAGTTCCTCCATAGGGCACCACACGCGTTCTTTTGATCTATCAGAGTGGTTCACGCTGATAACGTGTTGAGGAACCATCACTGGCGAGTCCAGTCTGATTGATCACCTCATTGATGGAAGTAGAATCACACATGGATAAGTACAGAAAGTAAAATAGACACATAGAGATATGGAAGAACTCCTTCTGTTCTTTCTTTATTCCTCTTCTGTAAGTAGTATATACAATCATTGGAACCCCCTATAAATAGACTAAAGGATGAAAAGCCCAAGATGGGACAAGGCCTACTGGCCAACCTAGGCCCAAGTTTCCTAACAGGAACAACCATTCGGTCCGTTATAGTTGCACGAATCAGGTGGGAGGTAGTTTTTTAGGCAAATCACAAGTGGTTTATTAACTCATAGTAGGATTACACTCCTTGACAACTATGTCCTTGATAGAATCAGAGCATAGGTCATCCAAGTACACATCAAACTATCCGTCTAAGCTTCCTTCACACAGTAATGAGCCGTAGACTTCACTTCCCGATGAACATGAACACAAGAAAAAGTATTAAAACTCCTACTAAGATGTTGGATTTCATGCATATGCCCGCAATTGTTGATTTTGTGCCATCTTGCATAGGACATTACAACTTTATCTGTCCCAAACACTAGTTTATAACTATCCCTACATAGGAGAGAACCACTAAGGTTCTTGTTTATTGTTAGAACATATTGCACATTCTTCAAGTGGATAATCTTCTTTGAAACTGTATCAACACTAAGAATATAAGCATGTGACCCATTTTTCATTAGGATGGAGGAATCCTCTGTTACCTAATAAGAAGAAAACAAGAAAATATAAGAACATACGTGAATATTTGCACCGGTATCAACCCACCAATCAGTGGATTGACATGCTAAAAAGACAATAGGTGAATTACTATACCCTCCTGAAGTCGAGACCTTACCTATGATCACATTGACAGTCTTCTTCTTTGGTTGTTTACTATCCCTGCTCTTGCAGAAACGATAGTATTTAGCTATATGACCTTCTTTTCCGTGCACGAAATAGGTGATGTCCCTTAAGCCCCTTTTCTTAGTTTTTTCTTCTTAAAGCTAGTTATCTTATTCTGTTTATTATATTTGTACTCCTTTGTAGCAATCTTTTTCTTTATAAAATTTGCATTGTTCCAACCAGAAGTGTTGGATACATCTCTTGCTCTTGCCTTTTCTTTCACATCGAGGACAATAATGAGATTCTCAATAGAAATATCTTTCCTTTTGTGCTTCAAGCTAGTGGCAAAATCCCACCAAGAAGCAGGAAGTTTGACAACAATACCCACAGCCACAAACATAGAAGTCAACACATGACCCTGGTGCGCAATCTCACCAATTAGTAACTGGAGGTTATGAGCTTGTCGAACTATAGTAATGAGACGATGAGATCCCGATCTTCCGATAGGATGATAACTTCGATTTTGGCGGAGGTGACTCTTACGACCCGACTACAACTGTATGACGTCGATTGCACCTTACCAATCGCTGAAACACACTCCAAGTCATTATCAACCGTGCCAAGAACGCAGTTGACCTGACCACAAAGGTCTATTCCTGCATGCAACCGAAGAACACGCAAAAATAAGATAACAAGCAATTTGAAATTGCAAATATTTATATTGAGCTCAAAAGGTGGGATTCCGTAGAGGTTCTTTACGGTTGGTCTAGCCGACACAAGCGAATAACAAAAGTTTTCACCATGGAAAAACTAAGCAAACGAAATCCAAGAAAACTAGAAGGGTGCAACCTCCTTAAATAGGGGTGGAAAAGCCGCACAAAACTAAAGGAAAAAAGGGGTGGTACTATTTATGGAACTGTTCATATGAATAGTAACCTGTGAACAGTATGGGCCTAGAAGGGGACACCTCCCCTTTGGGCCCAAACATTATAAGGCCCAATTTGACCCAAACAGGTGACGTAGCACCTTCTTTGAGTGATTGTAGTAAGCACAAGCTGAATTTGGAGATGAGGCTAGATCCATTGGAAAGAGGACGAGAAAAGCTTTCCATCGAGTACTCGTGGACCTCAAACGGACTCCGTATGTGAAAGTCATGCACATTTGACGTTGGGCCGTCAAGCTGAATCCGAACTGATCTAGAGGCCGAATTGGATTCCAAAACGTGTCCAAGTTGAACTCTTGCTTGAATTGGTGCAAAAGTGATGTGGTGCTACAAAAAATATATTTTTTCATCATTAGGTAGTATCGTATTCTCATTTAAAATATGTTGAAACTGAAGAAACGAATTCACCTTTAGTTCAATCTTGATATTGGGCGCTATGGTCGTATGTGTTGGTGGCGTGGTCACATCATCCTCCCCTTCTTGATAGAAAACCGTCCTCGGTTTTAGTATATGTGTAGCCTCATGTATTGCATGATCTTCATCATAAATTTCGGTACTGAAAGCATCTAGGCCCTTAAAAATATTGGTTTTGGTAATTAATGGAATTATGTGAATATGGGACTAATGTGTGCATTCAGTGTTTGAAAGGATAAGCTCAATTGGCAAAGAAAGAGGCTCACAAAATATCCCATGAAGATTCAAAGATCTCTAGGGCGACAAGGTAAATAGTTTAGGTATCTATTTTATTTTGCCGGTCTTGGAGATAGGTTGGAAGACCGGATTATAGGATAGACGCCGTACTATTAAGAGGGATCATGATGATTGCTTGATCATGTTCAAATGTGCCCTATGGATCAATTTAGGATCATGCATGCACTTAGAAATTAAAATCAAATCAAATCTGTGCATTGTCAGAAAATCCGGTAGTTCCGGTGTTATTTGGGCGGAACTACCGCAGGGCCGGAAGTACCGGGCGCCCGGGCGGAACGTTTTTTCCAGAGAGCGCCCGGACTCAGACTTAGTCTCTCGGAAAACGGAAGTACCGCGGGTTGACCTGCGGAACTACCGGATGGCCGGTAGTACCGGGCACCCGAGCGGAACTTTATTCCAGAGAGCGCCCGGAGTTTAACTTAGCCTCTCGGAAAACGGAAGTACCGCGGATTGACCTGCGGAACTACTGCATGTGCGGAAGTTCCGGATACCCGTGCGGAACTTTATTTCCAGAGAGCGCTGGGAATAAAACTTAAACTCGCTGAAATCGGAAGTACCGGGTCATGGAGCGGAACTTCCGGACTTCCGGAAGTACCGCGATTTCAACGGCGGTAGTACCGCACTCATTGACCAACTGTCACTTCTGACTCTCTGACATAGCCGTTCTGACCGGTCAGCGACAATCCGGAAGTACCGCGGTTATACCTGCGGTAGTTCCGGATTTCCTGATTTTTCAGGATTGTTTATTGTAACGGCTATTTGAGGTTGGTGAGGGTATAAATACATCCCCACCAGAACTTGTAGTTGTTGTTGAACCTCCATTGAATATATTTGAGCTTAGTGCAACCTCTCACACCTCATTCTCTCACAAGTGCATTCAATTGAGGTAGTTGAGCCAAAATTCAAGTGCATTGCATTCTAGTTGATCCATTAGGCACTTGAGTGAGATCAAGCCGCTGTGATCTGTTCTCTTGGTGCTTGCCAGCACCTAGACGGCTTGGCGGAGGTCTGGTGATCTTCTCAAGAAGATTGTGAGAAGGCCCGGAAGATTGTGAAGGCTCGGAGCTCGCCTACCCGGAGAGGGAAAGAGCTACCACTAGTGACCGAGGTGATTAGGCTCATTCGGGAGCCGGTCCGATTTGTTCGGGCTTACCTCAACGTGGACTAGGGGAGACCGGCAAGTCTCCGATCACCACGGTAAAAAGTAATCGTGTCAATTGTGGTTTGCTCTCTTGTGATCATTTTCTTTCAAGCAACGCTCTTCATTCATATTACTTGATTGCTTGCTTAGTTAGAGTAGCAATTGTTGATCTCTACTATTTGATATTGCTCTTAGTCGATTACTTGTGATAGTGATTATTCGAGCCTTACTAGGTTGGTTAGTGGTGTTATTGTTATCTTGCTCTAGTATATCCATTAAGTTTAAAATTGTTAATTAGAATTAGACGAAAATTTTAAAACCGCCTATTCACCCCCCTCTAGTCGGCCTCCTCGATCTTACAGGTACATAATAACAAATGCAACAAACTCTCATTATGTAATATCATAAGTTCTTTATCAAACAAAGTAAAATCTCTTTGAAATGAGCTCACCTGATAATTTAAGTGATGCGTAGGAACTCTTGTAATTGGAACAATAAGTATAGCAAATATGGTTGTATCCATAGGGTATATGTTCTTATCATATAGACTAAGTCTCATCCATGCTATAGTCAAAGATTTGCTCACACATGTAGAGCCAGTGATCTGCCTTGCATATTTATGCTATAGTGTATCCCACAACTATGTGGTCCTTGTAATCTATGCACGCATCATAGAGATGATCTACTAGAATGTTCAAAATGCAGCCAAGATCGGTATTATTCGTATTTTCGAACTGCATGTACTTGTCAACCATAAATGGATTTGTGGGTGGATAACTCACCACAACCCCAAAGACATGAGCTAAAAATTGGCTCTAGTCTGTCATCTATGAAAGTTCTAACTAGAATACCTCTCGATTTTCATTGCATTCAAAGCACTAGCCATTGATGAATTGCAACAAAGCTTACAATAAGGTTTCTAGAGTATTAGAAATGTGGACAATATTTTAATTTCAAATTTAGTAAGAGACAAATACAATAAAAGACTAATGATACTCATTATACTTTAGAAATACAAAAGAAAATATTACAATAAAGTAAATTGATTGTGCAAATGACTTACAATTGGGCTTGATCAAGAACAGAAAGTAGTGCAAAACGTAGATCAAGTAGTGAAGCAAGCGGTCGTGTAGATGTACACTTCCTAGAAATCTTATTGTCATCCCTTGCAGGCATTCTATGTGGCAATGGCTTGAAGATACCGCTCCCCCTACTTCCTGGTGAATGTAAGGAGGAAGGCCAGCATGTTTTAGCTGCTCAACACCAGCTAGCAGGAAGAAGAATGGAGAAGAAATTCAATTGTGCTTAGATTGGACATCTCCAGTCCTTATAAAGATGTGTGACAATTACTCACTAGTAACTAATGGCATTAACTCAATTTTAATGATTAACTCACTAGTAACTGCCATTTAAATTGCATTTAAATAGAATAAACAAGAGAGATAATACGTGATTCAACAAAATAAAAGGTGGATTTAATGTGACAGGAGATGCGCTATGACACGGCATGATTGATCATCGCAAGTCACAAGTCACACAATTTTTCAAGAGAAAATACGTAAATACATGAACACGTGTGTGTTTAGCCAAAGTCCTCCTCAGTTATCCTTATGCCATGTGGCACGTGTTTCAAGGAGTGTCAAGAACTCCACTTGGCTAGATAATATGGTACTAAACCATGTATACTTTGAAATTTCTTAAGGAAATGAGCCTTAATTTATGAGCCAATTTCCAACACAAATTTCTCCAACAAGCAAATCTTTGACCCAACTCACCGAAGGCAATTGATGTGTGCTAACCTCCGGTTTGAAGATTCTCATAGGAATTAAGAAAATTTTGTGTTTCAAATGGAGCCTAAGAATATGACTACATTTTACAAGGATAATGAATGTGTAACTGTGCATAACCTTGCACAAGCATGTGCAGACTAGTTTAGGAAACCCGAGCATGCCCTAAAACAAGAGGCATGGCTAATTTGTCTTTCCAGACATTTTTCAACTTGTTTTTTAACAGCTAAAATTTTAGTTTGAGTTTTTTAGAATTTGATGTTTGGTGAATGTGAACTACCTGCATAAAATGGGGATGAGAGGGAGTCATAAAGGGCACAATCTAGCTGCTTGAAACAAAAAATATCTAATAGTTTACCAAAAACTAGTTTTCACCGATTTCTTGAACCCTCGGTGTAGACTGTCAAGAAGACATGCAATATCTAAAAAAACTCTATAAGACCTTGTGGAAGCCACCCCCATGGTGTATGATGTGTATTTAACTTTTTGTGTAAATGTGGTGAATGTTTGAGTTTAGTTTTGGGAGTTTGTAATGTACATAGTTGTTGTTAGTGAACTGCCGATCTAATCGATTTGGAGCAGCGGTTAGACCGCTAGGTATGAGTGGTCTAACTAGTCCTCACACAGTGGTCAGACCAGAGTCAAGCTGAGTGTAGCTATGTATGGAGCGTGCTATCCGATTGCCATGGGGAGAGCAGTCAAACCAGTGCTAGGTGGTCTAACCGGCCAGGGCACGACGGTCAAACTAGCTTCTCTAGGGTACCTTAGACATGTCTGGGTTGTCCAGAGAGGTTCTAGAGAGGCCGGCTATGTTTGGGGTATCTAAGACATATCTGAAGTGTTGATGAAAATGGATATGAGCATAGTTAAGGAGTAGGTTACCAAGAGGGTTGTGCCTACATGCTGTGAGGTGCATGTAGAGGCTATGTGTAACATGGTTGGGTGAACCATGATGGTCTTGAGTTTGACTCGTGGCTTATGAGATATTAAGGGTTTGAGTGTGTATAGGGCATGTATGTTGTTGTTTGGTTGTTTGAGTAGCACGATACATTGCTTTGACTAACATGAGATAAGTGCATGAAACTTGTGCTCGAGATGATTGATTGGTCTTTGGATGTGCAGGTGGCTTGAAGAACATTAGCGATCGGCGGCAAGGAACTGGGACTAGGCGAGTGAGCTGAGGTTCATACAATCAAGTAAGTCCGAGTGAGGCTACATAGCTCAAGCAGAAAGCACAGAGAAGACAAGGATCATGAAGAGGCAAGACTGGTGCATGTGGTGTGCTAAGTGATAAGACTGATGTACATAGAGACGGTTTAGGGGAGTCTGAATACGTGAAGATGTGATGGCTAATCATTGGACACTACGGGCTACACGTCAAAGCATATAAATATACTTTAATGTGAAGATAAGGGTTCTTAGCTCATCAATTGTGTCAATTAATGATTCTATATATTGTGCAGTGCTACGTGATGATTTACTTGTTGGTGTTGGTTGTAGGACTTTGGAGTTAGGCCATAGTGAGGTGGACGGGACCAATACTAAGTTAGGAGAGCTTAGATCTAGAGCGGTCAAGGGATTAGGATTAAGTTAGGGAGTTGAGGTTCAGAATGATCAAGATGTCGCTGGAAGATGATTGAGGCTAGCGGAGTAGTTAAGACAGGAAGACAAGTAACCAGAGCTACAGTTACCGATGGTATACATGATGGGTAGCAGCAATGTAGATAGGGACTAAGGTCAGGAAGGAGCTGAGGTCTACGATAGTCAAAGAAGTCGGGTGCCATCATGGTTTATGGAGAGGCATGTGACGCGCCAAGTGATTGGGTCTGTTTGCAAGTGAGGATGGTTCAGTGGGATTCGGATGCGTGAGAGGCTTGGTGGAAAGTCGTTGGAGCCACATGAAGTCGATGATGAAGCACAAAGCTATTTCAAGACAAAGGAAGTGTGAAGCTTCATGAAAGGTGGTTTGGGGCAAAATGGTCCTTTGCCCCAACTAGGAAAGTTGATACTTGATCAAACCACGACGTAAGGAGACGCAAGAGAGGTGGTCTATGTCAAGGATGTGCTAAAATATTAAGTAGATCAAATGTTGATTCACTAGTGAGTTAGTGGTTGTGTGCGCCTTGAGAAACGTACATGTGTGAGTGTAAAACCCGGTATAATATTGGGTTAATTTGTTAGCCCATGTAAGTGCATGAAACCCAACTAGAGGTGTTGATCAAGGTTTCTTGTGCTGCTCCGTATATAAGAGAGAGAGAGGTGTTGGCATAGGGCTAGTTTTTGAGAAGCCTTGGGAAAGCTAAGTAGAGGAGTTAGGTATTCTATAGAGATCCTTTGAAAGATGGAGTGTGGCTCTTGTGTTTGAGCTTCTTGTTATTCTTAGCCTTTGTAAGTGGCTAGAAAATGGATGTGAATATTCATCTCAAAATATCAATAGATATCCAAAATTCGTTATGTCTTTCTCATCTTTGCTTAAGTGTTGAAATTTTGATTTGACTTGGTTTTTGGTGTTTTCTTCTCCCCTCTTGATCTTGCTTTGTGTCAAGAATGTATAAGTGATACAGATATCTCTTGGAGATCAGATCATCTATCTAGACATTTATTCTTTGCAAGTTTTTGAGTTTGTTCAATTTTGGTGAAAGAGTGGTGATTTTGGGGGTTTTGCTCTGAGGCCTTTTGGCTTGGTTCTTGCTATGATTGAGGATGCTAGGAGATATGGAAAACATTCTCAATCATCTTGAACTGATTCCTCCCACGACCTCCTTATAATCATTATTTGCTTATTTTGCACGATTTTAGTGCAATCTTAGAATTAAGAAAGGTCAAATCTTTGCAAGGATTTATTTCGATTTCTTGGTATATTAGACTCTGAATATTCTAGGCAATGTGTGTTTAAAATTTCAAGTAGTTTAGAGTTTTGGATTGGAAGTAATATCCATTTTAGATTTTGAAATCGTACTGAAAATTTCTTCTGTTCTTGAAAATCAGACTGCCAACCAAGCAGCGATCAGACCTGTCCTATAGTTAGAGGTCAAACTGCCAGAACTATGTCAAGGCACGTGTTGCTTGGTTTTTCACAGACTCTATACTTCTTAGCTAATTATAGCTATTGGAGTGAAAGACTATTAGAATTTTGAACAAAAAAAATTAGAGAAATTGATATTGATGAGGCTCCAATTCAATCCCTTCCCGTGGCTTCTTGGTCCTTCAAACCGCCACATAAATATTTATTTTCTAAAGTTGATTCATTAGATCAACCACTAACACGCACGATTCCTTAATTGTCTTTGACAAAATATTTACAGGATCATGTTTGGATGACATGCGAGAACGGAATGGAATTAAGCAAATCAGAGATAACCCGAAGATATTGGCAACGCAGGTTTGCATCTCTAACATTATGCACAAAAGCATGTACGTTTATACGTAGAGCTACTCATACGTCTCCTCTAAGCTTCAGCTAACTACATCAACAGATGACACGAGGGCGTTACAGTTGCAGCATATACACTACACAGCATCATATCATACTCTACAGTCTACATAGCGAAAAAAAAAGAGATAAACAAGAGCAAAACGACATTCCATGTCGTATGAAGCGAGACAGGAAACCGTCGGCTGCTTCTCGTCTCCAGCCATCTATCCATGGTCGATCGATCGATCGATCCCTTGACGGAAAACGACTGAAGCACGTCGGGCCCTGCAGATCCGTCCACATACTCTTGCTCTGCCTAGCACCAACATGCTTGAGATACTGCATACTATAACTCGCTCCATGTAGAAAGAGTCATGCTATTATCTCATCTGGCAACGCCACAAACCGCGTTCGCTTCTGAAACACCACAAAGAAAACCGCATAACCATCAGCATCACCACAAATAATGCACTTTAAACCTGTTGTTAATCTGTATACGCATCAGGGGAAAATGATGGGTCAAAATTTGATCAGGAAGAACAAGCAAAGCACATCGCATGACGAAGCCAACAATAATGCACTCGTGAAATGACGGAAGAAAGAAAAAACTAAACGTTTTGCTCATGCAATCTCTCTTATCTTGAGATGGAAAAATGAGCACAGATGGAAAAGGATTGCTGATGATGATAAGGTTAAATGAGCACAGATGGAAAGGGATTGCTGATGGTCATAAGGTTAACTGCAACGAGATGGGTATCATTTAACGGTTGCCCGCTGCTACCTAAGCAGGCAAGCAGGCTAAGCTAGTTTAATGGTTGGGGCTCTATTTGACTTTGAGCTGCTGAACAATAAACCCAACCAGTAAATCACTACATCAGTGACGGCGACTGAAAAAATTTGGCCAAAGATACACTAATGGGCATAAGCTGAGCAACTTGTCATGTTTTGATCCTTGAAACTTTCTCAATTTGGTTTTAATGACAACAGGACACTGGTCAGGCATGTGGCTCTCCGGCGTGTTTGCGCTGCTACCATATTTTAAAATGAGAATTTAAGACTATTTTAGTTACGCATAGACTTTCTACCAATCTGAGTGTAGATGAAGTTTCGTTATTAGACTTGTTGCATAGATGTAGATACAGAGAACATCCTAAGGGACCATTCAGAAAATGAAATGCAGCTTTGATGCAAGAGTTTTAGTTGGGAGTGGGAATAGACATATCGGCTGTGCTAAAATATCTATTGACAACATTGAAGATTCAGAGAAACTTGTCTTGAAATTTCGGCAAGAGAAATATTTTTCCATTGTAAATCTACGACTACTACGCTGAAAAAAAATCCGCAGCCGGAAAACTGAGTACTGTCTCATAATTCCAGATACTCAAGTACGAGTATGACAAGCAACTGTATTCTTTATTATCACTCAACCAGTCAAATCTTGAAAATTCTTGTGATCCTTTTTCCCGTTCCGCAGCAATAGCAATCAGCAATTCAATCTTCGATTTGACGGCAAAATAAATCACTAACGTGAGAGAAACGGAATCAAAACGCTAGTCAGTACACTTTTACTTTTTCACTTTTCCATACAGTGACTCCTCCTAGCAGCATATATATGCCCAAGAAAATGTAGATAGCTTGGATTAATCTCTTTGGGAGCTGTCCATTCGAAAAGTAGTACTTTAAAGATGTACTATTTGGTTGAAGCTTAAAAAGGTGAAATAAGCACAAAATACTACAATATCTCTACCCTGCTAGTAGCACATAAATTTTACTTCTTCCATTCTTTTTTACTTGACTTTCTAGGATCTGTACCATTAAATTTTCTAAAGTATGACCACTAATAAATTTAAAACTATCTAGATTAGGTATATAAAAATTATATCATTGGATTTGTAATTAAACATATTTTCATAATGTTATTTTATTTGTATATTTTAATATAAAGTTATAAAAAATAATAATCAAAGCAGTATTTTAAAGACCATAAAAAAAAATAAAAATATCAAGTAAAAAATTAGTGGAGTAATTGGTTTAGAATGAACTAAATTAGTTACTTTAACCTCGAATCAAACGCAGCCTGCTGGTGATTGAATCGCATTCCGATGCGAGAGTACAAGAAACAGGGCATTTCCATTGCGAGAAATTAGTCCTTTCTTGTCTGAGCGCGATTTGGGACTTTCTCAGGTAGAATAGCCTAGTAGGGCATGCCTAATGACATGGCGTGACCTTTTCTGTGTGGAATGAGGCCTTTGCTTAGGTATGGTCCTAAACAACGTTGGTTTCTGAATTTTAGAAATTAAAAATTATTTGATATGTGTTAGTTTTTTGATGTTGACGGTTTTTCATATTTTATCTTTTTTTCTTGTTTTTTGTTTACATTATCTGTAAAGATATAATTACATTTTCTTCTTTTTTTCTATTTTTTGTTTATTTTCCTTTAATTAAGTATCTTAGAAAAAACTAACAATTATTATAATGTCATTTCAATCAAAAATCATGATACGTCAGAACAGAACCTTAATACTTTAGCCTAACATATTTTGCCACTCAGTGAACCATTCAGCTCCAGATCGATGCCCGATTGGAAAGGTAAGGATCCCAATGTCTAAGGACAAATTCTTAGTGTTTTGAAATCTCATCCACTTTCATCTCAATTACCCAACTACTTATTGGAGAATTTGTCAATTTACACACTACATACAATACACTTGGTGCCATTTTAACTGCTAGTATAGATCAATCCCATTACAACAAAAGTGTAACTTTTGAGTTTCCAAAGTTTTCGTGATATAAAGATATGGAGTAAACATCCAAAGACCATTTTGATATGGAGTAAACATGTTGGTTAAAAAAATAAGTTTGAGACCGCGAACCACGCTTACCATGTTGATTACGAAAGTTCCTTTTATGACAAATCTATTTTATGTAATTTTTTAGAATGCTATTTATGTAAAATTTAACAAGATTTTACTGTATACTTCTCACAAAGTACTTTATGGGAATTCATTTTTTATGCATATTTATGAGGTGACTTATGCTTTCTTAGATATAAATCACATTTTTTAATTTACTGCATCATTCTATATTCAGACAAACACATCTCAAAGCTAATCCAGAGTCCAAGAAACCCGACTTGGAGTTGAAAAAAATCAAGCAACTTACAAATAGCAAACCCGTTGTTTTTAGGACAAATTTACTACCGCTTGTGAAAACCATTTCCCTTTTTTGCTGTAACAACGGAAAGTGAAAAAAGGAAAAAAATCCTAAAAAACAGATACATCGAGAAATTTTTGGATAAAATAATAATTTTTTCTATGACTAGCATTAGGTTTCATTCATGTCATGCTATCATAACATAGTCCTATTCAAAATATCAAAGCATAGTCCTAAAATAAGGTTGTAAAATTGGGAATTGCTAACTAGTACTCACGTGTTTTTTGGATTGAGCACTTGAATTTTCCACTGCAGGATTTTATCTCGAGATTTGTGCTTCACCTCCCTCTCTGGCTCCAGTGAGTTAGGGTTAGGGTTCGGTTCATCGGAGTCCCTCAGATTTAGAGGAAGGCTGGGGCGGTGGTAGATTGATGGTGGGCGATGGGGTGTCGAGGCGGCGGCGGCACCGCCTCGGTAGTGGGGCGGAAGAAGGTAGTGGGTGACGGAAGTCAGTGAGAATGACAAGGACGAGTAGTTAGAAGACAACGGGAGGCGACGATGGTAGTCCTCGTAGACAAGTAAGAATGGCGGTGCGGGGGTATTTTACCGGAGTGGAAGAAGAAGGTAGGGGTGTGGGGCAGCTCATCAAAGAGAAAGAAGAAGGGCATCACATGAGGGAGGGAGGTAGGAGCGGCAATGGAGGCTCACCAACGGACATCATCGGTGCCGGGACCGTGACGACGCGACGACAGGGGGTGGCATGGCACGGTGACGGCAGGTAGGGTGGGCTATGAATAGAGTTGGGAGAGGGAGAAAGAGGGATGATATATAGTTTTGAGGGGATGGATGAGATTCTTTAGATTAGATCTAATTACTCAAAAGCCAATTACTTTCTAAAAAACACACACCCCCAACTGCACATTAGACAGCCCCTGCATTCTTTTTGAAAAAAAGGTTTTGTTAAACATTATCTGGATATTTTCTTCATAACTATCATCCATATTTAGAACTGTTGGATTAGAGATCCAATGGCTATAAATTCTTCCCCTCCCTCTTGAAAATATCTCCCCCTTCAAAAACAAGGGATCTTTTGATCTCTAATCCAAAGATCACAAATTTATATGATAGTTAGAAAGAAAACATCCGGGTGATACACACAAAAAAACTTCGAAAGAAGCTGCTTACTTCCTTCCGGGCGGCCTTGACGTCTGGCGATGCGTACTCCGGCGTGTGGGGCAGCGTGGGCGACCTCTCCGGCGTCTTCGCCATCCTTGCACCCCTCTCCGGCGCCGGCATCATGAATCCGGTGCCCCACTCGGGCGTCGCCGCGAACCTCGGGCTCCGCTCCGGCGTCTGCGCGAACCCGCCGGCGCCCCAGTCCGGCGTCGGCACGAACAGAGGGCTCCGCTCCGGCGTCCTCAGTATCCCCCTCTCCGGCGTCACCGCGCCGCTCCCGCCGTTGGCGGCGCAGAGCTGCATGATCTTGGCGGCCGCCTCGGCGGCGTCCCGGCTCTCGCCCATGAGCTTCTCGACCTGCGCCTTGGGCAGGCGCATCCTGAGCCGGACCGGCCCGCCCTCGGAGGCGGTGGAGAGCGGGGAGGCCGGCGCTGTGCCGGCGGTGGAGGCCGGAAGGGAGAGGTCGGAGGTGGAGCGGCGGGTGAGCATGAGCGACTCGAGCCGCTCGCGCGCGCCGACCTGGAGCCCGCCGGACCACGCGCGGCGCGGGGGCACGGCGGGGCGGGGCAGCGCGACGAGGAAGTAGAGCCGCCCGGGGCGGAGCTGCGCGTCGTTCGCGAGCGGGCGCGCGCGGACGCCCAGCAGCTTGACCTCCTCGGACTCGAGGAGCTGGAACCCCGGGTGGTCGCGCAGCACCGTGCCCGCGAACGCCGGCGGCTTCACCCGGAACGCCGTGCCGTCCAGCTGCATCACCTTGGCACCCTTGCGCCGGCCGCCAAGGCTGTTGCCCATTGCCTCCGGCTGCCGCTGCTTCCTCCCTCCCTCCTTCCCTCCGCTTGCTTTCCTCTCGCTGACGGCTGGTGTGTTTCTCTCCGCCTTCGCCTCCTCTTCTCTTTTTCTCTCGGTGCGCTTGGGTTTGGCCCGCGTCGTTCCTTGCGGTGTTTGTGTGTGGGGGTGTGGGAATTTAAAAAGGGGGAGGGAAAAAGGACAAGGGAAGCGAGGTTTGGGGGAGTCAAAAGGTGCTCGTGAGTATTGAGCTCGAGACGTACTGAAAGGAGAGGTTTTTCTTAATCAGTTTTGCTATCGCATAGGTGACTGAAATTTTTTATGTTTCAGTCACTTGAAATTGCATCCTCAATGAACTAAAATTGCAGTTCTCTTTAAAAAAATAGCTGCAACTTTAGGTGATTCAGAGTGCAACTTCAGGTGACCTGAAATTGCACTCTCAATCAACTAAAATTGCAGCATCCCTTCAAAAAAATATGTGCAACTTCAGGTGATTCAAAGTGCAACTTTAGATGACTGAAAGATAAAAAAATTTCGGTCGCTCGTGCAATAGTCTATCCCTTTCTTAATTTTTGTAGGATGGTTGATTTTCTCTTTTGTATGCAAGGGTGTCTACAGAGCTTGCCGCCCACCAATCCACCATGGCACGGCACTGTGGAAGAGAGGAGGGTTAAAATCGGACGTCTATCTGTAACAGAGGAATACACGTTTTTGACCATCCAATTACGTAGTCAAAGGGTCAGAGCAAGAACCCGATGGGTAATAAAAATGAAATTGTGATACTACTAGTACTACTGGCTATAGGTCCCACTCTAAACAGGTTCAGATTCTTGCTTGGTGAGAGCTAATTGGAACGCATCGACTTCTTAATTTTGTTTTTTACTTTTTGACATTTTTGCTTATTTTTCTTATTTCTTTACATTATCACAAAAGATATAACGATGTTTTCCAATTTTCTTTTTTTTATTTTTTTCTTATTTTTAACTAAAAAACTAACTACTGCTATAGTACAATTGTAACTAAAAACCTACAAAAGAAGCTAAAAGATATGGTTTTTAAGCCGTTTGGAGTACTATATAGCAAATCTGTTTATATGTAGTATATAGAGTGGTGAGGGTTTTTGCTTCGGTCGTGCAGAGTTGAGGAAGCACGCTGCAGAAGTTAACTTTCATCCAGTAACGTAATTTGGGTGTAAAGTAGACTCCGTACCAAGTTAAGTGGGGGAAAATAAAGACCTTACCATGAGCAAAGCCTTTTTGACAAAGTTTTTGGTCTCAGATATTCACATCAATTTGTCGCCTTCGCAGACATCACGAGCACGACCAGTCAAGGCCTGCCATGGAATTCGTCCACGCTGCTACTTCGTTACAGATTCTACATCTATCGTTCACCTTGATTTTAAACTTCATTTCGAATCCTAAACTCCGATGATCCTACTACACCCAATAACTAACCACCGAGCGGCACATACCGTTCGCACACTGCGGACGCCAGATGGTGCGTACTAATCTTGTCTCGAGCCGAGAGGCCTTCAATTTTTCGCGCCCGTCACGGCAGGGGCGGAGCCCGGCCTCGCCGACGATAAGCTACGGAGGCCCGTCGCCGCCGAGCAGGGCGTAGGCCGCGGGGAGAGAGACGCATGGCTGGGGTCGTCCTAACCCTGCTGGCTCCGCCGCTGCGTCACGGCACGGGCCGGAGGGAATGTCCAACGGCGAGGTCAGCTGCGTCGCGTTAGTGCAGCTAGCTCGCGGGCCGGCCGCGACGCTGTCAATGCGCCCGCACGCAGACAGACGCAGCCGTTGTCGTCTGTAAGCAGGCGGCTACGTACGTTGCCTTCTGCTGAAGCTGGGCAACGTATGAAAAGCACATGCCCATCGTAGAATTGTACGCTTGTCCGACACGGCTGCGTGTGTACATGTTTGAATTTTCCGGGCGTGAAAATGAAGTATGTAATGCGATCGTTGTCTAGCAATTCAATTTTGTTGCTGTGTATAAGAGAGAGAGAAAAAGGACGTACACACATGCTAGCAAATGCCAATATTGCTGAACGAAACTCGACATTGACCTTCTTGTTTTGACACCTGGCTAGTGCGATATTATACTCGTATAGTACAGAGTACGGACGGCCCATCACATGGAACACTGCAGTAGCTGATCTCATGCGCGCGGTAGTTTTTCAACAGTTGCTGCAACTATTCACCATACACTGCAAGTAGTAACATACTGTGGCAGTACTACAGAGCAAAGTCTTGTGCCTCCTTAATTAGACTATATATGAATAATACCTTCTACACTCGGATATAGTTATAACTATCTCTAATATATCATCTAAATAAACTTAACATACTTATCATTTTAGATATACTTGTATACTAATTATAAGATACTCCAATGTAAACTACGTACATGAAAAACAATTGCAATGAAGTCTACAGTTTTTAGCAAATTTTATAAATACCTTCATATACGTACTATATCTAAAAAATGTACATACTATCTAGATATTCCTTACATTGTGAGATACAATATAGAGTAACTACTTTCAGGAGTAGAAAATAGGCTTTATATATGTACATATATGTATATATATGCATATATGGTTATTTCAGTTCTAAGGTACTAATGGTGACATTGACTATCTGATCTAGATTGTGTGGCTCAGATGGAGGTAAGTGGGAAGCCCATCCCATTTAAATACTTTTGCAGAAAACCCCCTTGTGCTTTTTACAAAAAAAAACCCATCAAGTCCACCCATCTAATGAAAAGAAGGACTTGATAGGCTTCTGTGAAAAGCACCGGGGGTTTTCTGCGAAAGCGTTTAAGTGAGATGTGGTTTCCACCTGCCTCCATCTGAGCAACATAGTCTAGATAAGACGGTCCATATCGCCATTAGCACCTTAGCACTAAAATAGCTATTAGCACTAGCTATGTTCGATACACACACATATGTATGTATGCATATATATACACAAACACATATACATATACATGCATATATATTGTATATATACACATACAAATACATATATGTAGTGTACATATATACATATACATATACATATGTATATACATATATATATATACACACACACACATATACACATATATACATGTACATACATACATACATACATACATACATACAAATACATATATGTAGTGTATATATACATATACATATGTATATACATACATATATACACACACACATATACACATATATACATGTACACACACATACATACATACATACATACATACATACATACATACATACATACATACATACATACATACATACATACATACACACACACACATACATACATATGAAAGCTTTTTTTTACTCCCAAGTGTAGTTACTCCTTATATCATATCTCGCAAATTAGAAAGTATCTAACGCAACGGAGGATATATATGTGTAGTATATAAGTGTATAAAACTATTTAAGTGATATGTATATTTTTTAAGATAGTATGCATAGTTTTTCAAATATACTTCTTTTTATGTACGATTAGGAATGTATTAAGAAAATATGTCTAAACTCATGTGCTCCCTTACAAATTTTTCATGTAGTTGGCATTAGAGTATCTTAGATTAGTATAAGGAGTATGTTAAGTTCGTTTAGGTGGTATATCATAAGTGGGAGTAACTACACCTACATAATCACTAATTTGCGCGTAGGTGTAAAATGCTCATCAGAAATTTACTACCTTTTGTGAGTGAAGTTACTATCAAACATATGTAAAGTTACTACTCAGTGCGCGTGCGCACACACACATACACATATACATTCACGTATGCATATACATACATATATATATATATATATATATATATATATATATATATATATATATATATATATATATATAGGAAAATTACATAAGGCATCTGGGTGCCTAGGCACCCACATCAAGAACCGTCCGATACACGTGTATGATTGATAATTTTTTTGAGTTTGGGTGTGAAAATGTTTTATACCCTTGATATATTTATGGTAAGTAAGTTTTAAACTCAGTTCAAACTACTTTTGAGTTCAATGCGACTACAGTGAGTATATACCATAAAAATAGTTCAAACTAATTAAACTGAAGTTGAATTTAATTTTTTCGGAGTTTGACATCTCAAATATACTTTTTTATGGGTATATGAAGATACCCACATCAAACATTGCGAATCTCAAAGCAAATCAACGGATATTGATATGGGTGCCTAGGCACCTGGGTGCATGAAACACTCGTCCTATATATATATATATATATATATATATATATATATATAGGAAACCTCTTTTCTACTCCCGGGTGTAATTACTCCCTATGTCATATCTCACAACGTAGAGAGTATCTCGCGTAACGGAGGGTATGTACATATAGTATACGAGTATTTAAGACCATCTAGGTAGTATGTATAATTTTTCAGAGGTGGTATGTATATTTTTTAGACATACTCCTTTTTATATGCGTATATAAAGGTATTTACAAAATACGCTAAAAACTATAGACTCTTTTGCAATTTTTTCGTGTGGTTCACATTGGAGTATCTTATAATTAGTATACGAGTATACCTAAAGTGATAAAGGAGTATTTCAAGTTTATTTAGGTGGTATATTAGAGGTGGGAGTAATTACACCCGGGAGTAAAAAGTATTTTTCCTATATATATATATATATATATATATATATATATATATATATATATATATATATATATATATATATATATATATATGAAAATTACATAAGGCACGGGCACCATGGTGTCTGAGCACCAAGCATTTCTGTCTTTGATTGCTTTTAGATGCGTGCAAGTGCAATGATACATAATATATCAGGCAAATTCGTTAACATTCATTAATTTGAAAAAGCCGATTTGGAAAGGAAGTCAATTATGGATGAAAAGTCTTAATCATGGATGAAAAATCTCAATAATGGAGTCTGAGTACCATAGTGCCCTGTTATTTATACTATATATATATATATATATATATATAGTATAAATAACAGGGGCACCATGGTGTCTGGGCACCAAATCTCTCTGCCTTTGGATTGCTTTTAGATGCGTGCTAGTGTAATTGAGACTTTCCATCTATGATTGATTTACCATGCATGATATATTGTATACCATTGCACTAGCACACATCTAAAAGCAATCCAAAGGCAGGGAGGCTTGGTGCCCAGACACCATGGTGTCCCATTTCAGAGAGAGAAAGAGTAAAAATAACGAGTGCTCCTTGGTGCCCGAACTCTATGATTGAGACTTTTCGTCTATAATTAAGACTTTTCATCTATGATTGATTCAATATGCTAAATGAATGACTTTCTTTCATAATCGATGCCTTTTTAAATTAATGAATGTTAACGAATTTGTCTAATTATTGCACTTGCAAGCATCTAAAAGCAATTTAAAGACATGAATGATTGATACCCCGGCACTATAATGCCTCATTTCAGCGTTCTACGTATGCAAAAACCTACTAGCTGTTTGTAAATTAAATCTGGACCGATCTTGGGCAGTAACGACCGAAGCTTTTTTTCTACCAGATGTGCCACAATCGTCAGACTCACGAACTACCACTACCAGGTGCAAAATGTAGACCAACTGTTTCCTTTACCTATCTGGACCCATTTGAGGATCCCAACTCCCTTCCCAGCATGACATATGCTCGGTCGTGAAAGCACACCCTCCACCAGAACAAGAGCAAGCAGCACATGGGTCGTTGCCCTTCTCTGAAACTCGTTGGCTCGCCTGGGAATCCGCAACCATCCAATGTAAAGCCATTTCTTGGTTTTGCTCCGATATTGATCTCGTCGTTTTCGCCGGTTGCACTTCCAGAGACGTCTCCCCGGAGAGCATTGTCGTGCCATTGTCCTCTTCTTATTCTTTCTTGATCAGGCCCCTTCAGTGGCGTAGTCAGGATTTGTAGCTATGGTGGTCCATTATCTAAAATTTATTTAACCACTATAAATTTAACATGTCGGTACACAAGTATATGAATTACGAAATGCAATTAAGGTAAAAAAGACATACGAACTTCATAAAATAGACGAATATAGCTTTCTTAACATAGAATTGAAATATTACATACCCATAGTAGTTGAAGAACAGTACGTCACTACTTCTTCTTCTTGTCAGGCCTGCGCCTTCTAATAGCCATGAAAGTGTTGATGATCTCTTCTTCACTCAATTGTAAGAAGATATCCTGCTCAATAAAAGTATAAACTCCAGGGTCCATTTGTCAACCTTAACTGTATATTCTCTTTTAATCTCTTTTCAGAGAAAAACAGTATAAACTCCAGGGTCCATTTGTACACACAAAAAACATTCTTTCACA
Source organism: Dendrocalamus latiflorus (assembly GCA_017311315.1). Classification (NCBI taxonomy): domain Eukaryota; kingdom Viridiplantae; phylum Streptophyta; class Magnoliopsida; order Poales; family Poaceae; genus Dendrocalamus; species Dendrocalamus latiflorus. The sequence goes on from CM029631.1 coordinate 22,764,461, forward strand.
AAAATATAGGGCGCGTCGTTTTGTAAAAAAGAAGTAGCTACTAAGTAATACTAACTAGTGAGTAATTCAACTGAGAACGGAATAACCCAACATGTTTGCTACAATAAGGTGTTAGTAAAAAAACACAAACATCTCTGGTATAACACTTCCGAACACCCTTTCTGTACTTTATTCCAAAATTCACGATACAAATGCATAGGATGGGCCAAGTTCACGATAATTCGAGGCAGTAACAAATAAAAGATACCTTATCAACAGTCTTGTTCTGCCTGCACAATGTTTGCAGTCCCAATGTCTCCAGCAGTCGAGAACTTTACACCTTCCTTTGTCACCGAGATGACAACTAACAGTGCAAAGTAGCCGCTGTCCAAGATGTAAGAACTAGGACCATCCCGAGGCAAGATTAGCGATAAGCGTACTGCAGAAAAAAAATAAAGAGGGAGGAAATTCCTCGTACCAGTGTCTCCGATGCTGCTGAGATCCTTGCAGATCCTCGAAAACTCAGTAGATGGCATGCGGACGCAGTCACGCAGACGCAGGCGGGAGCCGGGAGGCAGTCACCGAGTCATGCAGACGGCAGACGCAGGCGGCCAGGCGGGAGGCGAAGAGCCGATTCAAACGCAGGCGGGAGCCGGGAGGCAGTCACGCAGACGCAGGCGGGAGGCGAAGAGCCGAAGGAGCGAAACCGTCAGCAGTCAATGGGTTTTAGTTGGACCGAGCGCAGGGTGGTCCACGGCCCACAGGGACCACCCTGTAGCTCCGCCCCTGGGCCCCTCTCGTGTTGACGATGATAAACCGGCTCTCGGTGTGTATGCATCTGCAGGGGCGGACCCAAAGAGGGGGGAGTGAGGGCCCAGGCCGCCACTCAATTCGCAGGAACTCAGGTATATAGCCCAAGATTTAATGCTAGTGCCCCCACTCAGCCCAACTAAAAGGCCCTTACTCATGCTAAAATTATGAATGAGAACAATTCAGCATACTATGTGTATTGTTGTGCCCCCTCTCAGATTTTGTCCTGGGTCCGCCCCTGTGCATCTGCAGCTTTGTTTGATGCCGTTGTTCTCGCCCATGGTCCAGGACAGCAGTAGAACGTTCTTTCGGTTTCAGCGGCAAGTGTTACTACGAGACTCTGCGCTGCTCAACGACTTTGAGGCTGGGATGCGAACGTACGTCCGGCACATGCGTGCGGTGTGACACGCCGTGCCCGGCCGGTAGGTCAGCCGGATGGGTGGCTACGACGGCGGCGGCGGGCGCAGCGACGGCCTGACCAATCAATCGGCCTATATACTTACGGTTGTTGGAGCAGAGCCGCGCGCGCGAAGGCCTCGAAGTCGCACAGCGCGTGCGTGCCGTCCGGCGACCGTCACGTGGCGCGCGGAAGGGCAAACTAACGATTTTGCCGCATTCGCACCGTACGTCTGCGCCGGTGAGGCATCGTTGTGCATCAGCGGCGCCGGCCGTGATGTTACATGCTCGGCAAAGTTGAACTTAAACCTGCGGAGCACAAGGTTTACACCGACCGACCGGACAGATGGGTGGCGCGGTGAGGGGCGCGGTCAGGGCCGGTCCTGACATTTAGGGGGCCCTGGGGCGATATAGAAGTCGATGCCCTTTACTCAAACACAAACATGTTTTTATATCAACTATTAAGCTAATGTTCAATACTACATAGCAAATATTCATGGTCTCATATTGCCATGTGCTCTAAAATGTACATAAAAACACAAAAGTCAATTTTGGTGACAATCCAATATCCCATTAATATTACTCCCAGACAAATACTTTCTAGATGACATCTAAGTATCTTACCACATTGTGACTGGCTGAGCTGCGCCTTTGCGTTGCCGGTTTGCCCTTTGGCCTTCGGCCAGGGCCGGTTCTCCCTTCTGCCCTAGTGCCCTTCTCGGCTTCTCCAACAGTCCAACTCTAAGAGACCAAGATTGCAGATTGCCCTAGCGCCCTAGTGTAGAATGCAGATTGCAGATTCCAGCAAATTAGCAAAACATTATAAATTTAGAATGCAGATTGCAGTCTTGCAGAATGACTGAGACACTGAATGAACATCAGAACATGTGTGGTGGGAAATCGAAAAGTGTGTCACTAGTCACTACTCACCTTGAGCTCGTTGATGAACCGGTCGTCCGGTACTCCGGTTGCCGTCGCCGGTCGGGTCGAAGTCTCGAAGAGACAATGACGCCGCGCAGGGCCCTGACGCCGCGCGGCAACCCCTCTGGCCCTCTGCTCTTGCGGTCTTGCCACACGCCCACACCGGCGACCGCCGACCGGCGTATACAATGCAGCAATGGCCGAAATGCCGAATAGGGGTCAGGGGAATAGCAAGCTGAAATGCCGAATAGGGGATCAGGGAATGGAGATACGACTTACGAGCAGGCGGAGGCGGCGACGCGGCGTGCGATTGGGGACGGGGGATCTCCGGATCTGGTGAATCGCCTGCTCGTATCGGAGGCGGCGAGCGGATTGGGGAATGGGGATTCGATTTCTGGCCGCAATCGCGGCTGAGATTGGCATCGATCCGTTTTGGCGTATCGCGTCTTGTCTCTGGTCTCCTCTCAGCGCTGAGATTCTGGCCGTTAGATGGAGCGATGCGTCTAAGGCTCTGAGCGTCTCTTGGTCTCCAGTTTCTCAACGAGTGAGCGGCCCAGATGGATTGGCGATTGGGCCGGCTGGCCCAATCAAAAATTTCGCACTCAAAGATGAACGGCTTAACGGCAGACTCCCATACATGATGTATTATGTATATATACATGGGCTTAAACTAGGGGCCCCTAGTTTTCATGGGCACTAGACGTTTGCCCCTGCTGCCCAGGCCCAGGGCCGGCCCTAGGCGCGGTTGCTGGACTCGTCAAAACTCCGAACATCACGAATCCGCTCTAGTCTGGCTAGTCTGAAAGCCAATCTAAAACAGAGATTTCATTCGATTGATGAATGTCGATCTCCGGTAGGTACGGAGGATATGTTGTAGGGACGACGCATTGACAATTTGACAGAGACGAAAGAAATCAAGAATCCATCATGTGTTTGGGTTGGGAAAAAAAAGATCGGTAGTACGGAGAGCATCATCATCTCCGAATCGATGCCATCGGTGCCTTTCAGAGTTTCAGTTGGCGCGCGTGAATGCGTGATCACCATCCTACTGTTCATAACCCCCCCTGAGGTATACTGCTACCTACTTCCAACACCATCGACCGGAGTGCCGGCATATGTGCGTAGCAAGAAGAAAAGAATCCGTTCTGCTCTCTCGTGTAGTAGTAACAGCTGACGTAAGAACGTAGCCGTCGATTTAGGCCCTGTTTGGTACAGCTTCACCAATAGTTTCATGAGTTATTGTGAGTTATTTTTTGCTAAACATCATTTTTGCAAACAGCTTCATGGATGAAGCTCCTTAAATCATGCTCTCACAAGGGAATGGAGTGGGGTGAAGCTGAAAATAGTAGCTTTTCACAGCTCTCTCCCTCAGGCTCGCAGTTCTAGGAACCCACTGCCCTTGTAGTTGACAGAAATTACAGCACTTTGCCACTGGGTCCCCACGCCTGTTTCCTCTCCTTCCGTTCGCACTTCTCTACCGTTCGCACTGATTTTAATTTTTTTATTATTTTAATTCATATTCATTCAAATATATTATTTTTTAATTCATATGACCATATACAAACATACAACTCTAAATGTTAGAACAAGTCAGGTAGACAGGGGCATCTTGGACAATTGCCCTCTCTCAGCCATGCATGAAGCTGTTGGTGAAGCTGTTTTGCCAAATAGTTTTCCAAAACAGCTTTAACTTCACCGGTAAAGCTGCTTGTGAAGCTGAAACAAAAAAAACAGCTTCATTAGTGAAGCTGAGCTGTGTCAAACGGGACCTTATTCTCGTCTTAATTGCTCCTCCTAAGCTGCTGAGAGTTCACACGTATGACACACGTGACACATGGCGAGCGCTCTCTCTCTCTCTCTCTCCCCCTCTGTGTCTCTGCCTGCGCCTGGAAGCATCGGCCATGACGGTGAGATATATACGAAGGCCGCGACGGGACGGGACGGGAAATCGAACTACCGCTGCAGGAGACGCATGCACAACACAGCAACCGTATTCTACCAACCGCAAACCAGCTGCGAATCTGCAGAATTATCCGAGTCGTCCAGGTTCGACATCGTTTTTGTTTTTTCATGCCATGGCCCTCGCCTCCCGTGATGCGCGGAGCGAATGGCTCCATGGATTAAGCCGACCGGAGCTTAAGAAACCATTAACTAAGTCGATTCCATATGCGTGTGGATGTGCTCGCTCTCGTTTTGTGCGTGTGCAGTCTCCATGTGAGCGTTAGGGTTGAAGCATAATCAACTTCGGTTGCAAGAATCTTCTGTCATTTTTTTTGGTAATAGAATGGTGCGTTTCAGCAAATAAATGTGGGTTTGAACACTTTTTTTAATGTGTGATTCTAATTCTGGAACAATGAAGTCAAATTTACATAAATAAAGTATAATGGATTATTTGAGACTAGTAAACAACTTAGGAGGTTCTATGATTCTTTTATGCTAACACCTGCACCTTACTAGTATTCGGTTTGTTCCATACATCAATGATGATTTATTATCCATTTTGGCCCCCTTCTTATGGGATCTTGGGCAAATTTTTTTTTTCAAAGTAGCCTGGGCGCGTTTAGTCTTTGAGAGGCATGTGAAAGTGGTAAAGAGAACGGAATCCATGGAGGGAATTTTGGACTACTTGACCCATTTTTTTTTTGTCATGGCTACGGATAACTAACAGAAGTGCGTCCCAAATCCCAAGGATTATGTGGGGCTTAGCTCGATTAGGGCTTGGCCTAACCGCAAGATTTCTCATTCTAGCCAATTGTGTACTGGGCACCAACTCCTTGGATCCTTGCGGCGCAAAAACAAGCACATGTCCGGTTCTTGCCCAAGCTTTTAAGTTGTTGGTGCTTGCAAGATGAGGCAGTTTTCCTTGAAAGAAGCGATCGAGCTGAACAAGGACAAGTCAAATACCAGCTCTATGAGACGGCATGATGCAGGACGAAGTGGCCACCGGTCAACTTCTTAATGGGGTAGTAGCAGCAGCAGCAGTAGATGAGGTTATAGGACGGGAGTAGGAGAACTAAATGAATTAAATTGGCATTTGAATGTTCCATCTAACCTCAATATATGTTGATGGGGATCTGGGTAAACAGTGCTAGTACTATAAAAATTTGAGCAATCACGCACCCAAACAGTTTGTCAGCTACCTAAGAAACTGTAAACTGTTGCTTTCTTCAAACATGTTGGCACTAGGCATCTATCTTCTCCGGGATCTGTATGTTTGCCGCTCTGTTCAACGCAGCACGGCGCGCGTGCCTGTACTGTTTAACCGAAAGCCACTGTCGAAAGGATGAAGATGGATGGGGCTTTATGGTTTACACTGTTTAGAACTTTCTCGCGAGATGCTAGATATCAATTCAATTGCCTGATTTTCGATCGAACGGCTCACGTGTTTGGAAAGTCACAGTTGGTACCTTTTGACCCATGGTCCGGTTCTGAATTCACATTTCGATGTCCTTCAAGGCTTCAAGTAAAACCGCTCTGGACTCTGAATCTTGAGCATAGCATGCATGTGCTGTTGCTTTGGAAGATTGCATGCACCAAAGACCAAACTACATTACCATGATGATCTTTACCATTAATTTGTAGCTGATTACTGCACATACACGCATCCACACATGAAACATGGCATGCAATTGGTGCTTCTAGAACTGGGGGACAAATCCACAGGGGTTGAGGATGAAACAGTTAAGGATATAAAGCGGCCGGGCAGTGACAGGCTCAGCGGTAGATGCTTCACCAACCGGGAAGTTAAATGGCTTAACCAGACTGACGCTCTTAAATTGTTCTCTACTCCGAGTTGCTCAACTGTGGCTCGTGAGGGACCGTTCGCGCGTCCTTTCTGCGCAAAGAGACATGAGAGATCTGCCTGCTGCTTGTTCCTTTCAACAATATCAAATGAAATTCTAAAAATTTTCTACTGCTTCTTTTGTTTGGTATAGTAGTAGGGTTCGTTTGCATTTGTAGAAAATACAAGAAGGGTGGTATGCAGTATGCTTCGATTGACCTTTTTCATGGACACATGCCCACTGATGCCACTGGTGATAAAGAAAGGCCCGGTAGATTTCTCAGCTAAATTACATTTCGTGGTGCTTATCTTCTACCTCTCATTGTAGCTAGGATAGGTTAGTCTTGAATAGTCGCATCTCAAGATAAAGCTAAATAGAGCGCTGTTAGACAGCTTCCCCAACCTTTCTTGTTTACGTTTTACTCAAGAGCTCCAACCAACTCTTCCTATAATATCGAGTAAGAGTGCGCCATTTCATCTGGCATTAATTTCCTGAAGACACCAACACCAGCCCGAAGAAAGGTCTAGCAGAAAGTTCAATTTTTCATCAAGAAGAAAAGGTAAACGAAGGAAAATTGAAACGAAATCAAGACGAGCTAAAGCAAAGGCCCTCGTGCTTGATTAGGTCTTTACTTAACAAAATATAAACGTCGCTGGCAACCGTGCGACCGGACGGTCGCCGGAGAGCGTGCAGTGCAGCCCGGCGAATTCAACGTGCACGACGGCTGGTCGTAAATGTGCTACCGCACTGAGAGAGAGGGGCGCCGGGGGGGGGGGGGGGGGTTGGTTTGGTTACTCGCATACCATCATCTTCGCGTCATTACAGGGTCACGGTAACTGCAACAGAAAGGAGGAAAAAGGACGGAGGCTTGCACACATGATGACTTATGATTGAGCGTTAGAAAGGTGCAGATTGATTGGTCCGCCCTTATCACCCAATCTGTACGCCGAAATTTCCTCTCACTTGTCTGAAACAATTGGAAAGTTAGAAGAGAGATGGAAGGATAGGTGATTGCTAACTGGTGAGAGCATTAGAGCCGCAGAATCACAAAGTAAAGTGTGCAAAGTGGTGGTAGTATTAGCAGTATGACTTAGTTATAGTGGTTAGTCTTTTTATGGTCATAGGCTTCCAATTTCTGCACGGTTCAAACTAGAGAGCACTACGTAACTTTTTCTTCTTTGTGAGAAACTGCATACCTTCTTTGCACTTGCGATTTCCTTTGGCAATTCTTTGACCACACCAACTCGTGCATTTGGACTTCGGGAGCTACAATTTTCAGTACTAACCAGGGTTCAGAGTTTCGGGCTGAAAAAACTTTCAGAGGGCAGCGAGATGAATGAAAGAATGAAATTTCGTTCATTTCGCTCAAAATTTTGGACAAAAAAAGTTCAAATTTTTGATAAAATTTAATCAAAATTTGAATAAAATTTAGACAAAATTCAAATGAGGATAAATTCGATCAAAATTTGACCGAACCATTCTTCTTTCGGGGGTAGCGAAATGTACGAAATTTCCACAATTTCACCGAAATTTCGGCAAAATTGTGAACCATGGTACCACCAGTGTTAATCCAGGACCTAAACTTACTCATATTTGTTTGTTACATAAAAAAAAAGAATCTACAAACAAAGAAAATGGACTAGTGAGAGCAGAGAACTGGAAAAGTGTAGCATTTGTTCGCCAAACCCATACTCCTTATCTTCAGGTTTGATCAGTTTTCAGATCATCTCGATGTCCTTATATGCATCACGCATTGACAATTCGGATGCGACTAACTATTTTTGGTCGCTTGTGAGCGCTATCCGTCTCACTGAGAGAAATCGCGGACGGTATGTAGCGTCCTTTTTCTTCTTCTCAGAATGCTGTACAGTTTGGCCCACGAAGACATCTGACACAGTTTCTTTTCCTTTCCATCTTGGTTTCGTCAGCTAACAAGTCATAAAAGATGTGAACACATGATATAAGCAGTCAAATGTTAGAAGAGTTGGGGGCACATGATTTCGTCAATAGATAACAAACACACACGAATTTGGCCCATAGATTAATTATCATACCATTCCTTGTATAAAATAGTACTGCTTCAAGTGTTAGCACGCATGCACTGGTCCTATCAGTTTCAGAGGATTTAGAGAATCTTGTGAAGACACGAGCAATCAGCCCAAAGTTAGCATTTCAGTGCAGCTTTGGTGACCAGATCATTGTTTAACGAAGTCCAAACGAGTATAGTGGGGTCAGAACATTAGGTAAGTAGGGGCAGTGTGACAAACTGACAATAAAAGATTAAAAGCATCAGTGAAAGGTCTCCAAATCTTCAAAAAAGCAACCAGGCACGCTGGTAAAGGGGCTTGACGCTTTCAAAAGCCACCAGAATTGGCCCTATCAGGTAAATGTCAAGTTATTGTGTCGCATGGAAAGTCATGGCTTATGAGTAGGCACCCCAAGAGACCGCAATAAGTCTGGTATTGCAAACTCGAAACGTCAAGGAAAATTCCGAATAGATGAGCAATAGCACCAAGATTTGTATTCTAGTATTCAATGAATCATGCACTGGCGCAGGTAAAAATGACAGTTGATTCACCAGTCTATTACATTCACTGCAAATGCAATGACATCATGGTTACAACCTGACTGAAAACTTGAGCAGCTGCAACTTACTGAGATGCTCCAGGAGAGTAGTAGTAACTTTACGCTTGTCGCTGTCGATGCTTGTCTTTGTGATACCAGAGCACCCAACCTTCCTTTACGAGCAATTTCCAGCATCCTTCCTGCAATAGTGCAAGTAAAAGTACATCTGCATTATCTATCAGAATGTGTACGGAGTTAGTCATTTGCTCATCAGAATTCTTGGTCCATTGTTACTGGCCCATTTCTTCGTCCACAGCTTCTGTAAATGGATGAATCCTGCAATATCTGAATTGAGGTGCCATTCGTGTTCAGAGTAAGGTTTTTGGAACTTATGTGTTGTTAAGTTTTCACAGGCCACAGGTAATACACCTTTGGGTGGAGGCGTCTCATAAATCTACAGTATTACTTATCATATTCAGCACAAGACATACAGATATGCCACTTGTAGTTCTCTTGAAGGTTCTCTTTTTTTCCTCTAACAGAGATTTGCATGTAACTGCACAACATCTGATGCTTCAAGCATTACCCGTCCTATTGACTCGATAGCAGAATATCTCATCAGCTCCAGATATGTAGGGCAACAAAAATATTCAGGAATAGCGGCGGCGTTGGACCACCTCTGTCATCCTTAGGGCAAAAGAAATATTCAGGAATAGCAGCGGCGTTGGACTACGTTTGTCATCCTTTCTTTCGGGTTTCAGTTGATTGACTTTCAAGTATAACATTTAGCAACTCCTTGTGATCATCAGCCAGGCCATCCATCTGTAATGGTTCTCACTTCTCTTTTTGAAAGAATAGGCAAGTGTGCTGCCTATTATATTGATAAAGCAGGAGAAGAGTTTTAAAAGGTTTAGGGGGAGGGGGTAGAACTGTTAAGGTATTTAACACTGTAGCCATATTTTTTTTTCAATTTTAGCTCCCTACCATACATTTTTGCAAAAATAGCTCCTCTCCTCAAGTTTGAAAGGCGTGGTAGACGACACGTTTTTCTTTTTGCAAAAGTATCCTCCTCAAACTTGAAAGGCGTGATAGACAACACATGTTACTAGGGATGGAAATGGATCGGATACGGTCGAATCGTCTCAAATACGAATATGAATCCATACTTTTAAAATGAATATGAATACGAATTTGAATATTCTCAAATATGAATACGAATCAAATGTCATAACGGATATAAATTCAAATCGAATATGAACCTAAATCGGTCAAATATGAATATCCTCCTACAACTTCTGTAACAAATCTCGGTAGAACAAATTCCTAGCAGTTTTGCCAGTTTTTCACCGGTTACCGATGATAGGTACAGGAAACGGATCGAAAAGTCTTGAATACGAATGCGAATATGAATATTCTCAAATACGAATGTGAATATGAATATTCTCAAATACATATACAAATATTCTCGAATATGAATACCAGGGGCGGAGCCAGGATCCAGACAAGGGGGGCCGACCCGCCAAGGCGCCGGCGTCATGGGCCCTGGGCGACGTGTGTCGGCAAAATTAAACATACACATATATAATTAAACATACGCATATATATTGTCATATAAATTCAATCATATAACACATATGGCAAAATAATGTAGCATACGTCTAGTAACACAAAAGAAAGATACTTTCATTACATCTCCACAAACTTGAATTTGTTACATCTCCACTAACTTGAATTTAGCACGACGATTACTAACTAGATCATAAGATTTGATAATATCATTGGAACTAATCTTGGCTGCCAATTCCTTTTCAATATAAACTATCATGTAGCTTCGCAAAAAGCCATCTCCCATTTTAGTCCTAGTACGTGTCTTGGCAAGTTTCACGGCTGAAAAGACTCTCTCAGTGGTCGCTGTTGATACTGGAAGAGTTATGATTAATCTTAGCAATCTATCGACCATTGGATAAATAGAATTTTTTACCTAATCTCACTAGTCCCTTTGTTAGATCAGCAAGTGATGGCAATGTACTTAGCTCTGGATGGTTGCATACATCAAGTTGAAAATGTGGTAGTCGACACTCCAATTGAGCTTGATCTTGACTTGAAAAATCAGTGGGCCTAATTGACTGTGATTAAGGGTGATTAAGGGGTCCTATTAATGCATCTAGTGGACCATTGGGGGGCCAGGCCCCTGCCCGCCCCCTCTCTCCGCCCCTGATGAATACGAATATTTTTTAATACAGATTTTGCTTACCACATTCATGTTTTCTCATATACGAATATCAGATAAAATGGATTATCCGTTACCGTTTCCCACCCCTACGTGTCACTTGCCGTGCCTGGGAGCTCGACAGGGTGGGTGGGCACGATGGCACACGGCCAAACGCGATAGGCGAGGTGGGCCCAGGCGTTGCTGAGTTATCGGTAGCTCTGCTGTCGAGCACCGGCAGCTCAGCAGATGGCCAACATAGGCAGGGGCAGGAAGCAGCAAGGTGACTTGTCCAGCTGCATGACGCCCACCAGGCAAGACGCCAGGGACCCATTCGATCTGCACCAACTCAGTAAAAAGATTCGATCTTTGTTGGCCCAGGCCCAAGGTGAGAAGCGCAGGGGAGTGGAGAAAGAATGAGTGAAAACACAAGAGAGGAACTATTTTTTTTCTCATCCTGTGGCACACGCCTTCTCCTCTTTCTATTCACTCTGTTCTCAAAACTCACTCACACCGACTTCACAATGATTACAGGGTATATATAGACTACTGAGCCACACAGGCCACTACAACTCACTACGACTCCTGCCCCTGCCGCTCATCTGAGCCCCAGGTCTACTGGTCAGCTTAGCCGCCGATGTCTGCTACAGAGGCCAGCCGTCTACCCATGCCTATTTGCTCAGCTGCCCCATGACTGCTATAGCGACCAGTCACCTGCATCATTCCCCATATCGGGCAGTTCACCAATTGCTACAGCGGCTAGTCACTGACCAAGGTATGGCCTACGTCATTCATGACAACCCGTGCTGACACCTGCTATAATTACCACCAACTACGCTGACTGCTCCAGAGACTGGCCGCACGACCACAGCCACTAGCTTCAATCTTGGCTGTTCCTTGACCACTTCTCCGATCTGAGCTTGGCTTCAACCGCAACACTGTAGCTACGACCACTGCAGACATAGACACCAAGACCACGGACACGCAAGAGTTACGACTGCGGTGCTTACGACCACAGTGTTGGTAGTTACGACCACACACTGGTCGTAAACGACCACACAGCAACCCAGTCGTAACCGATCACCGACTATCGACTACAGTAGCTAATACTACCAACCATCAATCACGGCGGCTCCGACTACTGACCATTGACCACAGCAGCTCCGACCATCGACCACAGTAGCTCTGATTACCGACCATCGACCACGGTAGCTCTGACTACCGACCATCAACCACGACAGCTTTGACTACCGACCATCGACCATGTCTTGTTGACTATGCCTTTGACCATAGCATCGACCACGGCTTGTTGACTACACCTTCGACCATGGCATCCACGGCTTGCTATGACCACTGTACAGTACACGACACATGAGTATATTTGGCTACGACCACTGTGGCTATGACCACTGGCTACGACCACTGTATAGTTCATGACACATGAGGACACAATAACGGCCACACAGTACTCAAACACATCGTGAATTTCGACTATGACCACACTCAATAGTAGCTACGACTACCGAGTACAGCCACGACCACTCAACAACAACAAGATTACTTCCAACATTCAACCCCCTAATCTTGTTGTCATCCTTAGTGAGTGCCTCTTTGCTGAATTTTACATCAGCGCTGGTTCATCATCGGCACCGACCATGACGAGATGCGCCTCTTCCTTCTTCGGCTCTGCTTTCTTTGGCTTACTGGCAAAGTGCCCACGTCCCCACAATTGTAGCACTTCACCTTCTTGTTGGTCTTGCACTCACTGATGTTGTAGTCGTTGTCATCCTTGTCGTCATTTTCATGGTCATTTCTACAACCATGACCTCCTCTGGCGCGGTCACAACCACGACCATGATCCTTCTTTGTGCCACTGCCTGACTCTGCTCTCTTCTCCTTGTTGAGGGTCTCCCACTGCGTGGGCGTGAGCAATAGATGCTCACTCTAGTTCGCATCGCTGTAACTGATTTAAATGCACTCGTCATATGCTTTGTACCATCTGATGAGATCTTCAATGGTGAGGGTCTTCAATTCCATGCACTGCTCGATAGAGGTCATGAGCTGCATGTATCGTGACGGGCAGCCTAGAGAAATTGTGAACCACGGCAATCTCATCCACTGTGGTGTCGCCCAACCATCGGATGTTGGTGACGGCTGATGTCACCCGACTGGCGAAGTCTTCAACGGACTGCCCTTCTCCCATCTTGAGCCCCTCAAAGTCTCTCTTGATGGTCTAGAGCTTGGCTTCATGCACACGCTTGTGCCCCATGTGCGCCATCTTGATTGCCTCCCATGTTGACTTTGCAGTGTCTTTCCTAGTGAGGGAAGACATGACGTGTAACACCCCAGGTCCACATTACCTTGGGATGCTACTAAACCACACCTACCACTAGCTAGATTAAAAGAAAATCCGACTGCACCTTCCCAGTAAATACTAAAACTACAAGGAAGCATGACAACATAACAAATAATGGGAATGATAAAACAACATTTATCAGCCTAATTTTTGAATTGTTCAACCTCACTAAAGTCTACCACAAAAGGCATTACTACGTTACAGTGTTCAACGATTAGATGGAAGCAATAATTTAAGAATTTAAGCCTCTAACATATACAACAAAATTCATAAAGACTTGATTAATGGTGCCATGCTACTCTACCCTTCCCACACATGCTCAAGGTTCACCTGGAAGTGGAAAAACAAGGGTGAGATAAGATCTCAGCAAGCAAACTATTTAACAAATTAATTAAACTGCGGATGGTTAAACATCCATTTAACATCACGTGGTACAAGGATAAAGCAATATCAAATAGCTCTTCTCAACCACACTGTAACCCCATTCATATCCAAAACCATAACCACAAATCAATACCACTAACCACGAATGATTTAAAACATAAGATAATACCACATACCACGAGGCAATACCACAAACCACAAATGATTTTCACCAAGATAATACCACATACCACAAGGAAATACCACAAACCACAAATGATTTTCACCATAAGATAATACCACATACCACGAGTAACTCTAATGAGCCAAAACTTCTCAAAACCTTAGATTAAGATTTATCCTCATGGGATGCATAAATATGATTCTCCTCATCTACGTTGTACCAAAGAAAAATATCCCACGCCACAAATAACTCTCATGAGCCGGTTCATCTTAAGATCTCATAATAAGATTCATCCTCATGAAATGCATATGTATGCAAATGATCCACTGCACCCTTACCTGGCAACGTAAGAGTGTGCATTGTACTACGGCAATGTACAATGCGGTACCGGTTCGGTCGCGGCTGAGTGCGGCGACATCCACAATACAAATGACATGCTATGACATGCGTGATATGCCCACAATTGATTCCTTAGGATTATAATCACATGAACCGCAATATGTATAACAAGGCATAAAGCGCAATATGACATCTTTGTTTAAAGTAGATTATTTACCAAACCTCGGCAATTACGGTGAAGGCAATAAAATTAATAAGTTAAACTGTAGCAACAACCGCTACGTTTACTTGCCTTTACCGAAGGGGCGAAGGGTTCAAGCACGGTCAGAATTGAAGCCACCTGTTCACAAGGCACCACTCAGCACAAAACCATAATACAATATTCACAACTGAGAAGTAAACGCCTCTATGCCCAAAACCCGCAACTCCCTCTCAAACACCTGTTCCCACACTCTGTTGCCCAACGATTAGTAAGCAAGAAGGTAAGTTGCCCAACAATAATAACATGAGGAAATTCAACCATGTCATAATATCTAGAAAGTAAAATACGCACACAACAAAAAAGTATACAAAGTAGAAGGAAGACTCACTAATCGCCACCAGCTACATCACCCACAACACCTCCTCCGTCGTCGCCACATCCCACCCCTGGTCACTGCCCACCCATATGGCCCCACTTGGCCTTCCTCAGCGCGAGGTGTCGGCTCCTCGATAGGGTGAGCGGTTAGGAGCCCTACTAACCCGTGCTCCCAACGGCTCGGGATTGACTCCACCTGTGGCTGCATGGGTACTGGGGCGGGTGCGGGCTCACGTGCTCCCCTGACCTCCGCCGGGTTGTCCGTGAGGAAGTCGCTCACGTCCATCGAGAGATCCTCATGGGGTGATAGCTCAAATGCTAGCTGGTTTTCCATACCTACAGAACATGTATTGTTTATTCCTGCAATATATCGACGTAAAAAACCTGAAGAGATGAAACATACCTTTCATGTAGGCCATGGCGTGCGCCCAACTGTTGTACCAGCCCTGGCCAAACAATATGTGCTACCTTGCCGATGCCAGATAGAGGTCCACGGACGATGACGGTGCTGATGTGTCTACTAGAGGCTTGTCGCCAACCGTTGGATAACTAGGGGCCTTGTCGTCCAACGGTTGGGTGAATTGGCCACTTGTCGCCCAACGGTTGGATGACTAACATAAATCATCCAACCGTTAGACGATATATGTTCAAAACTGTAAAAATAAATAAAACATAGATATAATACTGTAATTTAGAATAAAAAAATTGATTATTTAAAAAATTCAAATATATATGCCCCACGCTATATGAGGTCATGGATTTTTCTTTAGACTGCATTTGTAGGCGTTTGCATTGCCGTGATGGCGTGCACACCAGTCTACCT
This sequence comes from Dendrocalamus latiflorus, assembly GCA_017311315.1. Lineage (NCBI taxonomy): Eukaryota > Viridiplantae > Streptophyta > Magnoliopsida > Poales > Poaceae > Dendrocalamus > Dendrocalamus latiflorus. Next base: position 22,779,765 of record CM029631.1, read on the forward strand.
CGTAACCTTAAAAAAAAAAGAACCGGGGGAGTACGACATACGGAGTGATCAATCTCAACGCCTTAGCATTATGGGGAAAACGAGTCATGTTAAAATTGTCTCTAGCTAAGAACTGGAAAAACACAGAGCTAGAGCACGTTAATTGAACGACAAAAACTGGTTGAGAACAAGATGTTACCAGATCCGACAATCATTTTAAAGCGCACAAGAACCTTGTTAGTTGAAAGTACGTAATAATCAAACCTTCTGGAGTTTTTACAGGTTCCACGTTCAGTATACCAATGTCAGCCATGCCAGCAGACAGCCAGAATTATTAATTGAACCTGGTGGCGCGTAGCTGAGAACCTGTCCTGGAACAGGATGCAATCTATATACACCATGTCAGCAGACAGCCGGAATTAATTGAACCTGGTGGCGCGTAGGTAAGAACCTGTCCTGGAACAGAATACATGTGGGTCTGTTCTTTTTAACTGCGGTTTATGATTTTTGGTTGTGACTTATAACTTTTGAGTTGTTTATGTGAAAGATTATAGAGTAATAGAAACTCACGTGCAGTTTTTGCAGATATAAATGAAGTCGATACAGTATGTACTACAATTAACTAGTAGACCCTACTTGAAAAAATACTCTGTTTAAAAGTTAGTTACTATAGAAAAATTAAAAAGCAATTTTTATAAGCTGAAAAGAACATGACCTACAATGAACTCGTACGTGCTTCTATCCAAGTTTTGCCGCCCGAAAAGTGTTTGAAGCGCATCTTAGCGACATATGTGATTATGCCGTCAGAAAAGTATTTTAGGCTTGCAAACACGACAAAGTCGACAGTACTAATTCAAATACGATTCAATAAACGATTATAGATCGAATTATAGAAAAATGTTCTATTAGCTACAAACTATTCCTAAAGCATACAGAAGAAGAAGGTAAAAGTGTTTGATTGATTAGGTGCATTCTTGTAGTCAACCGGTACATAGTTTATATGACATATGGTACGACTTTTAAACGTGGCTGACTTTGGTCATGGATTCTGCTTCAAACTCATCTTCATATTAACTCAACTCTATCTCCCAGAAAGTTCCTTTCCATCCGCGTCTTCTAAAAACTGATTTTTAATTTTTCTATAGTAATTAGCTTTCAAATAAAGTATTTTTTAAGATAGAATTTACAAATTAATTGTAGTACACACTATAACAACTTCATTTATATTGGCCAAAACCAGGGGCGGAGCTGCATGGGTTTGAGAGGGTTCCTAGGAACCCGGGTCTAAAAATTTTTTAGTTATTACTAGTAAACATTCACCCTTTGTGCATCCCCCTTGGCCCAATATGGTGTACCCCTAGCCCAACAAACACCCTCACTCGCCCCTGTCCAGCCCATTCTCCCACCGTCCTATGCTCTCACGTGTGGTCCATTGCACCCCCTCCGTTTTGCTCTAGCTCCGCCACTGGCCAAAACCATACGCAAGTTTCTGTTACTCTGTACTGTCTCTCACAAACAACCCAAAAGTCATAAGCTGTAGTCAAAAGTCATAAGCTGAAGTAAAAAAGGATCATATATATCCCATTGTTTTCCCTACATTCGCTTGAATTTGGCCGGATTTAATCTTAAGGGATGGGCAAATAGTTTTAGATCTTGGTCGACTGGTTTAAAGGGATGGAGAGATTGGTTTGCTCCAGTAGCTTCTCAGAAAAGGCCAGTGTGGATCCAAGCTGGCATATCTGAAGCCCTTGAACTTTCCTTCATTCTTCCCATTATCAATGAATACTAGCCATGTAGGCGTGGCGCCACGCCACGCCAGCCACCGTGTGGACCGAAGCAAAAGATACGACAATTCGCAGGGAGTTTCATAAAAAAAAATTGAGGACCCGTGTGTAATTTCGAAAAAATAAAAGGATTTTTTTGCAAAAAACCGAGGACCTGCAAGGACCTGTACTAAGTAAATAAGGACCTATACGTAATTTTGGAAACCCGCGGGTCGCCATCCAAAATTTTTTTGAAAAAACCTGGACGTAGGAACCTTTTTGCGAGGAAAAAGGACATTTACGTAATTTCAAAAAAATTGGAGAGATTTGCCTCCTCCGGCCGTACCGAAATTCCCCGCCACGCGCCGGCCGGGGCGCGCGGGCGGGGCGACGTGGCGTCGCGCCTGCGCGGAGAGTCCCCCGGGTTTAATCCCGGTAGGATATGTTTATTGCTGCTTGTCAGTTCTAGTAGAGCTCTTTGAATGTTTTTCTCTTCTCGACTGGTCCTATCGGCCCAACTCTCTTAGACATGGCCCAGATATGCTGCTTATGCCCTGATGGATCACTATTATTAATTAGCATCTGAATCAGCTCCTAGATTTAGGCTTCAGTTTGCCAAGAAGAACAAAGGCTGGATGAGCTACATGAAAAGATTCAACCATAAAGAAGGGCCTACATCTGATGTAGAGCATGTGGCTTTTCTCAATATGTGGATGGATAGATTCGTATTTTGCGGATCATCCTTAGGAGCTACTCATACATATGAGAAATTGGCTGATGAAATTGTTCAAGGCCACAGAGTTGCCCTTGGAAAAATGATATTAGGAGCTTTATACAAAATGGACTTGATCACAGGCGGGCTGATTTCTGATATTGAGGAGTACAAAGTGGGTACTCTGGGTGGTCCACTTTGGATAGTCCAACTCTAGCTCTATGCCACTTTCAGTCGGCAATTCAAAGTAAAAGAACATACTCCTGAAATAGTTGGCTTCACCGATTGGGAAGATGCATCAAGGTTCCGACACCAACATTCTATTGGTGAAGTAGTCATTCAAGCTAGCAATGACCACACTGGCAAACTGAAAATAGTAGCTCTCCATTAGTACTTGAAACTTACTCCAGCGAATTTTCTCGTCATCGACTTTTCCTTTGTTAGTATGCTCAAGAGAGATTTCATTGACCTTCATGGTTCAAAATTTCTAAAAGTAGTGATCATGTTTCAGCCGACACTCTAAGGAGTGATCTCATGGCGGCACTGAATGGCTTCTTCAACCTGAGAACAACAAATCTTTCATGCTCAAACACGGCAAACCTTGTCCTGCTGCCCAAAAAGGAGGGAGCTCAGTCTGCGGCATACTACAGACCGATCAACCTCATTCATAGCTTCTCCAAAATCATACCAAAGATCTTAGCTATGCGACTTACACCCTTCATTAATGAGTTGGTCTCGCTAAGCTAGAGTGCTTTTATAAAAGACAGATATATACATGATAACTTCCTCTATGTTCGCAACCTAGTGAAAAGATACCACTGGCGTAAGACATTGTCCCTCCTCTTAAAACTTGATATTGCAAAAGCCTTTGACTCGATCCACTGGGACTCTCCTTGACCAACTATAAAATTGAGATTTCCCTCCTCGATGAAGAGACCAGGTCTCGTGTCTCCTCTCCACCTCCACAGTCCTTCTCAATGGCGTCCCTAGGAACAAAATACAGCATCACAGAGGGTTACGACAAGGAGACCCGCTCTCCCCCTTCCTATTCATCCTTGCTATTGATCTCTTGCAAAGAATCTTAAATATTGTAAGGGCATCTGTAGTGTATATAACCCAAGGGGCCTTAAGGTGGGTTCCATCTAAACCTTAAGGCTGACTCTATAGTGTATATAATCTAAGGGGCCTTAAGACGGTCCCATTTGGCAGATAAAGAAAAATTGTATTTTAATGCTTGTGGCCAGGTCTTTAGCTTGAGGACCAGCCTTAAGCCTTTTTTGCTTATAGCATGCTTAAGGTTACCCCTGTAATGTATAAAGTTGACCTTAAGGTGGCTTAAGACCCTCTATTTTTTATAAACTACAGATGCCCTAATGGACCTCAAACTTTTGCAACTGCTAGATGGCCATGCAGCTACCTTGAGAACATCCATGTATGTGGACGACACGGCCATCTTTCTAGCACTACAATAGGAGGACATCCAGAATTTTGTTCAGATCCTACAGAACTTCGATAACACAATGGGGCTGCAAGCCAATCTACAAAAAAACCGAATCATGCCTATTCGATACGAAGAGATCAACCTACATGCCACACTGTAGGAGTTGCCGGTCGAGCGTGCTTCCTTTCCCTTACAATACCTAGGCCTACCTCTCGCTCTCAAAAGGCTCTGTCGGATGGACTTCTAGGTGCTAGAAGATAAGTGTGCCACCAGCAGCTACAGGGCAACATATGTGGATTCTATGTTTGCTACCACATGCAGAAAATCATGGTCACTAAGACGAATGATCCAGAGGTTTGTCAACCTGCCAATAATTATTTCTTAACTAGCAATATATATATATATATATATATATATACACACACACACACACCTTTTTCCCTATTTGGTGCCTTTCAGGCCCTTGTATGCTCACCCTTCTCCTCTCCTTAATTAATTAGGGCAGCGCTCCTGCCCCTTAAAAATCGTCTTTCTGATGACCTTAGGCTGCTTCAGGTGCGCACGGTGATCATCAGCCTTTCCTCTTCATCTTGGTTTTTCTTAACCAAGCTTTAACTAATAATGCCTTTTCAGCTAATTCTCGTTCTTCGATCCTGGAATTAGGCAAGAAGACCTCCTCCCAAACTACCTGATCTTCTCAAAAGCCACTTCCCCTTGGCCAATCTAATGATCTAGGCCTTAATGCCCCTTCATTGAATGATTTGGCTCCGCGTCCTCCAGGTGAAGGTACAAAGCTTCTTCCTTGCAATCCTATGCTTTGTCAATTCTTACACTGGTCTTTCCATGCAGCAAAGAAGCTTGCACAACACCCAAGAAAACAGCTGCAGAGAGAGGAGCGATGAGACTGATGCTACCACTTAATCCAAAAGGCCGCGCCGATCGGCTAAGGTATTTACACTCGATCCATGCCTGTAGAATACCTGAAGGATCGGCGATAATATGAATGTTTCCTTTCCTGGGGATGACTCTTCCATCACGCTTTTCGACAAAACATTACCGATACTTAAATCTGAGCTCCTGTTCTATTTTGGCGCGTTGCGCCTGAATTTTTGCAGGAAGGTCTTCAAGATCTAGAGTGATGACATGATCGTCGCTGACATCGGATGGATTCTTTGGAGGCATTTTGATGAAGATCGGCGTTCCCCTAGGCGTGTGCCAAGAGTGTGTTACTATCGGAAAAGTGTTATAGACGCATCAAGCATTATGTCCCTACGGAGGGTGCATCTTAACAACGTATACGACGTGTTAGCTGATTTTCCAGCATATTAGTAAAGGATGAAGCCGCAGGAAAAGTCTTCCAGGCACGACAAAACCGATGGTAATAACTCAAAATCAATTCAATACATGGTAAAAGTAAATGTAAAAGTAAATATACAGGGTTTATATAGCCTATGCTATGATTCCTAAATGCAACCAACTTAATCATGGATTCTACTTTAAACTCCTCTTCGTATCAGCCAACTCTATCTTCTAAAATGTTCCTTTCCATCAGTGTCTTGATCTCTTCGCCTCTGTCTGTTCTTTTACACCGGATTTTCCTTCCGTCACGGATCATTCTATATCAGCCAAACATTTATTCTTCAATCATCCAAAATCAGCTTTCCTTTCTTGTCGGTTATTTTATAGCTGAATTTAGTACTTCCGGATTCTTCGGCATTGACTTGGTTTCTTGACTTTTTCCTAATTTCTATGCTGACTTGGCTGACTATGTTGCCTGACAAAATTAGGCGGCAACACCAAGGTATCAACATGTCCATTGTCTACGGAAGTCGATCTCTTACAGTACTATAGTATCAATGCTGTGATCGTTGTGGCTTCAGCTTTTAGCTTTCGGTTTATTTTTCACTAATCATAAATTTCGTCTTTTTATGAACTTTTGGTTTTTTTGAGCTTTTTTGCCTGTTCTTTTTTCCGTATTTGTTTGTATTATACGTAATGGGCTAACATATTTTTATATTTTTTAATTTTTTAAATTTAATTATGCTAAATAAGTCTCTATCAGCTACAATGTTTTTTCAGCCAGCTACAATGCTTTTCAGCCATAAGCCACATAAAAAAATGATCACCATCCAAATGCATACCAGCTGAAGATGGAAGCTTCATTTCTTATTCCAAATTTGCAGACTACTGATTCGGCCAACGTTACTCCGTCTCACCAAAGCTGCAAAAGCTTTTGGTGGTGCTTATTTAGGCTTTTAAGCTTGAGCATTTGGTTTTTTTACTAATGACTGTTTTGCATTGTAGATATTATTAATTTTTTTCAGCGTAATTAAATTTTATAAATAAAAAATAAAAATATATTATACAATACAAAATAAGAAAAAACCTAAAAACCTAAAAAATTACAAATAAAAAAAAACAAAATTAAGAAGCTAAAATCCAGAAACCAAAGTCAAAGTTTTAACGAGCGGGGTTGTCGACCCAACTCCCGAGAGTGGCAATGGCATGTACTTCGATCAGTCATGGCATCAAAAAGGTGCCTTGGCCTCTCTCTCTTCAAAAACGCAGCTCACTGCTCGTCAGCTCGTGCTGCATTGTACTCGTCTCTTATTTACCATGGCGGAAATCAGTGGTAGCAACATGGCAAGAAAAACAAGGAAATCAAGGTATCATCAATGTCGATCGACAAGAGTGCTAGGGACCGCCATGAAATGGAAACCAAGAGAATGAAACGAGGGCATATGTGCCGGCCTATGCGAAATTAACCTTCCTCCATGGATTCAGATCCTTTGCCATCCGCTCAAACATGCACCGATTTAATGGCACATGTGCCGATGCCACTTGGACCCGGAAGGCGTAGCGCGTGCTAGGTGCGGCACTAAGAGCAAATTTAATAAGGTTGATTGTGCTAGCTATAAAGGAATCCATATCAGCATAGTCCTATGTGGAGAGGAGAGAAAAGGAGAGAGAGCCAAGCCGACTCCCATGCAAGAGTCAGGCTATAGCACAGGAAAAGATGCGTTATCCATGCATGTACCAATAGAACTAACTGCTATACCCATGCATGTATTAAATGACCAATACCCATGTATGTATTAAATGATTGAGAGCTCTTGTAGAGACAACTTATAGCCAGCTTATTGTATGAGTTGGCTGCATCTTATCTTTTGATGACATGGAAATGTATTGGAGGTAGCAGCTATCTATACTATTAAACTTGCTCTAAGAGCAGGTACAATAAGGCTTAGTCAGCAGGCTATAGCAAATATAATATCAACCAAATATTACGTGGCAGAGAGAGAAAGGAAGAGAGAGAAGGAAGCTGGCTACTAAATTACAGCTAGCTATAGCACGTAAAAATATGCATTTCACTCTCTTACACATGGGGCCAAATAGTTATTGTAATAGCCACCTTATTGTATGAACTATTTTTTTGAAGGCTATAGATGAAATGGACAAGTGTTATAGCCACTAGTTGGCTATACTATTGTACTTGCTCTAAGGGCATCTCCAATGATCTGAGTAAGCTAGCTATATGTATGTACACATCAGCATATATCCTATGTGCAGGAAAGAGAGTATGCAAAAAAAACCGAGCCACCTCTTTCTTAAGCACTAGTCTATAACACAAAACGAGACAGCCTCTATAAATGATAGTCCTTTTCTGTGTGTGCATGTAAACATCAAATAGCTATCCTTATAGATAGTTCTTTAGAATACTAGCTTTTAGTGTATACTATATAAATAATGTGGAAGTCTTCTAGTTAGTTGTTAACTAGAACCTCAATAATAGCACGGCCATCACCGCGCAAATGCGAATAACGGAAGAAGAGAACAAGAACAAAATGAGCAAGATTCCGCTTAGCTATTTCCATATGGGACGACTGCGCAAGCATTGCATTGAAGACTCCCAATGCAGCCCGGCCTACTCCTCCCTAACTCCACATCGCATTTACAAGTACTCCTCCAACCCTGCTTCAATTCAGCGCGGCACCACTGCCAGCGCCAGGCTCATAAATCCGATCTCGATGGAACATCAAGGATCGATTAGAAATGGACGCCAAGGATAAGATAAAAAAAATGCAGGCTCTCGTACGTACGCGGCAAAGGCAAATACTTGCAGTCATATGCAGCAATGGCGAAGCCGGAATAAAAATGAAGAAGAGGCTCATAGACCAAAACTTTCCCGGCTACTCATTTTGACACCATAGATCGACACATGCATGGTCAACGCCGTTTTGGCCTACGTTGGCACTGTCGGCCTCACGCAGAAACTCACACTCTGTACATACCGGCAACAAGTACATAACAAAATTTTATCCGAACAAACCTAAATATGGCTAATTTATCATAGCAAATAAGTTGATTTATGCATCATACATGCAAAGTTCATGATCACCGTAATTTTAGACTAAAATCAATCCTAAAATTAGATAGACAAAGGAATCAAATTTATTCTTTCAATTCGACTCACTGTTTCCTAGTAAGATATTCCTCCCATTCATTCATTCATTCATTCATCCTCAAATAATTAAATTTAGTATACAGGGATTTCATTTTGCAATGAAAATTGACATATAAAATTTTACAATATCATTCTATCAAATTAACATATAACTATCTTATTCTCTCTCATAAAAATGTGACCTCATATATGATATTAAAATCAGAACTACAAGGACTAGGTGGGGAGGTGGGGGATTACAGGTACCAGAGGGTGGGCTTGAGCCTACTGAAGCTCACCTGGTGGCTATGCCCCTGATATGCAACAAACTCGCAATGCCGGCCCATATATCGATAGATCGGCATCCCAAAATTCTATGGAGTGCAAAAAGGAGAAAAATTTTAAAAATTCTGCATGCATTTAATTTCCTTGGCTTTTATTAGAGTTTCTTTGGAAAATAATTTGCAAACATAAAACTTTTGGAAAAGAAATGTGCATTCGATGTAATTCAAATTGAATTCAAATTCAAATATAAAAAGACAATATAAAGGTGGCATGAGAAAATTTATAGTAGAAATCATCCAAAAACTCATAAATATATTCTTGGCAGTTGAAATAAAGATTTGAACATTTTTAGCATGTTGAATTTATTCAAATCAAAATAGTGCTCTTTAACTAACCTTCCAAGATTTTTTGTGAAAAAAATCCAAAGTAGATAAAATTCTAATAAATTTACCCAATAATTTGCACTATGCCAAAAAAATCCACAAAGTTTTTTTTATAATTTTTGGAGCTCATCTGTTACATCTAAATATTTCCTAAACTCTCAGCCATCTCACCTCCTTCACTCACTGTCACCCGGGGCCCACTCACAGTGTTCTTCTTCCACCTCCAGATCCTCCCTGGCTGCAGCCAAGCAAGCCATGCCAAGCTATAGTACCCACCTGCCAAAAAGCTAAGCTCTAACATCCTTGAGCGCCTTGCCCAAGACTCTGTAGCCCCAAGCTGCCATCATCTTCTTTTGTCTTATCCATGGCCAGCAAGAGACGCGTTGCAGCCTGCAAGTTTCTTGCTCGCGCGCCCCCTAACTTCCCCTCCATTCCTTGGATTTCCATGCCCTATTTAAGCAACCAACCATGTCACTTTGTGTTCCATCCTCCCCTCTGCATTCTGGTCAAATTTTAGCTCAAGAGCTTCACTATCTTGGGCGGAACGTGCATGTCTTTCCCTAAGCTGACGAGTGCGCTTGTCGCAACCACCACGAAGACACCATTGTTCCCACTCCATCAGTGAGTTTTTGGCTAAGACATTCATGTCACATTGTGTTCTTAGCCTTAAGTATCAAAAGCCCTATGTTAATTTTTTATTTCGTGCAGCGCATCCCCGGGAACATGACTCTTCCCCAATTCCGACTGAAAACTGGCCACCAACATTGCTGACACTGTAGTTCCTCTTCGAGAGTGTCTCTCCTTGATTCCTTGCTGCTAGAGCTTCTTCGTGGACTCCTCTACCTCCTCTAAGGGTTGGCTTGAAGCTTCATCCACCGAGGAGTCTCCTCCACATGCACCCACCATTGTTGTCGTTGGAGATCCATGGACAATCTACTCCCACCATCCTCCACTTTTGTTGTGTGGTCTGGTCAATTCCCTTTGGCCCATGGATGCTCTCCCACCCATCCCCCATTTCCTTCCTTCTTCTCTGGCTAGCCACACAATGTTTTGCCCTGTTCAGCATCGTTCTCTGCTGCCGTGAGCTCGCCACAAGCCACCACTGAGTGTGTTGTCACCACCGTTGGAACTGTAGTCTCCCAAGCAACCCATTTTTGTAGTTCCCATTGCCTCCCTGCCTTCCCTTGCCATTGGCTAAGCTCACCAGTGAGCTCTCAAGGCTGCCCTACTGTTTCTCCTCTCCAACAGAACATAGAGATGAAGAAGAAGCACCTCCTTTGGATGACAAGTGGACCCCACTGCAAGACTTAAGTCATGACACAGTCAATCAATCTGTGTATATGACAAGAAGGGCCCATTTGTAAGCAAATAATTTTGGAAATTCGAAAAAAGGAAAGGATCTGTTAGTGAGGCCCATGGCCAAACAATAAACTTTTCTTTTTAGGATTTTCAAACCTAGCCAAATTCAAACGCTTATAACTTTTGCATACAAACTCCACATTTAATGATTTTTATATGTAATTTGTTCAAAAAGCATTCTATGTCCAAATATGCAACAATATTTATTTTTGTCTCTGTATGAATTTATTTGGCTCTTATTGTATTCATTGGATTTTACCGAATACATACCATTGTGTCGGACAATTTCGAGAACATGTCCGAATCATTCTCTGAGCAATAACAGTAAGGCAAGTACCCCCATTTTACCATGTTTATCCCAATATTTTAATTATTGTATATTATTTGTAAAATCTACTATTCATGTGTGTATATTCCATTAAAATTGCTATACTGTATGTAATAGTAGATATAACCGCACGTATGTATTGAACCTCTTTGCAAATTTCATATCCTCGCTGTTGTAGCCTTTAGGACATAGTTTATATAATAGCTAATGTCAGATTGGGTATAGTATATTGAGTATATAAGTTTGAACTTTTAGAAAAACTTGTATATGGACTTGGGTGATTTCGAAATATTGGACTAGAGGGGGAATATCTACTAATTTAGTATAAAATAAAATGAAAAATCTACTTTTTAGATGTGGGCGAGTTATGTGATAAACTATAAAATGTGAGTATCCCGCATGTAGATAGAGGGAGATCCTCATCCAGATCAATTAAGGACCGAACGTTGGTGCTACGCATCTAAGTCACACATTACAACCACATGTGCTATATGGCCACCATATGGGCTCTGGTTTTAGCTGATTATGTTGTCTAGATCCTACTTTGCAATTTGGTAGGCCTAATTAGTGAGGCCATTCCATGTAAGGTTTGCTCGTAGGGGCTCTCTTCACCAAGGTGTTAGGACCAAGGTTTGCTAATACAATGATGAATGCTCACTTCAGAGAAGGGCATGCCTTAGTGAGGGTTTGTTACTCAGCTCACTTGGGAAAAGGACATACCTAAGTGAGGGTTTGTCTATTTATCAGGCTAGTGCAAGGTTAGAACTAGATAATCTAAAAACTATACGATAATCACTTTTGTCACAAGCCAAAGAAAAAGTGAAGTTGCTGATAGTATATTTGATTATTTCATGTGTGTAAAATTGTACAACCTCTCACTACCATAGAAAATGGTCATCACATACGGTTCTAAACTGTTATTACAGACAATTTTCTAAACTGTCTAAATTTATGCGTTTGTGATAACAGCCAGTTATCACAAATGGGTTGTGAGCTATCTGTGATAAGCCGCAACACAAACAGTTCGTATTAAGAACCGTTTGTGAAGGAGAGTATCACAGATGGCTCGAATCAAAAATTGTCTATGATACTCGCACATTACAGATAGTTCTAGCTACCAATTGTCTGTGATAGGCGAGTATCATAGACGGCTAGTATATAGAACCATCTGTAATACTTTCCCATTATAAACGGTTGGTAGATAGAACCGCTTGTGATGTGTGAGTATCATAGACTTTTTTGGTTTGAGCTGTCTATGATAGTCCTTCATAGATGGTGTATACCACAAAATCATATGTGATAGTTCATTCTATACCTAGAATTTTTTTCTTCTGTTTTTTAGCTAGCCTCAGAAAATATTAGCAATGCCATTTGAAAATAAGCAAATACAGCAACAAACACATCAACACATTCTATTTCCATTAAGATTATAATCCACCATACAACATCACAAGATAACGAGCAATTACCTATCTAACACAGAAAGAACATGGTAAAAACACATCTCCCAATCCTACGAACCCAACTCTTAAATATGGCAAGAACATAGAAGAAGAAGAGATCCTAACAGACACTAGAAGCTCAATCTCACCGACGAGGCCTCTATGCCTAGGCCCTCTCGCGCATGATGAAGCACACGAGCTGGATATCCTTGATGCCCACCATCGCTGGCGCCGACTTGAGCACCGTCTTGATAGCCAGTTGCTTTCGCGGTGCCTTATCGTTTATAGACTTACGTGCCATCTACTTCATAAAGGCCATCGGGGTCGGGGTCGAGGAGGAGGATGGTGAGGAGGCTAAAGAGATTTTGAGTGCAATAGGTAGGGGATTGGTTTGGGTGAGTATTTCTAAGGGAGGGAGAGACAGGAGTGGGAAAATTTTTAGCGGAATGGGCGCGAGGATGGAGAGGTGGATCTACAATCCGTGGGGTGGGAGTTGGTGGGTTTCTATTGGTTGGGATTGGGATGAAGAGGATCGACGGGCCCAGCTATATATATTCAGTGCAAAACAGCTAGTCTCAAAAGATGAAATAACAAAGTTTTATATGGCTTATATATAATCAATTGAAAGGTTTCGACAAGATCTACTACTTTGTAGTTGAGGTGAATACCAAATTCCAAAGGGAAAACTAAAAGAAAGGGCAAAAACAGCGATCGAAAAGTTGTGACGCAAATTTAGGGCTAAAGATGGCTGATTTTGGAGCACTAGAGGATGACTGATGCAAGATGGTTAGCTTTTTTTTTTGGATCGGCCTCATCGTTAGCATTAAAACGGGTATAAGAATGTTGAAAACAGACATCGTATGCAAAAGTTATGACCGTTTTATTAAAAGTGTCTTGAAACAAAATGCTACTCAGACTCGAATTCGTCTCGGGTTCAAATTGAAACTATTATATCTTTCAATCCCGTGGGCCAAACTTGCTTAATTTTTTTGTGAAAATTTTTGGCTATATGTAGAAGGACTCCACCAATTTTCACTGGATTTGGCATAAATTCGGCATGCTTTTTGATTTTTGGGATTTGTCACACTTTTTAATTTTTGAGATTTGGCACACTTTTCAATTTTTGGGAAGGTAGATACTCTTTGGAAAGTTCTACATGGTAAAATTGGAAAAGTAGCCACACCGGATTTGGATGTTAGGAGATCCAACATCTTAAGCAAGGTAAAAGGATTTAGATTTTGAAATGGTTTTTCATTGCAATATCACAGACGGTTTTTAATATGAATTGTTTGTAATAATTGTAGAGGTTCTTATTAAAAATCGTCTGCGATAATTACTATAATAATTATGTATCACGGACAGTTCTCACCATTGCTAGTAATATAGACGGTCACACTTGTAAAATCATTTGTGATAATTACAACACAGACGGTTCCAGGGAACTATCTATGATGAGGCGTCTAGTATAGAGTTTTTTTTATAGTAGTGTCTTAAGAGTGTTAAAAACTATTTAAAAGCCATATTGGCGGTCAAGAGCGTGCTTGGATGCAGCCACAATGGGTATAGTTTTCATTTTTCAAAACTGTTTCACTGAATATGATGGGATGGCATGTATGCGTCTTCCGTGTGTTATGCCCATGGGCGAGAATTGTGCGATGTTCATAGCTAAGGAGAGCTGTGAGTGGAGATAATTTACTGTTATTAAAGTTATATAAATGTTATTTCATTACATATCAATTGATTTTTATAATTCTATTGCAGATTACTACTTATTGATAATTAAATTTTCTTTATACTGAAAATAACTTAGCATAGAATCTCATTCTTTGTTAGCCTTGTGTGTGTGTGTGTGTATGTCATGTTGCGATACACTACAATTTTAGTGAGTACACAATGTACGCAATCTTACCTAAATTATTGTTGTTCAGATAATGAGGAAGGATACATGTCAGATAATGCGTACTTTGCCTCTGGTATATGGGAATTTGATGATATATCTTTATAGGGCCTAACTCTAGTTGGTTGCCTATGGGCTCTAGTGGCATATCGCTGGACGCTTTTGCTTATTTTTCTTGTTTTCTACTGCACTTTACTCTTGATACATACATTGTAATTGGCCGGTCAACCATATGTTGTAAATTTTACCATACATCACTTATATACCACCCTTTTGTTATATATTAATTGTGTGTGATATGTATAGATGTGATCTTTATATTGTAAATGTGTATACCAGCTACTGATCATAGAACTAGTATAGAACACATACAGTAATTTGTGTATTTCACGCCTGGGATCCCCACATAAATTATTTCTGCTAGTACATTGAGTGACCAACTTGTAGTAGTACGTTTCCCTCCTTTTTCTTCAATGGAGACCAGTAAATAGCCGAAAATAACAAAAGCGAAGATATCCGAGAGAAAGAGAAGGAAAAAAAATTGGAGAAAGAAGAGAGAACTTTAAAAAGTACATGACAGAGGACAACGACTATACGTGTATGCATGACCGGAATTTAACTGCGTTGTACCCGAGCACAACCACCGGCCGTCGGGGCCGCACCGCACATGCGACGACTCCGGCATTTAACGCGGCCACCCCAAACGACGCAGCTGCTATTACGCCGTCCGGTCCAACTGCGACGACTCCGGCCGGTCAGCTAGGCCAGTCCTGACCTCACCACCACACGGACAGTCACATCAGCTTAGCCTCCTCGCGCGCGCATCGGAATAGGTTTAGCACTGAGGGAAACATGAGACGAATGGAAATGCATGGGACGTAATGCGGTTTAATTACCTACAAATACGAGAGATCCTGTAGCAGATCGCGTGCGCCGGCGCGCGAGACGCTAGTGCTTGAGCACCTCCGGGATGTCCACCGGGTACCGGCTGATGCTCTCGGCCCACGGCCCCTCGGCGTTGCGCGCCGGCTTGATGCACTCCCACGCCGCGCTGTTGCACTTGAACCCGGACCCAAACCCGATCATCCACACGCGGTCGCCGCGGCGCATGCGGCCCTTGGCCTCGATGTAGGCCAGCTCGTACCACACCGAGCTGCTCGACGTGTTGCCGAACCGGTGCAGCGCCATGCGCGACGCCTCCACGTGCTCGTCCGACAGCCCGAGGCTGCGCTGCAGCTCGTCGATCACCGCTCGCCCGCCCGCGTGGATGCAGAAGTGCTCGAACGCCGTGCGGAAGTCGGGGAGGTACGGCTTGACGCGCCTGTTGAGCACCCGCCGCGCAATGAAGGAGAGCGCGAACAGGAGCTGCTCCGAGGCCGGCAGGACGAGGGGACCGATGGCGGTGATGTTGGCCTTAAGCGCGTCGCCGGCGATGGTCATGAGGTCCTTGGAGAGGTTGATCCCCCTGTGGCCCTCGCCGTCCTCCTCCTGGAACACGCACCGGTAGGCGCTGTCCTGTGCGCCGGTGAGCGTTCGCACGACGCGGGAGAGGCGGAAGCGGGCCTTGGCGCGGGACGTGGACAGCAAGACAGCGGCGCCGCCCATGCGGAATAGGCAGTTGGGCAGAAGCATGGCGCGCTCTTTGCCGACGTAGTAGTTGGGCGTGATGGTCTCCGTGGACACGACCAGCGCGAGCGCGCCCCGCGGCGCGACCTGCAGGAAGTTGCGGGCGAGCCCAACGGAGATGAGCCCTGCGCTGCACCCCATCCCGGAGAGGTGCACGTTGCGGATGTCGCTGCGCATCTTGTACTTGTGGATGATCATGTCGGAGAAGGATGGGATGGGCGCGAAGAGGCTGCAGTTCACGATGAGGATGTCGATGGCGCCGGGGCTGATGCCCGTCTTGGCGAGCAGGTCGTCGATGGCGGAGAAGATGACAAGCTCGGCCTCCTCGCGCGAGGCCTCCAAGTTCCGGTACGGCGGGATGTAGTGGTGCGCCGGCGGCAGGCAGGTCTCCTCCCCGAGCCCCGAGCGCTCGAGCAGCCGCGTCATGAACCGGACGCTGCGCTCGTCAATGGAGGCCCCCTCGACGAACGTGACGAGCTTGGCGTGCTCGAGGAAGGTGGCGAAGGGGACGCGGCAGTTGGGCCTGGTGCGGAAGCAGGCGTAGTCGATGAGGTACACGGAGCGCGGCCGCAGCATGAGGTAGAGCGTGGCCGCGGCGGCCGGGAGGAAGGCGGCCAGGAAGAGGTGCACGGTCCGGAGCCCCTGGAGCCTGCCGAGCAGCTCCTCGGGCCCGACGCGCGCCGCATTGACGAGGGCCGCGACGGCGAGCGGCGCGGCGAGCACGGCGAGGAAGTTGTTCACCACGTGCTGGTACAGCGGCTTGAGGTGCTTGAACTGAGTTGACGAGCTCATGCTGTGGCGCCAAGTGTGTGCGCTGGTGCAGTGGAGACTCACACCAGTGTGGCTCTGGCCTGTGGGAGAGGAGGGAAAGGGGGAGAATTTAAAGCGGTGCGACGAAGGAATTAACGCGCACTGGTAGGCCATCCGTCTCTTTACTCGCACAGGCTAGCTAGTGCTCATCGATCAGCTGGTTCACCGATAAATCTGATGAATTGATGCTGCTAATTTAAGACCATGTTTGGACGCACTGATAGCCCTTATGCGAATTATGAAATTTCTCGTACATACTGTGTATAAAGGTAGTACTAGCTAGGATTTACTATTTTCCTCCAATGATTAACTCTGAGATTTATTTTGTTTGTTACGGCTTCATATCTGCAAGGAGGCAAAAATGGAGAAGAAGCGGCACATCTCGACGTCAAAACACAGATAAACCAGCTCGCGTGCACGCTACTACTGCACGGTCAGTGTGCTTCACTCCAGCACCATGTGGCAGACAGCGCCACCCACGTTCGCCACCAAGCGCCTTCCATAGCAATCTGGGATAGACCGTGTCGTGTTGCTACCGGATCTTCTGCCCTCGAGGTCGATGTGCTTAGACAAAAAAAAAATCTGCAGGACTTGGGCTCGTTTCATTCGAAAGGAATTGAACTACATTACCCTGCATCTTCCTCTCGTCGTTGTTGGATGGCAGGTGAGCGTTGGGATAGTGCGGCAATGTCAATTCCGCGTACCAGTGTGTCAGGCTAAGGCATTTGAATTTTGACGAGCAGAAGAAATGCAATGCACCATTCCTCTGTATACTCTGCTTCTTCAAAGCGGGGGATCCATTTTCCGATTCGGCTGCTGACTTTGCTAGTCGGCATGGACGGCCGTAGTATGGGATACCCATGAAGTTGGATACGGAGGCACCATCTAGTATTGGGCTTGTGCAATGAAGAAGAATATGTAGCAGTCCCTTTTAATTCACTTGCATATATATATATATATATATATATATATATATATATATATATATATATATATATATATATATATATATATATATATATATATATATATATATATATATATATATATATATATATATATATAAGCCTCATCCACTTGTACCGGAAGTAGAGTGCGTAACCTAAACTAAGGCTATGTTTTTTCAAGTTTTGACGATAGCTTTTGTCGAGATCTGAATATATAAATCTAGACTTTCTTTGTATTTTATACTAGTCCCGAATCATATTAATGCACACAGTAAAAATATAGATGAAATATCAAGTATGATCACGATTAACTATGAAAGAAGCAAATCCTATCAATTATCAGAGTAGCGACCTTAACGACTAGCTTTACAAATAATAGCCTGAAGAGCCTAATAAAACTAGCAGCAAAAAAATAAAGATAAATATAGTGGTCATTCGATGTGCTCACAGGCAATCGAAGAATTCATGAAGTCATCAAAGAATTCCTCCTCAAATACCTCTGTCTAGTATGATTCTCCCTCGGCAACTGAGCAACAAAGGATATAACCGTGAGTAAATAGAGTACTCTGTAAATCGTTTGTAACAAGATGCAATATATAATGATGCAAGACTTATCAAATGATGGTATTGTGGTTACGCACCAAATAGTAAAAAAAGGGGGTTACAGGGAGGTCGTGGATGAACTGCCCATAACCTCACACACCCTGGAGCTTACAATAGAAGTTCGTGCTAGTGTCTTTGAAGTTGATAATGAAATTGTGGCATTCAAGTTATCAAGAAGTGAAGTAATCAAAATTGATTGATAACTACTAAGTACATGATTTTGTAATAAATTATTAATACATAATAATTTAAAGTAAAATAATAATAATTAGATTTAAAATAATAGATTCAACATAATCAAAGATCATGACTTAACCTGGCCTTGCTCAGTTACCACTTTATGAACTTCAAATCCCACTTCTGCTCTTTCAAAGACGTAATCTAATGAGAGAGAAAGTGAATGAAATATAAATAATCCAACAAGTATAAATGAAATAAAAAAATAATAAACTAGAACCAAAATATAGAGCTCAATTTTAGATAAATTTAGGAAGAACGGACTCTCGGAAGCTGGATTGGTTGGGAAATTTAGAAAATAGGAAAAGTTACTATGCTAGGGTTTACTGTGCTATGGATAAGGTGCATGGACCTGGTAGACTTGGTCTATGGAATATTTTGATGATGTGGCAGCTGACTAGGATGACATGTGGCAGACATCTAAGCTCCTAGCGCTGATGTGGCACTGACATGGTCGATGACATGGCAATGCGGCACGGTGCGATGAGGTGGCAGACTGGCTTGCGTGGGTGACATGTCGGACTGAGAAGTTGATCTGGTGAGCCATATCAGTGGAGGAGCACTGTAGCGCTGGGTTTTTCGGTGAGCGGTGGTGCAATTCCAATGAGGGGCTCAGCGATGTTCTGGAGCGTCTTCGACTACACTTCCTAGTGAAATTGGATGCGCAAGCAATGGCGAATTCGATTCTATGGTCTTCGAGGCCGAAGGGTGGTGGAGTTGGCCGGCGATGAGGGTTAGGCGGTGGCAGTTCTAGGGCTCATGCCGATCTCGAGCTAGGTGATGCACTAGTTTTGGTGAGATGCGAAAAGGAGGAGTAGAGCAAGGTGAAGCTCGGGCGATAGTCGGCAAGGTTAGAGACTTATCAGAGGCAGTGCATTGTCTCATCGGAGGAGCAACTCGGTAGTGACTTCAGCTTTGAATCTTGGTGAGACGGTGCACGACTTCGGGCGATGGCTAGGGTTAGGCAATGTGCAAAGCGACTCGGTGCAAGGATTGGCGAGGCTCTCAATGCCTTTAAATAGTCGGGGATATAGGTGTTGTCGACAGTTATGGCGGCGCAATCGTGACGAGCTCGGAGTCGGGAGGAAGAAGATGAGCAGGACACGTCCAACAGACGGGGTATGCTAGTAGTGAGAGAAAGAGAGAAAGGTAGAGCGGCGGGCTGGCAGGTAGAGTTAGGTTGTTAGCCGCACGGAAGAAGATAAGCCGCCGAGCTGGGCCGAGCGGGAAGATGGATTGCGCCAAGCAGCATGCGTAGAGCATGCCAACATGAAGGAAACAGATTGGGTCGAAAGGAAAAGCTGGGCTGGAAGAAATAGGAGATTTGGCCCGAAACGAAATCCAGATTTTTAGCGGATTTTCGAATTTCAAAACTTAGATTAAATCAAATTGAGCTCAAATAAATAGCAAATAAACTTCAAAAAATCCAAGAAAATATGGAAAAATTCTTTACAACACAAGGATCCACCTACAATTGGTTTTGATTTAATTGAGGTTCACTTTATTCATATTAAATCTTTTTAATTTCTAAAAAATTAAATTAAGCTTTAATTAATTTAAGAAAATTCAAATAGTTAATTTTATTTTAAAACTTCAAAAAGACACAGAAAACCAGGATATTATAGATTTTGTTTGCGTTTTTCAAGACGGCAGCGGACAGTGACCGCGGATGCGAATGTCATATACTATTTTGGGTTCGGGAAGCCATTTAGAGAATCCGCTTCAAAAGTCGTCCAGTTTGTTTCGTTTTTAGAGAAACCAAATGCTAAAAGTTCAAAGAACAATACCTAAAACTGTACAAAACTTAGCTTATTTTGTAGTTTTCGGACACACAGTGTCCAAGTATATAGCAGGCTAAAGTGAACCCATGCAAACAAGACCAAAACGCAGTTAAAGGCGGCAACCACGCCCCGCCTGTGTCACTGGCCAGCTATAGCCCGTCGTTGCCGGCCGGGAAGGCTGGTTAGTAAGCCCACATGCATGGTGTTACTACTTTTTGCGTAAGGAGCACGAGATAGTCGTATTATTTAATGTGCGTGTAACAATTTGGGGTTTGATTTTGTATGAAGATTTGGGTCTACAGATGTTAATGTGCTCTCTCTCGTGGAGTAACTCAGACGTACTACTAGTGCGACGCTACAATGAAGATTATGAGGAACAGTGGCGGAGTCAGAATTTTTGGCGAGCCCGAACAGCCGGCTGGCCTGGCTCCGGCCTCCCCCCTCGGCTGTCCACCATTGCACGCTCCCTTCTGGGCTCCCAGCTCGGATGATGCATGTATGTGATGTATGTAACGCACGTATGGGGTCCCGTGGCCGTATTACAGGATACGTGTTCTTGTAAGGTCTAACGGAGTGGTGAAGGTCCCATCTTCTTGCCTGACGAAACGAAAAGTGGTAACATTTCCATGGACGCCGTCGTTGGGCAGCCTGTGGCCGTGCAGACCAAGACCGGCGGCCCCAACATGCAGCGTTTCAGCTGAAGTGTTACGACAACAAACTATAAACTGTTGGTTTTTTTTTTCTGAAAAAGAATGTTGATCGATAAAACTGGGCCTAATTTGCTCAACTGAAGTGGTGAGAGTGTAACTTTTTTTTTTGAAACTGGCAGAGAGTGCTACTACAATCGACAGCAGTATGCAGAACAATAGCCAAAGAAAGAGAAGCGCACACATATTTTTTGTTCCTTTGAACGGTGGAAACTGGAAACACAGACAATCCTGCCGAAGTGACATGTGCAAGATCAGAGATGTCCACACAAAACTATTCAGACATTCATATCTGCAATCTCATCTGCATCCTTCCCAGGGGCTTAGGAGTCGCAGGTGCTTGGCCTGATGAGTTGGAACTCCAGCATCAAGAAGAGGCAAGAAATTCTCTTCTGAAGAAAAGCGTCTGCATGTTTCCTCTCCAAGAATTCCCCGTCGGCTGTCCGCTCCCTGCAGGATGAATTGGACTCCACCGCCGGTGAGCCTCGCCGGGCGGTGGCTCCGCCCATGATGAGGAATGAAATTAAAGATCATCATCACGAAAGGAACTTACTGTAGGAATACGAAAAATGTCCACTTTAAATATAATGCTCCTTTTCAAGAGTTATGTTCACTTTTGATCAAGACATCTTGCGTGGTAAGACAAAATAACACCTCTGTTCTTTTTTTCTTCTAAAAAGATGTTATTGGCTATTTTTTCCTCAATTTTTCTGTGAAGAGCAGAGTTGGTTTGATGCGGAAATCCCTAGCATTAATGCAATCTCTACAACTACACTTAATCCCACACTCAATTATATCCATGATAAGATGAGCTTGTTCTTAACTAGTCCTAGATTGAATAAGAATGGGTTGCTACCTCAAATTGTTACTTTGAATTGTAGGATTAACACTGACGTTCAACGGGAGGTGAGGGAGGAAGGGTACCGCCACAAGTCTGTGTGTGACCAGCGGGAGGGGAGGGAGGAAGGGCATGTAACACAAGGATAAACTCATGCGGCAAAGGAATTCATGCATGTGCTCCACATAGCGAGCGCTCGAGTGCATGCAGCAAGTGCGTGCAGACCAAGCGGCGCACGCATGGAAAAGGAGAAGAAAGAAAAGAGGAGATGCCTAAGAATCCAAAATTTTGGATAAGATTTCTAAGCCTAATTCGGATCCATCTCAAGCCCATCCAAATTCAAATTAGGATTCAAATTCGAAATCAATTTGGACTCAGTTAGGTACAACCAGCAGACTTGCATTAAAAAATCCAAAACTTTTGCAAACGGAATCCGATTTGAGTGCTCTTATACTTGTTAGAAAGCTTATTCTAAAGCCCACACAATGGATAAGGTACCAGCCTCCGAAACCTTGTGGTAGTGCTGCAATTTGTGGAACAATTTGATGGTTGTAAATTTAGGTTTTTTTGTTCGTATTAGAGTCCAAGTCTTATTAGATACTTAGGAGGGCTGTATAGCCAAGGGGTATGCCCTATGTAAGTTTGGATGTTATATTTTTCATATTATCAATACACTCTTGATTCTAGGGTTTGAGCAAACATTGCACTCACTAGAATAGGGAGTTATAAATCTGTTATGCCATTCCATTGTTCTTGTGATTTCTTTTAGTTATTGCAGGATCAAGTCTACTTCTTTGCATGGCAAGTAGACAAGAATCAATTTTTGTTGTTGGGTGAATTCAAGTTTCGTAGGTTTTGGTTAACCATACTATTATTGGTGGTGCTATTATTCATCAGGTTTTATAGATTCTTGAAAGCAAACCACACCTTATCATTATTCTTGATCCTACGTTATGAAGTTCGGGAACCACCCTATCATTTTGGTATAAGAGTTGAAGGTTGATGTGGTAGGATTACTTATCCATATTTTAGATTGTTTTACTTGTTGTTGTGTACTTATCCATATTTTAGATTGTTTTACTTGCTGTTCTGTATTCCTAGAACTGTTGAAACCGAAAATTGTAACATAAAAAATTCTTAACCCTAGTTTTCAATATGCTATTCTTGTGAGTTTACTTAGTTTTTAATCCATTAGAACTCTTTTTGGTTGTTGATTGGTCAGTCCTTCGTGTTTCTTTTGATTTTGATTTCCAATCTATTTTTTAAAAATTTGAGTGTTGTACCCTCATTACTACAAAAAGGGGCCATCATAGATAGTTCAAAACTATCACCACAGACGTAATTGTCTAAATTTATGGGTCAGTGATAATCAGAGGTTATCACAGACGGTTTGTGAGACATCTGTAATAAATCAAACACAAACAGTTTGTAACTAAAACCGTCTATGATACTCTAACATCACAGACAGCTCGAAGTAAAAACCGTATGTGATACTCTAACATCACAGATGGTTCTAGCTACCAACTGGCTATGATGGGTAAGTATCACAGACGATTGTAATATAGAACCATCTATGATAGTCCTTCATAGACAGTTTATACCACAAAATCGTCTGTGATAGTTTATACTATACCTAAATTGTTTTTGGCTAGCCTCAAGAAATGTTAGCTATGCCCTTCGAAAATAAGCAAATATAAGAGCAAACACATCAACACAATCTATTAGAATCCACCATTACAGCATTACAAGATAATGAGCAGGTTACCCATCTAACATATCAAGAATATGGCAAGAACACATCTCCTAATCTTACGAACCTAATTCTTAAACATGAAGAACACATGTCCTAATCCTACGAACCCATGGCAAAAATATAGAAGAAGGAAAGATCCTAGCAGCGCACGAGCTGGATGTCCTTGACGCCGACTTGAGTACCATCTTGGTAGCTAGCTGCTTCCACGGTGCCTTGCAATGAAGGAGATGCGTCGGTAGCGTCACCTTTGTGTCATGATGGTGACACTACACAAGACACTCTTACGACACTTATGACAAGAGTGTCTTGTGGAGCAGACCGTGGTGTCACAACGAAGGCGCTAGCTCACGGTGGTAGTCAGCGTCATCGATTAACAAGCTAGGAGTAGATGAACTAGGAGCAGCCAATAGAACTCACGCATCTTGGAGTGAAAGGGAGAGGGGGAGTAATTAATAAGGGGCGCCAGGTGGGAAGAACCGGTGCCTATCATTTGATGCGGAGAGAATGCACGGGTGAGATCAGAATCTTGGAGGAGATGCCGCGGATCGGTGTCATGGCATTATCAGAGACGGTTTGTTATATGAACCGTTGGTGATAATGCACATATCAGAAATAATTTGTTATACGAACCATCTGTTATAATGTACTATCAGAGACAGTTTTTATATGAACCGTATGTGATAATACAATCAAAGACGGTTTGGAATATGAACCGTCTATGGTAGCGCTTAAAAATGCGCGTCCTACTTCCGCCTGTTAATATTCCAATGCAAGCGACCCTTAAATTTTCACACGGTTGGTTTTATGTGCAGCGCAGTGTACAATTTCTTGATACAACAAACTCAATCTCTTCTAAACTGTCCTCTCCCTCATCTTCTTCACCAGATTTCTCAATAATGGCATCTAGTATTTTTTTGATCTCCCTCTCATCTATCCATCATGAGTTGTTCGGCCGCAACCTTACACAGGAGGCCAACAACTTACGTCTGGAGCAGCTCCTCGATCCGCTCATGCCCTGCTCTCCTTCCTATACGGTTCTAACTAAAAGCCGTCTGTGATGTCTATCATTATCGTAGATGGTTCTTATAAATAAACGTCCGTGAATTATCTTCGACGGTTATTAATACGAACCGTCTGTGATGTTTTACATTATCACAGACGGTTTATACTAACAACCATCTATGATATTTTCGTAGACGGCTATTAATACGAACTGTCTGTGATGTCTTGCTTTATCACAGACGGTTCGTATAAATAATTGTCTGTAAAAATATCACAGACGGTTGTTAGTATAAACCGTTTGTAATAGTTGCAGCACAAATAGTTCCCTATGAACCGTTTGTGATGTAGCCATCCATTACTAGGGGTGCAAACGGGTCGGATTCGGACGGATATTGTTGTTACCATATCCTAACCCATATTTTTTTCTCCGGATTCGGTAACAATCGGATTCGGTACCAATCGGATTCGGTGCCGGATTGGTCGGGATTAACCCGTTTGTAAGGAATGCATGCAGTACAGCAAATGGAGTAGGAGGACGTACTGTCAAGAACTTGATGTTACTACTTAATAGCTGATGTGGAAGATTTTATTTTACCATTGCAAAAGAAAATGAAACGTCAAATAGTAGCACTAACCTGAAATCAAACTTGAAGACGTATCGGATTCGGACGGATATTGCTGTTACCATATCCTAACCCATATTTTTTCTCCGGATTCGGTACCAATCGGATTCGGTGCCGGATCGGTCGGAATTAACCCGACCCATTTGCACCCCTATCCATTACAATCTCTTTTATAGTAGTGCCTAATCCTTGTGCGTAAATGCTACTGCCATATCAAGAAAAACAATTGCGTTACTAGGGTTTGAGTTGTTGGGAGCCGAGTAGTTTGTTGCCCTATCTATTTGCACAATTTCTGGAATTACGCCTTAAAATCTTGGAGGTTGCATGCAAAGATGCTGCTGCTACTTGTGCTGGGATGCGCCATACTTAGGTTTACTGTTCACAAGGCCGAACCCTAATTTTCTGGTACCGCGCTCCAAGTCTATTCTGCTGTCCACGTTTTAGTGCTAGTACATGTTGTTCGGGTTTTTTTCCCAACAGAGTGCATAATTAACTGTTGGTGCATACCATTTCTTGTAACGTGTAGTTTCTTTGGTGTAGTAGTAGTGCTCAGTTAGCTATATTTATAAACAGAGACAAACATATCTTTTTTTTATGCGCATTGTGATCCTCGCTTAAATTTGTTCATTGTGCATTCTTATACATAGGGGTGAAAACAGATCAGGTAGTTTTCGACCGATCCGGATGAAAACGAATACGGATTGTGTCTGATCGGATTTTCTTCGGATAATTCTCATATCGGAAACAGATACGGATTTTTTTGTCGGAAACAAATATGGATACAATAGGCCTGATATCCGGTGAATATGGGTTATCCGGATAATACGGATCCGGATGTCCGAGATTTCAGCCCAACATCCCAACCCAAACCAGCCTCTCTCATCTCCCATGCAACCAGCCCACTAGCAAATATTTATGTTTATTAAAAATAAATTTAGTATTATCGGTAGATTAAAATTTGTACCGATTGAATTGATGTACTACCTTTTAAATCATTCTAATGCAAATTTAAATTCTTTATTAATTTATTAGTCACGTGTAAATGGTAGAAATCCATTTAGAATTATTTAGGACTTTAGAAAAAATTAACTGCCATTTAGAGATTTAAAATCTGTACAATGGTATGACTATTGTGGATAAAAATACTTATACTTCTTTAGATTTCATTAATGTTTTGACAAGATAAACTATTTATGTGTTTTGATTGATTTTGGATATATAGTTTAAGGGTTTTTTATGTTCCGATAAATATTCGTGACCGTATTCGTTTCGATTCGTATTCGCTCCATATCTGTATTCGATATTATTCGTATTTATATTCATATCCGAGGTATTCGTATTTGTATCCGCATCCGAGAAAAAATATGAAAACAAATATGGTAAAGACATTATCTGTCCGTATTCGATTCGTTTGCATCCCTATATATACAGTGCTTCATTTATATCCTTTGGTTACCCAATATGTCCATTGTAAAAACTTTGATCCTATATAGACTAGCTACTCATTCGAAGATGTTATCTAACAAGAGAGAAAGTGCACGAAACACAAATAAATTCAAATAAAATCCAAAAACAACAAAACTAGAACCAAAAGATAGAGCTCAATTTTAAATAAATTTAGGAAGGAGAATCGGGTCAATCGGAGCTAGGATGGAGAAGAACATGTTCTCAGAAAGAAGACACTATTTGGCTTTTTGTAGATTTGTTTTCCTAAAGAAAAATCATATTTATGACGTTAGCAAGGTTTTTAATTTCTTGGCCAAATTATTTTGCTAAAGGAAAATGGCTCGGGTCACTAACAAGTGGGCCCTACAAAATTTTGGGATTTTCCAAAATAAAATTAATTTTGGAAAAAGGTTATTATGCAGACAAGTGGGCCATTGGTCCATAGACCATATGCATAATTTAGCTTGGGTCTACGGTAGACTCAGTGCATCAGGGTTATTGCGACGACATGCGAGCCGGCGAACATGTGGCAGTGACATGGCAAGAACGGTGCAGTGCGATGAGGTGGCAATTGGGTCTTGTGTGGTGTGGATGTGGCAAACAAATAAGCTCTATGTGCTAACATGGCGGACACCTAGGAGGCTGACTGGGTTGCATCGACGGCTTACGGCATTTGTCTCTGGTGATGGCAATGGTGATGATGGGTGGTAGAGCAAGGACAGCCAAGGCTTCCGCTTGGTAAGGGAAACTCACTGTGCGGCTTGGATCGAGTGGAGGTGCACAGCAAGGTGATCATCGATGAGGAGGTTGGTGGTGCAAGCTTAGTAGGGTGAAACTGCGAGGGGGTGATCAACGAGAGATGGCATGGTGCGCATTAGTTTCTGGAGGATGATATGGAGCTAAGGGACCAGGCACGGAGACCAAGGGTAGACTGAGGTGACTGATGGTGAGCTTTGGGCAGAGCAAAGAATGGCGCACGGTGAACAATTAAGTGCGATCATGTGCTGGCCTCGACGAGGTGGTGAAAAGGTGAAGGAAGACATGGCAAACCTTGGGAGGTAGTTGGTTTCGGCAAAGGGGCAGCAGAGCGAGGACAATTGCTTGTCAGAGGCGGCGAACAAGATGGTGCAAACTCCAAATAGTCAGTGGCATCACACGGCAAGGGAAGCATGGCTTGCAGTGCAGAATCAAAGGCCTGGGGTGCTCTCTTATATCCGGACGATGGAATGCAGAGAGGGAGTTCGAGGCACTCACGGCGAGGTGTTCGGGTCAGCCATAGGGAGAACGAGACTAGGAAGGAGACGGCTTGGAGATGAAGGCTTGGCTGACATGCAGGCCTATGCTGGCGGTGAAGTAAGTGATTGTCTGGCAGATCGACGACGTGTGGCAAGTGGGTGCAAGGGGGACAGCTAGCAATCAGGTGGGCTGCGTGCAAAGATGGGCCAAGGAAGGAATTGGGCTGAGCCAGAAGGGAAGTTGGGCCGTGCATGAAGGAAAACTAGGCGAAGGCGAAGGAATTCGGCCTGCAGACTATTTGGGATTTTCCAGCATTTCCAAATTTCAAAAAATAGCAAAAAGAGAATTGAGATCTAAAAAATAGCAAATAAATTTGAAAATTTCCAAGAAAATACAAAACAATTCCTTGCACCATAAGGAATCCAAATAAAATAGATTTTGAATTAATTAAAGTTTATTTTATTCACATTAAATCCTTTTAATTTCTAAAAATTCAATTTAAGCTTCATTCAATGAAACAAAATTCTAAATGGTTATTTTCATTTTAAAAGCTTCAAAAAGACTATAAAAACTAAAATGTTACAAACCTCCCCCCTTAAACAGAATCTCAACTCTGAGATTCGGGCTTACTAATGGAATAGGTTTAGAAACTCTGCTCTAAGATCCTCCTCACTCTCCCAAGTAGCTTCCTTCTCGATGAAATCGCTCCATTGAACCTTGTAGAAATGGATGGTTTTAGTCACATGTTCAAACATTTCCAAAATTTTGATAGGGCTCCTTGTAGGTGAGATCTTGACCTATGGCTTCCACTAACACTGGCTTCTCTGGCATATACAAACACTTTTTTAACTGAGATACATGGAAGACATCATGTACCTTACTAAAAGATGAAGGCAGCTCTAATTGGTAAGCAACCTCTCTTTCACGCTTCAAAATCTTGAATAGTCTAACACATCTGGGTGCAAGCTTTCCTTTTCTATGAAACCTTTTGACTCCTTTGATGGTATAATTCTGAGATACACATAATCATCTAGCTCAAAACTCAAATCTCAATAACGATGATTTGCATAACTCTTCTATTTAGACTGGGTTATTCCTAACCATTCTTGGATTAGGTGAAATTTTTCCTTAGTTTCTTTGAAATGTTCTTGCCCAAAAACTTGACTTCCCCATTCCCCTTCCAAGTAAGAGGGGTTCTGCACTTTCTCCCATACATAGCTTCAAATGACTACATTTGCAAGCTAGGCTGGCATATGTTGTTTGTAAAAAAAACTCTGCAAAAGGCAAACATTTACCCCAACTTGGCGCAATAGTCCAATATACAAGCTCTTAACATATGCTCAAGAATTTGATTCACATGCTTAGTCTAACCATCTGTTTGAGCATAACTTGCTATATTGAAATTCAAATGAGTATCTATTACTTCATAGAAACTCTCCCAAATCATGATATAAACTATGTTTTATGATCTAACACTATCTTCTTAGACACTCTACAGAAACTTATAATTCTTGATACATGCAGATCGATCTACTGACTCATCACTTGCATAAGTTGTCTTGATTGGAATGAAATGAGCAACTTTCATCAGATGATCCATAATTCCCAAATTGAGTTAAATCATTTATTTTGTATTAGGTAATTCAGTGATAAATCTATACAATCTCTTCCCATTTCCACTTGGGAATTCTCAACGGTTGCAACAAACATGCTGATCCTTAATGTTCAGCTTTAATCCTCTACACACATCGCAAAAAGCAATATACTCTATGATTTCTTGCTTTACTTTAGGCCACCAATACCTTTCCCTGATATCCTGATACATCTTAGTACTACCAGGATGAATTGAATACAAAGACTCATATGCCTCCCTTGAGTAACAATTCTTTAGGCTCTTTCTGATTTGGCACATATAAATGCTTCTTAACCAAGATCATACCTTGTTTATCTTCTGTGAAACCTGAAGCTTTAACTTTTCTCATGTTGGTTTTGATGTCCTTGATATCTACTTCATCAACTTGAGCTTTGCGATTCTGAGCATCTAAAGTAGGCTATAGCTCCATCATAGCTAAACAAAATCCTCTTTTAACTTACTCCAAGCTAAGCTTCTAAAATTCCTCATGTAGAGTTGACTGACTTTCTTTAATCATCATGGTATTGCAATAACTCATTCTGCTTTATGCATTTGCTACCACATTGGTCTTGTCTGGGTGATAATAAATCACTATATTATAATCCTTTATCAATTCCAATTACCTCCTCTACCTCAAATTAAGATTAGTTTGAGTGAAGATATACTTTAAACTCTTATGATCCATGTAGATCTCACAATGGTTGCCCATGAGACAATGACGCTTGTTGTGGTTACACACCAACCAGTAAAGGAAGGGGATTACAGGGAGACCGTGGAGAGGCTGCCTGTAAACTTGCACACCCTGGAGATGGCAGTAGAAGTATGTACTAGTGTCTTGGAAGTTGGTGATGTCTCATCTTTTGTAAAAAAGAGTGCTCTTGTCTTCCCCATGGCACACTCAAACAAGTACATATAACCATGGGGGCTTAATAACACATATACCCCTATCTATCCTTATCTTTATGGTGGTACGCATGTCCTTTCCCCTACTTGGAGTTACGCAAACACCCCTATCTAAGCCTATTCTTCTAAGGGTACATATGCCATTTCCCTAGCCTTATGGGCTTCCTTGAAGCTGTCGGCTTGCCTTGCTGGCGCCATCGGCCATTTGGGCCAAGGTGAGGGCCACTCCCGCAACAGCGCCAAATTTTCAAAGTATGCACAATAGCGGTGTTGGTGTTTTAATATTTATCTTATGTATGATTTATTTGGATTTAGGGATTTTCTCAAAAGACTAAGCTATGGTCTTGCGGAATAGGGACACCGGAATTTTTATCCAAGTTCGGGACTTCTCTTAGGAGAATAATAACCATACGTCCTGTGTGATTACTAATCAAAGGAAAATGATTACAAGAGTCTAATATGGCTTCGCATCTCTTCTTCCCCTGATGTTAACCTTTAAATTGCTGACGAAGCAATGGTCGTTGTCCCGCGTTAGAAGACACCTTAATGCTTCAAGTGATAATAGTCTGGCAGAAGTTATTGTCAGAGAGACGTAATAGTCCGTTCATTATACAGTGGTTGTTGTCAGAGAGAGATCATGTGAGGTTATTAGACAAACACAAATTTTAACTGTCTTATCAGACACCCCCACGATGTAGTAAGATGTCATTTGACAAGTCTATTAGGGATATAGAAACCACATAATAGTCTACGATCACAAGGTGATTATAGGACTGCTTACGACTATGTGGTCGTAAAAGAGTTTACGACTTGATGGTTGTAGAAGAGCTTACAACCATGGAGTAGTCATAGAAGAATTTACGACTTTATAGTCGTAAAAGAGTTTACAACCACGGAGTAGTTGTAGAAGAACTTACGACTTTATGGTCGTGGAAGAACTTGCGACCATGGAGTAGTCGTAGAAGGACTTACGACTTCATGGTCGTAGAAGAGCTTACGACCATGGAGTAGTCATAGAAGGATTTACGACTTCATGCATGTAAAAGTGCCTACAACCATAGAGTAGTCGTAGAAGGAGTTACAACTTCACGGTCGTAGAAGAGCTTGCGACCATGGAGTAGCCGAAGGAGGACTAGACTACTTCATGAATCTTCTCCCTTATCCATAAAGGGTATATCTGGTGGATATAGTGACGCAATAATTTGAGTATTATTTTACCCTTGTCATCTAGCCCTCCAACTTCAAATGAAAATAACTTACTTGAGAAAGAAAGAGTGGTTGTAGATAAAAAAATGATCGAAAGCAAAGCCTTTTCAATTCTTATCGATCAAAAAAGCGCTTGGGCAATAAGGCAATTTCACTTGAGTTATAAAGACAGACAGACTTCAAAACAAGATAAAACCAATAGGTCTTTCACTGTTGTGTCCTCCGAATTGGTTTTTGAGATAACCTTTTAGTTCCTGAGGCGAGTAACCGACTCACACATTTATAAAAACTTACCATGAGGTAATTCTTGGTCTCCTTCTTTCCCCATCTGCTCCAACTCACTCAAGCTTGCCGCCGCCAGCGAAATCATCTCCTTCCCACAATCTTGCCAAAATTCTAGCCTATTAGCCCAAAGAAATGGCAAAGTCATCACTTACCTGGTTAGTGTTGGAGATGGATGATGCGAAATTGAAGGTTTTGGAAGATGCTGAGAAGATTCCTTCGTGGCAATTCATCAAGTGGATTGAAGCCGCTGACAAAACTAGCCATCGGGCAAAATTGGAGAGATTGTGGTGTTTCAGGCCTACTGTGAGTGTGGCCTTCGCCTCCCTGCACATCCCTTCCTCACAACAGTGCTCGAATACTTTAGGGTTGAATTTGTGAACTTGGCCCCCAATTCGATCACAATGCTTAGCGTATTCATATATCTTTGTGAGGCGTATTTGGGAATTCCGCTGGACCTCGAGCTCCTCCGGTTCTATTACGAGATGAGCTGGCAAACCGGAGTTGCGGGAACCTGCACTCTGAAGCTCCACGATGGGAAGACAAAGCTATATATCCCAATGTACACTCGGTCCTCGTGGTCGAACTGGAAGAAAAGATGGTTCTATTGGGAGAGACCAGCGACGATGGCTTGTCTTTCATGGGAAAGGGTGCAGAGAAGAACAATATTTAGAATTCGGCTCCCAAAGATCTTACCTGGATAGCCCCGTACATCTTGGCCATCAAAG
The DNA here is from genome assembly GCA_017311315.1 of Dendrocalamus latiflorus. Classification (NCBI taxonomy): domain Eukaryota; kingdom Viridiplantae; phylum Streptophyta; class Magnoliopsida; order Poales; family Poaceae; genus Dendrocalamus; species Dendrocalamus latiflorus. Next base: position 22,812,159 of record CM029631.1, read on the forward strand.
AGCTAAGGGACAAGGGACTCATTGGTTGGCACGTGATGAAGGACTTCATCATGCGCTGCATCAGTCCTCTGAAGTGAGGAGCGCACCCCATGTGGATGTACTCGGGTGCTTCAGATCCGACTAGGGACATTGGTGAGCACTGATTTTAGGGGTACATATGTGTTCAGTGGAAAAATATGTGCTCACGCTCTATAAAGCCTTAGGTGCCTCTCATAAATTTTTAGCATGTGCATGAGATGTGCACGCATGTGTGTGCATGATGGTACCAGTGTAGTGTGTGTTGAGTTTATACATATGTCTTGTACTCGAAAAAAAATGAATACTCCTAAAGTGCTAGGCTGGAAGGCAACTTTGTAATAATAAAGGGGAAGTACAGTTACTAAAGAAAGAAAAAGGAAATGTACTCAAACCGTTTTCCCGTCTCCTGTTTTGTTATCACAGTAATGAAAGCCCAAGCAAGTAGATAGGAAGTTTGAACTTGTGTTTAAAGGTTCATTCAATACAAAGTAAATTGCTTACACTCCATGCAAAACGAACTTTCGGAACACCAATCAGCTATGCGTGCCAGAAAAGGGCGCAATTAATAAACCATGCATGTTCTGAAACAGTGAACAGACGTGAATATATGATCTAATATACTACTCCCTCCCTCCATTCAAATTTGTAGGACGTATTTTTTGAATGATTTTATCCTCTAAATATAGCGTGTATTTTATATTCCACGTAAAATTAGTGTTATACTCTCTTTATACTACTCCTAATAAAAATGTAGCTTTATTTGCTATTCTCTATATGAATACATTGAATATAGTACTTAGAGATAATAATTAGAGGTAATTTAGCATTTTTACTATCTTCTAGATTTATGTGCCAAGAGGTAATAAGCCTTATAAACTTGAACGGGGAGAGTACTAACTAGCTAGCTCCATCACAGTTAAATTTGAGATATACTCCCTCCGGTTGACAAAAATAAGTAGTTTTGGAATGCGTGTGGTCAAATTTTAAAAAATCTGGCATATTAGATACATAAAAATTATATGTGTATTTTCGTCTAGAAAACTATTTTCATAATATTATAATTTTATTGGCTTTTACAAATATATTATAATAGTAATTAGTGACCAAAATTGCATTTAGGGATATCATTGCCAAAATGACTTATTTTTTATGAACCGAAAGGAGTATTTATACATTGATCACCCCATCACATTATGTGGAGGCTCTCGGTTGGTCGACTACTCGACTATCGATCGATAAAGCCATGTGTCGATCTTACCGCGTGTGGATCGAAGGAGCCGGAGAACCAAGTGTGCACCGATCGAGCCGGAGAACGATGCATCAGAGCAAAACGCATGCTGCGACGACTGCCTCCAGTCAGAGAGCAAGGATATCCTTGAGACATCGATTTTGCTTGCCAGACGGAAATTACGACTTACCGGACGATCTCGTCTAATTTGCTGTAACGATTTGTGTTTTACGAACTGCAACACTAGCAAGCAACTGAATTGATTCACCTTAAAATCGATTCTAACAAAGGAGAGAACAAGAACTGAATTGAAAGTTGCGCCGCTGAAATGCCCAGAAGCATCGAATTTTGGTTTGAGGTGGACGTACGCATGGGCGTCGATTGGCGCAGGTGACTCCGCGACGCCAGCTGGTGTACATGCATGGGCCACTCGATGCGTTCAGGGTTGGCAGCTCGTGCGCGAGACGGTGAGAGGTGGTCATCTACGCGTGAATGAAGCGCTAAGGGCACTTCTAATACAGAAACTATGAAGTAGTTTTTATACTTGCCAATTAATGTAGATATTACCTATGGAAACTATACTCCCAATGGATAGTTTCTACAAATAAAATTTTCATCCAATCATCTATCTTCTCTCTCCTATCATCTATCTATCACAGCTCTTTCTATCTTGATTCTTGTGTAGACATGGTTTCTATATAAGAAACCATTTCCTTATCTCTCCTCCTTAACTCCAATGATACATCAGCATTTTGCTTACTTGGCACCTTATTTAATGCCATAGAAACCATCCATAGTTTCTGCATTGGGAGTGCTCATGTACAACGCGTCTACATACCTCGTCTCCATCGGCTGGATTTTGCGAAACCCCCCCGAGCTCCGCAATGAATGAGGAGCGAGGCTGCGCTCGTCGCCTCGCGAGGGGACGAGGAGCGCTTGTGGTCCAAGAAATTACAGCCGGCTTGCGCTCCGTTGTATGGCCCGTCGACGAGCTCGGATCCATCTGTGGGCGCGCGCGAGATGTTGCTTGCGCACCAAAATCTTTCGTTCTCGCCCCATATATTGCTCTCCTCTCCGGGCTCCGCCGCCATTCGTCGCCGTCGAGATGGAGCCCAACAGCGACCCCCTGTCAAGGAAGACCAAGGATGTTGCTCTGGGTCGGAAGAGCAAGGGTCCGGCGGCGTCTTCAGCGGCGGCGGTAGCGGCAAGCAGCTTCGTCCGCGGAAATGGCCGCGGATCCGGCCTGGCGGCGGCCCTCTTCCGTGCTGCCGGCGGCCCATCCCCTTCGTCGTTGTCTGGATCTGGCGCTTCGAAGACGGCTTCCTCCATGCCTTCCTCCATGGGTGGATCTCCCCCATTTGACGCCTCCAGTTCTTCCCCTGGTGGCCGAGGTGGCTTCACCGGCGCCCCTTCATCCGCCGGTGCCTTTGCGTTCCCTCCCTCACCGTCTCCAGCCTGGTGGGATGCAGCCGCCAGTGGTGGTAGTCCAACAGCTTGGGATCCAACACGGTATACTTCTATCTTTTTCTTGCCGTATGCAATTCAATTGATTTGCACCTAAGTCTAGCTTCACTTGTATTAATTGATTGATTGATTGATGCATTGCCAAGTTTGTCTAGAGCAATTGATCTTAGATTTGGGATTGATGCCCTACTAGTGCTTCTTTCTGTTATGCTCTTTGTAGCTTTGTTTTACCCTGTAATGCTTGTGTTTTACCCTGTAATGCTTGTGTATAGCTCTGTTATGATATGGATGTGCCATTTGTGTTTGCTTGTTCGGACCATGACAATGATAGGATACAGACCATCTTTGATTGTTTGCCTGCGTACAAGCTTTCAGTTTGCTTCTAATTTTGCATCTGTTTTATTTAGATGAGGTATGGACTATGGTTTAGCAAGTCAACTATGAACCAGAAATTTCAGAGCATGTACAACCAGAACTATGAACCAGAAATTATGCATCTGTTTTATTTAGTTGGCAATTCAATAAGATAGCTTATTCAGTTGGCAATTTCTTACATCTTTTTAAAGAATAGTTTTGTTGATTTGGCAATTTCTGTTTCAATGTGTTCTCAATGTGCATATTTTGTTTTTGCAGGGATAAAGACACATATCCACCTGGTGGTTTCATGACGTACTTCGGCAACCAGCCACATAATTTTCATTTGGTTGGTGCACCTTGTCACAATAGACATGTCAATGTACCTCTTCCTGAAACCAATGGAGGAAGTTCGCCCCCATATGTGGAAATCCTATCGGACAAGCAGCCTGTTGTAGTTGATAGCGACAACGAAAAGGTTAGAACTGAGAAGCGGATCATGTGGACACCAAAAGAAGACGAAAGACTGATGAGTGCTTGGATTGAAAATTCGATGGACTCAGCCACCGTAGTGTAACATCCCAAAATTTGGCTTTCTGGAAAAATTTAAATTCAAATTAACTATTTTAAATTAATTGGATTTTACTTGGCTTTTATTTGATTTTCTGGATTTTATTTCAAAATTGAAAGCAAGAAAATATATTTTAAATATTTTTATTAAAGCCAAAAAGAGTTTATTATATTTTTCCTAGCCTTTCCTAAATTTTTAAATAATATTTGAGAATTTTCTGAAATTTAAAATCAATTTTCAAAGCTAAAAAGTATTTTATAAAATTATTAAATTCAAACCTGAAATTAAAAATATTTTTACTAAGTTTCAAATGCTTCCAGGAATATTTTAGGATTTTTCTGGAATTTTTAGACGTTAAATATTATTTTTTCAAGTGTTTATAAAGTTTCTAGTATTTTCTGAAATTTATTCCGAAAATAAAAATCAAATTATTCCTAGCCCGCCAAGTGTCGCTCCCAGATTAAATCAATCTCTCTCCACGTTTTAATCTTAGCCACACAAGATCACTTACCCCTTCATAACATCCAAGAGCCATGAAACATCCACTTGCCACGTGGCGCAAATCCGACGGCCCGTACCCTTTCACTTCCCCCCTCTCTCCATGACATATGGACCCCACTTGTCATATGTTTCTTCTTCCTCCCCTTTCTTCTTCCTCTAGCCTTCTCTCTCTTCCACCATGGATGACAATTAAAAGCTTTTAATCCCGGCCGTTACTACCACTTGAATTCCCGTTTAAGCGTGCGTTTAAACCCTCTCATCACTCCTCGTCCACGGCCGGCCACCTTCTCTCTTTAATTCCCCTCTAAAGCCGCGGCCGTTTCTTCTCTCTCCACCTATAAAAGCCTTCCCCATGCACCGGCTCCTTCCCCATTTCGGCCTCCCTCTCACCGCGGCCCTTCCCCTCCCATTCGGCCGCCACCCCGCCGTCGCTTGCCGCTGCCCCGGCCGCCGTCCCGGCCACCTCCCGCCGCTGCCCCATTTCTTCCGCCGCCACCACCTCCTTGCGCCGCCGCCGGCCGCCCCGGGTCCCTCCGCCGCCACCGGTAAGCGCGCCGCTGCCCCACCTCTCCCCGCCGCCACTCGCCGCCCCGACTCCGGCCGCCGGCCGCCGGCGAGGCCGCCGGCCGTGCGCCTCCCCGCGCTGCCCGTGCGTGCGCTCGCGTGGCCGGCCTCGCCTGCGTGGTCGCCCATGTGGCCGCCACCTCGCGCCCGCGTGGCGCCAAGTAATCGGAGCGCCACCTTGGCCGTTGTTTCCTCCCGTAGACTTGGTTCACGGTAGACCGGGCCCACCGGTCATTCAAATATTTTTCCAGCTCAGAAAATTCAAAATGGCTGACATCATAAATAGCATTTTTCAGTTCAAAAAATAATTCCCGAAAGACGGCTTTTTCCTTTTTCCCTCCTTTTAATCTTTCGGAAGCCATAACTTTCTCATTATAACTCCGATTTGAGCCGTTCAAATTCCTAAATTTTTCTAAAATCTTAAACTATCCATTTATGGACTCTTTTTGAATTTTATTTAAATTTTGTTTGATTTTATATGTTTTGTTTGTCTGTCTTCTCGCGCGTAGATTCCGCCGTCGTTGAAGATTTCGTCGAGTCGCAGCAAGAAGAACCAGTCGGCACTCAAGAAGGCAAGTCTCCTTTGATCATCTTGAACCTATGATTTTGAAATGTTTTACTTATTTTAAATTATGTGCATTGCTATTTACATAAAACATTGGTTCAAATCTTAAGGTAATAGTTAATCCAACCTTGTTATGCCCTGACTTGAAGTTGATTGCCATGTACCTTTGCAACTCTAGAAATTCCTTTGACTCATTAATGAGAGTAATATATTTAATTGTTGGTATTAGAATGGTAGAACAATGCTTAGCCATGCTATTGAATACCTCATAAATCTTGAAAATGGGAAATTATGAATTTTTGTAATACCCCTTGTTTTTATAAATTTAGTGGTAATTGGAGTTGCCACTGTTCTTTTAAAATAAAATGAAATGTGGAAGTTGGTTTAGATTAGGGTGGATGGTAAGTTTGGATTGGTGCAGCAAGCACGAGATCTTGTTAAGTGTATGTTCCACCCTAGTCAATTAAGGACCGACGCTTGTGTTTGTCCAGACTGAACATTAACCGTACAACCATAAGTCTATATGGGTACGACCTAGCTGACTAACTTATGATAGTCTAGTTTAGGTGCCACCAGTGGAAAGTGGGTGCCAGGGATTTACTGGTTATTCACAGTGAGGGACAGGGATTTACTGTACTCATATGGCGCAAGAGGGGTTTCGGTTCGGGCAGTTAGCCTACCTGCGGTGAAACCTCAGCGGGTGGTATCTAGCTAGATTAGAGTAAGGTAAAGGCTTTGTGATATTTTATCTGGGTCTCATGCCAAAAGAAGCGTGTTGACTTTTAGGATAATTTATTTCTTGTGGGTAAAGTTGTACAACCTCTGCAGAGTGTAAAACTATTCGAATAGCCGTGCCCACGGTCAAGGGCGGGCAAGGAATGCTTTCACATGGTAGATTTCTGGTTTTGGTTTTAAAATCAAAGTTTTTGTATTCCGAGAGTGGAGGGAACTCTTGGAAGGGAATCCTGGCGGTTGGAGCCAGAGAGGGTGGATGGAACCTGCAGTTTAAACTTAACCAATTGTAATTGGTTAGGTAGTGTTGGTAGATGGAACCTTCACTATAGAATTAATGATTGTTCTGTTAAACATTTACTTTATTAAATTGATGCCTTCAAAAATAATTAGTATTTGTTGAAAGTAAAATGTTGCTTTGTGCAAAAGAACCATATAGCCTTCCTTTGTCAAGCCTTGCATCTATTGCATTTTCCCCAAGACTTGCGGATTACTTTATGTACTCACATGCTACACTCAAACATAAAAAGCAGAGGAATACGAAGCTCAAGAGGGAGACTACGACTACTGCTTCGCTTGCGGCTGTGATGGATTTTTCCAGGAGTTCTAGGTCGTGCTTTCCCAGTCAACTGCCTATGGCATATTGATGGGTCTGCTTTGAATTTACTTCGCTTCCGCTGTATTCTGGTTGTGTGAGGTCTTGAAACCTCCAATGTAATAATGAGACCTTTTCGGTCAGTACTCTCTATTATTGTAATAAAGCGATGTTGGTTATGTAATCATTTTTGTTTACTGTGTGCACTAGCTTTGATCTGGGACTAGTGCTGTAATACACAGAGGGTCCGGGTTTGGAAAACCGGGGTCCCGACAACCACCGGAGCCGATAGGAAGACCGACGCCTATTGGGGCGATGTTATTAAGTCATACAACAAGACCACCCCGTCAGAAAGGAAAAGGAATGCAAAGTAAGCCAAGGATCGATGGCACAAGATTAATAAGTGGTGTGACCTCTTTGAATGTGCATATGTGAAGGCTCGCAGGGTGTATACAAGTGGCTATTCCGATCAGATGTGGATGGATGCAGCCGACGAGTCCTATTTGGAAGACAACAAAAATGAAAAGCTAGGACCCTTTGTGCTTAAGAATGTTTGGACAATCTGCTGTGAAGTGCCGAAGTGGAAAACATACAACGAAGAGCTGAAGAACGCACGTAAAAGGAAGGGATATCACCTCGAAGAAGAAGGGCAGGAAAATGATGATCATGAAGAAGAAATGCCAAAGCGTCCAATGGGACAAAAGGCAGCTAAAAAGGCCGCTCTTGCTGCAAAAGTCAAGTCAAAGGCAATGGATGATGATGGAAAATCGAAGGAATCTGCAATTGATGTGGAAAAGCTTGATAAATTCAGCAAGATCCATGAAGCAGCCAATGCAAACCGCATCAAGGTGTTAGACATGCAGCAAAAGTTGTCTTCTGAGAAGCTTGAGACCACAAGACTTGCCTATCTAACAGCACAGGAGAACAAAGAGGGAAAGAAGCTAGAGATGGAGGGGAAAGAAGCTAGAGATGGAGGGGAAGAAGCTTGAGACGGAGGCGAAGAAGCTTGACAAAGAATCAAAGATGATGGAAGCTTATAACAACCTCATCTCACAAGATACAAGTTCAATGTCTGATGAGGAAAAGACTGAGCGTGTTGCTGCCATGAAGTGTTTGAGGAAGACACTTTTTCCTGAAAGTATGTAATTAGGTATGTACTTTCACTAGAAAACAGTATCTGCTGAAATTTCAATGTCTGTGTGAAGTTCCTGAAAGTTCAATGTCTGCTATGTTCAGTTAGTGTGAATGTGAACCCATATCTGCTATGTTAGTGTGAACTGTGAATTTTCTGAAATTTCAGTTAGTGTGAATGTGAACCCATTTCTGCTATGTCGAGTTATATGTCAACATTTGCTAAATGTAGAGCTTGTAATGTTTAGAATCATAATTGTGTAGTTGACAAACATATTATATATGATCCTACTATCCTGGTCAATCCTATCAACCCGAAAACAATCCTACCTAAGATCAATCCTGACAGCCTCGTTGTGTACATATATACTGCTGTTATATACTGGAATGTGTACATATATACTGCTGTTATATACTGGAATGTGTACATATATACTGCTGTTATATACTGGAATGTGTACATATATACTGCTGTTATATACTGCTGTTATATACTGGAATGTGAACTCTCCATTTGGCGCAGGATAGTGTGAATATGAATCAGATAGTGTGAATATGAATCAAAGTGTGAACTCCTCCTTTAGTCAGACAGTGTGAATATGAATCAAAGTGTGAACTCCTCCTTTAGGCGCAGGATAGTGTGAATCAAAGTGTGAACTCCTCCTTTAGGCGCAGTACAAGAAGGGAGGTGTACTGCTGTTAGTATGTTGCTGATGTTACCTTCCTATCTCCAGTCAAAATGTCACATGAACCAGACCCACCAGACTTCATTGACGAATTTGAAGATGCCGATGACTTTGATCCTATGCAGGTGTACACCATGGACGACTTCATGGAAGAAGATGCGATCTTTGAAGAATTTATTAGCAAGATTGGAGAGGAATTGAAGGCCGACATCGACGAAGAATCATCAATTGTACCTTGCCGCCGTCGCCGACAGAGTGGACCAAGGAGGTACATACCAAGGAATCGAGAAGCAGGTCATGATGATCTTGTCGCTAATTACTTTTCCGCAAATCCTATCTACACCGATGAGATGTTCCGTAGGAGATTTCGGATGAATAAGCCATTGTTTCTACGCATCGTGCACACTCTTAGCGAGTGGTCTCCTTATTTTACCCGCAGAGTCGATGCACTTGGTAGGGAAGGGCATTCACCCCTTCAAAAGTGTACTGCCGCTATTAGGATGCTTGCTTACGGCACCTCAGCTGATCAACTTGATGAGGTGTTGAAGATTGCCGCAAGCACTTCTTTGGAGATTTTGGGAAAATTTGCTGAAGGCGTGATTGAATGTTTTGGTGGAGAGTATCTACGACCTCCAAGCAGCGATGAAATGGAAAAATTTTTACAAGAAAATGAGGCTCGTGGTTTTCCAGGAATGTTGGGAAGTATCGATTGTATGCACTGGGCATGGAAGAATTGCCCGAAAGGTTGGGCAGGCATGTTCACACGTGGTGACAAAGGCGTTCCTACTATGATTCTCGAAGCAGTGGTATCTCGTGATCTTCGTATATGGCATGCTTTTTTTGGTACCGCCGGGTCTCAGAACGACCTTAACGTCCTAAACAAGTCACCACTGTTCATTCAAGCAATAAAAGGGGAATCTCCTACGGTACAATATAGTGTAAACGTAACACAATATGATATGGGTTACTATCTTGCCGATAAAATATATCCCGAATGGGCGGTATTCGTGAAGACAGTAACGGCCCCTCAGTCGGCTGAAGACAAATTATTTGCATTTATGCAAGAAGGGGCGAGGAAAGATGTCGAGTGCGCATTTGGCGTTTTGCAATCACGCTTTGATATTGTTCGTTGACCTGCAAAATTATGGAAGCAGGGGGACGTTATCAACATAATGCAAGCTTGTGTCATCCTTCACAATATGATAGTGGAAGATGAGAAGGAATTGGTTAGAGTTTCCTTGGATTTGAATGACAATCCGAGTGCGACGATAGTGCTCCCACCTGAAGTGCGTACAAGCGACAACCCTAATCCATGCTTCGCAGAGGTGCTTCGGAGGAATTCTGTTATCAAAGCTCGGCCAACACATAGGCAACTCAAGAATGATCTAATCGAGCATATATGACAGCGCTATGGAAACAAAGAAAATTAGAAAAAAATGTTGCAATTATATATAATATATGCCTTTTATTGATGGTTTTAAAAAATATTGTAATGATGTTCATCTTATTTATGCTTGATCCGTTTTCTATCAAATAGCAACATAATGGTATACAAAATGGTATTCATGATTGATTTTTGCTACATGCAAAGCATTAAACAGCTTGCAGACAGTGAAACAGGCAGTCCATTGTACGACCTGTCTTTTTAACTGTCTGTATGACATTCGAGGCTCTTGCAGACGAACCCCTGTCTGTGGGTTGTACATACCCTTAGTATTTAATTAATACTAGTCGTAATTAATTTGTACTAATCGCTTATGTTCCGAAGGTCCACGGAGAGGCTAGGTGTGCAAAAACAGAAGTTTGGAGGCGTCGTGCTGTTGTATCTAGATCTGAAAAAAAAGGGCGTTCGGCGCGTCGTGCCTCGTACGAATGAATGAAGTATGCCTGTTTTTTTTTTAAAGGAGTCCTAGCCAACAGTTCTAGAAAAAATGAATCCCAGCCAGCAAAGAAATGAAAAGAAAAATACAGCGTTGCAATATCTTGCTGTTACTTTGAGAATACGCATGTCCTATAAGAAATTCTACACCTGTACTAGTTACGATAGCGTCATCTTTTTGGTAGCTGGCTTTTTGGTTTTTATTCTAAGATGAAGTACCATTTTTTTATCGGCATTGCGGTATTGTGTTGGGCGGTATGGCTTTATAGAAATGATGTTGTCTTCAATGGATCCAAAGTTAATTCCTTTTTGCAGGTGATCTTCAAAGGGGCGTACTGGGCGCGCCAATGGTCTTTGTTACATAAGGAGGAGGATGGCATCTATGTGCAAGAAGGTTGCAAGATTTTGGAGAGTAGAGTACTAGACGTTTTTGCAAAGTTTGGGTGGAATGAAAGAAGAAGATTGAATGTTTAGTCTGGCATGTCTCTAGGGTTAAAAGGCCCCGTCTTTTAATTGTTGAGTCTTGGTGCTCATAAACTTCGTTTTGTGTTTTGAGCCTTTTGTAAGGTGCTGAGTCTATGTACTCTTGTTTCGTGTTGGCTGTGTACATCTAAGTTGGATGTAGAGGCCGGATTTTAATCCATTATCTAAAAAATCTTCGTACACTTCCACAAAGCTTATGCAAGGCATATATACGCAGATACTTCTGGTGAGGTGAGATCAATTTTTTCATTTCGAGTCAGTGCGTTTCAGCTCTATGAAAAAAGAATAGCTGTCGTACTGTGTTCAGGTAACTTGTTTGTTTAGTTGTTTAGGTTTGCTCATCCCAAAGGTCGAACATAACAGGTTCACTTTGATATGTAAGCTCATTCTAATAACCTTCACTTCAGCTTTGCTGCAGTTTGTGTATAAGCCTTCTAGGAGAACTGCAATGAACCATGCAGCCACTCTGTTCCAAGATGTTCGCTACTTACCAAAGTTTGACACGAGACTAAACTAGACGCTTATATCACAGACAGTTTCTAAAAATCGTCTATACTGCAAGTATCACAGATGGTTCATACGAAAAACCATCTGTGGTATTTTCACATACGGTTTTTAATACAAACCGTCTGTGAAGTATCATAGACGATTCTAGATAAAAACCGTTTGTGATAATGGCAGACATCACAGACGATTCGTATCAAGAACCGTCTGTGATACTTCACAGACAGTTTGTATTAAAACCGTCTGTGATAATGAAGTTATCATAGGCGGCTTGTATTAAAAATCATCTATGATATATTTCCCGTCTCACAATCCTCCAAAATTTCATAATCTCCCGCTTGAATCCGAGTAGGATTTCGTTCCAAGATATCTTTAGTAAAACAGGTATAACTTTTGCGTATGGTGTCCGTTTTCGATGTTTTTGTACTCGTTGGAAAGCTAACGATGAGCCCGATTCAAAAAAACGTCCAGCTCATGCTAGTCGCCCTCTAAGACTCTCAAAATCAGCCATCTTTAGCCCCAAATTTGTGTTACAAGTTTTTTGTTTCTATTTTTGCCCTTTTTCTTGGTCTTCCCCTCGGAATTTGAATTTTGCTTCAATAGAAAAGTTGTAGATCTCATCGAAACCTTTCAAATGAGTATATATAGGCCATATAAAACATTTCTACTTTATCTTTTGAGACTATTTGTTTATATTGCATCGGTATATAAAACTTTATGCTCTAATTCACAGACGGTTGGTATATAGAACCGCCTGTGATAGAGAGTATCACCTCCCCAACCCAATCCTAGCCAATAAAATCCACCAACCCTCACCCCACGGATCGTAGCTCCACCTCTTCGTCCCCGCGCCAAAACAATTCCGCACTCCCGCCTCTCCTTCCCCTATAAATAATCACACAAACCCAGCCTTCTTGCCGTTCTTCTCCTCCTTGACTCTTACCATAATAGCATGCACGAAGCAGATGACGCACAAGTCTATGGGAGGCAAGACACCGCGAAGCAACTAGCTACCAAGGCGACGCTCAATCAACGCCGACGATGGTGGGCATCAAAGACATCCAGCTCGTGCGCTGCATCAGGGGCGAGAAGGCCTTGGTATAGAGGATCTTTGCTTTTTCTCTGTTCTTGTTGTGTTAGCTAGATGGTTAACCTGCTCGTTATTTTGGGATATTGTAATGGTAGGCTATAATCTTAATAAAAATTAAATGTGTACTGTGTTTTTTATTGTATTTGCTTGTTTTCATATGGCATAGTTAACATTTCCTGAGACTAGCTGAAAAAAAGAAAAAAATTAGGTATATAATGAACTATCACAGATGATTTTGTGATATAAACCGTTTGTAAAGGATTATCACAGACGACTAAAACCAAAAACCGTTTGTGATACTAGCACATCATAGACGGTTCTATCTACCAACCGTCTGTGATAAAAAAATCACAGACGGTTCTAGCTATCAACCGTCTGTGATACTCATCCATTACAGACGGTTGGTAGCTAGAACCGTCTGTGATGTGTGAGTATCACAGACGGTTTTTGATTCGAGCCGTCTGTGATAGTGTTCTTCATAGATGGTTCTAGTTACAAACCGTCTGAGTTGTGATTATCATAGACGGCTCACAAACCATCTGTGATAACCTCCAATTATTACTGACCCATAAATTCATACGGTTCATAAAACCATATGTGAATTGTGATGATGGTTTTAAACCGTCTGTGATGACTCTTTTTATACTAGTGGGAAGACTTCCAAATATCACCGAGCGGCCAGGCTCGTCCGCAGCAGTAAGTGGTAGCATCAGGAATGCGTATGTAGAGCAGAGTGCAGACTCGTCTTGCGGTGCTAGAGTAACTGAACTCACGTTAGCCCGTCCGATTAGCATGGAAATAAACCATGCACACTAAAAGGACTTGGATTTACATCCAGATGCTCAGTGTATTCCGAGTTATTTCTATGATCGGTGATTAGCTTACACATTACAACACTAATGAATATCATATCCATATATATGTATAAATAAAATGAGTATTCCCCATTATATAAGTACGTAGTTGTAAATAGATTTTATGGTCAAGTTTTACATAATAGGCCAACCGACTAAATGAGTCCAAAAGAAATAACAATGGAAAGTAAATAAACTAGGAGTGCCTCCATGATTTACCATATGCAATCGAGACGCTACGACTTAGTACTTGTTGTCTTCATCGCCAAAGCCTGATACATAGAAGTATCTATGCACTAAATCTTCACTCTCTTAGTTTGAATTCACATATATATAAGCAACAATGAGTATGAAAAGTAATCAGCAAGTCCCTGCATCAATGCAAGTATATAGATGCGTGGCTTATCAAAGAAGGGTCTTAGGGTTATCTTTGCATAAAGCAAGTCTTGTTTTCAAATATCAAACCATGACTATTTTCCTGACCCAGGTTCTAGCTATTTTAACTTAAAACCAAAGTGCCATCTATTTCCATAGCATTCCAGTATTGAGGCGCCAACCTCTAGTAGAAGGCGCCAACTATCGTTACCCGGTGGATGCCCCGAAAGGGGGTTACATTAAGCGTTTTGACCAACAGCCAAGCAATCTGGAGGGGTACAATACGTCAAAACCATCCATTCCTAGACCTGATCGAGAAGAAAACTAGCTGAGTGGCACATTCAAGCTAGCAATAATGTAACTATCATGTGTAAAATAGAGCGAATGAGTTCTCCTTATGGATTTTCTAAACATATGTCGCCAGAAATTTTCTTGTTTGTGAGTCACTTATCTGTAGGGGTGGAAAATGGCAACGGATAATCCGTTTTATCCGATGTTTATATCCAAGAAAACACGAATGTGGTAAGCAAAATCCGTATTCGAAAATGGTCATATTCGTATTCGAAAATATTCGTATCCATATTTAAGAATATTCATATTCGCATTCATATTCGAGAATATTCATATTCGTATTTGAGACTATTCAATTTATATTCGATCTGTTTTTTATGCCTATCGGCCGATCGGCCCAGCCTAGCGGCCAAGCGGAAATCCTGGAAAAAAATCCGGACGAATTTTGTGATTCAAAAATTGAATTCATATCCGTTACGATATTCGATTCGCATTCGTATTCGAGAATATTCAAAATCGTATTCGTATTCATTTTAAAAATATAGATTTGCATTCGTATTTGAGATTATTCGATCGTATCTGATTCGTTTTGATCCCTACTTATCTGAATGTTTAATTTGTGTCATGATTCGTTCTCCTAGTAGAGTTGTCATCCTGTTTATTTCTATCACCATGAAGCGCACGTGAAGTCCATCTCGTCGTGTACTAACTCCAAGCTAGGCTTGAACGCGGGGAATTGTTTGAATTCTTGTGAGAATTGAATCATTTCGTGTAAAATTTTCGTGTTCCAAACTGAAATATAAGCTTGTTAACCAAATTCAAAGGCAACGGGACTATAGGCATAGAATAATGATTGATTAAAAAAATCTTCCATGCATCAATCCAACGCACCAACACCGCCCAGTCATCTTAGCATTGTTGCCTGCATAGTAAATAGCATATCTAGGGTCCGTTTGGATTGGAAGGATTTTTGTTGGAAAAGTATAGGAATCAGAAAGCTTTAGTCTTATCGACAATTGATCTTACGAATTGTAGAAAAAAACTGAGCCTTATAGAAGAATTAGAAAGAAGAAAGGGGACTATGTTTATTGCAATATTGGAATTATAGACTGCTCTTGTAGAGCAATTACAAGAGGGATGCTGCTAGCCCTAACTTTGCTATTCTATGCCTTTGTTGTCTATTGCTTGATCGCTCGATCTCTCTCTCTCTCTCTTCATCTTCTCCTGTCAGGTTTAAATAGCGCTGAAGAGGTATTAGATGTGTGTGGTGTGCATTGAGTCGTAGGAATCGTGGCCAGCAAAACCGGATCACATGGAGTCGTGTGGCTGTAGTGCGTAAGTGGCCTACATGTGCGGTCCGGTTATATCTATTTAAGCCATGTAATCTATGGAGCAATTTGAGATAATTGAATGAATAGAAGAGGAAGGTAGAAAAGGCGTGTGTTGCCGAGAAAGAAGTCACTCCTGTGTTTACTTGTTCTCCACTCATGTATGTTTCTTCCCTGGGCTAGGCCAATAGCGGATGCGGAGAAGAGAGAGAGAGAGAGAGGAGGGAGATGCCGGCGCCAGAGTAGGAGGCAGGTGGAGGAGAGGGGAGCGACAACGCCACTTCGAGAGGAGAGAGGGAGAGGAGAGGAAGCAGTGGCAAGGGGGAGGGGTGCTGTCAGGATGCTTTCCGATGGTATACCGTGTGGTAGTTCTCAAATAATAATTACTAAAGTACAAAAGGAGGAAAGTTGGGCCAAAAATTGCATTCTAGCAAGGACGTCGTATTTAACAACGTCCTGGACGTCGTGGTGTTCGGTGTCCAACA
This sequence comes from Dendrocalamus latiflorus, assembly GCA_017311315.1. Taxonomy (NCBI): domain Eukaryota; kingdom Viridiplantae; phylum Streptophyta; class Magnoliopsida; order Poales; family Poaceae; genus Dendrocalamus; species Dendrocalamus latiflorus. The sequence goes on from CM029631.1 coordinate 22,827,857, forward strand.
GTTGACACCAAGGAAAAGGACGTCCAAGTTTTGGCCAAACCTTAAGTACATCGTTTTCCTTCATCCATTCGTTTTTGTTTTTGTTTTTGTTTTTTGTTTGTTTGTTTGTTTGATTTGTTTTTGTTTTGTTTTGTTTTTTTTGCGATGACATTCCTTCATCCATTCCTCGCCCCAGTAGAGAACTTTCATCACTAGGATAGTATAATATTCGTTGGAAGACAACATGTAAATAATTTAATCTCTCAATAGTTCTCAACCATTACTTTTGTTAACTATCAAAACCGCGTGCGCACATATGCAGTCTTGAACTAGTTCCAGGTTATCTTCTAGGGAAGTTTGATTCTTGCATACTAGAAAATTAATCCTAGAACAAGAATGCTGTCAGGTCAATAATCATCAGAATGCCACCAATCCCTCGTGATCATACTTACGGCGCAGTTCAACTTCAACTACATAAATAGCTGTAACAAACTTAATCAAGAAAAACCAGAAAGTATTTTGAGTCATGCTATGTACGCAGACAAGGTTGGCTCCACTGGTCTTGATAGCATCCAGGAGCTTGGCCTTGACAGTGTCGGCAGGCGGCGGCGCGCGGCGGCCGAGCATGGCCGTCAGGTGGCCAATGTACGTTGAGGCTCGCCGTGACAAGATGCGCGCTGCCCGATCATGTCACAATAATCCTACTCCTCATCTTCGTTTATTAGTTAGCTATGTATAATGTTAGCCTCCATGGCTCCATTACATGTTAGGCTGATGAACTGCTGACGCTAAGAGGTGTACCTGTACGAGCAAGCGCCTCCCAAAGTTAACAAAGAACACCGTATTAATTAGATGTTTATTGGCTTGTGGGTCCCCGAAGGTGGACGCTCTTTTTCTTCGCGCCGATCGTGGGACGAGGCCTGCAGAGCCTCCAGGAGTGGACGCGACTGAGCACAACGTCGTCTCCGGATTTCTAAATTCCGTTCCAACTTTTCTTACGTTTATGCTTTCCTAATTATTATTTACTGTTAATAAAAAAAATCGGGTATTTTTCCTTGCAAGAAAAAGTGAAAGACGTGTTAATCATATTCCACTGCAACTTGTGGGCACTCAATTAAATATAGAAAAAATTGCTAACATTTATTTTTTTAATCCATAGCAATCGTACGGACATTTTGTTAGTAATATAGTGGGCGGCTAGTTTGGCAAAATTATGTTTCCTTTGTTCTTTAAAAAATTAGTATGACTGATAGTAAGTTACAACTCCTAACGACCTGTCGCATACATACAAAACAAACATGTCCTTGTTCATATTTGTTGTTTGTTTATGTTTCATGTGGACAGTTTGCCCCATGCTAGCTACCGTAATTTTGTACTCCGTTGATAGCTCGCCCATGCACTTCTTTTCTTTCTTCTTTCAAAAGGAAAGTGATTGATTATTCTATATACTAACCCCTACTACCTTTCAAATAACAACATTGGTTGTGATCAAAATGGCTGAAAAGCCTGTGGCTTATGGCTGAAAACACTGTAGCTGACTGAAAAAAGCACTGTAGCTGACAGAGGCTTATTTACCATAATTAAATTTAAAAAAATTTAAAAATAGAAAAAACATATTAGCCCATCACGTATAATGTAAACAAATACGAGGAAAAAAAGAACCGGTAAAAAAACTCAAAAAAAAGCCAAAAGTTCAGAAAAAGACGAAATTTATGAATAGTGCAAAAATAAGCTGAAGCCAAAAGCTCAAGCCATTTTTTACTTTCCAATGTCTTAACAATGCAACTTTGAACCATTACATACATTTTCTTATTTTTGTGATAGTATAAAAAGTAAGATTTTGAAAGTACTTTTTATAATTAATCTACTTATAATATCATACTCTTGTACGACCAACCTAAGTATTTACAAATATATCGTTGATTAAAGTTGATAAAATCTAGCAGCTCATTTAGCTAGCATACATAATACTCCCCTGTTTCTAATACGTACCTTTGACCATTATTTTTTCTAATTAAATGTTATTAAAAAACTATAAAGAATAATTATACGAAAGTACTTGGGATGACAAATCAACTAATTTGTATCATTTGCATATGAAAAATATAAATATTTATGTGTGTATCAGTGGTCAAAGGTTTAAAAATAACACCTATTTAAAAATAAGATTAAATTTCATAAAATCCTAGATTTTACGGTCTAAGTTGCATAAAACCACAGGATTTTTAACATGTGACACATAACCGCAGGAATTATAGTCTTACAGTTTTACAAAACCCCACCCTAGCAAATCTGAGCTACTCTTACATCTAGATTATTTATATAAAGAAGGAATCTATATCGTCGACGTGAACTTGCGTGATCTTGATTTAGGATGAAGAGGGATCGATATGCATCGAGCAAGCTAAGCCATGGCGGGCATGAGCAGCAGCCGACTGCCGCAAATGACAGTGTCGATATACAGGTCGGCGTTCATCCAAGGCAAGCACTAGTTGGACATCATCGGCTACTCCAAACATAAGGCACTCCGCGTAAACAAATCCATCAGGTCGCTTTGACGCCAATGGCTATGACTAGACCATCACGTTCTGCTTCGATCCCTAGCCTGCAGCTCTGTAACATCCCAAAATTTTAAACCTCGAAAAAGAAAGCTTTTGAATTAATTGCGCAAAGTATTTTCTTGAAATTTGGATTTTCACGGTGCTTCTTAAATTTTGAAGAAGGTTTCAATAATAATAACAAGACTAGAGCTGAAAAATGCCATAAAAGAAAATATGGAAGTAAAAGAAAGTTTTAATTTTGGATTCAAAACTGAAACTACAATCCAACATAAGAGGGGATAAAAAAAAATTAAATAAAAAAAAAGATTAAAGCATAACAATTTCTCATATTGTAACAAGTATTATAAAAAGGGCCTAGAAAGATGTGCAAAACCTAAAAAGTATTTATACAAAAAGAATATAGGCATAAGGGGAATATGTACATGTATACAAAATGAATGTGCAAGTAAATAAAAATATATATTAAAATATATATATATATATATATATATATATATATATATATATATATATATACACACACACATATACACATATACAAAAATAGAAATAAATAGGAGCATATATATATGTTTGTATATATACATATGCAAATACATGCAATAAAGAAGCAAAATGGAAATGCAACAAAAATAAAATTAAAGAGAATTGGGAACCAGGCTGGCCGAACGGCCCAGCTCCCCCGTTTTTCCCCCGCCTTCGCCGTCTGGCCAGTGGGCCATCCTCCCTGCGCCATCTCCACCGCCCCCCCTCCATTCCGCACCTCTCCCTGGCCTCGCGGGCCCGAGCGCTGCACCCTCCACTGGCCCTCTCTCTCTGGTCCTGCGGACCCCGCGCCTCACCCGCACGCCTTTCTCTCCCCGCGCTGGCCCTTCTCCCCTCCATCCTTCTCTCATGCGCCAGCGCCCATTTCTTTTCTCCTCCTCCCTCCCTTCTTCCAAGGCCGCGCGTCTTCCACGTCGCCCCTCTCTTTTTCTCCGCTCTGCGTCGCCGTCACGTCCCTTCCGCGCGTCGAGCCCTGCGCCCTCTCCTCCCGAGCCGCGCGCCCGGTCTTTTGCCCGGTGGCTCCTCCTTCCGCCTCCCGGATATTTCCCCGCCGCCCGGTCGGCTCTGCCCCCATAAGAAGGAAGGTGCCCCCAACCGTCTCGCCTCAAGCTCCTCTACTCCCGCCCTAGAGCAATTGAAGTCCCGTTCGCCGAGCTCGCCGAAATCCGTTTCTTCTTCACCGCCGGCCAAGCGCGCCTCCACCACCGCCGTCCCCTCCACAGGCCGTCTCCCTTCAATTCGTCGCGGTGGGAGAGGTCTCTCGGTGCCACGAATCCCCTCCAGCCGCCGCCGGAGCCTCTCGTCCACCCCAAGTCGCCGGCGCCACGGTCCTCCCCGCGCCGCCCATGGCCACCGCCGCCAGCTCGCCTCGACCCCTCGCCCATCCAACCAATCCCGAGGTAACCCTCCCCGTACCTCCCTAATGCTCACACACGCCTTGGTCTTGCCTCTCTTCCACGCCTGCGCCGCCGTCCCCGTTTCCCCCTCACCGCCGCCTCCCGCGCAGCCGCCTCCGCCGACCCGCGCCATCCCGGGCCGCGCCGTCTTCCCCACTGGCTTCCACGCCTACTCGGTAACCGGTTTTGCTGGACTCCGGCGCCACCCCGGCCACCCCTCGCCGGTGGCACCCCTGCTGGCCGAGCGCCATTGCCTCCCCTGTCTCGGGCAGGAGGGAGCTCTACGTAGAGTTTAGATATAATAGCCACTTCGTCAAATTTCCAAAACCCCAGTGTATAGCAAAGCAAACAAGGCTCAGTTGGTCAGCTAAACAACCCCCGAGCACTGATCACACAGGTGCTGGGTTCGAATCCCATCCTCTTCCCTTACACATTCTTTTTATTCTATTTAATTTTAGTCCACTTAACTTAGGAAAATTTATAGAGAAAATCTGGGAAAAATCAGAATGCTGACCATGGGAACTAATAAGTTTAACTGAGATGTAAATGAGATTATTCAGGATTTAAATCTTTGGTTATTTGCACTATAAATAAATAATGTACCTTTATTACTCATCCTAAAATAATTATCAAAGAGAAGCATTAAAAAAAAGATGTCTTCGGTTAAATATCCGAATATAGTAGGAATCCTAATTAAAATATATATGGTATATATATATATATATATATATATATATATATATATATATATATATATATATATATATATATATATATATATATATATATATATATATATATATATATATATATATATATATATGCATATCTATATACACACACACACACATATACATATGTCCAGGTTGAATTTAAGGAGAACCAAATTGATAACTATAAAAGCAAGGTTTAAAAAGATTCATAAAAGATACTTGACACCATGCCTAGCAATAATAATAATAATAATAATAATAATAATAATAATAATAATAATAATAATAATAATAATAATAATAATAATAAAACAATAATAAGGCTTTGAATTAAAAAGTATACAGTCTTTTCTTTAAGGCTTAAATAGCCCTAAGCGACAACTAAAGTCACATAAAATGATAGCCACCTTTAATCCAGAGGATAATTTCGCGTAGAAATGCCATGTTAGAAAAATATATATATGAGGCAACTATAATAAAGAAACACCTAGGTCATTGGATTGTTAAAGGTAATCCACCCAATACAGTACAGTAAATAGTAACCATCACTAGCGTGGCATAGATAAATAAACCTCAAACGTAGATTTAAGCGACCATTGATATTAAAGTATAACCTGATATGGCGTGCTCAGTCCTAGATAAGCAAATTTAAATAGCAACATTAGCAATAATGAAAACACTATAATGGTAACCAACATGTACATAAAATATCAACGATACCTAAATCAAAGGGGCATCTTTAACTAAATTCGGGTAGGCGTGTTGTATTAAAATTTCCCACCTCACTCCACCCAATGTGACTCTGACAATACTCCGTGCTCAATCAACCTTGCCTCAAATCACTCATTCAACTATACTAAAGATTAATCAAACTCAATTGGAGTTATTTGGGCCTTTTTGAATTATTTGCTTTTATTTGGATTCAGTTGTTTGCCGCGTAATTAGAAACTGGAGCCTAAAGATTCTACGGATCAAGCGGGAACGAGATCGATGAAGACCAGAAATTAAAGTTCATCGCCTGAGGCAACTTTGTGTGAGCTCAGGATCGCTAAACCGCGCCAGGCGAGTCAATACTTTAATCATATTGAACCTACATTTTCTGCAAATTATTTCTGTTTAAATTATCAAATTGCATGCTGTTATTTTATATGCAAATACATGTTTAATTTAAGATTTTAGTTATATGCCCATTGTTTGCTTGATTAATATTACACCCCTTTTTGGAATACTTAAATATGTGAACCTTGTCACCCTAGCAAAATATAAGAGTAACATTTCAAAAATAAGTCCCTAGTGATATGCTATGCTTAGTACTGCATAAATACTCGGGGGCGCTGAAATGCCCCAAGCTTCATTGTCATTTTTAATCACGAGAAACTGGTTTGGGCAGTCATGGTGGGAATGACTGGTATATTTTGACATGATTAGTTTATGCTCCCAAAAATCCCAACTTGCTTAAATATCTGAGCGGATGATTTGGGGGCGGGTATGTGGTGCAAAGGAAAGCACAAATTATGGAGTGTGGTAGAACCGCTCAGATACCACTAAGGACTGAATCTTGTCATGACCTCCTGTGTAAAACAGTGCAACCACAAGTCTGTAAAGTATAGCTTGGCTAAGTAAATTTATCGAAATCCCCGGACTCATCTCACCGGTAGTGGTTGGGAAGTGGCTACGCAAGGGCAAGAGAAGGCCTAAAGGGACACCGAGTGGAGGGTGAAGTTTCCCAGTCGTACTAGCGCAGAGGGGAGTGGAGCCCGTACGCTAGTAGCCGTGGGGAACATCCCGTGCAACGTATGGGACCCACCGCAAGTGGGAACGGCCCATAGGGTGAGATGACAAAAGGGACCAGATACTTTGAAAAGTCACTGTGATGGTCTGCTCAACCACACTTCTAAGGAATCGTGTGGGGCAATGAGTTGATTGTCTCTTGTGGTGAAAGTGTACAAACTCTGCAGAGTCAAAACTATTCGAATAGCCGTGCCCACGGTCAAGGGCGGACATGGGAACTTAACCAGATATAGTTCTATTTCAAAATGTTTTGTGGGTGGGATGGAAAAGTGGAGGGCAGTGAAAGGCCCTAGTTTGGAGTTGTCCTGGGTGTCGTCCCAGTGGTAAGTTAAGCGGCTATAACGCTGAAGAAATTGCTATATGGTGCAGATGCCATGTAACGGTGGATGGAATCTGAATCGATATTAATAATGCATTTCCTTGTACATTATGATTTGTTCCAAAATTGCTAAGTCATAGGGCTTTTTAATTAATTGTATTCAAAAGCACTCTACGCAAAATAAAATAGCCTGAGCCTCTCCTTTGTTAAGCTATGCATACTATTTATTTGCATTCTGTGTATTGGCTCGCGGAGCACGGGGTCGGAGTGCTCACGCTCGCTTTTGCGACAAAATTCAGAATCAGGAATCAAATCACCGCGCCTCAGCAACAAGGTTGGACAAGCTGGCAGAGAAGATGAAGATGTCAAGGGCTAGGTCGCGAACCTCCAGTTGGCTGCCTGTGGGCATGTCCTGAAGGTCCCACCTGTGTGCTTCTTTCCGCTGCTGCAATTTACTGTTTTCGGCCCAATCGGCCCATGAGTAAGTCTACTATTAAATTTTACGCTTCCGCATGATATGTATTTTGATATTCATTACTGTAACTGTGAGCACTATCTACTGATCCAGGGAATAGTGCAGTAATCACAGAGGAATCCGGATGTTAATATCTGGGTCCCTACAGCGATGGTATCAGAGCATATCGACTGCAGGTCGTGACCTAGTTAGCTTGGCCGTTAGTTTTATGACTAGGAATATTTCTTTAAAATACTATTTCCAAAGATATAAGTTACATTGCTCATTCTCATCTCTCTTAGATGATTTCCTCTCATCTATATGCTACCTTAGCCATTTTACTTCTGAAGCTCTCTTACCCCAAAGTTCAAAATGAAGAAAATCCAGTACTACTCTTGTAATTTTCTATGAAAACCCACTTTAGGCCAGGAATCATGATGCTTCACCTTGAATCTTAATTGTTTTATCCTTGGAGGAAACGATAGTGTAAAATTGGGATAAATGAAATGGAGGAGCTTAAATGAATAGATTAACCAGACAGATGAATTAAGTGATTCCTGGAGAAATAGAAAGTGTGAAACTAATTAAAGGATTGCAACACTGATAAATTGTGTAATTCCTGGAAGATTTTTACAATAATGAAAAAAGGGGGTAGGAACGATTGCCAAATGAATTAATAGAGTTTTAAAAAAAATCGGAGATATGATAACAGCTATCGGAGTACAGGCTTGATTAATAACATTATTCCTGGAAGATGTTCATGATAATGAATTAATTCGGAGGTTGTCAATGAAGATTTAGGCGGTTACTAGAGGAGCTACTATGATTTTGAATACAATCTTGGATTATTAGGAAGTCCTGATACACGACACTGGTGAATTTAAAAGTAATAATGTTGGATAATCATTAGAACTCAGAATTGGAGAGTACATAGACAATAAAGATTTAGGTTAATCATTGGAGAAGCAAACTATGAATTTGGGATCAAAGACACCAGACTGGATTATTAGGAGGTCACGATACGAAAGTCATGAGTGGATAAAAAAAACTAGATCTTCATAGGATTGGAAAGCTGATTAAATTGGCAATTGACGAACCTGAGATTGGATTTATAAAGATGTGGTGGACATTCAGATTCATATAAGAATTTGGTGATCTCGATTGGACAAAAATTTGGGAGATGCAATAAAAAAAATACTTGATTGGTGGGTTCAGAGTAAGGGTATTGGATTTTCAATAGACTGTAAAGATGAGAAGTTTACCAATAATGAATCCAAGATTGGGATTATACATACATAGTGAAATACGAGATTTAATTCACAAATTTATGTTGGAAGTACAGAGTTAGGCGAGAATTAGATAACCATGGCTGGATTAAGGAAATGGTGAATGACACAATGCAAAAGAGTATGGTCGGTGGAACAAATAAATGATGACACTTGCTGACTGGAGTTTTAGACAGCAATAATACCGTGACTAAATAATAATAATAAAAAAAGAGGATAGTCTAGGTGCACTTTGCGAAAGTGGAGGTTAAACTATTAAGGCCGTTGGATTCTAAGCCTTATGTATAAAAGTCGTATGGGAGTGAGTCAATTTATTGATGGATATTTGAACATTAAAAGAGATTAGCATACTTTGACAAAAAAAAGGGTATTATAAGGTTTTGTATTAAAGAACAAAAAAATATATATAAATATAATACAAGAATGAGTACTGATATAAATCAAATTACCTCTGAGTACTTTTCTATCTTTCCATCGATTTCAAAAAGGAAAATTTTGGTTTCCCTTCTCTTACCATTGCTCCAAAAATACAAGATTAGGATTGTCGAAGATGTTCCGAGAGATAAAGTGGTTTCGTTTTAAACGAGCTATGCAGATGAACCCCGTTCCCCTTATGTGTGTCCCCCGCATAGACGCTGTATTGTTGCAAGATTTTTGTTGGTCCCTGTGCACTGTCTTCTTGCCCTCGGGCGCCCTACTTCGCAGTCACAGGAAAAGCTTGCTTTTAAAAATTTGTGTGGCTCAGAATCACTCCAGTTTCCTGGATGTGCTTCTTTAAAATTTGAATGGGTTTGGATTACCTTATCCCCGCGATACTATCCTTACCCCATGCTATTCCCTCTCACCTATTGCTAAAAAAAAACCCCCATCAGATCCAAAGGAACAAAATAACAAGTAACCCAAAAACCTGAGGCAATCAAGAAGAAGCGAAGACTTTTCAACTTCCCAGTATTTAAGGAAAACAACATCACTATGAAGAAGACCACCCGGCAGGAGAGAGACCACAGAGCAAGGTCACCTGTTTCTGTGAAGAACAAGACTCTTGCCCCAAGGTTGCTCATTGAACCTATTGCTGACCAAGACAGCTAAGAGTACAACAGATGAATAATGACAATCGTCATTTATTTAAGGGGGGTAGCACTGAGACAGAAATGTCGAAAACTACTGCGACGTATAATTGAAGTTGCAACAACCTGGGTTTAGAGCTAATCAAACCAGTACAAGGAGATTCGCAAGGCCAGAAGTCTTCTGGTGGTGAGGACTACAAGACGTACCTTTAGCAAAGATCATCGTGCTTGGCAAAGCCAAAGACTCAAAATGGGACCCCAGTAGAAGAAAAAGACCCCTACCTAGAAGTACCTCTGCATCCCAAGGCCCTCTATTCCCTAGGGCACAGACCATTGCTACCCACCTATCAATATGAAATTTCACAACCATATGTCCAAAAGGCGATGCAGCTACTCCATTCTACGATGACGTGAAGGCAACAGTGTCAAAGAGCAAGTATTGGAAATCTACGACCTATCTAGGAGAACCAGGTATTTTTTTTTCTTTTTTCCTTCAGACTTCTCCAAGTGCTAACCCCTATTGTGCAGATCTCATCTCTCTGTGGAGCTAAGGAGCTATACGTCGAGCAACACCCAGAAACCCATTGCTAGCCAATATAACTCACCTCCATTCTTTCTGCTCTACCGGAATCTCGGGGTCGAGATTCTTTTTAAGGGGGGTAGGTTTTGTAACATCCCAAAATTTTAAACCTCGAAAAAGAAAGCTTTTGAATTAATTGCGCAAAGTATTTTCTTGAAATTTGGATTTTCACGGTGCTTCTTAAATTTTGAAGAAGGTTTCAATAATAATAACAAGACTAGAGCTGAAAAATGCCATAAAAGAAAATATGGAAGTAAAAGAAAGTTTTAATTTTGGATTCAAAACTGAAACTACAATCCAACATAAGAGGGGATAAAAAAAAATTAAATAAAAAAAAGATTAAAGCATAACAATTTCTCATATTGTAACAAGTATTATAAAAAGGGCCTAGAAAGATGTGCAAAACCTAAAAAGTATTTATACAAAAAGAATATAGGCATAAGGGGAATATGTACATGTATACAAAATGAATGTGCAAGTAAATAAAAATATATATTAAAATATATATATATATATATATATATACACACACACATATACACATATACAAAAATAGAAATAAATAGGAGCATATATATATGTTTGTATATATACATATGCAAATACATGCAATAAAGAAGCAAAATGGAAATGCAACAAAAATAAAATTAAAGAGAATTGGGAACCAGGCTGGCCGAACGGCCCAGCTCCCCCGTTTTTCCCCCGCCTTCGCCGTCTGGCCAGTGGGCCATCCTCCCTGCGCCATCTCCACCGCCCACCCTCCATTCCGCACCTCTCCCTGGCCTCGCGGGCCCGAGCGCTGCACCCTCCACTGGCCCTCTCTCTCTGGTCCTGCGGACCCCGCGCCTCACCCGCACGCCTTTCTCTCCCCGCGCTGGCCCTTCTCCCCTCCATCCTTCTCTCATGCGCCAGCGCCCATTTCTTTTCTCCTCCTCCCTCCCTTCTTCCAAGGCCGCGCGTCTTCCACGTCGTCCCTCTCTTTTTCTCCGCTCTGCGTCGCCGTCACGTCCCTTCCGCGCGTCGAGCCCTGCGCCCTCTCCTCCCGAGCCGCGCGCCCGGTCTTTTGCCCGGTGGCTCCTCCTTCCGCCTCCCGGATATTTCCCCGCCGCCCGGTCGGCTCTGCCCCCATAAGAAGGAAGGTGCCCCCAACCGTCTCGCCTCAAGCTCCTCTACTCCCGCCCTAGAGCAATTGAAGTCCCGTTCGCCGAGCTCGCCGAAATCCGTTTCTTCTTCACCGCCGGCCAAGCGCGCCTCCACCACCGCCGTCCCCTCCACAGGCCGTCTCCCTTCAATTCGTCGCGGTGGGAGAGGTCTCTCGGTGCCACGAATCCCCTCCAGCCGCCGCCGGAGCCTCTCGTCCACCCCAAGTCGCCGGCGCCACGGTCCTCCCCGCGCCGCCCATGGCCACCGCCGCCAGCTCGCCTCGACCCCTCGCCCATCCAACCAATCCCGAGGTAACCCTCCCCGTACCTCCCTAATGCTCACACACGCCTTGGTCTTGCCTCTCTTCCACGCCTGCGCCGCCGTCCCCGTTTCCCCCTCACCGCCGCCTCCCGCGCAGCCGCCTCCGCCGACCCGCGCCATCCCGGGCCGCGCCGTCTTCCCCACTGGCTTCCACGCCTACTCGGTAACCGGTTTTGCTGGACTCCGGCGCCACCCCGGCCACCCCTCGCCGGTGGCACCCCTGCTGGCCGAGCGCCATTGCCTCCCCTGTCTCGGGCAGGAGGGAGCTCTACGTAGAGTTTAGATATAATAGCCACTTCGTCAAATTTCCAAAACCCCAGTGTATAGCAAAGCAAACAAGGCTCAGTTGGTCAGCTAAACAACCCCCGAGCACTGATCACACAGGTGCTGGGTTCGAATCCCATCCTCTTCCCTTACACATTCTTTTTATTCTATTTAATTTTAGTCCACTTAACTTAGGAAAATTTATAGAGAAAATCTGGGAAAAATCAGAATGCTGACCATGGGAACTAATAAGTTTAACTGAGATGTAAATGAGATTATTCAGGATTTAAATCTTTGGTTATTTGCACTATAAATAAATAATGTACCTTTATTACTCATCCTAAAATAATTATCAAAGAGAAGCATTAAAAAAAAGATGTCTTCGGTTAAATATCCGAATATAGTAGGAATCCTAATTAAAATATATATGGTATATATATATATATATATATATATATATATATATATATATATATATATATATATATATATATATATATATATATATATATATATATATATATATATATATATATATATATATATATATATATATATATGCATATCTATATACACACACACACACATATACATATGTCCAGGTTGAATTTAAGGAGAACCAAATTGATAACTATAAAAGCAAGGTTTAAAAAGATTCATAAAAGATACTTGACACCATGCCTAGCAATAATAATAATAATAATAATAATAATAATAATAATAATAATAATAATAATAATAATAATAATAATAATAATAATAATAATAATAAAACAATAATAAGGCTTTGAATTAAAAAGTATACAGTCTTTTCTTTAAGGCTTAAATAGCCCTAAGCGACAACTAAAGTCACATAAAATGATAGCCACCTTTAATCCAGAGGATAATTTCGCGTAGAAATGCCATGTTAGAAAAATATATATATGAGGCAACTATAATAAAGAAACACCTAGGTCATTGGATTGTTAAAGGTAATCCACCCAATACAGTACAGTAAATAGTAACCATCACTAGCGTGGCATAGATAAATAAACCTCAAACGTAGATTTAAGCGACCATTGATATTAAAGTATAACCTGATATGGCGTGCTCAGTCCTAGATAAGCAAATTTAAATAGCAACATTAGCAATAATGAAAACACTATAATGGTAACCAACATGTACATAAAATATCAACGATACCTAAATCAAAGGGGCATCTTTAACTAAATTCGGGTAGGCGTGTTGTATTAAAATTTCCCACCTCACTCCACCCAATGTGACTCTGACAATACTCCGCGCTCAATCAACCTTGCCTCAAATCACTCATTCAACTATACTAAAGATTAATCAAACTCAATTGGAGTTATTTGGGCCTTTTTGAATTATTTGCTTTTATTTGGATTCAGTTGTTTGCCGCGTAATTAGAAACTGGAGTCTAAAGATTCTACGGATCAAGCGGGAACGAGATCGATGAAGACCAGAAATTAAAGTTCATCGCCTGAGGCAACTTTGTGTGAGCTCAGGATCGCTAAACCGCGCCAGGCGAGTCAATACTTTGATCATATTGAACCTACATTTTCTGCAAATTATTTCTGTTTAAATTATCAAATTGCATGCTGTTATTTTATATGCAAATACATGTTTAATTTAAGATTTTAGTTATATGCCCATTGTTTGCTTGATTAATATTACACCCCTTTTTGGAATACTTAAATATGTGAACCTTGTCACCCTAGCAAAATATAAGAGTAACATTTCAAAAATAAGTCCCTAGTGATATGCTATGCTTAGTACTGCATAAATACTCGGGGGCGCTGAAATGCCCCAAGCTTCATTGTCATTTTTAATCACGAGAAACTGGTTTGGGCAGTCATGGTGGGAATGACTGGTATATTTTGACATGATTAGTTTATGCTCCCAAAAATCCCAACTTGCTTAAATATCTGAGCGGATGATTTGGGGGCGGGTATGTGGTGCAAAGGAAAGCACAAATTATGGAGTGTGGTAGAACCGCTAAGATACCACTAAGGACTGAATCTTGTCATGACCTCCTGTGTAAAACAGTGCAACCACAAGTCTGTAAAGTATAGCTTGGCTAAGTAAATTTATCGAAATTCCCGGACTCATCTCACCGGTAGTGGTTGGGAAGTGGCTACGCAAGGGCAAGAGAAGGCCTAAAGGGACACCGAGTGGAGGGTGAAGTTTCCCAGTCGTACTAGCGCAGAGGGGAGTGGAGCCCGTACGCTAGTAGCCGTGGGGAACATCCCGTGCAACGTATGGGACCCACCGCAAGTGGGAACGGCCCATAGGGTGAGATGACAAAAGGGACCAGATACTTTGAAAAGTCACTGTGATGGTCTGCTCAACCACACTTCTAAGGAATCGTGTGGGGCAATGAGTTGATTGTCTCTTGTGGTGAAAGTGTACAAACTCTGCAGAGTCAAAACTATTCGAATAGCCGTGCCCACGGTCAAGGGCGGACATGGGAACTTAACCAGATATAGTTCTATTTCAAAATGTTTTGTGGGTGGGATGGAAAAGTGGAGGGCAGTGAAAGGCCCTAGTTTGGAGTTGTCCTGGGTGTCGTCCCAGTGGTAAGTTAAGCGGCTATAACGCTGAAGAAATTGCTATATGGTGCAGATGCCATGTAACGGTGGATGGAATCTGAATCGATATTAATAATGCATTTCCTTGTACATTATGATTTGTTCCAAAATTGCTAAGTCATAGGGCTTTTTAATTAATTGTATTCAAAAGCACTCTACGCAAAATAAAATAGCCTGAGCCTCTCCTTTGTTAAGCTATGCATACTATTTATTTGCATTCTGTGTATTGGCTCGCGGAGCACGGGGTCGGAGTGCTCACGCTCGCTTTTGCGACAAAATTCAGAATCAGGAATCAAATCACCGCGCCTCAGCAACAAGGTTGGACAAGCTGGCAGAGAAGATGAAGATGTCAAGGGCTAGGTCGCGAACCTCCAGTTGGCTGCCTGTGGGCATGTCCTGAAGGTCCCACCTGTGTGCTTCTTTCCGCTGCTGCAATTTACTGTTTTCAGCCTAATCGGCCCATGAGTAAGTCTACTATTAAATTTTACGCTTCCGCATGATATGTATTTTGATATTCATTACTGTAACTGTGAGCACTATCTACTAATCCAGGGAATAGTGCAGTAATCACAGAGGAATCCGGATGTTAATATCTGGGTCCCTACAAGCTCAGGAGCACAAGACCGCGTACATGCAGCTCGTCTCCATCTCCCTTGAGTTGTCGAGCGACAACAACGACATCCCCAAGGAAGGCGTCACAGCCATGGCCACCTTCAGGGTCGACGACCCGATGGGTAGGTGGTGGCCAGCAATACAGCGAAGCGACGAGGCTAAAACATAAATTGCTAGGGGTGGAGTCTTGTGAAATTCCAAAACCATAATACATAGTGTTATGTATCACATGCCAAAAACCTTATGGTTTTATGCAACTTGAACTGCAAAACCAGGGGTATTGTAAAATTTACTCTTAAAAAACACAACTGACTGGATTAATCCCTTTGTGTAATTAAAACTCATCAAACCCAACCCCAATACGCGGGCATATCTAGTGCATCTTATTTTTTTGGTGCTTCCATGTGCATCCTCTTCAGAAAATAATGTAAATGGCCATGAAAAATTCTGAAAAAATTAGTTAGATATGATACGATGCAATCAATGGCCTAAACCTTCACACATGCCGTGAATTCTCTGCCAAAACATCCCCTTCAGTCATTTGCACGCGCACACTATTCACGATCTGAAAATATTGCCGCCGCACCTTCCCGATTCTGCGACACCACTGCCATGCCACTGCAAATTGGTCAGTCCGTACTCCCATGTCTTTCTCGCCCTGACACCCCTTAAATGCCTCTGGCCATACGTCGAGGTAGCCAAGCCAAAACTCACCCACCTCCACTCTGCTCCCTCTGCTCTATCTCCCCTCTCGACGGACTTCCCTCACGCCACAAATTCCTGCACCTTTGAGCCCGTCACTGCCAGCTAAAGTCACTGTACCATACCTCTTAATTGCCGAAACCCTCACCTGGAAAAGCACCGTAGCCGCCTGTCACCATTGCCGCCGACCTCTCTGCTCTCTGCTCTCTCTGTGCCTCCCCCTCATACTGACATGACCTGCCCCGCAACCTTTTGACCACAATTATGCCGTGTTCGAGGAAGCACAAAAGCTGCACCATTAGCCACACCAACCCTCCCATACCTTCCCGACCTAGCCACGTGTCATCTCACTGCCAGAGCCGCTCCTATGCTGAACCTCTATAGGATGGCTATAGAAGCCCGAGACCACCTCCCAGACATTGCATCGGCATCCAGTGAGCCACCCCGCACCCCAATTGAGCCCTCGACCATAGCTTCGCCGGTGATCACCGAAAAAGTCCAAAGTAAGCTGATTTCCAATTCCTATTATCTAGTCGATTACTTTTCAATTGCTTTCGCCTATAGCACCCTTATGCTCCCAGGAGCACCACCAAACCATTGACATAGCTTCCCAATCCCCCTTCTTCCCGGTCATCGAAGTTTGTCACCCAGACGAAAACTATCACCGTGGGCAGCCCACTCAGAGATCCCCAACTTGAGCCATCACTTCCCTAAGCCTCCTCTAAACCTAGAGATGCTTAAACCCTAATGCTATTATCCTCTTAGCCCACCATTACCCTCTGTGCCATTCAACAGTACTGAGAAGGGAAGACCTCACCGTCGGTGATCACCTGACTTCTAGCTACTTCCAAGCCCAAAAAATGGAATCCTTGTGGCACCAGGAACCCACCTATTGTCGCCAATTGTTGTCTTCGACCACGAATCCTCTAACCACTACATGCCACAGAACCTTCGACCGCTCCTCTACTTGGAATCCCCAACCGCTTCGTAATCGAAGGAAACTTTGAACATACTGCTTCGAGTCCTAAGCAACCCCACTCGAACGTCGTTCGATGCTCCCAAGCCACTCGAACGCCGTTCGATGCTCCTATACCCATGGTCATTCGCAGAAATCCATATAACACCTATATACTTCTTTGACCATCACGAACCCCATCTAACCTAATCGCAGCTCCGTTCAGCCAAACCACACACTGCCTAAACCATGACCTCAAACCTATTTTCTTTATATCTTTTTTGTTATTTTATTGTATTTTGTTCCAAGCTTGCATTCTGCAAACCAAGAACTCATTTGCATTCATTTTTCACGCTAGTATTTGGACCCAACGGTCAATAGAAGTGCTACAAGAGCAATTCAAAAAGTCAGTATCTAACCTGAAGGCTATAGTAAAATAATCAGAGACTATGGACAAAGAGGTAAGTCATATATTTTTGATCATATTAAACCTACATTCCTTTAATTATTTATTTATCAGTATTTTCGTTATGTTATTTGGATTTTAAATCATTTTTATTTATTTTCTAAAATAAAAGGCCAACGTGGAATAGGCCCACTTGTGAGTGGCTTACAAACCAAGTAACCAGTTTTAAAAGGTTTTAACACTGATGGGAGCCCACATATCACACAATTTAATGCATAACTTAATGAGGAGGGCCCACACATCTTAGCGGGAATTAGTGAATGGCTAAGCATGGTCATTAAAAGAGCTAATCACACATTTAAATGGTTAACCACTGTGCTACATTAGCCCTCCCTCCCGCCCTGTATGGTGCAGCTCATCGCCACAGTCGGAGGGGAGGCCAAAATGGGTCCCTCGAGCCAAACCACACCTAGAGGTGGGGTCGCGCGGGGCAGATTTGAAGGCTATGGTGGCCAGCAATGAGCTTAAGAGACAGCAGCGGTAGGGAGCATGGCACTACATGGTACTAGAGCCTAATTACCAGCTTGGGAAGCTTCTAGGGACTAAGAGTGATTAACCAGAGGTCGAGGTGGAGGCAGAGCTCGAGGACATACAGAGTGGGCTATCGACAAAGGACTGAGGCAACGGAGAGGAAGTCAATGTGGGTAGCTTGCCGAAGAGGATAAAGATGCTTGGTGAGGCTCGGGTCGGCTTGAGACTCCAAGGATAAGCTCCAAGCATGCCGAATTGGAAGGAGGTACGGTGGAGGTCGATTGCTGCTAGTGGTAGCTAGAGCCGAAGGAGGAGAGGAGGGTGAAGGCATTCGGGGCCGGTTGGAGACGAGGCAGGGGACTACACATGGGTTTTATAGCCATGGCAGGAAGGTGGCCATTGGATGCTACTATGGCTCGCGCGAGGGGGTGGGCAGGCATAGTGGTGCATAGGGCAGGCAAGCGGTGCACTATGCAGCATAGGAGGTGGGCAGCGTGCATGGCGGGGATGGGCCAGGGTGCGAACGATGTGGCCAGGGCATGCGCTGGGCACGCACGGTGCAGGGAGGGCGGCGTGGGCTGGGCTAGAGGCCAAGTGGGCCAAGGGGAAGTGGAGGATGGGTTAGGCTCGGCCCAAGAAGGTTGGATTTTTGAAATTTTAAAATTTTGGTTGGAATTTTGAAATTCAAATGAATTTTAAGTTGCACTTTTTGAATTCAAATTAAATTTTGAAATTTCCTTCAAGTACAATACAATGTTCCCAAAATAGGATGTTACATCAATTGGGATAGCACAACTTTACCCATATGATATGACCATCTTGTGGTATCACCAGTATAACATACTTTCTTAGGCATGCTAACCAAGAACAATTTCAAGTTTCGACATCCATGGATTCATTTCACACATTCATTGAGTTCACAGCAAGCATAAGGTCATAAATGCCAGTATACAACTTCTAATAAAATATGTATATTTATAGCAATACTACATTTCTAATAGAGCAACATTACAGGCAAGATGATAAATGAACCTTTGTAGTGAGATTTTGATTTTATTGCAGGGGATTAGTCATCGCATTACCCCAACTTGATCCAACTACTGTTCTCCCAAGTCACAGGTCTACTTCGCTTCAACATGTGGCTTTCTGGTATTGTTGTGACAAGATTCATCCCCTTGAAGTCACACAATTTATTAATTCTGATTCTTTCTGGCTTTCAATCTCAAAAAATGATGCTCCTAGAGGGGGTCATAGAATTTTAATGCACCATCCCCATAATTTGAATGAAGCAGCAATGGAACTTAATGGTAACTGTGACCAACCTTTGCAATCAGACCTACAGCTTTGGGTGCAATCTTTGAATTAACATTTTGCTAGAATCATTTGTAGGATATCAAAAGGAAGCTCAGACTAGCTTCTCATAACCTAATTTTACACCAAAAAAAGACAACAAAGGAGAAACAGAGTTTGGAGGAGTGGAGCAACAACAACATCCATGGCACCAGCACAAGGCGTCGATTGTGAGAGAATTGCTCGATTCGACAGTGCAGAGAAGCGACGAAACCCATGGCACCAATGCTAATGAGGAAGATGATGCCACCAGTGGTAGCTACGATTGCATGACAATGGATCTAGAGTTGATGAGGAAGTTGGAGGCATGGGGCACGGCAAGAAGCAGATGGACAGGGCGACACTCTGCTCATCGGTCTGCCTCATCCTCCTCCACTTGTCGGTCACTATACCGCCCTAACCTTACCTCTCATGGGATTTACTGATTTGGGAGGGGCTAAGGGATAGGCACATATGGGGAAGGTGACAACCAGGGGTTTTCGTAAATAATTCGATGGGCATGGGGGTTAAACGCAAAAATACGTAAGTGGGATTGGGGGAGCTCCTTTGTGCGATCTCAACTGTCGAGCTCGGATCCCATGGTTAGAATTGAGTATGTGCATATGTCCACAAAATGGGCTATGGTCACCAGATATCTCCTCTTTAGCTTTTGTTACAATAACTAGCTTTCAAACGGTATGTCTTTTCAAGGAGAGATCTACAAATTAACAGATTGTAGTAGACAGTATATTGACTTTGATTATACAGGCCAAAATCGTATGCGGTTGTCTCTCTCTCTTCATACTCTCTCGCGGACAGCTAAAATTCAAAATCATACACCACAGTTCAAAAGAACCCAAATAAATAGAAAATCTGTGCTCAAGGAAAATAGCTAGAGATTCCTCAAATAGGGGTGGGTGGGTGGGGTGGGGTGAGGAGAGGTTGGGTGGAATCCTGAAGGACCCAACCTAGCTACATATAGATCAAGAAGTGTAATTATTGTGTGCAATTAATTCTATTGATCCTTGTACAATGCATGGATCCACATGTGTCGATGTCCAAACTCCTACTGTGTTTGGTTTGGGGTCAAGGGGTGTGTTAGAGATCCTTTGAACCCTCAACTCAAGATTAAGTTAATCCATCGAAAACGGTGGAAAAGCTAATCCAACACAACTAACCCATCTCGATTTCTGTTTTTCTATAGCTAAGCCAGCGCCCCACCCGCCACCTAACATAAAATTTCTCGGCCCAAATGTCCTGTTCAGCTCCAAAAAGAAAAAAAAAACCTAAGCACTCCTCAATCCTCACCCCTTCAACTGACCAAGAGCACAGGCGGCTATGGAGAATTCCCTCAAGGAAAAAGGCGGCCATGGAGAAAAGGATGGAGCTCGGGGAAGATGGAGCGCCACCGGGAGAGGGGCGAAGACGGACTCAATGCAGCTGTTTGAACTCACATAGCACATACAAGAACCCATGGTAAGTACATGGATTTGAAACCATTTTGAGATTTTTCCCCTTGTTAATTGGACAGCTCAATTTGACATTTTTGGACAAAATTTTCCGGAAAAATCGAGATCCGCGAAAAGCGAGAAGTTTCTCGCTAGTGGGGTTCCGAAATTTTTTTGTACCAAAAATGTTTTCCATGAGCACCAAACACTGCCTAAGCTGATCAACACGCTGATCGACTCACACGCACCAATATGTTTCACGATCAAGTTCTCAAGGAACTGCACATTCATGTGAGCAAAAGACAAAACTATGAGTGCCATTAGCACTAAAAATATATTACTATTTCTTTGCGATGTAAAAAATATTACTATTTGAAGCATAGGTACATTTGGATGCGGATTAACGAATGGAATTAAACCTTGTGGACATGCGGTAGAAGTTTAACGCAGTGTACAAATTAAACGGAATTTGAATTGTTAAACATTGTAGCAATTCTTGTTTTCTTCTGAGAAACAACCGAATTACAATGGTATCTGTTATGTAGGCAACACACCCAACAACTAAACCACACACATCCACACTACCCACGCCAATCACACACACGGGAACTAAGGGAGCCACAAGTCAGACGCACGACATTCCTTTGCCTGGGTACACACTCGCCTAGCTAGGCGCGCATGTTAGCACAAGCAAAGCTCTAAATGCACATGCATTCATGCATGCATGCTTGCTTGCTTTAGGCCACTTTGGAGGTGTCCACAGGATAGTGATGGATGGAATCAGCCCACGGCGCCCCAATGGTGGTGTTGCTGGCCGGCTGGATGCACTCCCACACGACGCTGTTGCACTTGAACCCAGACCCGAAGCCGATCATCCACACCCGGTCGCCCTTCCGTGTCCGCCCCTTGGCCTCGATGTATGCAAGCTCGTACCACAGCGAGCTGCTCGACGTGTTCCCGAACCGGTGAAGCGTCATCCGTGACGGCTCAACGTTCTCATCCGATAAACGTAGGCTACTTTGCACCGCGTCGATCACTGCCCGGCCACCGGCATGGATGCAGAAGTGCTCGAAGGCCGTGCGGAAATCGGGGACGTACAGCTTGGCCTTTCCGTTCAGCGCCTTCCGAGCAATGAACGAGAGCGCGAACAGCAGCTTCTCCGAGGCCGGGAGCACGAGGGACCCTATCGCCGCGATGTTGGCCTTGAGCGTGTCGCCGGCGACGGCCACGAGGTCCCTGGACAGGTGCACCCCTGTCTTGCCCTCGTCGTCCTCCTCCTGGAACGCGCACCGGTACGCCTTGTCCTGCGCGGCGGTGAGCGTCCGCACGACGTGCGTGAGCCGGAACCGGGATTTGGACCTGGAGGTCGACATCAGCACCGCGGCCGCGCCCATGCGGAACAGGACCATGGGCAGCAGCATCGCGCGGCTCCTCCCCGTGTAGTGGTCGATCGAGGTGGTCTCCGTGGACACCACCAGCGCGTGCGCGCCCCGGGGCGCCACCTGCAGGAGGTTCCTCGCGACCTCCACCGAGATCAGCCCCGCGCTGCACCCCATCCCTGAGATGTGCACGCTGCGGATGTCGCCTCGGAGCTTGTACCTGTTTACGATCACGTCAGTCAAGCACGGCGTTGGGTTGAAGGCACTGCAGTTGGTGATGAGTATGTCGATCGATTCAGGACTGATGCACGTCTTGGCGAGCAGGTCGTCGATGGCCGAGAAGATGACCTGCTCCGCCTCGTCACGGCCTTCGCTTAACCCACAGCGCGGGGGAACGTAGTGGGCGGTAGGGGGGAGGTAGGTCTGGTCACCGAGGCCCGAGCGCTCGAGCATGCGCGTCATGAAGCGGATGCTGCAATCGTCAAGGTACGGCATGATGTGAACGTGCTCGGTGAAGGAGGCTATGGAGACGCGGCAGTTGGACTTAGGCCGGCAGCAAGCGTAGTCCACGAGGTACACGCTGCGAGGGCGGCGCATGAGGTAAAGGGTGGCTGAGGCGAAAGGAAGGAACACGGCCAGGAAGAGGTTGACGTGCCGCAAGCCATGGAGCCAGGCGAGGAGCTCGCCGGGGCCGAGTTGCACGGCTTTACGGAGAACGGTTGCGGTGAGCGGCACGGCGACGACGACGAGGAAGTTGTTCACGACGAGTTGGTAGAGGGGTTTGAGCTGCTTGACATGGGTTGGCGAGCTGATCATGTTTTTGAGGCGCGTACTGGATTTATCGTCGTTGTTTCGGTGTTGATTCGTTTACGGGGTTGCTGAGGAGGGAACGGAATTTTGTGGGAGATTTAAAGCGCGCGGCTGCCCATGCATGCACTGTTTTGCGTCCTTTTCTTTGCATTTAGCCGTACACTGCGCCATTACAACGTCATGGAGAAAATATGCAGATTCGAAAGAAATGCAACAACTAAACTTCATGGTCTACAAAATAATTGAAGCCCATCCTTTCAAAATATCCTATCTTGTCGCAATAAACTTTTGACGTTTCTGACATTAATGTTCTCCGGGATGCAACTTGGATTATTAGTTTTTATCACAATAATATATTTCAAGACTGATCGAAGTATTGTTAATGAATGATGTGAATTCATATATGTGTTCAATTGGACATATACGACCATCTCGCCTCGGTTTCATAATTTTATAGGACTTTTATTCCTTAGCATATATATGTATCCCTGTAGTCGCATAGTTGAGACACGCCAAAGTTTCTCGCGCTTGTAATTCTTCTCATATAGTGATATTCCGCCTTCATGCATCCGGAATTTTTCCACAAGAGTTTTTCACGTAAATCTCTATCTTCCATTCTTCTAATCTTCTATTTCTATCATGCATTTTATAACTAAGTGGTATCAGACCTGCTGCCTCATGAGGAGCAATCTCGACTTCCGGAGCAAGCCATCGCAAGGCACCTGCAAGGCGCCATCAGACCGCAACGACTACCATCGAGCAACATCTTCAAAGGTGATCAAGAAATTCTGGGGTCATCATCCTTTGTCCTAGAGACTGCCAGTTTGACCATCCATTGTTGATCTACAGAACAGCGGTAGCGATTTACATGTTAGTCGGCGCCAATAAGCCTAAATGTCGTCGATCATCATTGTAGGACCGAAGATGGCAACAGACGGGGTGAATGGTGCCTTAAAAGTTTCTCTCAAGTATTTACTTATCCTTTGCTTCGATAGCTACAAAGTTATGAAGATTTGGACAGGAATCCTACTTAAAATCTGGAGAAACATGGAGCTATACCACTATGGAAAACCAGAGACTCTCAGAGCTGAGGAAAATCAGTCAGAAAACAATGTGGTAAAAATTCAACTACATGGTCGATAGTCTCACAAAGTTGAGCGCAACTTGATCGGAAATAAACGTGGTCGGATTTTATCTATGGTGATCGACGACCAGACAGTGGTTCAAAACCAACATGGTCATAAATAACGTGGTCAAAATCAACATAATCAAAACCAACGTGGTCGAAATTCGACTTAAGTAGTGAACGACCAGAGACTGGTCGAAAACCAATGCAGTCGACGACAAGAGAGCAGTCGAAAGACCAGCATAGTCGAGGATTATCGAGTGGTTGAAACCTACATGGTCGACAACCAGTGAGCGGCCGAAAAATCAACGTGGTCGAAGACAAATGAGTGATCGAAAACCTACGTGGTTGAACACCAGTGAGTGATCAAAAGACCAGCATGGTCGAGGACCAATGAGTGGTCAAAAACCTATGCGATTGAACACCCATGAGCAGTCGAAAGACCACCGTGGTCGAGGACCAATGAGTGGTAAAAAACCAACGTGATTGAAGACCGATGTGATCATCACCTACATGGTCGAAGACCAGCAAATGGTTGAAAAGCCAACATGGTCGAAGACTTGAGAGCAAACCTGAGTGTTTGAAGCAGATTGAAATCTGACCGATGTGAACAACTACCAGTGAGATGTCGACCTGTAAGCGGTCGAAACCAAAATGATCAAACCCAGTCAAAACACCACCAGTGAGGTCAGCAACCAGTGAATGGTCGAAAACCAAAGTGGTTGGAGAACAGGAGTTTCAGTACTACTGCTATATAGCATGTGGTACTACCATTTCTTCAAGATGAATTGGCTTTTCAGCCGACCACGAGAACCAAAATCGATAGAACTTTCGATTGACTAACGCAAAAGTCGTGAAACTTTGAACACATGTTTCTTAAGGTCTCAGGAAACTATTCCATTCCTGGATCAAAAAATCCATGACAAATTTGAGAAATTTTTGTAATTTAAAGCAGTGCATACCAACCATGAACTAAAAACCAAATCGATGATCAGATCTTGCTCATAGGTAGAAGATAGCCGATATGGCTTTGAGCACGTTCCCACATGTCACAGCTAACAAGATCACCAAAGGAATCAACCCAAAAACTCTTGGATCAAGAAATAACTCGATTATGCTAAGAATGAGCAAAAACAGGGTTTCTTGAAAATCTTGTTATTGAAGTACATAGCTGATTAGAGATCGATTTCAAGATGTTATCTCCATCTCGTCCATATCCTTGGCACAACAAGATTAAGAGAGGGGCAGACGAGAGATGAAACCAACCTAAATGTACACAACTCAATCACAGGAAGAGATCAAGAAGGGGTTGAGAGAAGAGAGGAAAAACTAACTCAAACCAAAGCAAATTCAATCAGACAAAAATATACAAAAATGTAGATCAAAGATTGATGTATTTCTCACTTCAGATGATTCATTTTACAGCCACTCCACTTAGGAGGACAGAACTCTAAACCAGAGCACGCACGCACGCGCGCGCACACACACACACACACACACACACACACTTTCTAACCTATATTCCATGGGAGAGAGGAGGAGCTAGCCACTAAAAAGCTTAACCAACCTTCTCAAACACTAGCTCTTACCTTTCCTCCTCTTTTATAGGCTCACAACCTGAACCAAAACCTAATGGATCCACCCATTAGGCCAAACTGGGGATAACCCGTTAACTCCACCTAACACCGGGTTTTACTCACGCACACTTCTCTGGTATTAAGCAATTTTACCAAAATACCCCTCTACTGCTTTCGACGAAACTTCCCGCTTCCTTTTTCACGAAGCATCGCCCATACTTTGCCAGCATCGTCCATGCTTTGCAATATTGCACATGGCCCCAATAACTTGCCGCCAAGCCTCTCATGCGCCCGGATCTCACTGAACTATACTAGCTTGCAAACGGCCCAAGTCACTTGGTGCACCACATGCTTCTTCTCGCACATGACATCACCTAGCTTCCTTGACCATCTGGACCTCGACTCCTCCCTGAGTCTAGTCCCAGTCTACCTTGCAGTTGCCCGTCATGTCCGCCACCAGTAGTTCTTGCTCCGGTTCCTCGTTGTCCTGGCTTGCAACCACCCCACAAGCCTCGGTCATCTTTAGTGTCTTCCTGACCGTTCTAGACCTTAGCACCACCTTGTGCCTAATCCCGGTCCTTCTACGCCTCACCATGACCCAGTTCCAAAGTTCTACAACCAATACAAACAAGCAAACCATCACGTAGCACCGCATGATACACAAAGACATCAATTTGCGCAATTCATCCATACAATGCACAATGTAAAATGTATGCACCCAAATGCCAGTACTACCGCACCTTGCAATCCCGAGATGGATTTCTCTGAAAAAATGTACTGTTGCTCAGACCGGAACTACTGTTCGAGTGGAACTACCGCGTTCAGCTTGCCAACAGGCGAATAACTGTAAGATGTGTCATATTAGTCATGCCCATCACCATAATCGATGTAGTCATTCTCTGCCAATAGAATTTAAACAAGGTGAGCACATAAAGTACTCCACAAGTTACACCAGGAAATATAACAGATTTGATACATGCATTGATATTGTCAAAGAAAGTCATAGTAAGGTTGTTTGTGCGTAAAGCAATATTGAAGTAAAATCTATAAAGTAGATACAAAGAGCTAAATTTAATACATTAAATAGAAACAATACTTTAATTGAAATAATACTATTAGTGCAGGCACCGACCCAATACTAACCTAACCACGGATATCCCACCTGGACTATTTTTCTCCAAAAAGATTGCAACATTTTCATTAAAACCAATTTTGTAAAAACAAAGTCTAATATATGAAAAACCTTACTTAGCATGTCCGTGATCGTGGACACGACTATCTAGGATAGTTTATTTACTTTGCAAAGATGTACAGCTTTACCCACAAGACATGTCCTGTTGTTTTGCCACGCAATTAGCATACTTAGGTGTGCGACCGAGAGATCATGACAAGTCCTTTACAATGTTAAGTCACCAACTTAGTCACGTCGCCACTAAGGTTTCACCATAATATGAATCCACAAGTTGGGACCCCCTCTTATGCCGTGTGAGACTTCACGTGGCCTACGCCACGCTCACATTAAACCTATAGCGAAACCAAAGTTGGGACCTCACAAATTACCTAGCCAGGACTGTCCCATACCAGACTGTGGTAGTACGATGTGGTTTTGTACCAGTAGCTAACAAACTGGTTCTTAATTGACTTAAGCACTTCCCACATACCCCTTGTGCCAAGCATCAATGTTGTGTCTCCCAACAATAACATGTGCTAGCAAGCACCCACCACCTAACCATTTTGCCTAAATCTAAACTAGGTTTAATATTTTATTTTGTCAAATATTTCATAGAATTTCTTGACTCATGAAATCAAGAATATATTTTAAAATCATCATTTTATGTGAAAAGGTATCCCCACCTAGAATCATTCTAAGCATGGCTAAGCATTTCTACAAAATTTTCAGTCAATACTATTGTACTAACTAGATTTTCATCTAAGGTGACAAGACATAAGAGTGTTTAATGTCAAATTTGGCCATATACAAAGGATTCGGTTGTAACTAAAGTTTAAAGCAGATTTAAACTATGTTTGAACAAAAGTATGCATGCATAATAATTTAAATAATTTAAATTACTGGAATCAACACGATCAAAGACACGATCGAAGATGTAACTTGCCTTGCTCACTGTCTTGATGCTGCAAATCGTCGAAGATGTACTCTCTTGGAATGCCGTAGTCTACACGTGAAAATAACCAAAGCAAATAAATACAAATAAAATCCAAAATTTCAAAAATATGGTGGAAATGGATAGTTTAGGATTTTATATGAATTTAGAAATTTGAATGCGTTCAATCGGAGCTACGATGAAGAAGAATGGGCTCCTGGAAGTTTGATTCTAAAGAAAAAGATAAATAGGGTTTTTTGGAATTATTTTTGTATTGGAAAATTTGGATTATGACGTTAGCATTTGAATTATGTTTTCAGGCTGAATTATTTTTGTGAAGGAAACTCAGAGTAACGCTGAAGTGGCATGCTTAGGTAGATGTGGCGACCGAGAGTTGGCGTGGCACAGCCATGGTGCCATGTGGCAGCCACCTCACCTCAGGCCACTGACATGGTCGCACCGACCAGTGGTGGTGCGACGAGCCCAAGGGTTGTCGGTGCTCCGGTGGGCGGCGGCGACCGACGAGGCTTGCATCAGCAAGAGGACGATGCGGGGAGGCAACCTCACCTTGGCGAAGTGGACGGGGAGGCTCGGAGATGGCCGGTAGAGAGGAAGAAGTGGCGGTAGTGCACGGGCATCAGTGGCAAAGGGGCTCTGGTGGCGTCCTTTATGGCGATGGGGCGGAGGGGTGTGCGCAGGTATGAGGAAGGTGAAGACGGTGTTGGCGAGGCATGAAAGGGCCTAGGGCCACCGGGATTGTTTGCTGGAGTCGGCCCGCAACTTGGAAGTGTACGCACACGGTGCGAGAGCTCTCAGGTGTGGGGAGAGAACACTCGAGGGGGCTTTATAGGGCTTAGGGGAAGAGGAGAGGCCAAGAGCGGCTTGCCGGAGTTAAGTCAGTGTGGTGGCGATTAAAGGTGAGAGATAATAGGGTTTAAAGGAGGGGTAGGCGGTGAGGTGTTAGTGGGGTAGATTAAGGCCGTTAATGGCATCAAATGACCAGGCCAACATGAAGAAACTTAAGCTTTTTAAGAGCTTGGGGGTGGCCATGGTGATCGGTCGAAGGTAGAAGAAGCAAGAAGGGGCAGGGAGGAAGGAGATGATGGCTAGGCCCCGTGTAACATCCCAAAATTTGGCTTTCTGGAAAAATTTAAATTCAAATTAATTATTTTAAAGTAATTGGATTTTATTTGGCTTTTATCTGATTTTCTGGATTTTCTGGAATTTAAAACCTATTTTTGCAAATTAAAAAGTATTTTAAAGTATAAAAATTAAATACCAACATTAGTTGGAAATAATTTTATTTAGTCCAAAACATGTCCAGGAGCTTCTGTGAATTTTTCTGGAATTTGTTTGGAGGTATTTTCGTATTTTTCTGAGGCCTAAATAATTTCCTAGCCTATTCTGAAAATCAAAAATCAAATTCTAAAATTAAAAATCCCTTCCTCACCCTCCGGCCGACGCGTGGACGGCCCAGATCCGCCCACGTCGCCGCCTGGCCCATCCAGGCCGCACCTCCCCTCTCTCTCGCTGCCTCGCGGGCCCGGTCCGTCAGCCACCCCGCCTTCCTCTCTCCTCGGGCCGACACCTGGCCGGCCCGATGCACGCCACGCCGCCCGCGCGGTCCATCCGTCTGTTCCCTCCCACTTAAACCTCACCCGCGCGACCGAATCCCCCTAATGCCGCCCCCTTTCCTTTCTCGCCTCCCCTTTCCCGTCTCTTCCCTTCCCTTCCTTTTCCCAGCCGTCATCTCCGGCGAGCAATCGCGCGCCCGTGTCCCCTCCTCCGCCCTATAAAAGCCCCCCTCGGCCTCGCCTCCCTCCGCCCAGCACCCCGACGCGCTCCACCTCCCTTCCCGAGCCCCGTAGCGCCTTGCCACCGAGCCACCTCTCTCTCCGAGCTCCGCCACACTCCGGCGAGCAATTGCCGACGCCTCGGGCATCCCCGGAGCCCGCCACCGCCACTCCGAGTACCCCCGTGGCCGTGCGAACCTCCCCGACACCTCGGCCGCCTCTCCCCGCCGCTGGAGCATCGTCGCACCGGAGGAACCATGCTGCGTCGTCGCTCTACCTCGTCGCCGGCCGTCTCCGCTCTTCGCCGAACCCCGTCGACCCCGCCGTCGTCTTCTACTCCGTGCCAGGACCCCGTTTTTGAACTCCCCCGAACCTCACCGACCACCCCTCGCCGCCGGCAACCTGCCTCCATCCACTGCTGCCCGGCCCACCTTCCAGCAGGTACCTCAAGGGAATTACCTACCCTTTATAGGTAGGCAAAGCCTCCCCGCCCGACTGGTTATCACCGCTCTCCCTTCTCCCCCTTGGCTCCCTCGGCGCGCGTTCGAGCCCCCGGCTCCGCACGCTGAGGTTGAGCCTTTTCCTCATTTTTCGCGCTGACAGATGGGCCCCACCCGTCAGCGGCCGCCGGTCCGCACTGGCCACTGCCGTCTGGGCCCCACCCGTCTGCGCTCCTCACTGACATCTGGGCCCGAGCCCAGAGGGGTCCCATATGTCAGAGACCCTGCACAGTGGGCTCACTGCCAGTGGGTCCCACCTGTCATAGACTCAGAATAAATAAATAAAAATAAAAGATTAAGAATTAAATAATTCCAGTGGGTCCCACCTGTCAGAAATTTCGTAATTTCTGAATTTATTTAATCTGAGATTTTCAAATGAGCATAACTTTCTCATTTTAACTCCAATCAGCCATTCAAATTTCTAAATTCATCTAAAATCATAATCTATCCAAATATGGTCTCTTTTTTATTTTTTGAGTTTTATTTGATATTATTTGTATTTATTTATTTTGTTGCTCTGTCTTTTCGCGCGTAGAATTTAACGTTGTCGACGATCTCTCCACTCCTCAGCAGGAAGACCCCGAGAGCGTGCAAGAAGGCAAGTCTCCTTTGATCATATCGAACCTATGATTTTTAAATGTTTTAATTATTTTAAATTATGTGCATTGCGATTTACATAAAACATTAGTTCAAATCTTAAGGTATAGTTAATCCCACTTTGTTATGCCCTCAATTGAGTTGAATGCCATGTACCTTTGTTACCCTAGAATTTGCTTTGTCTCAATAATGAGAGTATTATAATCATTTGTGAATAATAGAATGGTAGTATAATGCTTAGTCATGCTATTTAATACTTTTGAAACCTTGAAAATGGGAAATTATGATTTATTGTAATACCCTTGTGTTTATAAGTCTAGTGGTGATTGGAGTTGCCACTGATCTTTTAAAATAAAATAAAAAAAATGCGAAAATTGGTTTAGATTAGGGTGGATGGTTGGTTTGGGTTGGTGCGGCAAGCACGAGATCTTGTAAAGTGTATGTTCCACCCTAGTCAACTAAGGACCGACGCTTGTGTTTGTCCAGACTGAGCACTACCGTACAACTCTAAGTCTATATGGGTACGACCTAGCTGAGTAACTCATGATAGTCTAGTTTAGGTGCCACCAGTGGAAAGTGAGTGCCAGGGATTTACTGGTTATTCACAGTGAGGGATAGGGATTTACTGTACTCATATGGCGCAAGAGGGGGCTTTGGATTGGGCAGATTTAACCCTTCTGCGGTGAAACCTCAGCGGGTGGTGTCTAGCTAGTCTAGAGTGAGGTAAAGGCTTTGTGATAACTTATCTGTGTCTCATGCCAAAGGAAGCGTGGTGACTGTTAAGATAATTTATCTCTTGGGGGTAAAGTTGTACAACCTCTGCAGAGTGTCAAACTATTCGAATAGCCGTGCCCACGGTCAAGGGCGGGCAAGAATGTATTCACATGGTAGATTTCTGGTTTTGGTTTTAAAATCAAAGTTTTTGTATTCCGAGAGTGGAGGGAACTCTTGGAAGGGAATCCTAGCAGTTGGAGCCAGAGACGGTGGATGTAACCCGCAGTAATTAACTTGATCAGTTAGAATTGATTAAACTAGTGTTGGTAGATAGAACCTTCACTATAGAATTAATGATAGTTCTGTTAAAACAGTTACCTTGCCAAATTGATGCCTTCGAAAATAATTAGTAGTGATTGAAATTAAAACATTGCTTTGTGCAAAAGAACCATATAGCCTTCCTTTGGCAAGCCTTGCATCTATTGCATTTTCCCCAAGACTTGCGGAGTACTTTATGTACTCACATGCTGCACACAAAAATAAATCTCAGAAGAATACGAAGCTCAAGAAGGTGACTACGACTACTTCGCCGGTGGCTTTGACGAAGGATTCCAGGAGTTCTAGGTCGCGCTTCCCCAGTCAACTGCCTGTGGCATATTGATGGGTCTCCATTGAATTTACCTTGCTTCCGCTGTATTTTCATTGTGTGAGGTCTTGAAACCTCCAATCTAATAATGAGACCTGATGGTCAGTACTCTTTATTATTGTAATAAATCGTGGTTGGTTATGAATCATTTCTGTTTAACTGTGTGCACTAGGTTTGATCTGGGACTAGTGCTGTAATACACAGAGGGTCCGGGTTTGGAAATCCGGGGTCCCGACACCCCGTCGGTCGTTGAGAGAGATGAGGAGAGGAAGGGCGGGGCGAGCATGAGTGGGGATGGGCGACACGTGGCCGTGGGGAGGAATCTCGACCGTCGGAACATAAAGAGAGAGAAGAAGGGAAGCGGGTGCATGGGATGCAGCCATGTGGCGACGAGGTCAATCTTGGACAAACACATGTCAGCTCAGGAGATGGTTGGGAACTAAAATTACTTTTAATTTTTAGAAAAGCTAGGGAACACTAAAAAGGCTTAGAAAATAGCAAATAAATCCCAAAATTCTAGAAAAATCTCAAAAATACTACAACTCAAGAGGAACTCAACAAAAATAAAAACAACTTTATTTAGCCTTTTAGAAATAGACAAATTAGATTTTTCTTGCTCTAGGCTTAAAATAAAATCCAGAAAAATTTTAATAAAGTCCAATAAAAAGCAAATAAAATTTTGGGATTTTACAATTATGTTCTGGTTATCATAGCTCAATATGATGGGTCTATTGTAGAGATTGTCTCTGCTCCATTGATGGCACAACAATTACTTTCATCCGAACGTTCTTCTACATGAGCAGTTTTTAACCATGTCATGAAATTCAGTTACTTTTACAGTCAACAATTTGACATACGTGATGATCACATATGCAAATTGCTCTTCAATGAGCATTGTTTGTTGAGTTATATGTTCCAGTGGGGCATGTAAAAAGTCCATGAGATGAGTTCTTCATTATAGTAATCCAGCATCATAGGAGAAGCATATGAAGAAGACTGGTCTAGTCTTATTCATTGATTAGACCGATGAACTTTCAAGGCACAAGTGATGTGACCATGCAACAAACGCATATGACCATAGCACTTAATATCAAGATTGAATAAATGGTGAATCCATTACTATCTATTACTACTAATGTTATTCATGAGAATGGAATACTACCTCATATCACTACTTTGTCAGGTTTGACAAATGGAATGCTTTCGAACTGAGAGGGAGGCCAGCACCAAAGCAATAGAGAAAAACAAGGAAGAAGAAAGCCAAGGAGAAGCCATGCAGTGGGAGAGCAAAAGGGGATAGGTCCAAGAATTTAAAGCCCAATTTTTGGATGAGGTTTCCAAGCCCAATTCGGAATTGCCTCAAGCCCAACCAAAATCAAACTCAGAATCAACTCAGAACTCAATTCGGATTTGGTTCGGGACAGCCCGATAGGCCTATAATAAAACGGCCATAACTTTCACAAACGGAGTCCGATTTAAGTGTTCTTGGGATTGTTTGAAAGATTATTCCAATGCTCACCAATGGGTAAGGACCCAGCTTCAAACCCCTTCTAGTCGCGCCACAATATATAAAACAATGTGATAGTGGAAAACTCAGGGTTTCCTTTTTGTATGAGTTTGAGTCTAATACAATGTCGGGTTGAGTTGTACTTAGTTTGGTGACCTTGTGGACATCCCAAGGGGTTATATAAGCCTTATATTTGTAGCCTTTAGGGTTAGGTTTTGTTTAGATCAGTTTAGCCCCATGTGCAAACAATGATCATATGACTTTGGTTAAATATAAAGAAGTTTTGACTAGAATTTGTCATACTAATTCATTATGTTACATCATATTGTATCTACCTATGAAATTATCACATGCTATGAAGAAAGTTTCTGAACTTGCATATTTGAAATTCTTATTTGGTGCCTACACCCTTGGGGTATAAGTTTAATCTGATTGGAGATTCTGGTGTAGAAAATCAATTTCTTGTATATCGAATATGCATAACTTGTGATCACATGGATGAATTGAAACTTGCTGTTTTGGATAACAGTTCTTGTATGATGAACCTTGTTCAATATGCGAGGGAAATAAAATTTAGTAGTCATCCAATGCCTATGTGCTCATCTCTTATTATACCATCTAGTATGGACAATCTGAATAAAGATGTTGAATTGTGGAAGAACTTACACATCTCTTCACCCTTCCTAGATGAATTTGCTATTGCTCGATTAAAATCTGATTATATGGATGAACTTTGTTTGATTCTAAACATCGTAGCTTTGCCCATATGAGCTACCACTATAATTTTACAACTTCAGATATTTGAATTGCATAAATACTTCACTTATATTTGCAAAACAAGTTGCAATAATTGCTGTGTGAGAAAATTTGATTTGCTCATTAACATATATGATTACTTTTGGGTTAATAATACAATGAGCTTTTATGAATACTGCTATCTTATAACATTAGTTGTGCAACAACAAAGAAACGTTAAAATAGATGACATATACATATACCATGCATATATCTTGGCTTATTTATTACCCTATTTTCAGCTTATCAAAAGCCGAGGACGACTTTCTTTTGTAGAAAGGGAGGATGATGGGAACATGTATCATATGGATATAACCATATTTGCTATGCTTGTTGTTCCAATTACAAGAGCTCCTACACATCACTTAAATTATCAGGTGAGATCATTTCAAATAGGTTTCATTTTGTTTGATAAAGAACTTATGATATTATATAATGAGAGTTCATTGCATCTATTGTTATATACCGAGATTTATGATCAAGATCATGCAATACGTGAGACTACACATTTGTTAAAACCGAGGACGGTTTTTTGTCAAGAAGGGAATGATGATGTGACAATGCCACAAAAGCGTACGACCATAGCACTCAATATCAAGATTGAACAAAAGGTGAATTCGTTTATATCTATTACTACCAATGTTATTCATGAGAATAAAATACTACCTCATGTCACTACTTTGTTCATTCTCAGGTTTAACAAATGGAATACTTTTGAATCAAGACAGAGGCTGGCGCCAAAGCAATAGAGAAAAACAAGGAAGAAGAAAGCCAAGGAGAAGCCATGTAGTGGGAAAGCAAAAGGGAAGAGGTCCAAGAACTTAGCCCAAATTTTGGATGAGGTTTCCAAGTCCAATTCAGAATTTCCTTAAGCCGAACCGAAATCAAACTCGGAATGAACTCAGAACTCAATTCGGATGCAGTTCGGGACAGCCCGATAGGTTTGTAATAAAACGGCAATAACTTTCACAAACAAAGTCCGATTTAGGTGTTCTTGGGCTTATTTGAAAGCTTATTCCAAGGCCCATCGAATAGGTAAGGCTCTAGCTTCAGAGCCCTTCTGGTCGCACTGCAATATCCAAAACAATGTGACAGTAGAAAACTCAAGGTTTCCTTTTTGTATGAGTTTGAGTATAATACAATATCAAGTTGAGTTGTACTCAGTTTGAGGACCTTGTGGACGTCCCAAGGGATTATATAAGCCTTATATTTGCAGCCTTTAGGGTTAGATTTTGTTTAGATCAGTTTAGCCCTATGTGCAAACTCTACGTTGTCTCTTGTGTTGACTAGACCAACAGATTCGTGTTACAGAATTTCAACTATCCTTGTGCGACTTTTATATCTAGTAATTTTCAGATTGCTCATTATCCTTTGTTCTTGCTTGTTCTCGATTGATCACAGGAATTGATCTTCGTGATCAGGTCAACTGCGTTCTTGGCATAGTTGATAAAGACAAGGGTGTGGTGTAGCGATTGCAGGACGGACTTGGTCGTTTCGGTCAAGTAGCCTCGTCGTCAACGTCATATTAAGCAATCGTAGTTATCATTCTCATCGGAAGATCGGGCCAATCCTCTCATCACAAAGTCCGGTGATGAAGACTTATTTTGAGGAGATTTAATATTCGACTACAAGAGCGAATTCATCTCAAGGTGAAGATTGTTAAAGTATAATACAAATTTGCATACATGTCCAAGTGGACACATACGCCGACCTCATCTTGGTTTCATAATCTCAAAAGACTTTTGTTCCTTAGCCTATGTATGAACCCATGTAGTCACATGGTTGAGACAAGCTGAAGTTCTCCGTGTTTATAATTCTCCTCATATAGTGATATTTTGCCTTCGTATATCTGTGGTTTTTTCTGCAAAAGTTTTCTACGTAAAATCCTTGTCTTCTGTTCTTTTGATCCTCTATATTTACCATGTGTTTTATAACAAATATTTCTTGTGTGATTTATCCAACACAAGATAACATCTGCAAGACGCCATTAGCGTGCATGTAATCGCGCAACCTGGTCAGCTAAGGCACCAATCAACCTGTATGTACTTCTCAACTCAATCTACATATGTATAAAATATTAAGTTCAAATACATCATGTGTTAAAAGTAACAAAAATAAGAAAATTCTGACAAATGATAAATCAAAAGGAAAAAAGAAAATGTTATTATTCACAACAAACTTTATCTTTTTTGTTTCTTCTGACACACTTTGAGTTTAGAGTTATAATTTTTAAATGGTGCTACAACACTTCATATGCTACATCATCAATTTTTCTAGAATTTTTTTTGTTGATTTGATTACGCCCTAACTGGTGGGATGCATCTGATATGCTAAATACTTTACGTATATTGCATGTTAAAGACGAAAGGTTTGACCGTATGCTTCCCACAATGGCAAGAATTTATGATCGGAAGGAATAGATGATTTTTCTTGACTTTTGGGTTCTTGAAAATAAAAAAATATGGCTAGGGTATATACAACTTTTAGTTACAAAAATTAGAAAAAAAAATTCCTCCTACACTATCTTCCCACTCCCATTTGTAGGATGATTAGTAAATGAAGAGGAAAGTGCATAATTTACAAACACATGTAGTTACAACAAAAGTGACCATTACAAGTACAAAAAATATGTCAGTGAAAATTTAATGGAATGTGGTATCATATAATTCGCGAATAAAAGGGGGATACCAAGACGCCGATGCAACAAGAAGGCGAATGGAACTTGACTTCAGCAAAAAAAAAAAAAAAAGAGCGCGTACGTCCTTGAATAGGGGTAACAAGAATGCTGCTCAAGGGGGAATGGAAAAAGGCATAAATTTACTTGGACCATTTACTACTCCACTTCTAATAACATTGCTCCAAACTTTGTGCAATTTAATTTTTTGGAGCATAAAGTACAACTGAATCCACTTTCTTTTTTCTAAATACACTACGCAATCTATTAAGGGCTATGTAGTAGCACTACCTTAAGGTGAATGGACTATATTAATAAAAAAAAGCTTGAAGATTTTTGGGGCAAAACATACCAATTATAGTGTTCGATATGTGGTATAGTTTGATCAATAAATTCCATGCTTTAACTCCCCTTAGAACAAGAGAAACAAAAAGATTAATTAGACCCATAAATATCATAGTGTCATTTCACATGGTGCACGATTATGCTTAGGGTGTTCACATGTACTGGAGATTACAGATCAGAGTTGTTAGTTGGTGGTGGGTGGCAATATAGGTGAGAGCGATGCATTAGACAATCACAAACATTATTTCGAGGAAAAGGAGAGAGATTTTTATTGCTCAGGCAGCTCAGCCGTGGGAGGACCAGAGGTCCCTTTCAAGTATATATATCATGAAATTCGGTCCATGTGCACGACAAAGGTCTGCTTGTTTTAGCTTAGATTTTTTTGGCTTATAACTTAAATCTAGTTTTTTTAGTTTAATCAGCTTATAAGCATCAAATTTTTAAACAAGTGCCCTATTTATTTACACTTAGGCTTTCTAGCTTTTTCATAGTTTGAGAATCACACATGAATATGCAACTGACTATGCATGAACACATAACAAATTCAGAAATAATGCATGAACACACAATAATGCATCGGTGGGGGGAGGGGAGGGGTGTGGAGGCGGCGGTGGCGGGAGGTTATGGCGTTGGGGTAGGGAGACAGAAGCGTTGGTAGGGGAGGCGATGGCATCAAGGCAGGGGAGGCGGCGTCGGTGGGGGAGGTGAGGGGTGTGGAAGTGGCAGCGTCAGGGTAGGGAGGCATTGGCGTTGGTAGGGGATGCAGCGTCATCGGGGCAGGGAGGCAGTGTCGGTGGGGGAGGGGAGGGGTGTGGAGGCGGCGGCGTCGGGAGACGGCGTCGGGGCAGGGAGGCGACAGCGTTGGTAGGGGAGGCAGCGTCGGTGGGGGGAGGGGAGGGGTGTGGAGGCGGCGGCATTGGCAGGGGAGGCAGCGGCGTCAGTGGGGAAGGGGTGTGGAGGCGGTGGCGTAGAGAGGAGGCGTTGGGGTAGGTAGGTGGCGGTGTTGGCAGGGAAGGTGGTGGCGTCGGGGCAGGGGAAACGGCGTCGGTGGGGTGGAGGCGGCGGCGTCGGGAAAAGAATAGGTGGAGAGGAGGAAGCAAGAGAAAAAATGAAAGGGTTTGCACTTATATACAAATGGCATTTTCAGGGTAATTTCAACGAAGTTTAGTGGTAAAGGGTTATTCCATTCCGCAAAAGCCAAAAAAAGCACCTCTCACAAGGCTTTTGGCTTATAAGCTTAAAGTGGCTTAAGTTTTTTTATAAGCCAGTTAAAAAGCCACCTCTTTGTTTAGGCTTTGAATTTTTTTGCTTTTAAATCAGACAAAAAGCCTAAGCAAATAGGGCCAAAGTACATTATTCCTTGACATCCTACACTTTGTAGCTCTTTCCTAATTTGGGCCATGTCAACATTCTGAATTGCCTCCACCCAAGATGATTTATCTTCCTTATGATGCGAGGGATAGATGTTACAAATTAGGCTCATACGAGCAGGCTTATTTTCTATAATTTTAAGGTATGTATAATTTAGTATTATATGTCTAGCAAAGTGAAGAAAAATAATTTATAAGTTGTATTCCTTACCAATTTTTGAAACATGTGACATATAGATGGAGATGGCGTGAGGAGAACTTTGGTTAAACACACATGCACGAGCATGTATATTCGCCTATATTTGCGTGAAAAATTGCGTGATATGGCAAACCAAATCTACCTTATTTTTGTTGAACCATGCATCTCTCTATTTGAATAAGATTCAAACATTTAAATTTAAGACTTTGTTGGGTATTGATGATAGGCAGTTACCAGTGGGTAATGGCTGGTTAATTGCATTAATTATCAGTGGATAAATAACTGATTAATCATATCAGTCCATAGTCTGCATCTATATATATACCTATAGACGTCTAGAATAGAGATGCCCAAATCACTACCTCTTTCTTTTTCTTCCTCCTGCAAACCTGTGTTATAGTATTGCACCGTTTAAATCTTGTCGACTCTCTTTCCAGTGTGCACTGTGAAGGAGAGTAGTATCTCCGAGCCGTTGCCGCCATAAAGACTTGCATGGGTGGCGACAATAAGGTTTCTGGGTAGTGCATATCTGTGTGACTGCTCGTTTCACTGCTTCATCTACGTTTTGCACTGCATTGAGCCTATACTGCTTCATGTTCTTCAATAGACTCTACTATAAGTCATTCGTGTAATCGATCGACTCTGATATAATTTTGTACTTGCGTATATTTGAAGTACAATATGATTTGTTTGGTGTTGTTAGTTATGAACTATGCATCACTAGTTATTTTACGATATTTGCTTCCTAGTAAAATCTGAAATTAAATTATTACCCATATTTCTAACAATACATAGTCTGCACTACCGATGATCAGTTTCCAAAATAAAATTTTTTTGAAACGGGTGGTAGTGAGCACTACCCTATATTTAAATAGAGAAAAAGGGGTGGCTAGAAACTGGTAGAACCCTAGGGTTTTAAGGTTTGTTTACAAAATTTATCTTATAAGAAGGGGATAAGCTCTACTAGGTTCATTGCTCCCGCTAAGGCCCAAGCCACTACTTCATCTTTTATCTTGGCGATCAAGAACGTTGATGTATTAGCTGAAGAGTGGAAAATTCAGGCGTTCTGTTCTTTCCAAATCTCCATGTTACCAACATCACCAATGAGGCTAGAGCCTTCTGTGGCACTCCCGACCATAGGACAATCCACTCCCACCATTGTCGGGTCGAGAAGAAGGTGGGCCAGGTTACCAGTTGTAAGGAATCACAAGCTGTTCAATGCGCAATGGAAGCCCAAATTGTCATCATGTAGCGATACTTAGTGAGGATGTGGATGGCTGATTCAGCTAACACTTAGCGAGGAGGTGGATGGCTGATTCAGCTAATAACTTGCAAAGAGGACATGCTGAATGGTTTGTCCACCCTTGCAAGGATAGGTGGTCAACTTTCCAAAGCCTATTTTGAAATGCCAACCACGTAAAAAAATTTACATCTTTGTGGTACCCAAGTTTTCTAGACTAGGGTTCATTATGGATTTTGTTTCTCCAAAGAACTGATACTTATAGGTTGAGGAGGCAATGTAAATCCCTTGAGTAGACAGTTTCCAAATGATTGTGTCCTCTGCCAGATCAAGGAGGTTTGTGGAGGTGATACGGCTATACAGAGCAACAAGTTCTTGGATGAGCTATACTGTTAACTCTCCTGACCAATGCAAGTCTTGTAGCCAATTGTTATCCGTTAACGCTCCATGAAGGGTACGATTCTTTCTCCTGGAGGCCTAAAAGATATTTGGCATGATGTCCTGCAGACACTCTCCCTGCACCCAAGGTGAGCTCCAAAAACTCACAATCATGCCATTGCCAACTGTGATGGAGGTCACGGCTGCGAAGTGTCAATGGTCATATTCATCACATGGGGTTTCCATTTGTTGCCCATGGCCCCAAGTGCACCACAACCATCTAAGCCTTAAAGCTCTGACAAAGTGCTCTAGGTGCAGGAGACTAAGGCCTCTAAGATGTGTAGGTTTATACACTCTTTCCCAGTTAACCTTACATTTGCCACAAGTTAACTACCCAAATTTGGCCCATAGGAATTGTCTACATCAAGGCTCAAGGGCACTCAATTTAACTCAAGGTCAAGAATCCTTATATCGTGCTTGTTAATGACGACGTGATCACACCTAATGTGGAGGCAAATGCAAGGCTCAGAATTTCTTGATTTAAGGGCTTAGTCGATCTGAGTTTAAGCATGTTGCTTACTTGAGGCTCTACCATGATTAAGAAAGTAATATAGAACCAACTTAAGAAAGAGTACTCAAAGATTGAACAAAGATCTGGTGAATCTTTGGATGAGTTGTGAGGAAGGTTTTCAAAAATTCATGACTTGCGTGCCATTGGCCTTGTGTTTTTTGAGTCTAAGAGTGCACGCCAGCATTTGGGTGCACTTGATGTGAGAATTTGGGGGATGAAGATTACTTCTATCAATGACAATACTGTCACGAGTTAGTTTATCATGGATAAGCTCTACTCGAGGTTGACCATGTGTGAGATTGACTTGATCTCGTGCCTCCCCAAGATATAGTCGATGGCATTAGTGGTTGACCCTTCTCAAAGTAGCTCTTCTGAATCCTTGGATTTTGGCTAATCTATATTTTTCTTGTCTGCCTTGCACTCCTTAAGCAATGAGCAGCTAGAGAAGCTACCTGAGGATGACTTAGCCCTCCTATCCACAAATTCCACGAGAGCTTAAACAAAATAAGGAACAAGAGGAGAGATGGCTATGTCACTTGCTTTGAGTGTGGTGAGCTAAACCACATTCAGATCAAGTGCCCCAAGCTGAAAAGCAAGGAGGAGAAGGACAAGGCGTCTACAAGCTTGTGACGTGAAGGCCAAGAAGCCCAACTACTGTAAGTTTATCAACTAGGTCCTTGCTACTCTTGAGAATGTCGACATGAGCAATGTAGACTCATGGACGGAGAATGACTCCCATGGTAATAAGAAGATATATGACTTCACCGGCATGTTCTTAATGGTCAAGGGTAGCAACGGTGGTGACTCTGACGATGGTGATGAGCCCTACAATGATCCTAACAAGATCCGATGTGCGAGGAAGGAAGACATGCGGCTTTTTGACTCTAGGTATTCTCGACACATGGCTGAAGATTCTAGATGATTCTCCTCCCTTCCATGTGCATCTGGTAATGAGTTGATCACGTTGGAGATACTTCTACCAGAACTATGACAGCCAAGGGCATAGTGCTCATCAAGAACAACTTCATGCTTAAGGATGTCACTTTGGTAAGAAAACTGAGGTAGAAGTGAGGTTCAAGAGTGGTGAGTATAGAGTTCTAGATTCATTGGGTGAGTATGTCTTTGGGATATCTAGTTTGAAAGGATTTTTAGTGTTGATTTTAGTATCTCTTCTACCTCTAACCCAAGGTGTCTTGTGGCTTATGATTCTCATGACTTAGTGTTGTGGAATTGTAGGCTTGGACACATAGGCTTCAAACACTTTACTAGAATAAGTAACAAGAACTTGATTAGATGATTGCCTAGGCTTAAGAGTGTTAGAGACCTAGTGTGCACATCCTATAGATATGGTAAGATGGTTTTTGCTTCTCATCCATCTCTTACTCTAGTGATGATTAATGGCCCTGGATAGCTCTTGTACTTGGATATAATTGGCCCTTCTAAAGTTCAGTCTATAGGAGGAAAGTGGTATGTGCTTATTATTGTAGATGATGCTCTAGATATTGTTGGATGTATTTTTTGGTTTCTAAGGATCAGGCCTTTGGCTGCTTTAGAGAGTTGACCACTAGACTAGCAGTTGACCTCACAGGAGCCTTGAGAGCCATTAGGAGTGATAATGGCATAGAATTTAAGAACTCATCTCTTACCACTTTTTGCACTAAGAGATAATTAGAGCACCATTTTTCCTCATTTAGAGTCCCCCGATAGAATGGGGTTGTAGAAACAAATAATAGAACCCTTATAGAGATAGCTAAGACCATGTTAGATGAGCATAGCACCCATAGGAGATTTTGGGTTGAGGCAATTTCTATTGTTTGTTATGTCACCAATAGGGTTTTCTTGAGACCATTCATAGACAATACTTCTTTTGAGCTTAGATTTGGTCATAGACCTAGCTCTTTTATTTCAAGATATTTGGTTGCAAGTGCTTTATTCTTAAACTTAGCAACTTGTATACAATTGAATCTAGATGTTATAATGGCATTTTCCTTTGATATCATGCTCATTCTCGTGGCTATCATGTATTTAATTTGGATATTGACAAAATTATTGAGACTTATGAAGTCACTTTTGATGAGGCTAGTCCTGGTACTAGACCCGACGGTACACAGGTACACAGTGACCGAGAGAGTATCTTCATTGATGATGACTCTGACATAGATAATGAGGACCTAATCCATCCTCTAGTCACTTCTGATTTGGTTAGAGAGTCTGCTTCTACTTCTCCAGCTTCAGCAGAGCAACCTACTCCCACCTTCATTAGCACTTCGAGTAGCTCAGCTTCTACCTCCATAGCCCATGAGATAGAGATCACGTCTGCACCAAGACATCCTCTTCGTATTTAGTGACGATACCCCCTAGAGCAGATGATTAGGGATCTCCCTAAGCATGTTACTCACTCCCAATTTATCTCTTCAAGTTCTCATGCATATTCTGCTTTCATTGTGTCTTTCAAACCCGAGATGTCACCCATGTTTTATCTGATTCCTTTTGGGTCAATGACATACATAAATAGCTTTAAAACTTTGAAAGAAACTAAGTCTGGACCTTAGTTAAACCTCCACCTAATCACAATGTAATTGGAATAAAATAGGTTTTTAAAAATAAGCAAAGTGAGGGTAGATTGATAGTTCGCAACAAGGCTAGGCTTATAGCTCAAGGTTATTCACCTGTAAAGGTTTAGACTTTGAAGAGACCTTTGCACTTGTAGTTAGATTAGAAGTTATTTGCATATTGCTAGCATTTGCGGCGTCTAAAAACTTTAAGCTTTTTCAAATGGACATTAAGAGTGTTTTCCTTAATGGTTTTATAGAATAAAAGGTCTATGTCTGCAACCACCTTGTTTTTAAAATTCCAAGTTCTCAAACCATGTGTGTAAGTTCTCTAAAGCCTTATATGGATTGAAGTAAACCCCTAGAGCTTGGTATGATAGGCTTAAGAGTTTCTTTGTTAAGAATGATTTCAAAATGGGAATGGTAGTTAAAACGTTGTTCACTCTCAGGCATCGCAGTAACTTCTTACTTATTCAAAATTATGTGGATGACATTATATTTGATGGTTCCTCCCATGCTTTGGTACCTAGGTTTTCGAAGTCTATGAGCAAAAAATTCGAGATGAGCATGATGGGTGAGCTAACCTTCTTACTTGGTATTCAGGTCAAGCAACTGAAAGAAGGGACTTTCGTTTATCAAAGCAAGTACACAAAGGACCTTCTTCGGTGCTTTCATATGGGAAGAAGTAAACCAATGTCTACTTCTATTGCCACTTCTATTGTGTTGGATCCTGATGAAGATGGAGAGCCTATGGAACAGAAGGAGTACCACAGTATGATTGGCTCCTTCCTCTACCTCACGGTGTCGAGGCTGGACATATAATTTGCTGTGAGTTTGTGTGCTCGATTTTAGGCTTCCCCTCGTGCCTCACATCATCAAGTAGTGAATCACATTTTCAGGTACCTTCATGACACTCTTGACTTTGGACTGGTATTCTTTTGATTATGCTCTCTCCATTCAAGTTTTTCTGATGTTGGTTTTTGCAAGGTGTAGAGTAGATAGGAAGAGTACTTGTAGCACTTATTATTTCTTAAGCACATCTCTTATCTCTCGGTCATCTAGAAAGTAATCCTCTATTACACAGTTCACTACTGAGGCGGGGTATATAGCTGCAACTAGTAGTTGCTTTTAGGTTCTTTAGATCTTGTCTACTTTGTGGGACTATGGGTTGGTCTTAGATAGTGTTCTTCTTTTTTGTGACAACACTAGTACCATAAACATTGCTAAAAACCCAGTGCAACTGTCTAGAACCAAGCATATTGATATTAGATACCATTTTCATATAGACCATGCAGAGAAGGGTAATGTTTTGTTTCACTTTTTAGAGTCCGAGTAGCAAGTGATTGATATTTTCACTAAGTATCTTTATTCCTTTTGTTTTGCTTCTTTGCAGGTA
The DNA here is from genome assembly GCA_017311315.1 of Dendrocalamus latiflorus. Lineage (NCBI taxonomy): Eukaryota > Viridiplantae > Streptophyta > Magnoliopsida > Poales > Poaceae > Dendrocalamus > Dendrocalamus latiflorus. The sequence goes on from CM029631.1 coordinate 22,872,619, forward strand.
GAGTTATGGGTTGTTAGTCTTTTTAGCCTATTTGGAGGGGAAGTTTGACTCTTTTGCATCTATTATATCATATTGCATTTTAAATTTAGCAACTTGCATTGTAATATAAATACATTGAGTTTTGAATTCTATCATTGTGTGACATGGTATAACAATTTCTTTGTTTTTGGTTGTGCAAGGTTGCTTGGAGTCAACCTTAATCAATAACAAGGATTGGGGCTACGCTCACGAAGGAGCTGAGGCCCAGAACAATCGAGAATACCAAGAGAGATGGTGATCTCAAGTATGGCACGAGAAAGGCAGAACATGTTGAAGGGAAATTTGAGCGGCGAGTTGCACTATGTGGCTTGATCGGTCCAAGTGACACATAGTCTGATGGAACCAATGAGAGAGACTTGCTAATGTGTGGTAGATCAGTGGTGCACCTATACACGATAAACATGGTGATTGCTTGCAATGGAAGGAGATGACCGGATCAAGAAAGGATATTTTGATAATTTGTCCAAAATACCGAGAACACCTTGGATCAAAACTACGGTACTTAGGAGAGTGGTTTAGGTTAACGAGAAGCTAAGAAGATCAAGATAAATGAAGGCTAAGGATTTAGTGGTTTCGGGCTTATGCACTTTGAAAATCGTACATAAGTGTGATGTGTGAGTTAAAACCCGTATGTGTGGGGTTATCTGATTTCTCCCATTGTACTAAGTGGATAATAACCACTAAGGGTTAGATGTGGCTGGCTAGTTTATTTATTTAACGGGTTAGAATGGAGACCTGTAGTTAACCATCCAACCTTCTTATCTTGAGACCAAGTGCTCATGTGTTAGGGTTAGGCTTTGCGAGATGAGTGCTGTTGTGTGTTCTCTGTCCTCCAATATGGAGTGGCTATGAAACTTTCCTACTCAAGTAGCAATATGTCAATATTTATTTATGTCCACGAATATCTTGTGTTGATTGATTTGCTCTTGTATTGATTGATTTTTTATCTTCTCTTACCTATTCTTGATCTTGTTACGCCAAGAATGTATAAGAGAAGGAGATAGTCTCTGAAAATCAATCTCTACCCATCTAGACACTTTGGTAGCAAGTTTATGAAGAAATTCAGTTTTGCTTGTTTTTGACCTCACCAAGTGATTTCAAGATCTGAGAATTTTTAGCTTGATTTCTTCGGTGTTCTTACTTATTATGACATATGAGAATACATCTAGAGCCATCTTGGCCATCTCCTACCTATAAACAAATTGCATTTACCGTTTTTATTTTTTTGCTTGGTTTTGGTGCAACATTGCTCCAATCTCAAAAAGGTTTACGATCCGTTAATGGAATAGGCTTCTGAGATCTTAAGTAAGGTGTGTGTAAAGCTTCACAACTTTTGGATCATTGGATCAAAAAATATGTGGATTTTTGGATTCGCAACATGCTGATTTTACTATAGCTTTGCCTGAAATCACTATTCATAGCTATTAGACCGTTAGAACAGGGGCTAGACCACCAAGAGAGAGGGCGGTCAGACCACCTCCTGTGTTGAGGTCAGACCTCTAGGGTTTAGATTTTATCTAAGCTTGATTTCTTGGTCGATTTGATTTGGGATTTTTTGGTTGTAGATTTAATTTTCAGTAACTCTGTAGTTATTTGATTGGGATGCTGATTTCTTGGTCCATTTTTCGTTTCGACCACGCTAAAAAAACCAAACTTTCAACTAAAAATCTCATAAACTTGTAAATACAAAATCAAACTTTTTTGAGATCCCAAAAATCAAACTTTTTTTAGATCCCAAAAATCAAACTTTGACTCCCTCCCATGTTAACAAACTATGCTATTCAAAAAAATTTTGAGGTGAAATGCTATTCATTGATAAGAAACGTGATCACGGCAAGCGTGCGCAACATGCTACCAAGCATTATGGCCGAAAAAACGACAAATCAACGGGCTTATGCCTCTGGCCCAAACAAAAGTAAACAAAAGTGCAATGGCTTAAAGGGCCTTCATTGTTGGGCTTAAGAGATCACAAATAATCCAAAGAGCACTTTGTACTACTACATAGAGGTGAATGCCCCGCCAAACAGCACAATGTGACGTTCTTTCTTGCCAATTGAGCAAAATTTTAGAGTAAATTCAGTTTGGCCATGCATCCAAAACTAGTTGAGGGCTTAAAATGGATGTTATGTTAGTTCCAGATATTCAAGCCTAAAATAGCCACAAGTGGAGGCGTGAAGCAAATTAAAACCAGAAACTCGATCAACAAATAGATTGAATACGAATTAAATAGTACTCTGAATATAAAATTAAATTTTTTTAATAGGAATATGAATCAAATATTGTAACAAATAAGAATTTGAATCGAATATCTATTCAATTCGGTTGGATCTGAATATCCTCATAATTTATGTAGTATGGAGATATTAATGGTATTTTATCATGATTAATCATTCTAATGCAATTACTTCACTTAAAAAACACGAATTCATATTGAAATAAAAAATGTCCAACTAATTAGTCATATTGCGATATATATATAGGAAAATTACATAATGCACCATGGTGCCTAGGCACCAACATCCGATACACGTGTATGATTGATAATTTTTTTGAGTTTGGGTATGAAAAATATTTTATACCCTTGATATATTTATGGTAAGTTAGTTTTGAACTCAGTTCAAACTAGTTTGAACTACTTTTGAGTTCAATGCAACTACAGTGAGTATATACCATAAAAATAGTTCAAACTAATTAAACTGAAGTTGAATTTAAATTTTTTCGGAGTTTGACATCTCAAATATACTTTTTTATGGGTATATGAAGATACCCACATCAAACGTTGCGAATCTCGAAGCAAATCAACGGGTATTGATATTGGTGCCTAGGCACCATGGTGCATGAAACACGCGTCCTATATATATATATATATATATATATATATATATATATATATATATATATATATATATATATAGCTTTGTTAAATACGAATACAAATGGTTCGGATAAAATAATACTTTAGATGACATATTTACATCCATATTTTTATGCGGATTCGAATACGAATACAAACAGGAGAAAAATCGTTAATTGGATGAAAAAATTTATACTGTATTCGTATTATATCGAATACTATAGCCGAATAATAACTTGATGTGAATACAATATGGCGATAGTCCTGATCCTTATTTCTCAGTTTTACTTTTATTGGAAAAATAGGCACGATACCTTCGGGCGAAAAAAGAAGTGGTGCAAGTTGCGATGCATGTGTGCAACGAAACGCAAGTGGATTATTCACTTCAAATAGCAACATAAATCATGGCAGGCGAGCTAGAGCAAAAGCAAAAAATACATCTCGAAGAATAAATCACGGCGCGTACAGAAAAAATCACCAGAACCACTCCTCTCTCACGGACGGGACCACACAACGTAAACACCGAATCACCGTTTTCCGGGTCTTATTGGACCGCATCCACCGGGTACCGATGGATGCACCCGGCCCACGGCCCGCCGTCAGGCCCATCGGGCGCCCGTAGGCACTCCCACAACGCGCTGTTGCACTTGAACCCGGACCCGAACCCGACCATCCACACGCGGTCGCCGCGGCGCATGCGGCCCTTGGCCTCGATGTAGGCCAGCTCGTACCACACCGAGCTGCTCGACGTGTTGCCGAACCGGTGCAGCGCCATCCGCGACGGCTCCACGTGCTCGTCCGACAGCCCGAGGCCGCGTTGCAGCTCGTCGATCACCGCGCGCCCGCCCGCGTGGATGCAGAAGTGCTCGAACGCCGTGCGGAAGTCGGGGACGCGCGGCGGCGGCGCTTTGCGGTGCTGCTTCTGTCCCGCGCTGAGCAGCAGCCTTTCCCTGGCGCGCGAGAGCACGTACGCGAGGAGCTCCGACGACGGGAGCACGAGGGGGCCGAGGGTGGTCATGTGCGCCCTCAGTGCTTCGCCGGCCACGGGCATGACCTCCTTGGACAGCGCGACGCCGCGCTCGCCCGCGGCGTCGTCCGCCTGCTGCACGCACCGATGGGCGCGGTCGTCGCGTCCAGCGTGCGTGCGCACCACCCGTGCGAGGCGGTACCGGGCGCGCGGCACGGGGGACGTGGACAGCAGCACAGCGGACGCGCCCATCCGGAACAGGCAGTTCTGCAGCAGCATCGCGCGCTCGTTGCCAGAGTAGTAGTCGGAGGTGAGAATCTCGGTGGACACCACGAGCGCGTACTTTTTGTCTCCACCGCCGGCGGAGCACTGCAGGATGTTCTGCGCGAGCCCGACGCCGATGATCCCTGCGCTGCACCCCATCCCGGAGAGGTTGAAGCACCGGACGTCGCTTCGGAGCCCGAACCTGCGCACCACCATGTCGGCCATGGACGGCGTGGGGGCAAACAGGCTGCAGTTCACCACGACTACCCCGAGGTCCTCTGCGCGGACGCCGGTCTTGGCGAGGACGGTGTCGACTGCTGAGAAGATCCCGAGCTCGGCCTCAGCGCGGGCCGCCTCGAGCGACTTTCCCGGCGGGATGATGTGGCTGGCAGGCGGGAGGCACGTCTCCTCGCCGAGGCCCGAGCGCTCGATGAGGCGAGACTGGAATCCGACGCTCTTGTCGTCAAAGAACGGCGCGAGCCTGGCATGCTCGACGTACTTGGCGAGCGGCACGCGGAGCTCGGGCGGCGGGCGGAAGCACACGTAGTCTACGAGGTACACCGCGCGCGCCATGCATGTCGACGTGAGGTACACAAGTAACACGACTAGGACGGCGAGCAGCGCGAGGGTGGCGTAGAGGAGAGTGCAGTTGTTGTCGGTGCCGCCGATGGGGATAAGACAGGCTGTGGTGTGGAGCGCGGCGGTGGTCAAGAAGGGGAAGCAGGCTAGCGCGAGGCGGCGGGCGGTGAAGAAGCCGTAGGCTGGCGAGAGGAGGCTGAGGTGGAGGGAAGTCGCCATTGTCTGTGAGTCCTAGGAGACCAGGTGCGTGACGGTTACCGAATGGTTTACGAGGGAAGTGTATTTCAAGAGCTGATGAAGTCCTACGTTGTTGTAGCCTCTAGGCAAATAAGTCTAGCTAGTACCAATCTAGTAGTTAACTGTACAGAAATTAACGGGTATTTGAGCAAAAAGAAACAATCTGTTTGTGGCATGCTACTATATATTACTCTCTTAATTGATTTTTGTAAGGCGATCGTGTATTTCGTGATTCAAAGTTTACAAACTTTGATGAACATAGATTATGTGATACAAAAGTGATACGGTTAGATTTATATTTAAAAAACACTTTCTTATTATTATAATTTTGTAGCTATGAACAAAATATTGTAAAAGAAAATGATGATCAAATCTTAACTTTCAAGACCATACCAATTTGAAGATCATACCAAGTTAAACCGAGCCTTATAAAAATCAACAGAGTACTGCTGCTGTCACTGCATGCACCACTACAGTGACTACACTCGATTGTGGCATGCTTATGTTAATATTTTTGCATTTCATCTGTATTCATGGTGCTTGTTAAGTGTTAACAACTTAAAGCAACTGCCCTCTCTCTCTGACATAACGCTATGCAAACTCTTTATTCTCTTCGGCATTGCTCGTTTCAGCTTCGATTTCCGACTTTTGACTTTTAATTTACTATTTCTTAAGTTCATCCTTTTCTAAATTTTTGGTTTGACTTTTTTTTGTCTTTTCTATTTTCCATATTCCTTGGTATTGTCTGTGATAGGCTAATCTATTTTTCTATTTTTAAATTTTTTTAATTTAATTACGACAAATAAGCTACCAGCACTTACAACAAAAAATAAACTAACTACCATGAAAAAACCACAAGCTATCGCTAGACTGAGCACCACCAGAACTGTGATGTTTGTGCATGCTACCCTGTCACACTTTCTTCTCACTAGCAGCTACCAACCTCTTGTTCTTATGTGTGATGCTTGTGCGTGCTATTCTGTTACTCTTTCTCTCAACTATTACCTTGGTTTTGCCTGCTATTGTTGCATCCAGCAGCAAACTCCAGCATTAGATAATACAATGCACCAAACACTTTCCTAGCTAGTTTCCTTGTACTGGCTCAGTGCTAACTACACTGGCACCCCAGTTGTTAATGTTCTCTTGGGCGCAAACTTGAGACCATGCACGATAAGATATTAATTAAGACCATAAAGTTTGTTTCTAGAGCGATAAAACCCATATATGGGCAGGTGGGCCCGTCGCAAGCTCTGGGCAGATGGCACGATCTATGGCGGTCGGCCGTGAATTGAGCGGGAACACCACACATGGTGCGCCATTACCTTGCCCTTGAATGCTCTTCAGTTCATGGCTTCATGGGCACGTGCACTTGCACCACCGGCTTAATCGAATGGCTGAATATTCCTGCGTAGGGGAAGACGATGCGGTGCCCGTAACGAGGATGAGTTGGAGATCCGGCGCCGTTGTCTGGGCAATGGGCGCGGGTGCAGATTGCTGCATGTTAGGGTTGGGGGAGGGTGGGGACCGTTTTAGAGATCTAGGAGATTTTATTTTGAACTTTTAGTTGAGTGATAAATAGACCGGCCCTAAATGTAGCTCATGATCATCTAGTGAAAAGCTCAATTTAACTGAAGTTCTCGAGCACAGAAGCCCTATTGTTAAACCACAGTGCAGTGCGCGTAGAGAACAAAGAATTGTGTAGGGATTTACTCATAGGTACATGAAGTTCTCCAAAATTCCTGAAGATCCTGCATTTCAAACGAAACCTTATAGTATTATGCCTGGGCCAGAAATGGCCGGGTTTTATTGGAAAGAAGAGTTGATTGTCTTTGTAGCCACAGTATCAGATTTATAGATGTACTGCCACAGTATCAGATTTATGCCATGCAGTGAATGCCACCCAGTCGAGCGTGCCGACGCAGAATGCAGGAACAGATCCGAGCGTCCCAAATGCGCCTGTCCCTTTACAATGCAATTACAAGCGGACAATTAACACTGCTGAGCTTCACAAAAAGTTAAGCACGCATGTGAATCGTCCGTCTTGCAGTTAGGAACGGATCGATCCATGTGCCTAGAACAGTACTAGAACTGATAAGGGTGTCTATTAATTCTTGGAGGAAGACACTGCATGATCGCACGGGGGGCCTGGCGCATACACGAGATCGATTCCAAAGGCACGAATTGATGAAGGGGGTTAATTCCCTCCGAGTAGCTGCGTGTTCGCGTACGTTGTGATATTGGACGCAAGGTACGTTACTGGACGTACGGTTTCCCGGTGGATCTCGGCCAAGTGGTTTTTTCTTTCATATTTCTCTTTAGCGTTTGTTCAATTTCTGCCGTATCATTAACCTTACAGTAGCATTAGTATCTAATTTATGAACCCTTCTGGGACTACATGGAGATCACCTCATGTATATGATAAGTGTTTGACTTTACCTGTACTTCGTTATCGAGATTTGAGTTTGATTTTGTGTTTTTCGATCTCTGGTTTTGCTGTCTGGTAAATAACGGTTTGTCCGCTGTGCAAAAATGGTTTGACCGGTGTTCGGTGCGAAGTCGTCTGGTAGTCTGACCGATATGGGTGATGTGGTCGGACCGGTCTCCTATTGCCAGGAGTTCTTAAGTCGATTTATGGCGGTTCAACCGACCATTGGTTGGCGGTCAAACCGGCCAATGATGAGTTGAGTGAGTTGAGTTGGTTTCAGCTGTGTTAGTCATGGTGTGAGTCTATACATTTGTTAGTCATGGCATAAGTCCATGCATTGTGGGCATGTTGATATAGGTCTCAAGTGGTGCATGTTGCATCAGTTTTATTGATGAGTATGAAGTACATGTCACTTGTGTTTGGAACGATTGTTAGTTCTTTGATATGTAGAATACTTGGTGATTGTTATGGTTGACAATAAGACCGAGGTTAGAGGAGGTGCCCTAAGAGAGGGGTGATTTTCTATGGAAAGTTCTTGTGATTGCTCAATTTTGATCAAGAGATGACTGATTTTGGGATTTTGATCTTGAGAGCATTTTAGCTTGAATTCGTGCTATAAGCTAGCTTGCTCTGGCATATGAGAACTTATCAAGGTTATATAGATCATTAAGGACTCACGAACAAGAGTAGATCCAGGTTTCTCTTATTTGTCCGGTTTTGGTGCAACCTTCTTTTTTTGAATAAAGATCAAAACTTTGGCATTGATATTCACTATCCATGAGTGGAATAGGTTCTTGACATTCTAGGGAGGATTTATACCAAATTTTATCTTGTTTGGATCAATGGTTTAAGAGTTAGCGTTTTTTCTTTGCCGTGTGCAGTGCTTAAAGCTTCTATTTCAGCAAGTGGACAGATCGCCATGACCTAAGCGGTCAGACTGTCCAGACCGGTCCAACCGGTGACATCTGCGGTCAGTCTAGTCTAGCGGTCCTACCACCCCATGGCCGGTGGTTAGACCGGTGAGATTGTGTTTCTTAGGTGCTTTCTAATTTTTTGTCTCTTGGCTTTAGTGTAGCTTGTGAGATTGTGTTTTCCACTATGTCATTCACCTCCCCTCTGACTCATCAAACCTAATCCTATAATTGGTATGAGAGCCTGATTAGCTTTTCTTCATAGATCCTAACCAGTCTTTCGAGCAATGGCACCGGAGAGGTATTACAACAAATCTCTTGTCTTTTATGGGGTCAACTATCTCTATTGAAAGACAAGGATGGCGATGTACATCCAAGCTCAAGGCCAAGCCATTTGGAACAAAGTGAAAGTCTCTTTGTTGTACTTGCCGATGATATGTTCCTCGATGCTGCCATGACAGCTGAGGTTGAGGCAGATGCTAAGGCACACAACTTCTTGATCCAAGGCTTAGGGAGAAATGATTTCAATAGGGTGGCTCATCTTGCATCTACATATGAGATATGGATAACCCTCTCATATTACCATGAGGGCATGTCAGAAATCAAGAAAGTGCGTGAGACCCAGTTCAAAAAAGACTATTAGAAGCTGGAGATAGAACTTGGAGAGTCCATTGATTCCTTCTTTGGTAGATTCCATAAGATCTTGAGTAATATGAGATTTATCGGAGTCACACACTGCTACAGACAGCCCTATCACAGACGGTTCCTGAACCGTCAGTGTTTAGGTGTCAGTGATAGTTGGGGGTTATCACAGACGGTCTTTATTACTAACAGTCTGTGATAGACGAGTATCACAGACGGTTTTTATAAAAACCGTCTGTGATACGAGACTATCACAGACGGTTTTTTATAAAGAACCGTCTGTGATACTAGTCTATCACAGACTGTTAGTAATAAAGACCGTCTGTGATATACACAATATCACAGATGTTTTTTTATAAACAACCGTCTGTGATACTCGTCTATCACGGACGGTGAGTAATAAAGACCGTCTGTGATATACACAATATCACAGACGGTTTTTATTACTAACCGTCTGTGATATTTGTATATCACAGACGGTTAGTAGTAAAGGCCGTCTGTGATATCATTCACACCACAGACGGCACTCTTTGAAACCGTCTGTGATATTGTATCACAGACGGTTTTTAACAACGAACTGTCTGTGATACCAAGTGCATCATCCATTTAATTTGTTGTTTTTTGGCTAGCCTCAGGATATGCTAGCCATGCCCTCTGAAAGCAAGCAAGCAGATTACAGATAAATGACAGATATAAGTTGATTGCAACTCATAGTAAATTACAACAAAATTCGATACACGGATGAATGTAACAAACGGCCAGCAGATCACATACATATATAGAATGAAAATCGTTACACAAAATCTGACAAATGAATTCAATTGAAGGAATTGTTTGATTTGTACAGTTGAATCCAATGTTTCAACATCTAATTATCACCATTGCCGGCGTGGAACTCTCCCCTCTTACTTATGACCTCTGCTAGCAAGAATTGGGAGATGATTGCACGAATCTCGACGAGATTGTCAAGATCATATGCACTTTCGTCGAAGTGCACTCGCTGTCGCTAGGAGCAATGTTAAGTCATTAATTAGCATGTGTGTGTAATATAAATACATATATATAATCAGAAAGTAATAATTATTGGAAGGACTTGACAAACCTCTGGATCATTGATCTTAGTACCCATGATTTCCTTCATATGGCGGCAAACGTAGAATCCACATACGTTGCCCTGTAGCTACTGGTGGCACTGCAAAAATAGAATTACATACATCGGTATTGTCAATTCTAGAGGCATTATAACAAAGTATGATATAGGATTGTTGTGTTGTAGCGGGTACCGGAAATCGCGTGTTGTGTCGTAGCGTGTCACTAGATTTGTCATGTCTTCCTCCTTGGGCAACATAATCGGCAAATGCCCTACGTGATTCAAAAAACTTAGCCTCGGCCGTGGCAAACAAAAGAAATATTACAATAGAGTTATGTATAGAGGAAATAAGTTTACCTATTAAGTACTTCTTGCACACGACTGAAGTCGTGGTTGCTCCTAAGGAGGGAATCAAGGTATATTACCTTGCTCCACTTTGGTACAATCACAATCAAAATCCAGTGATTCCTAGTCATATGTGTCGCCATAGTGATTAATCCTAAGTTCATGCTGCATGTAAAGTACAAATGAAACATATGTGTGGCAACTAGTGAAGCACTTACCCTTGGTTGAAGGGTACCATGACGTACTCCTTGTCGGTGTGAGCAATCAATCCCCTCGTTATGTAACCTTGCACGAAGGATGCATCTTTGTTGATAGATTGCTCAGAGACCAAGTGAGGGTTGAGGAAACCCACCGGTCGTCGCGATTGCCGGGCTTGTTGGATCATGTATCTATACATAAAGAAAGAGTAATGACATTTATCTGTATAACGTGAATGTAGAACTTCATTGTACAGTACACTTGCAGTGTCCAACATCGTAGAAGTGAGGCGTCGAGTTCGTCGAGATTGAATAGTAAGAATAAATCTTCGAATGTCACGACGATGTAGCCCAAGTCGTGGAGGAAATGCGTCTCGTTATATTTCACAGTGAATGCACTCTGCCGGTTTGGCTTCATGTTGGACTTCTCCATGTACCAGGCATGCAATCTATTGCAAATCATACCAAGCTGGCGTAATTGTGAATCGGGCACCAACGACACTCCTAGAATAAACTTCCATGGCACGGGACCCGGCTTAATTTTGTTCGCATGAGCCTTGGAGGCCTTGGAGCCTCGCTTATGATATGTTCTCGGTGGCGTCTCGGCGGGAGCCGATGCAACAGACTTTACTGGATTTGGAGGTGGAGGTGGAGCCACTGGAGCCGATGTGCCAGGTCCAGGGCGACGTCCCTCTTGGGCCACTGGATCTGAAGATTGTGGCACGGACATGTCGAGGACGATGTCCCTCTTGGACCACTGAATGAATGTGTGGACGGCATCCCCTAATGTCTTAATCTCTTCGTTTGGGGGCTTCTCAAGAGGGATGCTCTTAAAAATATCATTAATCATGTCCACCTGGACCTTTATGAAACCGGTGTCTACTTGTACATCGTGCACCAGCGTCCCTGGCAGCAATGGATACACCATGCCGCGCCCAGCGTCAACGGGAATAGAGCCAACAAGCCTGACTTTGAGGCTGCAAGGCATGGGCTCCTACATAACGATACAAGATGAGTTAAGGCGTCCACCAGAGAGATCTATGTACCATTCTAAAGAGGTACATTACCTGAATGTCATCAATAGGTAAGTGGGCGTCGCTATGTTCAGAAATTGGTGTGGACGCGCAGTTACTGCGACGTTGAGGGGGACTGGGTACCGCAGTAGTAGGAGTGGGTTGCGCTCCGTTGCGGACTTGTCTCAGTTCTTCCCGCAACGAATCTATCTCTCCTCGAAGTGAGGCAGTCTGCTCTTGAAGTGAGGCAAATAGTTGTTCCTCAAGTTGAGCACGAAGCTCCTATTTTATTTGTTCGCTGCGGTACGCCTTGGATCTCTTCCTACTCCTATATGTCTCGGAGTAATCTGGAAATCCGTGCCTCCAAGGTACATAAACCCCCATGCCTCGTGTGCGACCTGGGTGCTCCTTGTTTCCCAAGGCCTGTGATAGTAAATCTATCTCCCTATATTCTTCAAAGGAGCCACGAGAAGATTCGGTAGTCAATGATTGCTGCAAGAGGCAATTAATCATGTTATTTTTGAACCCATGAAGTTCAAGAGGTGTTAACAACTATGTTGTTTAACATATTTTACCAGGTGTTGGGACACTTCCTCATCTGCGGGGTTTTTGAAAGAGACGCCCGAAGATGTGGTTGATGACCTCGCTCTTAACCAGTTTCGAGCGCGCTCGTTTGCGATCCCGGCAAATGGCGGAGAGGCCTCCAATCGGATTGCGACCTCATCGTGCATCCTGCATTGCGGGATTGTACCCGCGTACCCAGCAGTGCCAAGTCTGTGAGGGTGCATGTTTTGTGCCTGGAGAGCCTTGTGCGTCGCACTTTGTTGTTCAAATTCGGTCGTCGTCTTCATCTGCACAAAGGCCTCCCATGTTTCCGGCGACACGAAAGGATACTTCGTGAAGGGCATGACATCCTCAGACACGTACTTCGTCACAAGAGTGCTCTTAAAATTCTTCCATGCTTTTCCCATCGCGAGGAGCGCTTGCCGTTGCACGAGTCCCTGTACTTCTGCTGGGATCTCGAACGAATTTGTAATTTCCTCCCATAACTGATTTTTGTGATCCTTTGTCAAATCTTTCCAGCTTGCTATGGTGATGGGGACCCGTTTCCTTCCAATTATCCCACAGGTAGTCCGAAATGATGACGCTGCTTTCGTCGGTTCTAGAGGGACCCCATTCGGAGAGACCACCGTGATGGTCATTCGGCCCTCTGACCTTTTCAATACTCCTCGGCCACGCTTAGTTTTCGCAATCTTGGGAGCGTGAGACCCAGATGACGACGACGAAGACTGTGTGGACGCCATCTCTCTTTTAAGAAAAAACTAACTGCAGTGAGCTATGGTCCCAGCTTGTCAAAGTTCTATAAATCAAGTGACACAAACCAGTGCATCAAGTTCATTGAACAAGATACACTGGAGTGTGTCACTTGCTTTATGCCCTTAACGATTAACTAACTGCAGTGAGCTATATATGGGCCTTCCAACATGTGAAGCATATAACATGTGAAGCATATAACATGAGCATATAACATGCGAAGCATATAACATGTGAAGCATATAAAATAAAATACATGTGAAGCTCGGAGGGAGCGGCGTCGGGAGGAAGCGGCGTCGGAGGGGCGTCGGGAGGGACCGGCGGTGGGAGGGACCAAAACCTAGCTAGCAGGGGCGCTGCAGAGTGGAGACAAGAGACTGCGCGAGAGCGGACTCCGCAGACCTAGCTGCGGGTATTTAAAGATAAGCTATCACAGACGGTTCCTTACACGAACCGTCTGTGATAGTGGTATCACAGACGGTTCAATAGATATAACCGTCTGTGATATGCATATTATCGCAGACGGTTCTGTATATATAACCGTCTGTGATATGCATATTATCACAGATGGTTCTGTAGATATAACCGTCTGTGATATTCATATTATCACAGACGGTTATATCGATAGAACCGTCTGCGATGTGTTATCACAGACGGTTTGTTTTGATAAACCGCCTGTGATAGTTCACTATAAATACCCTCAACTAGCTAGGTTCCTATGTCATTTTACAATTACAATATGGAACATAGATACATTTATGAAAAACGCAAGCATAACCATAAATATAACTATTTCTTAGTTCCTTAGTCATTTTACAATTACAATGGAACATACATACATTTATGAAAAACACAAGCATAACCAATATCATTTATTACACTTTGGCTATATCATTTTAAATAAAGCCCTTCACGATGATCGACATGCATATAGTTTGCTTCATCGCCTTGTTCTTCCTCGAGCCTGATGCCGTCTCCGAATGGAGGCAAATCATCAAATTGATTGTACTCCTCCTCATCCACAACATTCTCAACCCCGACAATCCTTTTTTTTCCCTGAAGAACTACATGACGCTTCTTATTTGCTGGGTCGGTTACATAAAATACTTGAACAACTTGCCTCGCGAGTACGAATGGTTCGTCTTTGTATCCTACACATTCGAGGTCCACGGTAGTGAGCCGTACTTGTCAACCTTTACACCCCGTGGGAGTTGGACCCAACGGCACCGAAATAAAGGAATTTTGAAAATTACGTAGTCAAGCTCCCAAATCTCCTCTACAACCCCGTAGTACGAGCTTGGGCCAGCGGTACTGCCGTGCGCATCATAGGCATCTATGCGGACACCTGAGTTCTGCACTGTGCTCTTTCTATCTTGATCTGTTGTATAAAATGTGTAGCCATTAATGTCGTATCCTTGCCATGTCACAATTGTAAATTTTGGTCCTTTTGCCAACCATTGTAGTGTTTCACTTGACGACCTCCTAGTCAATTGCGCCTTGAACCATTCGTTGAACTGACGGTTGTGTTGTCTCGTGATCCAAACTTCTGACTGGCCTGCATTCTCTTGACGTAGCATGTCCTTGTGCTCTTCAATATATGGGGTCACTTCAGTCATGTGTTGTAAAACCATGAAATGGGCTTGAGCATACGTATTTTGATCCGGAGTTATTGCTTTCCTCCCGATAGTCCCAATACCCTCTAGCCTCCCCTCGTGACGAGATAGAGGTACACCTATCGGCTCTACCTAAGCCATGTAGCCGATGCAGAATTCAATCACCTCTTCTGTTGTACAACCTTCGATGATGCTACCCTCCGGTCGAGATCGATTGCGTACATAGGACTTCAGAATTCCCATGTACCTCTCGAAAGGGTACATATGACGTAGAAATACGGGGCCGCATATTTTTATCTCTTTCACAAGGTGGACAATGAGATGGACCATGATATCAAAAAATGATGGAGGGAAATACATCTCTAGATGACATAGAGTTGTCACCACCTCGGTTTGCAGAGTATCTAGTCCATCTGGATCAATGACCTTCTGAGCAATTGCGTTGAAGAAATAACATAGCCTTATGATTGTCACTCGAACCTTGTTCGGCAAAATACTTCTAATTGCAACAGATAGCATTTGTGTCATTAGCACATGACAGTCGTGAGACTTCATGCCAATTAATTTTAAATGTTCCATGGAAACAAGTTTCTTCATGCTTGTGGAGTGACCGGATGGAACTTTCACACCATGTAAGGACTGGCACAGTTCAGTTCTCTCGAACTTAGACAGAGTGTAGCATGCTGGGGGAAGGTACGTCCGGCCTTTATCGGTCTCTATCGGTGCTAACTCGGTCCTGATGTTCATAGCGACCAAGTCACGCCTTGCGTTAACACCATCCTTTGTTTTATCAGGAATGTTCAGTAAGAGACCAATCAAACTGTCACATACATTCTTCTCTACGTGCATGACATCGATGCAATTGCGAACTTCTAAGTGCTCCCAATAAGGCAAGTCCCAAAATATTGACCTCTTTTTCCACATGTTCTTCCTCAATTTACGTCCCTTTCCAAACACAACATTTATATCCTTGACCATATCATACACCTGTTTCCCGCTAAAAGGTCTTGGTACTGAGTCATCCTCTTTTTTTCCGTCAAATTGTTTCTTCATCTTGCGGTATGGGTGATACTTTGGAAGGAACCTACGGTGACGCATGTACACAGTTTTTCGCGAGTTGTTCAACCACACACTCTCGGTATAATCTAAGCAGTGCGGACACGCTTTGGCTCCTTTTATACTCAACTCTGACAGGTTACCAAGGGCAGGAAAATCATTAATGGTGCAGAACAACATGGCGCGTAGAGTGAAGTTCTCTCGTTTGTCCGCATCCCCATACATGTACCCCTTCATTCCATAGTATTGCAAGATCTTCCACCAATGGGGCTAGGAACACATCAATATCGTTGCCAGGTTGCTTCGGCCCTTGGATAAGTAGTGACATCAAAATATATTTCCGCTTCATACACAGCCAAGGAGGAAGGTTGTACATGCACAGAGTCACGGGCCAGGTGCTATGTTGGCTGCTCATGTTACCAAAAGGATTCATTCCATCTGTACTCAACCCAAACCTTATATTTCTCGGTTCCACACCGAAATCTACAAACATCCTATCGATGTTCCTCCACTAGGCATAATCAGCAACATGTCTTATCATTCCGTCTTTCTTACGCTGCTCGCAGTGCCAACGCATCAATCTTGCATCCTTGCGGTTTGCAAATAAACGCTTCAAACAGGGGATTACAGGAAGATACCACATCACCTTAGCAGGAGGTCCTTGCTTCACCTCGATGCCCTTCCGATCATCAGAGTCATTTTTACGCTTGTATCGGGATGCTTTGCACACCGGACAAACATGTAAGCTAGCATACTCTTTACGGTACAGGATACAATCATTCCGACATGCATGTATTCTTTCTACTTCCATTCCTAATGGACAAAGAATCTTCTTGGCTTGGTAGGTGGTTCTCGGCAACACATTTCCCATTGGAAGCATGTCCACTAGGAGACCTAATAATGCCGTGAAACTCTTGTCGGACCAACCATTGCTTGCCTTCAATTTTAGCAGTTCTAGAACTGATGACAACCTCGTGTATTGCGGCTTGCAGCCCGGGAATAAAGGTTTCTCCGAGTCCTCCATCAAGCCCTCGAATTTACCAAACTCTCTCTCACTATAGTTCCCTTCTGCATCACGTAACATCTGATCCAGATTGTCATCCTGCGACCTATCCTCATGATCGAAAGAACAGTCCACAACTGGCATATCGTTGTCTCCCTCGACTATGTCATAACTACCTTCTTGTGTACTCTTCTCTTCACCGTGACTGGTCCAACATTTGTACCCTTTTCTGAAACCCCTTCGAATCAAGTGAGCTTCAATCTGCGCTGAGTTGCTAAACATCTTGGGATTATCACAATCAATACATGGGCAATACATATATTTCATCCCCTTCTTCAACATATCCAGCTCGGCCGCCCTTCTAAAAGCAGACACGCCAGTAATGTACTCTTCACTCACACGGTTCTCAATATACATCCAGCTTCGGTCCATCTACGCTACACAAGTGACAAATGGGTGTCAAAAATGATTATTACCCCTACTACTAACCTCTGATCAGATCACTAAGAATGTTAAGTAATTGAGTACTAATCTCTGATCAGATCACTAAGAATGTTAAGTAATTGAGTATACTAACCTCTGATCAGATCACTAAGAAGACGGTGATATTTTTTTCACCCCAACTCCCTAAAGCTGGCCGCCTTGCTCCACCGATGCGGCGCAATGAAGACAGATCAATGTCGACATCCTTCAAGCAAGTACGCCAAGTAATTAATACTACGTAGAATATCATAGACGGTTCCAACCACAAACAGTCTGTGAAAATGACATATCACAGACGGTTCGTATTAATAACCGTCTGTGAATTATCACCGACGGTTATTAATATTAACCGTCTGTGATACAAACAATATCACAGACGGTTCAAATATATAACCGTCTGTGATAGTCTAACATTATCACAGATGGTTCGCAATACCAACCGTCTGGGATTTATGCGTATCATAGACGGTTCGTATATAGAACCGTCTGTGATAGTCCTTCACAGACGGTTTACATTACAAACCGTCTGTGATAGTTCACATAGCATCCGAGGCACATCCGAGGCCTGCTGCTGTGTCTTGAGGAATGCCAAGAGCTGGTCTTCAGATGTGGCATTCCTCAAGACACAGCAGCAGGCCTCGGATGTACCTCGGATGCTATGCTATGCTTCGAATTGGCAGTCATGCGCCTGACGAAACAGTTCATCTTTCCACCCAAATGGCCCATGTATCTTTTGCAACATTCACAGCTAATACAGAGGCAAGCACAACAACACATTCAGATCTATTACAGCTAAGAACGAACCCATCATGGCACGACGGTGCGGCTGAACAAGACACACTTACGACACTTACGGCAAGAGTGTGTTGTCCAGCCGCCCGCCGTGCAGCGACGGAGGCGCTAGCTCACGGCAGTAGTCGGCGTTGTGGAGGAACAACCAAATACAGTGGCAAGCACAACAACACATTCAGATCGATCTATTACAGGATAACAAGCTAACGAACCCTTCATGGCACAACCGTGCGGCTGAACAAGACACACTTACGACACTTACGGCAAGAGTGTGTTGTCCAGCCGTCAGCCATGCTGTGACGGAGGCGCTAGCTCACAACGGAGGGGAACCTAGCTAGTGGATGAACTCACGCGTGACTAGTACTGGTGGAAAGGTTGATGAGAAGTTATTAATAAGGGCCGAGCCGTGGGAGGAACTGGTGCCAGCCATTCGATGTGGAGAGAATGGACGGGTGAGATCGAAATCCTGGGTATACGCCAATTATTGGTAACATTTGCTTATCACAGACGGTTATTAACACGAATCGTCTGTGATGCATACTATCACAGACGGTTCATGTTAATAACCGTCTGTGATTGTGCTTATCACAGACGGTTTGTTAATAGAACCGTCTGTGATAAACCTTCACAGGCGTTTTATACCACAAACCGTCTGTGATACTTGATAAAAGTGCAAAAAAAAGACATTCCCAGATTCTTCGGTGAGCAGCCGACATAGCCGACTTCTTCGGTGAGCGACTATCCATCTGCTTCTTCCCACATATTTTTTTCATCTCTGGTCTCTGGATCACGTACGCCAGTAGCGATGATTCAGCTAACTGAATCATCGCTACTGGCGTACGTGATCCAGAGACCAGAGATGAAGAAAAGAAGTGGGAAGAAGCAGATGGATAGTCGCTCACCGAAGAAATCGGCTATGTCGGCTGCTCACCGAAGAATCTGGGAATGTCTTTTTTTTGAACTTTTGTTTTAAAATTGCCTTGAATTTTGCAGGAAAAAGAAGGATTGTCTGAGTGGACATCACATCTCGGCAGTAGTCGGCATCGTCGAGGAACATGCAAATACAGAGGCAAGCACGACAACACATTTAGATCTATTACAGGATAACAAGCTAGTGAACTCTTCATGGAACGACGGTGCGGGTGAACAAGACACACTTACCACACTTACAGCCATATATGCTCACAGTGGATGAACTCACGCGTGACTAGTACCGGTGGAAAGGTAGATGGGGCGTTATTTATAAGGCCCGAGCAGAGGGAGGAACTGCTGCCTGTCATTCGATGTGGAGAGAATGGACGGGTGAGATCGAAATCCTGGGTATACGCCAATTATTGGTGACACGTGATTATCACATGCCAATTATTGGTGATATGTGATTATCACATACGGTTATTAACGCGAACCGTTTGTGATAATAAATATCACAGACGGTTCTTAATACGAGCCGTCTGTGATGTTTCAGTTATCACAGTTGGTTCTTAATACGAGCCGTCTGTGATGTTTTAGTTATCACAGACGGTTTGTATTAATAACGGTCTGTGATATTAATATCAGACGAACGGTCTGTGATATTAATATCAGAATATGAACGGTTTGTGATGCTAATAGTAGAGATGGTTTGAAATACGAAGCGTCTGCGTTAATGCTTAAATATGCGCGCCCTAATCCTGCTCTTCTACGTACACACTATGCTCTCCCTGGTCATAATAGCAGAGATGGTTTGAAATACGAAGCGTCTGCATGCGTTAATGCTTATATATGCGCGCCCTAATCCTTCTACACACTATGCTCTCCCTGATCATCTTCTTCATCACCAGATTTCTCAATAATGACTTCTAAAATTCTTTTGATCTCCTTCCTCTCATCTATCCATCATGAGTTGTTCGGACGCAACCTTACACAGGCGGCCAAAAATTTACGTCTGGAGCAGCTCCTCCGCTCACGCCCTGCTCTCCTTCCTCGACTCGCTTCCATCCGTCAGCTGGACCTCATCATCCGCCGTCGACGGAGGTGTCTCATTGCCACTCAGGATAGGGAAATCGCCCTAAGCCTCGTTCTTCTCTACAATGTGCGCAAAGCGGAGGAAGATCTTGCGGCACTGCAGACACACTTGGATAAACTTGCCGATCAAGCAGATTGGGCCGATAATGCGGAAGCGCATCTTGACATCCTGTTTCAGATTATGGAACATGCTAATGATCATTTGCCCATGCTTGAGGAGGAAGTCGAGAAGGCAAGGGCAATCTTGACGGCATTCGAGAACACAGCGGCTGATCCTCCAACTCCAGAAGTCGACGAAGAAGCATATGAAGCCCAGAAGATTCAAATCTGGGAATGTCTTTTTATTGCACTTTTGTAATAAAATTACCTTGAATTTGACTCTCGTCTCTATAGATTCTGTAGTTTAAATGCGACATCACAGACGGTTCGTGTTACTAACTGTCTGTGAAACTTCACAGACGGTTATTAACACTAACCGTCTGTGATGTCTAAAATTATCACAGACGGTTTCTGTTAATAACCGTCTGTGAAAATATCACAGACGGTTATTAACTGAAACCATCTGTGATAATTTTAGACATCACAGACGGTTAGTGTTAATAACCGTCTGTGAAGTTTCACAGACAGTTAGTAACACGAACCGTCTGTGATGTCGCATTTATCACAGACCATTCGTGTTAATAACCGTCTGTGAAAATATCACCGACGGTTGCCAGTATAAACCGTCTGTGACAGTTTAATCACAGACGGTTCCGTATGAACCGTCTGTGATGTAGCCGTCCAGTATAGCCTCTTCTGTAGTAGTGACATTTCCTGATGCCGACAATATAGCTCATGCTGTTAGTGCTCTTGACATGAGTATTTAAAAAATGAAAGTTACATTCATCAGTAACAAGGTGAACTTGGCAACTATGACTTTTGATAAGCTATATTCACACCTTAATACTTATGAGATGGGTGTCATAGCCAAAAATTCTAAGGCTTCACAATGATGGCACTTGTGGCTGATCCTGCCAAATGTGGTTCTTCTTGTGAGAATGTTTTTTCTGACTTTTTTGTCCACTTTTCAAGCTATGACCGATGAGCAACTTAAGAGTGTTTTGATAGATGATTTCGTACTCATCACTAGTAGATTCACTTGTGCCTACCACAAAGCAAAAGAGTGTAGCAGAGATGGTCCAATCATTTGCTTTGAGTGTGATGAGATGAGTCATGTTCGAGCTAGTTGTCCTAAACATTTGAACAGGGAAAGAGATAATCGTGGCAAGAAGGACTGCAATAAGAAGCCCCATTGATTCACCAAGCGCAAAGCCGTACTCAAGAGGGTTGCTATGGCATTGATCTATTCCTTTGCTAATCGAGATCTCAGCGGTGGTGATCCTTCAAATGATGAGGAGGACAAGACAGAGCAAAAGAAGGAAAAGAAGAAGGTTGTCGACTTTACTAGCATGTGCTTTATGGCTGCAAGCGAGGATGATCACGATAGCAAGCGTGACGAAGATGATCTCTACATAGAGCATGATGAGGTAACCCTTATGACACACTCATGCTTTGATATGGTAGAGTAGTGGTTGATCACTTGAAGCAAGTTGAGAGCATAAAACGTGTCATAAGAAGAAATGGCAAGCTAAAATATAAAAATTACGTCTTTAACATTGAAATTGATAGGCTTAGATCTCTTATTCCTGATGATGATAACTATAACTCTTGCCTCACTTTGCATGTTGAAGTTGAAAAAATAAGATCTTCTTGGTAATTCTTGCTAAAAACAACTAGAAAATTTTAGAGCTAAAATTATTGACATCAAGTCTAGTTATACTTGCTTGGAAACTGGTGACGCTTCTAAAGCTAGTGCATTGTTATTCTTTAGTTGTGATGAATTGGAAAAGAAATTTGTTATTCAAACTAAAAAATTGCTCCAATTGAGTCCTAAAAATTCATGTTCACATTGTGAGTTTAGGGAAGAAAAACTCAAAAAATTAACTAACAAGCTTAATTGTACTAGAGCTAAACCTTATTATAATTGCCCTAAGCTCACCACTGAAATTGAAGCTTTCACTAAAACTTTGCAAGACAAATATTGTCGTGGCTACAGGCCAAACAAAGAGAAGGGGGACTGGTAGAAGAGGAAGAGGAGAGCCATATCTATGGGAGAGTTGGTAAGAATGAGAGGATGTCCCCCCTCCTGCCCCTCCTGGGGGTTTATATACATAAGTGGGGTAGAATGGGAAATCCCCATTCTACCCCTTAGTACTTACAAAGGATGAGGGTACATTGGTATATTTACACTGGTATATTCCTCAACACTATTGGGCCTATTACATGTTGGACTAGTTGCACGGCCCAGTCACGGGGGGTTGGGCCACCCCCACAACAGTACTCCCTCGACAGCAAGCGCTGAGGTCCCGATGGGCGAGCTGACGTGATCAACCACTCCAGCCCCTGTTCCCCGACAGCAAGCGCGAGGGTGCCGAGTGGTGAGCCGATGCAACTGGTAGCTTGCAGACCCCAGAGGCAATGCCTACGAAGAAATCCGTGAACTCCTCCGCTGAATCCGGTGCCGTCCCGCCGAGGCGATGCCTACAAGGCGGACGGCGAAGTCCTACGCCGGAGCCATGCCGTCCCGCCGAGGTCATGCCTACGAGGCGGACGGCGGAGTCGAGCGCCCCAGCCGCGCCGTCCCGCCGAGGCGATGCCTACGAGGCGGACGGCGGAGTCGAGCGCCGAAGCCGTGCAGTCCCACCGAGGCGATGCCGACGAGGCGGACGGCGGAGTCGAGCGCCGAAGACGTGCTGTCCCACCGCGGCGATGCCTACGAGGCGGACGACAGAGTCGAGCGCCGAAGCCGTGCCGTCCCGCCAAGGCGATGCCTACGAGGCGGGCGGCGGAGTCGGGCGCCGAATCCGTGCTGTCCCGCTGAGGCGATGCCTACGAGGCGGACGGCGGAGTCGAGCGCTGAAGACGTGCCGTCCTGCCGAGGCGATGCCTACGAGGCGGACGGTGGGGTCGAGCGCCGAAGCCGTGCCATTCCGCCGAGGCGGTACCTACCAGGCGAACGGCGGAGCCGAGCACCGAAGACGTGCCGTCCCGCCGAGGCGATGCCTACCAGGCGGACAACGGAGTGGGGCGCCGAAGATGTGCTGTTCCACCGAGGCGGTGCCTACGAGGTGGACGGCGGAGTCGAGCGCCAAAGACGTGTCATCCCGCTAAGGCGGTGCCTACGAGGCGGACGGCGGAGCCGAGCGCCGAAGATGTGCCGTCCCGCCGAGGCGATGCCTACCAGGCGGACATCGGAGTGGGGTGCCGAAGATGTGCCATCCCGCCGGGGTGATGCCTACTAGGCGGACGGCGAAGTTGAGCGCCGAGGATGTGCCGTACCGCTGAGGCGATGCCTACAAGGCGGACGGCGAAGTCGCACGCCGGAGTCGTGCCGTCCTGCCGAGGCGATGCCTACGAGGCGGACAGCAGAGTCGAGCGCCGAAGACGTGCCGTCCCGCCGAGGCGATGCCTACGAGGTGGACGGCGGAGTCAAGCGCCGAAGCCGTGCTGTCCCGCCGAGGCGATGCCTATGAGGCGGACGGCGGAGTGGGGCACCGAAGATGTGCCGTCCCGCTGAGGCGATGCCTACTAGGCGGACGGCGAAGTCGAGCGCCGAGGACGTACCGTACCGCTGAGGCGATGCCTACAAGGCGGACGGCGAAATCAAGCGCCGGAGTCGTGCCGTCCCGCCGAGGCGATGCCTACGAGGCGGACGGCGTAGTCGAGCGGAGGTGGAGCCGCCGTTCCCCTACCTTCACAAACAGTGCCCGCGGAGAGCGGGCGCTTGCGGCGTAGGCCGAGGGCGCTACGCAGCCGAGGTAAGGAGGTGGAGCCGCCGTTCCTCTACCTTCCAAAACAGTACCCACGGAGAGCGGGCGTTTGCGGCGTAGGCCGAGGGCGCTACGCACGCCGAGGCAAGGAGGCGGAGCCGTCATTCCCCTACCTTCAAAAACAGTGCCCGCGGAGAGCCGAGTCACCGCTGCCTTCATTTTTGTCGCCGGTGAGGACATCGTCTTCGTCTCTGACCCTTGTTGCCGTCTTCGCCCGTGCACAGCCGTCACCGTTTGCTGCCTCACCGCTCTCACCGTCGGTGAGTCTAGTCGCTGCCGTCCTCTCTGTTTGTCGTTTGCAGCTTGCCTCGCCTTAGTTCGCGTGTCGCCTGCCTCGGTTTGTGTGTCCATCGCCCTGGTCCGCGCACCTACCCACGCCAGCACGCACATGCGCCTGACAGTCGGCTCACCTACTCTGTGCTCCAAGTTCTCTGTGGACCAAGCCACTGACAGACTGGTCCCACACGTCAGATCCACAACATAGTAATCTTTTTCAATTTTCAGGCTTTCCTTTAGACTAGATTTTCCAAGCTTACCTGATTCCTTTTCTTAAATTCATCTAAAATTGGGCTCTATCTGTTGGTTCTTGTTTTGTAGTTTTTGGAGTATATTTGAATTTTTTATTTAAATTTTTTTTGTTTCATTTTGTTTTCTCTCTCGTTAGATCACACTTTTGAATGAGCTGAAGCAAGATTTGAAGACGAAGAGCCATTAACTGAGCAAGACCAAGACAAGTCATGTCTCTTGATCATGCTGAATCTAGTTTCCAAATCTATTATGTGTTATTTTGTTTTAAATTATCATGCATCGCTATTTTATTATAAACCTTTCTATTGGTAGTTATTATCCAAATTGATTAATCCCTCCTTGATTCTATTGATAATTTAATGATATATTGGAACGTGGTGGTCAGCCATAGTTATAAAATTTGAATACCATGATGTG
This sequence comes from Dendrocalamus latiflorus, assembly GCA_017311315.1. Classification (NCBI taxonomy): domain Eukaryota; kingdom Viridiplantae; phylum Streptophyta; class Magnoliopsida; order Poales; family Poaceae; genus Dendrocalamus; species Dendrocalamus latiflorus. Next base: position 22,897,261 of record CM029631.1, read on the forward strand.
GGAGGTGTCATTGGTTTTGGTTATACAAAATTGGCTTTCATTTGGGTAAATGATCATGCAATAAAGGGGGTGCAGTTTGCACATTAGGATGTAGATGTTTCGCCTGGATAATACTTAAGGACTTAACTTTGTGTGCTATTGTTCTGAGCATTACCGTACAACCACATGTCCAGTATGGGATGGATCTGACTGACTAATTTGTGATATTTCAATTTTGATTCCGCCATTATGATGAACATGGCTGCTAATTTCCATGAGGCGCAAGGGGGGTGTAAGGCGGAACCCTAGCAGGCGGAATTAGGTTGGGATTGAGTATTGTAAAGGCCTTATCATGATCTCTCCGCCGCACACCAAAAGAAGTGTGTTAATCTAGTGGCAATATAAGATGATCATGTCTTGTGGGTAAAGTTGTACAACATCTACAAAGTGTAAAACTATTCGAATAGCTGTGTCCCCAGTTATGGACAGTGCTCGGTGATTTCACACGAGGGGTAAAGTTTTCATAAAAATCTGGATAGGTTAAGTTGGGAAGTGAATGGTTGATTCACCGGTGATTCATTGGAGTGAATAGTCAATTTACTTGTGGGTTTCTCAATTCCTTTGATTATTTATTTATTAATTATTTTCCAATCTCACTTTTTAATCTATTTATTGTATCTACTTTAAATTGCTACTTTATGCAAATTAACCTTTCAGCCATCCATTTGTAAGCCTTGCATACTATATTGTATTCTTTGTTACAAACGACTTGTTGAGTACTCTATGTACTCACGGCTATATCCATAATTACTCAGTTGAGGAAGATGGACCAGATCAGCAGGTGTTACCAAAAGGAGGATACTTCTACCTCTTCACGAATTAGGACTTTGCTCTCCAATCGATTGCCTGCGGACATGTCGAGTGGCTACTACGCTTATTTTCTGTTTTTCGCTGCAAGTTTCTTAAGCCATTTTAGCTACTATTTGTAAGTTGGTCTTAAATTCATAACTCTGATAATTATTAATAATATTTGAGTCTTTTCTTAGTAAATCGTGATATGGTTGATATTCCATTTTTGTTTATACTGTGTGCACTAGCGTGATCCTAGACTAGTGCGGGTTACACAGGAGAGTCCGGATTTGCATATTTGGATCTCAACAGTTGTACTTCTTGCTGGGTTGGAGGATGATGACCCATGGCGGTGGTGTGCTCCTCGACGATGATGATGATGAAATGGCTAATCTAAAATTGCTCATTCCTCTGTTGCTAGTCAGCTTAAAGATGCTCTAGATGAACTAGATTCTCTCAAGTCTAGTAGTGATCATGATTGGTTGGATGATATTACTTTAGATCTTGACGAGGATATAATAATTCTCTAATTATTACATTGTTGTGGTTACAGACCGAACAGAGAGAGAGAGATGGCAGTGGAGAGTGAGAGAGATGAGTAATGGCCCGTGGCTTCCCCATGGCATGTATTCCATATATATATATACATGGGGAGTGTTTTTACAATTATGCCCTTACATCTGAGTATCCCCTCCAGGGGCACTTATGTCATTACACATGGCCTATTCTGGACCTTATAACCTTCTACCAGGCCTGCTGGGTTTAGGTGCGGGCCACCCCTACAACAGGAGCCTCTCATGGTGAAGGGCTTCACAGGGCCGAAGCCATGTTGCCGAGTCCTTTGGCCCCCTCCGTTCCTGCGGCCTGTGAACTTCCCCGAACTCGCGGAGCTTTGATATGCCGCGGGGTCTGAGGCCGTAGTCGAAGCCGATGCCTGGGTTGCGGCTGAGGTGGATGCGCGAGCGCTCCACCTCGAGCTGGTGGTTAGTCGAAGTAGACGCGCGCGCTCCGTCCCCTACCCTTCGAACGGGTGGCAGCGGAGCTGGTGCATAGCCGAAGTAGACGCGCGCGCTCCGTCCCCTACCCTTCGAACGGGTGGCAGCGGAGCTGGCGCCTAGGCGAAGTAGACGCGCGCGCTCCGTCCCCTACCCTTCGAACGGGTGGCAGCGGAGCTGGCGCCTAGGCGAAGTAGACGCGCGGGGGTGTTGCGCCAGCATAGGTAAGCGTAGCGGGCCCCTGAGCCGCCGCATATGCCCTAAGTGATAAGGGACGCGCTGCGACGCTCGTTCTTCTGGCCGTACACGTGGCGAAGCGTGCTTGGCGCGGTGCGGGCCTTGAGGTGTCGTGACCATTAATATAACGATGGACTTCCGGCGGTTGGACTCCTGCCGATTGGACTTCCGCCGGTTGGCTCCCCTGCTGATGGGGTATATATACGGCACTGGTGCGGCGTTGTTCCTGCATGTGTTTTCATAGAAGCTGCTCCCCTAAAATGGGCCCCTTCCGTGCATCAACATTCCCTAGCGACGCTGAGCGGCTTGAGGGATGTTGATGTACAGACGGAGGTCCATTTTTCTCGGGAGCTTGGTTAGCGTCTGTTATGGGTGAACAATGGCGCTTCCTGCCCTCGTGCTGCGTTTCTGCATACGACGGCAAGGTTTGCCCTGTTCTTCTTAACAGACCTACCTTTAGTCGGTGTTCCTGATGGAGCCCGTCCGCATCACTTTGAAAAATGCTGATGCACTGTAGGTGGCCTGTTAAGGAGAACGAGGCAGACTTTGCGGGACATGACCCTCACCTTTGCCGTGTGTGGGAGGTGCCAACGGGCGAGTTCGTGCGCTCGGGTCTGCTTCTCGAAGTCGAGGTCCAGGCCGAAGCCGCGGCCAGGCTGGTGTGGCGTTCGAGAAGACGGCCTCCTACGCGCGCGTCGCGCTCTCGTATGAAGATGGCAAGGCTTGACCTGCTCTCGTAGACAGATATGCTTGAGTTCATCTGCATCCACTGACTGTGCCAACTGGGGCTATTGTCAAGGAGCATTGATGTGCTGAAGCTTATCTGTTTACGAGAACCTGTCGAAACCTGCCGCTGCGCTCCCAAAACATGGAAAGCCCAGAGGCCTGAACCCCTGATGGTTTAGGTCATGTCGAGGCTGCCGCTGAGGTTGCTTGGCCCGCGGCGGCTTGTCGTTGTACCCCGGCGCAGGGTCGAGGCGGGCGGCAAAGTATCTCAGCTAAAGCGGAGATTAGTCGGTATCAAGCTGCCGACGTCGATGCAGCAGAAATGGCGCCTAGCCGAAGTAGACGCGCGCGCTCCGTCCCCTACCCTTCGAACGGGTGGCAGTGGAGCTGGCGCCTAGGCGAAGTAGACGCGCGCGCTCCGTCCCCTACCCTTCGAACGGGTGGCAGCGGAGCTGGTGCCTAGGTGAAGTAGACGCGCGCGTGCTCCGTCCCCTACCCTTCGAACGGGTGGCAGCAGAGCTGGCGCCTACGCGAAGTAGACGCGTGCGCTTCGTCCCCTACCCTTTGAACGGGTGGCAGCGGAGCTGGCGCCTAGGCAAAGTAGACGCGCGCGCTCCGTCCCCCACCCTTCGAACGGGTGGCAGCGGAGCTGGCGCCTAGGCGAAGTAGACGCGCGCGAGCTCCGTCCCCTACCCTTCGAACGGGTGGCAGCCGAGCTGGCGCCTAGGCGAAGTAGACGCGCGCGCTCCGTCCCCCACCCTTCGAACGGGTGGCAACGGAGCTGGCGCCTAGGCGAAGTAGACGCGCGCGCTCCGTCCCCCACCCTTCGAACGGGTGGCAGCGGAGCTGGCGCCTAGGCGAAGTAGACGCGCGCGCTCTGTCCCCCACCCTTCGAACGGGTGGCAGCGGAGCTGGCGCCTAGGCGAAGTAGACGCGCGCGCTCCGTCCCCTACCCTTCGAACGGGTGGCAGCGGAGCTGGCGCCTAGGCGAAGTAGACGCGTGCGCTCCGTCCCCTACCCTTCGAACGGGTGGCAGCGGAGCTGGCGCCTAGGCGAAGTAGACTCGCGCGCTCCGTCCCCTACCCTTCGAACGGGTGGCAGCGGAGCTGGCGAAACTGCGCCCCGTGAATATCGCCACGCCTGCGGTGACTGCGATCTCATGATGCGGTAATGCACTGTAAAGGTTCCTGAAATCGCGCCGGCCCCCGGCTTGCCAGGGCTTGGTTGTCAGACCGTGCGCCTTGCCTCGGCGCGTGTAGGGCACGCGGCGGTTTATAACTGGTGCGTGACGAGATGTGAGCGATTGCATGAGCGCAGCGGTTCGCCTCTTGCCTAGGGAAGGGGGACATGAGGCGGGCGAGGAATGGCGCGGCTTCGAGGTTGTTATGATCCCACGGTCTGCTATGGCGCTCTTAATGGCGACTGGGGTCGTTCCGATGCCTGGCCTCGTGTGCTCCAGCTTGCTCGTATGGGGGTGGCCACGCGGCGGGAGGCCATTGGAGCGTTGTGCTCTGACGGTCCCTACCGCCGCGGTCACGCCTCTTCGTCTTCGGTTATGGGGGAGTGTGCGGGGCGGACCCTTGTACGACTGCGGATGCGTCCTGTACGTGGACCGTCGCGACGCTTCGGCATTGGGGACGAGGAGGCTTCGAATAACCCTCGTAACCGCGCCCCCGCAGCTCTACGCCCACTTTTCGCTTGCATCGCCTTCTATACTCCCGTAGGGCAATCGCCGCCATAGTCCGTTTGCGAGAAGCGATGGCGTCTGGTGGCAAGCGCAGCCAGACGGCTGGTGCCTGCGGTGTCCGCCGGCGGTCTTCACCGCTGGAGGTGAAATACTCGCTCAGCGAGCGCGACCCGGCGGATAAGTGGTGGCTGGAGAAGGAGGGCTCGTTTTCTGGCGAGCTGGGCCCCTCGCTCGTGACCGAAAAGACGATCCAGGCGCTGCTGCGTGCGGGGAAGCTGTCCGAGCGTCAGGCGGTGCGGCTACCCGCCGCCGACAAGACGGAACCTCGCCCCGAGGAGTCGGCGGCGGTGTCTCTGCCTGCCCCAGCTAAGCGGCTGTGTCTGTGGCCGGAGCTTCACAGGACGAGCAGGGGATTCGTCGTGGCGACGGGCATCTGGAGCTTGTGGGACTCGGATGCACCTGCCAAAGTCCCCGCGGTGCCTGCCCCCTCTGCTCTCCAGGCCACGCCGTCTGCCGTGCAGGAACAGTCGGCGTCGGCCCCGAATGCGGAGGCTTCTGTTCCTTGCGGGACCACGCCTTCCGCGGGGACTTGCGCCGCCGCTCCCCCACCTGAGACTAGGGGGCGGGCCCCCGAAGCCCTCCTTCCGCTACCGAAGGTAAGGCGGCTTAGCTTACCGTGGTGTGTTCTTCATTGCGCCTTGCGGCGCTCACCTGCGTTCCTGCCTGCAGCGTCGCTTATTCCGGAGGAGGAGCCCTTGGTGGAAGATGGGACCGCCGCACGTGTGAGCCCCGCGGACTTCGTGCCTCCCCCGGAGACGCTGAGGGCGTGGCGCGGGATTGTGGATGACGCAGCTGCCGGCGTCGGCCAGCAAGCGCTGCAGGCCTACGGGGTGGGGTGCCTCGGGGATGCCTTTGAGGTGTCGGGGGTGAGGGTAAGTACTCATACGACAACACCTGGGCCTGCTGAGCTTGCTAAGTCTTTCTGTTCTGCAGACACTTGTGCTGGGGCAGGCCTTGCAAACGACCTATACTCGTGCCCAAAGGGCGCTTGAGGATAGGCTGTGGGCCGCCGAGGAGGAGCTACGCGAAGCCTCGGGAGCCTGTTCTGCCCAGGATGCCCGCATCCGTCAGCTGGAAGCGGAGTGCGCCGAAGCGAAGGCGCACGCCGAGGGACTTGCTGCATCGGCGTGGGAGTCGGCCGCGGAGGCTGCGCAGCAGGAGTTTGCGGTAGAGCGGGATGGCCTTCTGCAACAGGTCGCCTTGCTAGAGAAGGAAAAAGGCGAGCTCGCCTTGACTCTAGCGGAGCGTAATCAGACGCTTGGCGGCGCCTCGGTGATTGCATGGGACGCCATGCAAGCGCTGGAGAGCCATCTCCAGGGGCTTGTGGCTAAGGTGCCGGACCGCACCTTTGGCCCGGAGGAGCTGTCTCGGACCCTCCGCTGGGTCGGAGATGCCGCCAACATCGCGCGCGGCGCTGCGACGACCTTCGGCAACCACTGCGCGTACACATCGGCATGCCTAGTGTGCGCGCTCCTGCAGCACCGCGGTTGCATGCACGTCGCTGGGCTAGAGGACCCCCAGCTGGAGATGCCCGGTGGGGCCAGAGTAATGTCCGGCGCCGTCCGCTCCGCTCGCCGCGCCATCAAGCCCTTCTACGAACGGATCTGGGATTACATCGGGGCAGACGCTGCGCGGGTCGAACTCCGGAAGTCACTTTACGGGGAGGGGAGCCACGGCCAATTCTTGGACGGGGTCCCTCGACGCGACGAGGGCGACGCTGAAGCCTCCGAAGGCGCCGGGGACTTGCAGGTGTGACGCCGTGGTGCCTAGGTGTTGGTGTGCGTTGTAATGCCCCCTCTTTTTGTGGATGAAGTGTGCGCTTGCTTTATAAATTCTGACTTTCGCCTATGTCTCGGGCAGCTTCCTTGCTGGGGCCGACTTCTTGCGTCCGACCTTGCGACCCGGCGACGCCTTCGACGCTGGCAAAGGGCCGAAGAGTCGCTGAACTTTTGGGCGGGCCAACCTTCTTCCGGCGGAACCCCGGCCTTATCGCGTGTTAAGGACGAGCCCGCCGAATAGCTACTTAGAGCGACAGGGATGTTGGCGGCCCTCTGTACTTGAGAGATTTTCCCGATATATAGATCTCCTGATAATTAGGATATGCGCCGCGCGCTGTGCTTCGGGTGGTCATGCTGCATTGGGGCGAAGTCTCCACCTCCGAAGTATGCCGTTGACAGTAGTTGCGCGTAGGCTGGTGCGTGCGGAGGCGGACCTCCGCACTACGACCTGTTTAGAGTCCGTAGACTGGCGCGTGCGAAGGTGAACCTCCGCACTACGACCTGTTTAGAGTCCGTTGACTGGCGCGTGCCAAGGCGAACCTCCGCACTACGACCTGTTTAGAGTCCGTAGACTGGCGCGTGCGAAGGCGAACCTCCGCACTACGACCTGTTTAGAGTCCGTAGACTGGCGCGTGCGAAGGCGGACCTCCGCACTACGACCTGTTTAAAGTCCGTAGACTGGCGCGTGCGAAGGCGGACCTCCGCACGACGACCTATTTAAAGTCTCGTGGACTGGCGTGTGCGAAGGCGGGCCTCCGCACGACGACCTGTTTAAAGTCCGTAGACTGGCGCGTGCGGAGGCGAACCTCCGCACGACGACCTGTTTAAAGTTGTAACATCCTGAAAAATTTAAATCTATAAATGTGAAGTTTTTGAGTTAATTTTTGCAAATGAGTTTTATTTGAATTTGGAGTTTATGGTATTTTTCTGAATAACTTAATGAAGGCTCCAAAAAGTCAAAAGGACCATGGGGAAAACAAGCATGTCTAAATATTAGAAAATTAAAATCTAAAGTAAGAATCTGAAAAGATGATCCATAAAATACCAAAAGGGAATTGGGTGTAAACATGAAATCCCATCTCTAAACATAATGGCATGAATGACAAGGAGGTGAACAATTAGAATGCTAACCTATATGGGGGTGTGTATATATATATATATATATATATGTATATGTATATGTATATATATATGAAAAGACATATTAAATCTCTGTATCTACAAATATGTGCCAAAAATATAAATACAAATGTAGGTGAACAAAAGGGGAGAAATAATGTACAAGGGCATTAAGGAGAATAAGAGCAAAAAGGGAAATGGTAATTAAATATAGAACTGCACCTCCATTAAATAATGGTGTGTTTGGTCATGAGATAAGTAAAAGTAAAAATAATAACATTTACAAATATATGTATGCATACAATTGAATATAACAAGAAAATAATCTTTACGTAATAAGTATCAACAAAATGGTAGATATAGGATTACAGGGAGCAAGGAAGTGAATATATATTATATATATACCTATGTATACACACATGAATACCCAAAAGGAAAATCAAAGAAATACAAAAAGGAAAAGGAAAAGAAAAATGGATGGGAGCCAGACCAGGCCGCTCGGCCCAGCCCAGCCCCCATCTCCCTCTCCCGCGCACGCCGCCCCGCCTCTGCCACGCGGGCCCGCGCCCCCGACTGCGCCTCTCCTCCCGCTGTCGCGTGGCCGCGCGGCGTTGTCCCGGCCGCGCCTGCGCAGTGGGCCGCCTCCACCCGCGCTGTCCCTCTGGCCGGTGGGCCATCCCGCGCCGCGCTCTCTTCTCCCTTCTTCCCCGGCTCCTTCCTTCTCCGCGAGCACGCGTCGCAGCTTCCCCCCCCCCCCCCCCCCCTCGTGTTTCCTCCCCTCTCTCTCTCACACCCCCGGGCAAGTTCAAAGCACCCCGTCATCTCTCTCTCCCGCGCAATCCCGGAGAAGGTCGGGTTCATTCCCCCCGCCAGCGTGAACAGGGCGGAGGCGACGCTGCCTCGCCGCGCGTCTCGCTCTCCCGGCTATAAAAGCCCCGCCTGGGAGCCCCAACCGCGCAGCCATACTCTCTCCTTCCCTCCATTGCAGACAACTGAGCCGTAGCGCCTCCAATTCCCCGCCGACCACACCTTCTTCCTCGCGGCCGGCAACCGAGCCGCCGTCGATTCCGGTCGCCCCCGAGACCATTCCTAGCTCCCAGAGCTTCGTGGAAGCTAGGCGAAGCTGACCCCCTCCCTCACCGGGTCTCTCTTGGCGTGAGCTTCGCCGGCGTCGACCGCCTCCCTAAACCGCCGCCGTCGCACGCCGCCGGCTCGCCACCGTGCCCCTTCACCTCCGCCGACTTCCCCAGAAGCTTCACCAACATGCGGGGATTGTATTCCACGAAGCTCCCAAACCTCTCCGGCCACCGCTCGCCGCCGGCGCCACTGTCTTCTTCTTCCTCTGCCGGCCTCCTCCACGGCATACCTCAAAAGGATATATTCACCATATAGGGTAGGCAACGCCTCCCCGCTCACTTGGTTACCAGCGCTCGTCTCTTCCTCCCCCCCCGCTCCCGCGGCGCGCGTTCGAGCCTCCGGCTCCGCGCGTAGCGGTCGAGCATTTCTTTTATTTTCTCTGCTGACAGCTGGGCCCCGCCTGTCGACCGGTGGGCCGGCTGCCTTCTGGGCCTCACCTGTCGGCGTTACCAACTGACAAATGGGTCCAGAGCACCAGGGCCCCACCTTGCCAGTGTCTGATATACCCTGACATGTGGACCCCACTGGCCATAGACACAAGAATAAGCAAAATAAGAAAAAAAATAAAAATGAAATATATGACATGTGGGAACCACTGTCAGAAATTTATTAATTTTAGGATTTAGCTGAACTGAAATATTCAAATAGGCATAACTTATTCATTTTAACTCCAAATGGAGTGAGACAAATTTCTAAATTCATCTAAAATCAAGATCTGTCCAATGGAACTAAAATCATAATTTTTAGAGTTCATTTAAATTTCTGGTGATATTTTATTGATTTGGTGTTTTCTTTTTATCCAAATTTTCGCGCACGATTAAAATAGCTTGCGAGGCTCACGAAGAAGAGTTCGAGGCAGCAGCCCTAGAAGCTCCGGATAATCAAGCACCAGACCACTGTGACCAAGGCGAGTCAATACTTTGATCATGTTGAACCTACATTTCATGCAAATTACATTGTTTTAAATTAACAAATTGCATGCGGTTATTTTTATGCAAATACATGCTAAATTTGATATTCTAGTTATATGCCATTGTTTACCTTGAATAATATTACCCTCTCCTTTGGAATATTCGAATGTGTGAACCTTGTCGCCCTAGCAAAATTATAATCGTAACATTTCGAAAATAAGTCCCTAGCAATATGCTATGCTTAGTTTTGCATAGATACTCAGGGGGCGCTGAAATGCCCCAGACATCATTGTCGCTTTTAAATCATGAGAAAATGGTTTGGGCAGTCATGATGGGAATGACTAGTATATTTTGGAAATGATTATTTTATACTCTCAAAATCCCCAACTTGCTTAATTATCTGGGCGGATTGATTTGAGGGTGTGAGTGTGGTGCAGTGGATGCATAAAGTGGGTTAGTGGTAGATCGCCCAGATACCACTAAGGACCGAATCTTGTCACGACCTCCTGTGTAGAACAGTACAACCACAAGTCTGTAAAGTACAACTTGGCTAAGTAAATTTATCGAAACTCCGGACTCATCTCACTGGTAGGGGGTTGAAGGGGTTACGCTATGGCAAGGGGGCCTGAAGGGACACCAGTGGGGGGGTGAAGTTTCCCAGTTGTCCTACGTTGCAGGAAGGTAGAAGCCCGGCTGCGTAGTGGCTGGGGGAAACATCCCGCGCACAGATGGGACCCACTGCAAGTGGGCAGTTTCCCATAAGGTGAGATGACAAAAGGGTCTAGATACTTTGAAAAGTCACTGTGATAGTCTGCTCAACCACACGTCTAAGGAATCGTGTGGGGCAACGAGTTGATTGTCTCTTGTGGTGAAAGTGTACAAACTCTGCAGAGTCTAAAACTATTCGAATAGCCATGCCCACGGTCAAGGGCGGACATGGGAACTTAACCAGATATAGTTCTATTTCAAAATGATTTATGGTTGGAATTGGAAAAAATGAAGGGCAGTGGAAAGCCCTAGTTTGGAATTGTCCTGGGTGTCGTCCCAGTGGTAAGCTAAGCGGCTATAACGCTGAAGAATTGCTATATGGTGCAGATGCCATGTAACGGTGGATGGAATCTAGATCGCTTTTATTATTGCATATTCTTGAGCATTATGCTTTTGTTCAAAATGCTAGGTCTTAGAAATTTTTAGGTAATTGTATTCAAAAGCACTCTACGCAAAAAAAATGAGCCCCAACCTTCCTTTGATTAGCCATACATGTTAAATATTGCATTCTGTGTGTTGGCTCGCGGAGCACGGGGTCGGAGTGCTCACGCTCGCTTTTGCGACAAAATTCAGAATCAGGAACCAAATCACCGCACCTCAGCAACAAGATTGGACAAGCTGGCAGAAAGGATGAAGATGTCGAGAACTAGGTCGCGAACCTCCAGTTGGCTGCCTGTGGGCATGTCCTGAAGGTCCCACCTGTGTGCTTCGTTCTTCCGCTGCTGCAATTTATTGATTTCGGCCTAATCGGCCCATGAGTAAGTCTACTATTATATTTGCGTTCCCGCATGATATGTACTTTGATATTCAGAACTGTAACGGTGTGCACTATCTACTGATCCAGGGAATAGTGCAGTTAAACACAGTAGATTCCGGATTACAAAATCTGGGTCTGACAAAAGTCTCGTGGACTGGCGTGTGCGAAGGCGGGCCTCCGCACGACGACCTGTTTAAAGTCTCGTGGACTGGCGTGTGCGAAGGCGGGCCTCTGCACGATGACCTGTTTAAAGTCCGTAGACTGGCGCGTGCGGAGGCGAACCTCCGCACGACGACCTGTTTAAAGTCTCATGGACTGGCGTGTGCGAAGGCGGGGCCTCCCCCCACCCCGAGGTGAGGGCAGCCTCTGGTGTACCCTGTACTCCGCGGGCGCGCCGACGCTGGGGCCAACCTCTAGCGCACTACGTCGGTACTTCTTGGAGCTCTCGGAGTTGGTTTCCATAATACACCCTACGTGCACCTGCTGTGATGTGCGAAGGCGAGCCTCGACACGCTGAAGAGGCTCGCGATCGCTAGCCACGAAGATTCGCGCCGCGCTTGCGTTTTTCTAAACGCACGACAGCATTCGCAGCTTATTTATACTCTGTAGAGTGCGCGGGATCGACGTCCGCGTCTTATTTATACTCCGGGGAGTATGCGCGCGGACGACGTCCGTGGCATGCGCGGGGTACGCGTCTTGTTTATACTCCGTAGAGTGCGTGCAGAGGCGTCCCCCCACACGTCTTTGTTTATACTCATGCCCGTGTCTTTGACGGAGAGTGCACACGCGAACGTGCGTCTTCGTTTATACTCATGCCCGTGTCTTTGACGGAGAGTGCACACGCGAACGTGCGTCTTCGTTTATACTCATGCCCGTGTCTTTGATAGAGAGTGCACACACGAACGTGCGTCTTCGTTTATACTCATGCCCGTGTCTTTGACAGAGAGTGCACACGCGAACGTGCGTCTTTGGTTTATACTCATACCCGTACCCCTAGCTACGGAGAGTGCACACGCGAACGTGCGTCTTTGGTTTATACTCATACCCGTACCCCTAGCTACGGAGAGTGCACACGCGAACGTGCGTCTTTGGTTTATACTGCGGGAGCACGCGCGTAGGCAAAGCCTGCGCACGTTCTCGCCGCGTATTTTTGCACAATGGTAATATGTTGGCAACAAACGGAACTTTATTGCATTCCCGTTTGCGCGGGTAAGCGATTACATATGGCGGAGGTACTAACCATTTGTGCTCGGCGCGGCCGGAGCCTCTAGTGGTTGTACTATCGGTAGGGCTTGCCGAGTGGCCTCCGAATGACGCCGCGGGTCTCTGCGCGGTGGTGCCGATCCTAGGCGTGCTGATGTTCGCCGCGACGGGGGCATCTGGTGCCGTGCTCGATGCGCTGGGCCATGTCCTGGTCACCCCGAACGGTGATGATTGCCCGCGGCCCCGGGAGCTTCATGCATAAATAGCCGTGATGCGGCACCGCCCCAAAGGAGTTGAGGATCGGACGCCCAGTATGGCATTGTAAGGATATGGGAGATCGACGACGTCGAATATGGCATCTTCGACCCTTGCATTGTCATCCTGGCCGAAGGAGACCTGAAGGCATATTTGGCCGAGCGCCCGTAGAGGTTGTCCTCCGAAACCCTGCAACGGGACTCCCGACGGGCTGAGGCGGCTTCGGGGGATCCCCATCTGGTCGAAGGCTGCCGCAAATAGAATGTTTGCGGAGCTTCCGCCGTCGACTAGGGCACGCCCCACGTCGCACCCCGCTATTACAACCCGGACGACTAGGGGGTCCTGGTGAGGAAGCTCCACGCCTTGGGCATCGGCGGGGGTGAATGTGACCTCATGCTGTGCCCAATCCGGCGGTGTCTGCGCAGGGTATGCCGCCACGTGGTGGAGCCTCCGTACGTAGGCCTTCCGCTGCCGTGCCGAGGCGAACTCCAACGAGGAACCTCCGGAGATAACATTGATAACCCTGCGGTGGGTGGCCTCCGGAGCCTGTAGCTGCAGAAAGCCCTCTTGAGGCTGCTGCACGGGAGCCTGGATCCGCAACGGGCCCTCGTGGGGCTGCGTCCCTTGTGCCTGGATCTGCATGGGGACTTCGTATGGGTGCTGGACGTGGCCCACCACGGGCGGGCGTGCCTCCGGGTTCCTATCCCTGGTGACGCTCTCGCGGAGCGCCGCAATAGAGGTGCACGTGCGCGTGTCGTGGTTGCCGCGGCCATGGACTGCGCACCACAGCCCCTGGTGTTGGTCGCGTAATCTCCCCGGCTTCTATCGTCGCGGCCCCGGCCACGGCCGCGTCCCCGGCCTCGGCGCCCCCGACCGCCCCGTCCCACGGCAGCACTTTCGTCAGAACCGCCTTCGATGTCGAGGACGTACCGGCCTCGCCGCGACTTCTGTTGGCCACGCTTGGGCCTATCGGACGGCTCCTTGTGCGGGGCGTCCTTGCAGTCTGGCGCGTCCTTGGACGACTCCTGCTTATGTTTTCCCTTCGAAGAGCCGTCCTTCAGCGGGTCTTCGGCTTTTGCCGAGGCACCAGCCTGGTTGGTGTCGGAGTCGTCGCCTTGTCGCCGTCGTGCGTCCTCTTCCGCCCTGGCGTATTCCTCCATCTTGTCAAAGAGCTTCGTCACTGTCTTGATTGGCTTCCGTGCGTTATACTCGGCCATCGGGCCCGGGCGAAGGCCCTGTATAGCTGCGTTAACCACGGTGGTTTCGTTAACGTCTTTGACTTGACAACGTATCTTCGCGAAGCGTTTGAAGTAGTCCCGAAGCTTCTCCGAAGGTTTCTGCTTCACGGCGAAGAGTTGGTCCGCATCGACCCGCTCGACATAATTTCCTTGAAAGTTGTTGTGAAGGCGGTCGCGGATCTGCTCCCACGCGTAGATGGAGTTCGGCTCTATGGTAAAAAACCAGGAGAGCGCCACTCCCTGCAACGCGAGGGGGAGCCCCTTCGCCTTTGTGGTGTCATCTCCGCCCGCGGCCTCGATTGCGGTTTCGTACACGCGCACGAACTCGCGGGGGTCCGTGTCGCCTTTGTTGGGCTCGATGACACTGGGGAATTTGAAGTCTTCGGGCCACGCCGCCTGCTGTAGTCCTGCCGAAAGCGGGGACTCTGGATCGACGCGCCGCAGCGGGACACGGCTAGATGTGGGGGCGTCGCGGCTGTCCGCCCTTTCCGGCGTGGGCTCCGGCGCGACCACCGGCGCGGCCGGCTGGCTCCGAGCCTCTTGTATGTCTCGGACAGCCCCGCGAAGATCCCCTAGCTCTTGCTGGAACGCTTTGAGGGCCGCCAGCAGGGCGCTTTCCACCGCCTGTGCGGGCGGGGCCGCCGGCACGCCCAACGGACGGGTCGGCGAGGGCACGACCGCGTCGCGAGCTCTCGAGCTGCCGGTCGCTCCGTTGTGGCTACCTCGAACTGCCCGGTCCGCGCTACCGGCAAGGGTTGCGGTGAGGGCGGCGAGGTTGGCTGCTGTCGCGTCGGCGGGGTCGGTCGTCGCGGTGCCGATGACAGGGTTGGTCGTCGTGGTGCCGGTGACGGGGTTGGTCGTCGCAGCGCCGGTGACGGGGTTGGTCGTCGAGGTGCCGGTGACGGGGTTGGTCGTCGCAGCGCCGGTGGCGGGGTCGGTCGTCGTCGCAGCGCCGGTGACGGGGTCAGTTGTCGTCGCAGCGCGAGCGTCGATGTTCTCGACCACCGTGCCTGCGTCGTCGCCCACGCCCACAGCAGCCGATGCCGAAGCCCTGGTGCCCATGCGACGCCCCGACCCGGCCGCCTTCTTTCCCCTCGCCGCCGTTGACGAAGCTTTTTTCGGTGCCATCCTTCTTCAGGTTTCAGGCTTGCTCCTGTCCTCCCCACGGACGGCGCCAACTATTGTGGTTACAGACCAAACAGAGAGAGAGATGGTAGTGGAGAGTGAGAGAGATGAGTAATGGCCCGTGGCTTCCCCATGGCCTGTATTCCATATATATATACATGGGGAGTGTTTTTACAATTATGCCCTTACATCTGAGTATCCCCTCCAGGGGCACTTATGTCATTACACATGGCCTATTCTGGACCTTATAACCTTCTACCAAGCCTGCTGGGTTTAGGTGGGGGCCACCCCTACAACATACATCATTATGTTCTCCGAGTATACCCCTTATTAATAATGGAGGGATTTCACAGGATAGTCGTAAGTCTTTCTACGACCACTCCTTAGTCATAAGTCTTTCTGCGACCACTCTTTAGTCATAAGTCTTTCTACGACCATCTAGTCATAAGTCCTTCTACGACCTTCCATGGTCATAAGTTCTTCTACGACCATATAGTCGTAAGTCGTCCAATGACCATCTTATAGTCGTAGTCCTTCCTACAACTAGTTTATTTCCGACTGGCTTGTCTACGACTATCTACTGCATAGTGCGTCTATCTGACAAGGCAGTTAGAGCATGTGCTTATTCTTAATAACCATACATGATCTCTCTCTGACAACAACCGCTGCATGATGAATGGGCCACCACGTTTCTTTGACAACAAGTTCCGCCAGACAGTTATCTCCCAAAGCGTTGAGATGTCTTTTCGTGTAGAACAATGGCTGTCACTTCATCAACTATATAAAGGTTAACACCAGAGGGAGATGGAGATCGGATCACATCGGATGAGGAGATAGTGCTAGGCATTTTGCATTACTCTCAATTGTAATCAATTTCTCTGAGCAATAGCCACACAGGACGTAGGGTTATTATTCTCCCAAGAGAAGGCCTGAACCTGTATAAAAGCTCTTGTGTCTCTACTATACACATTCATACTCCAAGTCTTCTAGAGTTCCCTGAAATCCAAACAAATTATACGTAAGATCAGTATTAAAGCACCAACAGTTGGAGTCAACCGTGGGGATTTCTTCTTCTAAGACTTTGGTAATTTCCTTATCGTCAAGTTCCCTTTCTTCTGATGTTCTCATGGTAGGAGAATGGAACGAGAAGAACTAGTTCGACTTGGCTGACTCCATAGATCTTAACATGGACGCCTGCTACGACTATGAGCAGACAATGCTTACTTCCGACAGTGAGTTTGTCCATGGAAATCCATCCTGGGATCTCGGAGACCACACCGCAGGAAAGGCTGAGGAGGAATCCATATCCCCCGCAGTAGTATGCTAGACAGAGGAACCGGTTTTCCCAGATGGCAAGGGTTAATCCGACCATGCACAGGACTCGCAACATGACAAGGGGCCCACCCTCAAGTGTTCAAGTCCTCCAATGACCGCTCGAGTAGTTTTGACGAGCCCTGGAGTCTGTTATTCTAGGAATTCATCACCAACTAGTAATCGTAACCCTCCAGTTGTCCATGCAGAGAGAATGGGTGGGCTCCCTACGAGTCCGTCCACACTCTCGTATGGTTCAACTCCCACCGGAGATGGTTATAACCTAAAATTCCCCTACTTGGTAGGGTTTACTCTAGACCACGATGCACTCTCACTGGACCATTCTTCAAGCGAGGGGTCCTCCCTCGGAAGTGGAGATTCTAGACAGGAGGTCTTTGTCCTCACCACAGATTCTGATCACTCTCTCAGAAGAAGACCTAAGGATCCTCCCCATTGGTCACACCCCTGCCACTCCTCGTCATGATGTTTTGGAGACTTCTAGTGTTGAACTAGGTTAGCTCTCTAATGAGCATGGGAGAAATCCTAGAAATAGTTGCTCTTCATTAAGGCAGTCTCAACCAGCCTCAGAGATCAAGGACCCCGAGGCTGCCCAAAGGAGGCGATTGGTAGCCCAGAGGTCTATGTATGGGCATGCCCAGTACCAGTCAGAAGAGGCTCAAGAGTTTCAATGTATAAACGATCTACTCAAGAACCCGACTTCGGACCTCGCTCGAGCGCCTACGACCACTTGTCAAAGGGATCACGCGAAAGCTCCGCAACATGATGGACAAATTCGAGCAGCCTCACTGGCATAACTCTAGGAGTCAGACAGGTACGACCACATGTAGTCATTCACAGAACTCACCCCATGGGATTCGACATGATGACAGGTCATGACGGTCTCCTAACCATAATTATAGTTGAAGGAGAGTTCCTTAAACGACTCTAGATCGGTGGGTCTGCCGAGAAGGTGATCAATCACCCCTTCGAGCAAGGAATCTATATCAGTAGATAGAGTACGAGGAGTACTACCCTCATATGGATGAGGCCTACTACAGGTCCGGTTCATCCACTGATGGGCATCGTCGAGTACGATTGTCTGGTGACCCCAATTACCCTTTTCCACAAGGGAGGCATTAGGAACTCGTTACTAGATGTCGAGCCTTCATCCTAGAACTTCGAGCAGTGCACTAGTGTCGGAACCCGGAGCAACGACTCCTGGATCCTCTGTGTAAATCGCACTAGTCCAGGATCAGCTAGTGCACACAGCGTACAATAAAGATAAATATCAACCATAATGACATTTATTAACTGAATATGGGCATGAAAGCCAAAGTTTACATCAACGGCACACAAGCCAAAATTAAGTAATAAGCAGCGGAAGAAAAACCAAAGCGGAAGAAGCCCACTGAGCCTGCCCACAGGCAAACGACAGTAAGACGCGGCCTATTCGTCCAGATCTTCACCGTACTTGACGTCTTCCTTCTCTGTGTGGAAAAAGCAGCGTGAGTACAAACTTGTACTCCGCAAATCACCCGGGAAAATGCAACATAATGATAAAGGCGTCAATGGAAGGCTTATAGGGTTAGTTTGCATAAAACAGCGTTTAAGAAATACAATAAGTAGATTGAAATTGCTGAATTTAATACGATAAGTAAAAACAATACTTGTAGTCGAAAATAATACTGTCAGTGCCGACTCCGACCAAACACCAACCTATCCACGGGCATCCCACCCGGACCATCTTTTCCAAAAGCTCACGTATGGATTCCATCCATCCACACGCTTTCACTGCACAACTCTGATGAATTCCATCCATTCACCAGATTTCAATCTCTCACAGATTCCATCCATCCGCAAGGTTTTCATCTCTCGTAGATTCCATCCATCCACAAGGTTTTCGAAAATATTTTTGAAAAACAAAGTCTAATCCATGAAAAACTTTTACTCAACATGCCTATGACCGTGGGCACGGCTATCCAGGATAGATTATACACTCTGCAGAGGTTGTACAGCTTTACCCACAAGACACGATCATCCTTTTGTGCCACGCGATTACACACTTCCTTAGGTGTGCGGCAAGGAGTCATGACAAGGCCTTTACAATGCAAAGCCTTCAACCTGGTCGAGCCAACTCTAAGGTTTCACCCCAGTAAGGAATCCACCAGACCGGGACCCCCTCTTGAGCCTAGACGAGACTTCTCATGGCTTAACCACGCTCGCCCAAGTGAGACTTCACATGGCACCAACCACACTCACTTTCAACCTACAACTCGGCTCAGGTTGAGACTTCACAAATTATTCAGCCAAGGTTGTCCCATACCAGCCATGTGGTAGTACGATTAGGGCTTTGCAACAGTAGCTCACAGACCGGTCCTTAATTTGACTCAGGCCCAACCACATACCCCCGTGCACGACAATCAACCACTGCGGCTCCAACCAACAGGGCATGCCTGCACCCACCACTCTAACCAATTGCCTAAGTCTAAGCCAGTTTTATATTTTGCTTTTAAAATAATTTTATAAACCTCCTTGACTCACCAAAGTCAAGAGTTCATATCATTTTATGTAAACAGGGTCATCATTTTATGTGAAAAGGTATCCCAAAAACAAATAATATGACATCGCAGGGCTAAGCATTTGAATAAACTCTCTAGCCAACACTAATGTATTAACTAGAGTTTGATTCTAGGGTGACAAGGTATTGAGGATTTCAAATTCAAAGGAGGGATTAACAAGTAGGCAATAACTAAATTTAAAACTGAATTGAAATACGTTGAAAAAAAATATGCATGCAACATAATTTAAATCAACATAGTTTTATTTTGAAAACTGGGATCAACATGATCAAGGAGGGTGACTTGCCTTGCTCTTCAACTTGGTTCAAACCTTCGTTGTCGAATTTTCCCGAATCGTCGAAGTCTACACGTGAAAATAACCCACCAAAATTCAAATAAATTCAAATCAAATTCAAATATTCAAATTGAGGTTGAGAATGGATAGAGGAGAATTTTTTATGAATTTAGAAATTTGAATGAACTCAATCGGAGTTAGGACGAAGGAGAATGGGCTCCGGGAAGTTTGAAAAGAGAGAAAATGGAAAATCAGGATTTTTGGAATTATTTTCCTAAAGGAAAATGGGTTTATGACGTCAGCAATGCATCAGCCAGGGATTTCTTTTTCTGCCGGAATTATTTTTGCACTGGAAATTAGAGGGGAGGGGCTGACATGTGGGCCCTTGGTCCATGAACCGGGCTCACGGCCGAGGGAAGGCGCTGAGGTGGCGGGGTGGTGGCGTGGCAGCCGACAGGGCAGGAGCGGCCGAGGTGGCACTGGCGTGGCGCCAAGTCAGCAGCCACGCAGGCAGGGGACGCCGACGTGGGAGGCCGGCCGGAGGGAAGCTCGGGGGCGGCGGGCTCGCCGGCGAACGGCGGTGCGGCGACTGGCGGCGAGGGTGGGAATGGAGAGAGGAGATCACGACGGTCTCGGCTATACCTGGCGCGGAGCTCGGCGGGCACGGGAGATGGCCGGCGGCGAGGGGAGAGCGGCGGTGGTTCGGGCCTCACGCGGCGGCGGAGCTCCGGTGGCGGTGAGGCGCGGATGAGGGGCGGCCGTGGTCGAGGGCGGTACGGCGAAGTCGGAGGTGGCATCGGCCGGGCGCGGGGGCTAGCGGAGCGGCAGCGATTGCTCGCCGTAGTACAAAGCGGCGGCGGAGGCAGAGGCGCACGGCGCGAGGGCGAGGGGAAGCTCGGGAGAGGGGGAAGGTGGCAGAGGGCGGTGGGGTGGAGTGGAGCGGTGCTCGGGGGCCTTTTTATAGGGGCGGAGGGGGAGGAGCGGCGCGGGAATTCGTCGCCGGAGTGAAGGAGTGGGCGGCGGCGGTTACGGGGGAGAAGGTGGGCGCGTGGGGTGGCGACGGGCGCGAGAGAGGCGGGGAGGTGGGGCGCTGTGCGTGCGGCACACGAAGGTGGGCGGCGTGGCCGAGGAGAAGGCGGGGGTGGCGACCGGGTCGGGCGGGGCTGGCGGTTGCGAAGGCGGGCGCGCGCGCGAGGAAGATGACCGGGGAGGAAGAAGGCGGCGGGGTGGCTGACAGGCGGGCCCGGGTGGCAGGGAGACGGGGAGAGAAGAGGGCGGCTGACGGGTGGGGTCCGCGGGGCAGAGAGAGGAGAGAGCGAGGCGGGGTGTGGACGGCGGATGGGCACGCGCGGGCGAGATCAAACGGCCGAGAGGGGGACAAGGCGGGCGGTGGAGATGGGCTGGCGGGGGCGACGCGGCGCAATCGGGACCGGCCAGGTGGCGGCCCGAGAGGAGGGGGAGCGGGATGGAGCGGCGGCTGGGATGGGGCGACGTGGACGCAATCCGGTCGTCCACGTGGTGGCCGGAGGGGGAGGCTGGGGATTTTATTTTTGAATATTGATTTTGGATTTTCAGAAAAGCACAGAAATTCCATTAAGCCTCATAAAAATATGAAATAAATTCCTAAAATCTCTGAAAAATTCAGAGAATCTCCTGGAGACATTTGGAACTTAATAAAAATATTTCCAACTAATGTTGGTATTTAATTTTCATACTTTAAATTACTTTTTAATTTTAAAAATACATTTTAAACTCCAGAAAACCAGGGAACCAAATAAAAGCCAAATAAATCCAAATAATTAATTTGACATAAGATTTTTATAGAAAATCAAAATATCATTTTATTTAATAATACTTTTAGGTTTTTTTCTGAAATTGCTTTTCAAATCCAGCTTTTTCAAAAACAGAAATTCAGGGCAAATCCAAATTTGAACTTTAGGCACAAAAAATACTTATTTTAAATTAAATTTTATTTTATTCCATTTTTATTATTTTTTTAATTATTTTTATTTTACCAAAAATTTGGGCTGTTACAACTAGCCACCACGATTTTGCCCACCAAACATAGAGAAATTCGATGGGTCCCATAATCCCAATGAGTTCCTTCAAATTTACACGACTGCAGTTTAGGCGTCATGGCAAACTATCTTCCTACAGTGCTCAAAGGGTCTACTTGGTCATGGTTACTCAACCAACTATTCGAGTTGATCTAATCGTGGCAACACCTCTATAATCTTCTATTGGCCATGTTGTAGGGGTGGCCCCCACCTAATCCCAGCAGGCCTGGTAGAAGATTGTAAGGCCCAGAATAGGCCATGTGTAATGACATAAGTGCCCCCTGAAGGGGATACTCAGATGTAAGGGTATGATTGTAAAAGCACTCCCCATGTATATATATGGAATACAAGCCATGGGGGGAACAAGGCCATTACTCATCTCTCTCACTCTCCACTACCATCTCCCTCTCTGTTTGGTCTGTAACCATAACAGCTGGCGCCGTCCGTGGGGAGGACAGGAGCAAGCCTGAAGTCCGAAGAAGGATGGCACCGAAAAAAGCCTCGTCGACGGCGGCGAAGGGAAAGAAGGCGGCCGGGTCGGAGCGTCGCACGGGTACCAGGGCTTTGGCATCGGCTGTTGCGGGTGCAGGTGACGATGCAGGCGCGGTGGTTGAGGACGCCGACGCTCGGGCTGCGACGACCAACCCCGCCGCTGGCGCTGCGACGGCCAACCCCGCCGCTGGTCGTCGAGCCCTATAAAGGCGACACGGACCCCCGCGAGTTCGTGCGAGTGTACGAAACCGCAATCGAGGCCGCGGGCAGAGATGACACCACCAAGGCGAAGGGACTCCCCCTCGCGTTGCAAGGAGTGGCGCTTTCCTGGTTTTTTACCATAGAGCTAAACTCCATCTACGCGTGGGAGCAGATCCACGACCGCCTTCACAGCAACTTTCAAGGGAACTATGCTGAGCAAGTCGACGCAGACCAACTCTTCACCGTGAAGCAAAAACCTTCGGAGGGGCTCCGGAACTATTTCAAGCGCTTCGCGAAGGTGAGATGCCAGGTCAAGGACGTTAACGAGACAACCGTCATCAGCGCGACCATACAGGGCCTCCGCCCAGGCCCCCTAGTCAAATACAACATGCGCAAGCCTATCAAGACAATCACCAAGCTCTTCGACAAGATGGAAGGGTATGCGCGAGCCGAGGAAGATGCGTAGAGACGCAACGCCCCCGCTCCTGACCTCGCCCACGCGAAGCGCTTGCCATGCAAGGAGAAGATGGGCGATGATTCCCCGAAGCAGGGCCGTAGTCGATAACTCCGGGAGGACACTCTTGGAAGCGACGGCCCCGGGGAGCTAGAAGGCTCGTCAAGGAGCACGCGCAAGCCCCGGCGTCACCGGCGCAGAACACAAAAGGCCCGCCATGTCCTCGGCAGTGGAGACGCCCCTCGGGAGCCTGCCCTCATCTCGTGGAAAGAAGGCCAGGGATCTGAAGGCGGACCTGGTCATGATGAGCGGCCCCGAGCGGAGCAAGAGCTTCGGGATCGCGGCAAGTGGTGCGAAGTGCATGGTTACGGCGATCACTATACGAAGGCGTGCATCGCAGTCACGGAACTGCGACGGGTGGTGGCCGAAGCTCGGGCCTCGTCTCCTCGGCCCCTTGCCGAAGTCCATGAGCGGCATCCAAGAAGTGGTCCCCCGCAAGCCTCCGACAGGGAAGACACACAGCACCGCACTGTCAACGTCATCACCGGAGGTTCCCTATTAGGGGCCCCCGTGGAGCGGTCGCTACCGTGGGTGCCGCTCTGCAACATCACCTTCACCCTGAATGACGCCAGGGGTGTGGAGTTCCCTCACCAAGACCCTCTAGTCATTCAGGCTCACATCGCAGGCCATGACGTCAGGCGCGTCCTCGTCGACAGCGGAAGTTCTGCGAATATTCTGTTTGCAGGGGCCCTCGAACGTATGGGAATCCCCCGAAGCCGCCTGGAACGGTCAGGGGCTCCACTCCAAGGCTTCGGAGGCCAACAGCTGGAGGCCATAGGACATGTGTCCCTTCCGGTTACGTTCCGCCAGGGGAGCAATACCCGAAGCGCGCACGTCATCTTCGACGTTGTAGACATCCCGCACCCCTACAACGTCATATTGGGACGGCCTACCATCAATTCCCTCGAAGCGGTCCCGCACCACGCCTTCCTATGCATGAAGCTCCTAGGCCCGAAGGGCGTGATCACTGTCTTTGGCGACCAGGATCTCGCCAGGTGCGTCGAAATCAGCGGTCGGAACTTGCACCGCCCGGTGCACGCCCTCTCGGGTACGCCCGTCGACACGCCCTCCGCTCCGGGATGGACGCCTAAGCCTCGGCTCGAAGGTGGGTCAAAAAGGTGCCGCTCCAGGGGGAGGGGCAGTTTGTGTCCATCGGCGAGGGGCTCCCTGCGGAGGTTGAGCGAGACCTACTCCAAGTGCTCCAGGACAACGCCGACATTTTCGCATGGTCACCGGAGGACATCAAGGGCGTAGACCGCGCAGTAATCGAGCACCGCTTGGCGATCCGCCCTGACGCCAAGCCGGTCAAGCAGAAGCTTCACCGAATGTCCATGGATCGGCAGCAGGCGGCCAAGGTGAAGGTGGCGAAACTTCTCCGGGCTGGGGTCATTCGCGAGGTCCATCACCCAGAGTGGCTCGCCAACCCCGTATTGGTCAAAAAGGCCAGCGGGGCCTGGCGTATGTGCATTGATTTCACCGCACTCAACAAGGCGTGCCCCAAGGACAATTACCCCTTGCCACGCATCGACCAATTGGTCGATGCTACCGCCGGGTGCGAGCTAATGAGTTTCCTGGACGCTTACTCTGGTTATCATCAGGTATACATGGCCGAAGACGATGAGGACAAGACCAGTTTCATCACACCGATTGGGACCTTCTGCTTCGTCAGGATGCCCTTCAGCTTGAAGAACGCAGGCGCTACCTTTACCCGCCTCGTCGCACTTGCGCTCGCCGCTCAGCTCGGGAGGAAAGTGGAAGCCTACGTCGACGACGTGGTGGTCAAGACCCGGCAGCTCGCCTCGCACGGCCGGGATCTCCAGGAGACCTTCGACAACCTCAGGAAGGCCGGCATCAAGCTCAACCCCGACAAATGTGTCTTCGGCGTCCAGGCGGGCAAACTGCTGGGCTTCCTCGTGTCCGGACGAGGCATCCAGGCGAATCCCGACAAGGTCGAGGCCATCCTGGGCATGGAGTCGCCCAAGACGACGAGGCAGGTCCAGAGGCTGGCGGGCCGCATGGCGGCCTTAAGCCGCTTCCTGTCTAGGGCGGCGGAGCGGGGTCTGCCGTTCTTCAAGACACTCCGCGGGTGAGACGGATTTCGGTGGGATAGCGACTACGCGGAGGCCTTCAACGAGCTCAAGAAACACCTGGTGAGCCTCCCTACTCTGGTCGCCCCAGCGCCAGAGGCTCCCCTCTTGCTCTATCTGGCTGCGTCGGTCACGGCGGTCAGTGCCGTCCTCGTCTTAGAGGAAGGCGCCGCACAACGGCCCGTGTACTTTGTCTCCGAAGCCCTCCAAGGCGCCAAGACAAGATATACGGAGCTTGAAAAGCTAGCTTACGCATTGGTCATGGCCTCCAGGAAGCTTCGGCATTATTTTTTGGCCCACCCGATCACAGTGCCTTCCTCATTTCCCCTGGCGGAGATGTTACACAACAAGGAGTCTATGGGGCGCATTGGCAAGTGGGCTGCAGAGCTCGCCCCGTTCTCCCTAACATACGCCTCGCGGACGGCAATCAAATCTCAAGTCCTCGCCGACTTCCTCGCAGAATGGACTCGCTACAAGCAGGGAGTCTGTGCACCGCTCCTGCGCTGCCTCTCCCGCGAAGAAGGGAAGAAGCTCCTCACGGATATCCACGAGGGGGCACGCGGGTCTCACCTCGCGCCGAGGTCGTTGGTCGGCAAGGCGTTCAGGCAGGGCTTTTACTGGCCGACTGCCATCACTGACGCCCAGGACCTCGTGCGTCGGTGCCAGGGGTGCCAGTGGATGGGGCGCATCATCCGCAGGCCCCCGACAAACCTCAACCCTATTCCCCCGGTGTGGCCGTTGGCACGCTGGGGTGTCGACATAGTGGGACCGCTCCCCCGAGCCCCAGGGGACCTGCGGTTCATGGTGGTCGCGCTGGAATACTTTTCCAGATGGCCGGAGGCGGTAGCCCTAGCCAAGATAACCTCGGCGGCCATGCAGCGCTTCCTCTGGCAGAACATCATATATCGCTTCGGCGTGCCCAGGGAACTCACCGTCGATAACGGGCTACAGTTTGATGCCGCCCCGTTCAAGGAATTCTGTGGAGACATGGGCATCACGATTCGGTTCGCCTCGGTTGGGCACCCCTAGTCCAACGGAGCGGTCGAAAGGGCGAACGATGCCATCTCTATTGCCATCAAAAAACGCCTAGTCGGGCTGCCGAAGGGTAGGTGGCCAAGCGAGCTTCACAGCGTCCTCTGGTCCCTTCGCACAACGGTAACACGCCCGACAGGGTTCACGCCCTTCAAGCTTCTTTTTGTGATGAGGCGGTGACGCCTGAAGAAATCAGGGCTGGATCGCGAAGGGTCCTCGTCCAAGCGCCTGACGAAGAGCGTCGCGTGTCCTTGGACCTCCTCGACGGGGCGCGAGCGAGCGCAGCCCAACATGTCGACAAGTACGCACGACAGACAGTGCGTACTCGAGACCGGTCCGTATATCCGCGAAGGTTCAAGGCCGGGGATCTTGTCCTCAGAATGGCACTCCACGCGGAGACCGTTGGCAAGCTGGAGTCCAAGTGGGAAGGTCCGTACATTGTGGCTGAAGCACTGCATAAGGGAGCGTACCGCCTTGCCACACTCGAGGAACAAACTCTCCGCCACACATGGAACACGGACAAATTGCGGCGATATTACGCCTAGAAGCAGGATGAAAATTATGATGGCATCGGCCCCCCCTTGTACGATGCTTGCCCGCGCAAACGGGAGTTCAATAAAGCTCGCTGTTTTCCACAAATAACATTGTCCGGCCGCAATGTGTCAGGGATCACCCCCGCGCGCAGGTACGCCAGTCTACGGACTTTAAATAAAGTCGTAGCGTCAAGGTCCGCCTCCGCACGCACCAGTCTACGGACTTTAAATGAAGTCGTAGCGTCGAGGTCCGCCTCCGCACGCACCAGTCTACGGACTATAAATTAAGTCGTAGCGTCGAGGTCCGCCTCCGCACGCGAGAGTCCACGGACTATAAATGAAGTTGTAGCGTCAAGGTCCGCCTCCGCACGCGCCAGTCTATGGACTCTAAATAAGACATAGCGTCGAGGTCCTCCTCCGCACGCGAGAGTCCACAGACTATAAATGAAGTCGTAGCGTCAAGGTCCGCCTCCGCACGCGCCAGTCTACGGACTTTAAATAAAGTCGTAGCGTCGAGGTCCGCCTCCGCACGCGAGAGTCCACGGACTATAAATGAAGTCGTAGCGTCGAGGTCCGCCTTCGCACGCGAGAGTCCACGGACTATAAATGAAGTCGTAGCGTCAAGGTCCGCCTCCGCACGCGCCAGTCTACGGACTCTAAATAAGACATAGCGTCGAGGTCCGCCTCCGCACGCGAGAGTCCACAGACTATAAATGAAGTCATAGCGTCAAGGTCCGCCTCCGCACGCGCCAGTCTACGGACTTTAAATAAAGTCGTAGCGTCGAGGTCCGCCTCCGCACGCGAGAGTCCACGGACTATAAATGAAGTCGTAGCGTCGAGGTCCGCCTCCGCACGCGAGAGTCCACGGACTATAACTGAAGTCGTAGCGTCGAGGTCCGCCTCCGCACGCGCCAGTCTACGGACTCTAAATAAGACGTAGCGTCGAGGTCCGCCTCCGCACGTGAGAGTCCACGGACTACAAATGAAGTCGTAGCGCCGAGGTCCGCCTCCGCACGCACCAGTCTACGGACTTTAAACGAAGTCGTAGCGTCGAGGTCCGCCTCCGCACGCACCAGTCTACGGACTTTAAATCAAGTCGTAGCGTCGAGGTCCGCCTCCGCACGCACCAGTCTACGGACTTTAAACGAAGTCGTAGCGTCGAGGTCCGCCTCCGCACGCACCAATCTACGGACTTTAAACGAAGTCGTAGCGTCGAGGTCCGCCTCCGCACGCACCAGTCTACAGACTTTAAATCAAGTCGTAGCGTCGAGGTCCGCCTCCGCACGCACCAGTCTACGGACTTTAAATCAAGTCGTAGCGTCGAGGTCCGCCTCCGCACGCACCAGTCTACGGACTCTAAATAAGACGTAGCGTCGAGGTCCGCCTCCGCACGCGAGAGTCCGCGGACTATAAATTAAGTCGTAGCGTTGAGAACCGCCTCCGCACGCGCCAGTCTACGGACTCTAAATAAGACGTAGCGTCGAGGTTCGCCTCCGCACGCGACAGTCTACGGACTATAAATAAGGCGTCGTTGGCCCAAAACACAGCTTACAACAGTAAGAATAAATGGTGCATCGTCCCATTGCAAAAATATGAGGTCAAATGATTACAGGTATGGGCGCGCAAGTGCGAAACCCGCCCCCCTCCGCCTGATATGATCAACACCTCAGCCTTCGCGCGGTGCCGAGGGGCCCGTGCCGCTGCCATGGCCTCGGGAAACTCCTTCGAGCCAACGGAGGAAGTCCCCTCCCCTGCGCAGCGTTTGCTGTACTGCAACCCTCGCCGCATCCTCCCTGACACGACCCCAGATCCGCCGGTGGAAGTTCCGGAGGCCAGGCTCGATGGAGCAAATAGCGTCCGGTAGTGCCTCCGGCCGGCCAGGAAGATTCAGGTGAGGGTTCGCCAGCTCCTGCATGTGCCTACACCCACGGGTGTGAAGCATGCCGAGGGCAAGAGACGCGCCAAGATAGCCGCAGTGCTCCCCGAAAGTCTTGGCGCTGCGGAGCGCGACGCCCGCCCCCTCCTCGATCAGCCCAAGCATCTCCATCAGGTCCTCCGGCCCGTGAGTGGCGTCGGGCACGTCAACGCACAGATCGCAGAGGGCCTGGTTTAGAGAGTCCATTGCCCCCCAGGCTGACGTGGACGCATCGTCCAAGGCGCGGGTCTTCCCTGCAAGAGTCTCGGCCAGCTGGGTCTTCTCCTCCTCCAAGGCGGTAATCTGCCGCAGGAAGGAGGCGCGTTCCTCTGCCGCGGCGTGCTTGACTTCCTCGGCCTCGACTTGTATGGATGACAAGGCACCCTCCAGCGCGCGGAGCTCTTCGTCCTTTGTCGCGTGAGCGTCACCCGCTTCACGAAGGCTGGCTTCTAGGGCCCTCCGCTCCCGGATACGGGCCTCGTCTAGCGCGTCGCTGATGACAAGCGTCTGAAAACAGCACTGAAAGTCACCAGGTGCCCGGTAGCACCATATAAAACTCGCGGCACACGTACTCACCCTTATTTCCGAGGCCCGCAGCGCCAGCGCTAGGTGGTCTCCCTCGCACGACGACAGCATCCGCCGATCAAGGCTGCCGCTGGCGCGTTCTGCGGCCATGGTGAGAGCACGGAGTATCTCCAGACGCGGGAGGTAGTCGGACAAGACGGGTTCTGGCCCCACCGCGTCAAGGGCTGTGGAGGCTTCGGCCGCTTCGACAGCGTCAGATGCCGGCGCGACACCCTGCACAAGGTTTTGGACTTCGCGCACACCCCCGTTGCTCGATCCTTCACCACGCCGGGAGACCTCGTCTCGCCTGATGCCGACGGAATGAGCGAGCAGATCGGAGAGAGTTTCGCGAAGTCGAGCGGAGAGAAGGAGCCACGCTTACCTTCTGCACCCCTCGCCGCAATAGGAGGTGGTGTCTGTTCGGCCACCGATCGGGGCGTGAGCGCCTCGGTGGTCGGGTGGGAGTCCCCCTCGGCAGCATCGGGCGCCACAATTCCAACCATGGGGCCCGCAACGTTGTAGCGACCCTTCGGAGGCGGGGGAGACTGCATCCGAGGACGTTTCGGCTGAGGAACCGAGGGCGATTCCTCCGTGACATTAGCGGCCACAGCTCCTAGCGCACCTTCGGTCTCCGCCGCGCGGACGTGTCCCTGGTAGCAGCAGCACCATCGACCGCGGCCCTCTTGCTAGGCGGGACATTCCTTTCCGGGCTGGCGGGCTCCAGCCTAGGGAAGGCCGTGCCCGTACGCTCAGCAGCATCCGCGGATAGGGCGGCAGGGGGAATCGAGGCGGCGCGCCCCGCCGAATTGGTCCGGCCGGGCGCGTCATCGGTCGAGCGTCCTGCCCCAGCGGCGCCAGCTGCCGAGGTGGCTGGCAGGCTGGGTACGGCAGCCTCGGAGCGAGCCCGGCGCCGCGAAGACGAGGCGTCTGCACGGCCGCCACCGCCATGATGGCCCGGAGTCCCCGCAGGAGTCTCCGCTGGTATTGGGCGTTCCGGCACAGCAATACCCAAAACCTCGCATGTGCGGTTCACCCGCCCTTGCTTCGCCATTTGGGTCGCGGCCTCGCGTAGCTTGTGCTCCTCAAGTGTGTATGGGCCGAGGAACACCTCAGCCGCGCACTCCGCATCTTCTAGCCGGGCCACTGCACAAAAGACGGTAGGGCGATCACATGAGAACAAGTGCGGATACGTCAAGAAGTGCCTACTGCACGCTAAACAACTTACAAGGAGCGGAGGGCGGAAGCAGGCAAGACAATGACGGGCGCACCCCGTCCTCTCGGTCGCCGCCCCGTCGCCCGTACCTCCACCGGGCGGAGAGTGGCGCCACCCCGTACATTGTAAATTCTTCCGCCAAGTCGCGCATACTCAGCCGGCGTGCAACGCCAGCAAGCCTCCATAGCCTCCGGGCATCATCGGCCTCTGGCTGCACACTTGGCGAGCTGTTGAACGAGATCGGCCCACCTCGGCATAGCAGGCCACTCGTGCTAGTCACGACGTAATAAAACCACCGCCGCGTCCAGCCGGATTCCCACCTCTCCAGATTGGCCGGCGCAGGGAACAACATCGTACAGGACGCTCGTAGCACGAAATCCACGCAACCAAAGTTGGATACAGCCCCCTCAACCTTCTTGGGTCGACAGCACGCGTCGTGCAGGATGGCGAACAGGCTCGCGCTAGGACGTCGGCCTTCCGTCCGCGTAGCCCATGTGAAGACAGCTAGGCGGATTATGGCATTGGGCGTTAGCTGCGCTAGCTCCAACCCGTAGGTCCGAAGAACTTCGCCCATAAACGTCGTTGAGGGCATTCGAAGGCCGGCGTCGAAGAACGCGACGAAAACGATCGCCTCCGTTTCCTAGGGCTTCGACTCCGTCTCGTCACGGCGGGGTAGGCGAGCCCCATCACGCTCCTCGATCTTCCCTTCCCGTACAAGCCGCTGCAGCATCTCTTCAGTCGCGCGGCTCCTCCCTAGCACACGGGAGCAGCGACCCCCTGAGTGTTCCATGGCGTCCCACCGCTTGTCGCCATGCGAACGCCCCCGTAGCACCAGCTCGTAATCTTCAGAAGGGAAGGACAACTCGTCCCGGCTAGAAGGGGAGCCGCCGCCAGGCTGGCGGGAGGCACCGTCATTACCGGCCATTGTTCTCAAGATTAGGGCAGAAGGGCTATCAACGCGAAATAAGCAGAGCTAGGCGACAGGCAAGATAAAGCGCCCCCACCATAGCCATGGCGCTTTATAAAGCCCGTTCGCCCCCTCTGCGACCAGAAGCGCAGCCAGATTAAAAACCCCCAGCGGTTCGACTACCCACGACTGGAAAGAACCGCCGGCATCTGGAGGAGCGTGCCTGGTAGGTGGCCAAGCAGCGCACAACGCCAGGGCGTGACCGACACGTGTCCTGCCTGCCTAGGGAAGAGGTGAACGGCCGCCCTCACGCAACTGCTCACATTCCACGACGCACCAGGCATAAACCGCCGTGTACCCCACCCACGGAGGGCAGACTGCGAGACGCGACAGCCTTCCCTCTGACAGGCCAGGCGTCGGCACGATTCCAGCCGCCATTAAAAGCGCACTACCCAACCGCGGGGCACAATCGTCCCGAAGTGCAGCGACATCAGCGGCGCAAGGCCCATTCTCACTACAGCGTCAGCCGCGACCCCGAATCGGTCCCCAATACCGACCTCGGAGCCAAGTCTGACCTGGGCAGCGCGCGCGCGTCTGCTTCGGCTAGGCGCCAGCTCCGCTGCCACCCATTCGAAGGGTAGGGAACGGAGCGCGCGCGCGTCTACTTTGGGTAGGCGCCAGCTCCGCTGCCACCCATTCGAAGGGTAGGGGACGGAGCGCGCGCGTCTACTTCGGCTAGGCGCCAGCTCCGCTGCCACCCATTCGAAGGGTAGGGGACGAAGCGCACGCGCGTCTACTTCGGCTAGGCGCCAGCTCCGCTGCCACCCATTCGAAGGGTAGGGGACGGAGCGCGCGCGTCTACTTCGGCTAGGCGCCAGCTCCGCTGCCACCCGTTCGAAGGGTAGGGGACGGAGCGCGCGCGTCTACTTCGGCTAGGCGCCAGCTCCGCTGCCACCCGTTCGAAGGGTAGGGGACAGAGCGTATGCGTCTACTTCGGTCGCAATCCGGCCATCGGCTTCGGCTACGGCCTCAGCCCCGGGACACACTGCACATCGAAGCTCCGCAAGTTCGGAGAGATTCACAGGCCGCAGGGATGGAGGGGGCCAAAGGACTCGGCAACATGGCTTCGGCCTTGTGAAGCCCTTTACCATGAGAGGCTCCTGTTGTAGGGGTGCCCCCCACCTAATCCCAGCAGGCCTGGTAGAAGATTGTAAGGCCCAGAATAGGCCATGTGTAATGACATAAGTGCCCCTGAAGGGGATACTCAGATGTAAGGGTACGATTGTAAAAGCACTCCCCATGTATATATATATATGGAATACAGGCCATGGGGGGACCAAGGCCATTACTCATCTCTCTCACTCTCCACTACCATCTCCCTCTCTGTTTGGTCTGTAACCACAACAGGCCAACTTCCAGGACACATACAATCGCCCTAGAAAAGAGGATGACCTGCACCAGATGTAGCAGAACAATAATGAGACCCTACGATAATTCATCAGGCATTTTAGCCAGATTCATAATTCAATTCTGGAGGTCTCTAATGCTTTTATCATTAGGCCGTTCAAGCAAGGTGTCCACAATAGGAGGTTCACGGAGGACATTACCTTGCATCCACCGACCACCATCGTTGAGCTCTTTGAGATGGCTGAGGCAAAGCACCTGATCGGAATGACAACAAGTCTAAGTGGTGTCCACTTCACAAGAAGCATGGACACGACCTTCGCAACTATCGAGTCTTCCAACGAAAACTCGAGGATTACTATTTTGGTAAGGAATTGCTTTCCACGCTCAATGAGGTGGGGCAGTAGAGTGGTCAAAAGCACTCAGATGAGGACAAGGACATGCTTTTCTAAGATTCAAAGCACACCATCGAGCACATCTACGAAGGTTGTCCACGTACAAGTCGAAGCGATAGTATAAGGTTGTCAAACAAGAAGTAAACTCTATCAATCCTCCCCTTGTCAATAATCTTCCTAAGTGGTTGGAAGTCACCATCTCTTTCGAGGAGAGTGACTGTCTGATCCCACCGACTCAACCCGGTCAGTTTTTGATCATGTTTGAGCCCACCATCAATAATTATCAAGTGAATCGTGTGTTGATTAATGGTGGATGTTCTTTAAATATTTCATTTGTAAGTGCTCTAGACGAGATGCAAGTCCCTTATACTAGAATAAAAACTAGTACGATATTTATTTCATGGAATCGTACTGGGGTCTTCAGACAAGCCCATTGGCCAAGTTGCCCTGCCTGTTACATCCGGTTCTCTGAGCAACTTCATGACAAAGAAAATATCCTTTGATGTGATCGATTTTGAAACAGCGTATAATGCCATACTCAGACGACCAACTCTAGCACGTTTTCTAATAGTCACTCACTATGCATATCAATGTCTTAAGTTGCTAGGTCCCAAGGGAGTTACCACAGTTCACTGTGATAAGAAAATTGTACTGACGTGTAACCGCAAGTCCCTCAAGATGTTCAGCCAACTATCAACTCGAGAAGCTACCAAGACGGTGCCTTCGAGCAAGCACTCAAAGCAAAAAGCCAAACCGATGTTGAACGAAGAGGTCAAGGAGTTCCTCTAGACCCAACGGAACATTCGAAGACTGTTCGCATCAGGGTTACTTCCAACCCCGTATAGGAAGACACCCTTGTCACTTTCCTCTAGGCAAACGCAGATGTGTCTGCATGGCAGCCATTCGACATGCCCGAGGTCCTCAAGGAGATGATTGAGCAAGGCTAGCTCTAAGGCTTGACAAGAAGCCCGTAAAATAGAAATTACAGAGATTTGCACCAGATCGACGAGAAGCTATCAGATCATAATTAGACAAGTGACTAAAAAGAAGGCTTTATAAGAGAAGTCGATTACTTAAAGTGGTTGGCTAACTCTATAATGGTTAAGAAGTCTAATTGTAGGTGGTGTATGTGTATAGAATATACTGATTTAAATAAAGCTTGTCCAAAAGATGAATTCCCGCTTCCTCATATTGATCAATTGGTTGACTATACTGTTGGTTGTGAAATGTTAAGCTTTCTAGATGCATACTCTCGTTATCAACAGATCAGTATATCTTCATAACATAAAGAGAAGACATCATTTATTATGCTATTTGGAGTATTTTGCTATGTTAAAATGTTGTTTGGCTTGAAAAATGCTGGTTCAACTTTTCAATGTTTGATGTAATTGACCTTTATACATCAAATAGGCTGAAATTTGGAAGCCTATGTTGATGATGTAGTCGTCAAAAGCATCAAATGACTTGATCACATTTTAGACCTGTAGGAGACTTTTGATAACCTCAGAAGGC
The DNA here is from genome assembly GCA_017311315.1 of Dendrocalamus latiflorus. Classification (NCBI taxonomy): domain Eukaryota; kingdom Viridiplantae; phylum Streptophyta; class Magnoliopsida; order Poales; family Poaceae; genus Dendrocalamus; species Dendrocalamus latiflorus. Next base: position 22,931,075 of record CM029631.1, read on the forward strand.
ATCATTTGAAACTCAATCCCGAGAAGTGTGTTTTTGGAGTTTCTTCAGGAAAGTTGCTTGGATTCCTTATTTCAGCAAGAGGTATCGAAGCAAATATTGAAAAGATCAAGGCCATTGAGTAGATACTCTCTATGACCACGAAGAAAGAAGTTTTAAAACTCATCGGGTGCATGGTGGCTCTAAGTCATTTCATTTCAAGCCTGGGGAGAAAAGAGTTCCTTTCTTCAAACTTCTAAGAAAACATGAGGGTTTTGAGTGGTTGAAATAGGCTAATGACACCTTCGAGGATGCCAAGAGGTATCTTACGAGTGCTTCTATTTTGGTTTCTCCAAAATCAGGCGAGACACTCTTAGTATATCTTTCTGCCACGCCATAGGTAGTAAGTGTTGTATTGGTTGCAAAGCACGAAGGCGTTCAGCGACCAGTATACTATGTAAGCGAAGTCTTACATTGGCCTGAGGAGCGCTACCCTCAGGTTGAAAAACTCTTATATGTCCTCCTCATGTCTTCGAGAAAGCTAAGGCCTTATTTTCAGTCACACAAAATTATTGTGTTGTCTGAGTTTCCCTTAGGAGCGGTCCTCCAAAATAGGGAAATAGCAAGGTGCATGACAAAATGGTCAGTAGAACTTGGGGAGTTCGACCTCCATTTCGTGTCCCGAATGGCCATTAAATCCCAGATCTTGGTAGACTTTATCACTAAATGGACAAATCCTAAACCCGTTCAGGATTCCCAGTACTCCCACGACCAGAGGATGATGTACTTCGATGGGTCAAAAACTTACGCTAAGTGGCTCAGGGGGCCGGGGTGGTCCTGGAATCTCCCACGAGAGAGGCCTTAAAGTATGTCATTCAACTATACATTCTAGCTACTAATAATGTGGCTGAATATGAAGGTTTGTTGGTTGGCATATGAGCCATGAAAGCGCTCGGGATTTGTTGACTACTCGTGAGAGGAGACTCTCAACTAGTTGTAAATCAGGTTGGCAAAGAGTATCATTGCTCGAGTTTGACCATGTCTCAGTACTTGTCAGAAGTACGGAAGCTAGAGAAGCACTTTTTCGGTTTCGAGTTGTAGTATATCCCTTGGAAGTATAACTTTCTTGTTGACCAGTTAGCTTGACTAGCTTCTTCCCGATCCCAAGTACCACAAGGAGTCTTCCTGGAGCAACTCCAAAAGCCATCTCTGGTTGAAGGACCAGAGACAACACCTAATGAGACAGTCTCTCTAGAATACGAGGATACCTAGATGGCTCCCATCTACGAGTATCTTCAGAAGGGTTCAATACCTGATGATGGTCTTGAAGCAGATCGTCTATCCCGCAAGGCTAAAATATATACTTTGGTCGATAGGGTACTCTATAAACGGGGTACTCAAGGGGTTCTCATGCGGTGCATATCGCTAAAAGAAGGATTACAACTCCTTAATGACATACATAGGGGTATCTGTGGAGCACACGTCTCTTACATAACGCTGGTCGAAAAGGCCTTTTGACAAGGTTTCTACTAACCAACAACCCTTAATGACGCTAAAGTGCTAGTTAAGGAGTGTGTACCATATTAGTTTCATAGTAAGCAATACACCAACCGGCTCAGTCTCTTTAGATAATTCCTCTATCATAGCTTTTTGTGACCTGGGATCAAGACATCCTAGGATCATTCCCAAGAGCACCACGGGATTTCGAGTTCCTATTCATGGCCATTGACATGTTCACGAAATGGATCGAGACTGAACCTGTAACTAGGATAACAACGAAAGCCGCTAAAAGAATCATGATGAGAAGTGTGATTACTCAATTTGGAGTTCTAAATCGGATAATCACGGATAATGGTAAACAATTTTTTAGTGCAAAATTCCAAGAAGTTTGTGATGAATTGGGTACCAAACTTTGTTATGCCTCAGTCGCCCATCCTCAAAGCAATGGGGCAGTCGAGTGCGCGAATGGCCAAATAATGTAGGGAATTAAAACTCGAGTCTTTTACCAGCTTGTAAACTATTCGGGGCTTGGGTATAAGAATTACCTTTAGTATTACGGGCAATTCACATGACTCCAAGTCAGGCGACAGAAGAGACTCCATTTTTTTCTAGTATTTGGGGTTGAAGCCATGCTTCCCCTAGAATTAAAGATCTAGTTGGTAAGGGTCGAGAACTTTAACGACTCCAACCAAGAGCAACATCGAGCAGATGATATTAACCTACTCGAAGAGAAGTGGAATTAAGCCTTAATCCAATCAGCAGTCTATTAGCAAGCCATGTGTATGTACTACAATCATAAGGTCCAACCTCGCAACCTTGTTGTAGGTGACATGATATTGAGGAAAATCCAATCCTAGCCTAATCGAAACAAGCTTTCCCCTAAGTGGGAAGGTCCTTACACTGTGGTCAAAGTCACAAGACCAAACTATGTACGACTTGCTATAGAGGACAGCCAGATTCTCTGAAACTCTTGGAACATCAATCAACTACGTAAATTTTATTTGTAAACATTTCTACTCTTTCAATAAAGCTTTGAAGCTTTTTCAATCTTTATTGTCGTCTGTTTAGTATAGTTTCTTTTATGTTTGTTCGATCACTTCTAGTGCATCCAATTTGTTTAACTGGTCGGAGAAGTGGACACCACTAGTATAAAGTCTCTCCTCATTGCATGTGGTCCTGCTCACTAGAAGGAGCTTCCTACTGACAAACTGTTCCTGACTCTTGCTATGAGCATAAAACAATTGAGTTGTCTATGAAAACATTGATCAGGCATAGAAGAAGAAATTCTGAGTTTTTATCTTCTTATTGTTTATGTCTTCGATTTGATTAACCTGGTCAAAGAAAGGTAACATCACCTAGTCAAATCTTTCCTCTCTACACGTGGTCCTTCCCACTAGAAGGAACTTCCTAGCATCGACTCATTCCTAACTTTTGCTGGCAGAACATGATAATCAAATTCGACAATGAGGGTTGATGAACTACTCTGCTCTCTGCATACTTTACTCTGCACTATTTGCTTTGTTTATTCACATGAACAAATTAAATAGTAGGGGCTAGAATAGAATTATCAATATAACTTCATTTCCTAGTCGTAAGTCTTTTCTATTTCTTTTTCTTTTTTGTCTTATGAGTACTAATTACTCAATAAGATGAATTGCACGAAAAGGAAGAAATTCTTTCATTATTCAAAGGTAAGTCTTTACAATGTTCCTATTTACAAGCTAATCTGAAGAAGAGAAAGAGCCAAGTTACATCTCTTCTGCAATCTTTCGACCAGTTGGTTCTAGCTCTTCGATCAGGCAGGCTACTTCTTCCAAAGAGCAACTGCAGAAGTCGTGGTCAATGGGGTGTAGGTTGAGGTTCTGGTCGCATGCCTTGTGTTTTACCAAGACATAGCTTATAGTGCCTGTGACCGTATCCTAAATCGATTCTACCTGATCGGTCTTCAGGGTGGATAAATGTTTCTCTAAAGCTCTGACTTGAAGTCTGATCATACTCACATGAGCAGTTATGATGTCCTCAGAAGGACTCATTTTCACCACACCAAACCTACCAAGTAAATTGTTGAGAAATACAATGTTGTCGTGGGGGATTGCCTTCATCGACTTCATTTCCTCTTAACTATGAGTCGAGGCTTCTGAGAGACGCTTTATTGACTACAACCTCTGCAAATAGGATTAAACGTGGTCAGTGCAATACTTATCAAAAGATTAGTTGTCGAAAACTAGTCGAAGGTAAAGCTTTTCTTACCTGCTAATCGAGCATCAAGCTTATCGACTTCATCTTTGTGTTGTTCTTCTAGCAACTTTGTCCTCTGGTTGCACTCCTTATTAATACGAGTGAGTTCGCTGATCACCTTCGTCTTTTCATCAACCTCGGTGTGGAGCTTACTAGTTTTATCCTTTTCGTCTGTCAAAAGGAAAGAGTTAGAGAAACACCAGAGAGACAACCGGATAAATAGTCTTAAGTCCAAAACTTACTGTTTAATTTCTCCTACAATGTGTTGACTGCAGAGTTGGCTTTCAGAAGACTTATCTGTAAGTTGACATTTTATTTCTTCGGCCTTTATGTGTTGACCTTCTCATTGTTGAGCATAGCAGCTAAAAATTTTGCATGTCTCTTAGACCTGCAAAGGTTAAAAACAGAATGAATGGCTGAACAACTAGTCAAAATAGAGTTCGACTACATAGGCCAGTGGCTTATCTTTCCTCTACCTTCTTGGAGAGCTCGGCATTTTGTTGTTGTAAGAGTATGAGTTGTTTGTGATACTTAGCTATAGTTGCTATGTCACTCTAAACAAAGAAGGATGGTGAAAGGCCAGAAAAGACCAAGTACAAATATATAACTATTCGATACTTACATTCATGCTCCCATAAGTAAACTTGATGAGTACCCGCCTGGAGTCTTCGAGTTGATTGAGCTCGTCGACCTTGTTCCACCACACCTTTTCGAGACATTCATCATTGAAAATGTTCCTCCTTTGTTGGGAAGATCTTTGGGGTGTGGAACTTGGTTCAGAACTCATTCAGCAGAAGATTCCTCTACAAACAGAGGGTTAAAAAATGTAGAGAAGAAGTTAGGTTGATCTCCTTTGCCTTCTCTGGCTATACCTTCTCAGAAACGAGGGGGAACATTCCCGATGTCTTCCTCCTTGGCACAATAATCGAAATGATCTCCAACCTCCTGGCCAGGTATTTCTACCTCGACTTTAGCCGCTATAACTTCTTTTTCTACGACCATTTCCACAGTTGTAGTCTTCACAACCTTGACTATAACTTCTGTTGCTGCAGTTGTCGTTTCCTCGACCACCTTCTCCACCTCTTTTTCGATTGCAGGCAAAGCCACAGGGGCATCTCGATAGAAGCATCCTTGAGGAATGGAGAAGCCGGGCTAAAATTGCAAAGAAGTAAGCCAGCATTCAAGAGGACCTAGAGGTAAAATGCAATATTTATACTTGTATTTTCATACCTCGATGTCGTAGCCTTAAGTGTGAATTTAGAATAAAATTTTCCAGAGATTAGTTTCTTTGATTTCTTCTCTTCGACCACTTCTGGTCGCAGAGGCATGACAACTTCATTGACCATGCTGGTCAAGGGTCTTGTGCACATTCAACCATGTCTGATCAAATGTCTTGAGCAAGAATTTCCACTCTATCTCCCTCTTATCCCTCCTGGTGGTCAATACTAGATTTGACCACTTGAAGGATTGTCTCCTTTTCAATCACGGGTGTTACTGCCGCAGTAGTCTCCTTCACAAAAGATACAAAACTTTACTAGTTTTACTTTTCGAGTTGCTTGATAAAGTCTTGAGAAGTGCCTAATAAGCGAGTTTCAGTGTTGTAGTAGAAGGGTACCTTGATCTTTGGAGTCAGTTACTCGAGCACATCGGCTCCTATCTCCTTTGCAATAGCCACGTTAGCAAAGAACTGCTCGATGGGGATGCTCGATGCAGCAGGGGAAGGATAACAAGGGGAATGGCAGCACTTATGCTCCCTTTGTCCTTATCGACTAATTTGATTAGTCGATGTCTCTTGGCTGGAAGAGCCTTAACTTTCTCCACTTCTCCTCCAATGACTATTAGTTCAACCCCTTGATCATCCTGACAATTGTTCACACCTACATTCTGTAAGGAAGAAGAATAAATATTTGGTCGTTCTCTACGACTATGTAGTCCTAAAGATGAGATCAATTTTTTAATTACCTTTAAGTGTTCTTCTCTTTCTTTGGCAGATACATCCACTAGAATACGAGAAGCCTCCACTTTAAGTGATAGAGACTTCTCGCATATAGACTTGACCTGAGAATTAATTTCTCCCAAGTCAAGATCTGTTCATATAGATAGAGTGGTTAGTAAATAGTGCTCAAAATTTAATCTTATTACAATTATAATCATTACTTACCATTCTCATAGTCCCTGGTTAGATCCAAGACTCCCGAGTACATCCACATAGGATGTGCTCATCACTTCAAGGGGCTAATACAGTGGGTAATGAAGTCCTTCACCACATGCCAGCCCATAAGCCTTTTGTCCCTCAGCTTTTTGATGGCTGAGATGTAGGAGGCTATCCGAGTAAGGTCCTTCAGGAACGAATTCTAGGAGGTTGTCTTCTCTGCAGCCTTCCCCATGAAAGAAAGGTTGCGGTGGCTCCCGCACCTGCTAGTGTACCCTATCATCGCACGACTCTAAACTCCCCCACCGTGCCAACATCATCTCCTTCTCAGTGGATGCAAAATGCTCCCATGGATCGAGTTTCTTGAGTGGCTGGGTCTCCTCTCTCATGCCGTGCACTCCATGGCACGCCGCTTCCCTTTGCTCTTTTGCTATAGCATTAAAGGCCCAAGTATACCATGATTTTTCTTAATATTTCTCAACAATTATTTGACTGGATGACACAATAGAAAGCCACTAACTTCTCATGGGACCCACATGCAACCACACACCAACACATATAGCGTTATTTTGGATGCCCCATCATCTGTACCATCCCAATGTATGGATCATTCTTTTTTACTTTTCAGCCAGCTTTTAGCTCTGACTTCTATTAATTAGTATTATTTATCAAACCTACTAGAAACAACTTAGGCCTTGTTCCAACCAGATTCAGCTGGCAGCTTCTGGTTTTTGGCTATTGGCTTTTGGCTGAAATTGCACAGCAGTGGCTATTAGTTTTCTTAGTCATCCAGTTAAAGAAAAATAAAGAAAAAACACTATTATATCTCCACAAACAATACAAAGGAAAAGGGGGTAAAAGAAAAAGAAAAAAATCCAAAATAAAGCTGACATATCCAAATCAGTTGGAACGGGCCCTTAAGATAGTACACCTTCCTCTCCTTTCTACAGAACACCACTCTTTCTCATAGTTATTAAACTTAAACCAATGATCGAACCAGTGAAGTCACTGATTCATTGGTTCACAGTCCAACCGATGGTTCACCGGTTGAACCGCTGGTACGTACACATGTCATCACTATTTGAGACTTTGAGAGTATTTGACATTTTGACATGTCCAGAGTCTCCAAGTCCAGACTCCAGTTCAGATGACGCTACAATCTCCCAACCCTTTCTAAAAACCCTGATTGATCATCACAAATTCAGAACAGTAGCATACATACATACGTAGTAATAGCAAGGCAAGGCTCAAGGTCTCCCTTGTCCAAAATAGCATCATTCATCCATGCAAGCTTGCATTGATGCACTGAATAGTCTAGACTCCAAACTCTAGAGACCCAGACAGTCAGCCCTCAACAAAATCTTTAGAAGTCTCAGAGGTAGAGCTTAGTAATGACTGTCAGGACTCAGGATTTGCAGGCTTGCATTGATGCAGACTTGCATAACATTTGACCATGCATTAATCTATATATTTTCCATTTAAGTAGATAAAGTTATGTATTTATGGTATCTAGGCCATGTTTGGTATTCAACAACAAACATCTTTTGTAAATAATATATCGTGGTTTCAACACAAGAAAACTGATTGGTGACAAACTTGTGTATGAACTCTGAACAAGTGAACAACTAAGTGACAACTGACAAGCTTCTCAAGTAAAAGAAAAGAAAGAAGCTTCCGACATTTATTCCTCCAAACTTAGGAATCACACTGCAAATTGTAGACTCAAGAGTCTAGAGACTCCAGACTTACAAAGTTATGATGCCTCAACAAAAGATATCAACACAAGAAAAATGAGACTTACTCTTGCATATGCCAGCAAATCATTCAGTAGTCTTTAGCCTGCAAGCTGCACCTTCTTTAGTTTTTGGCTGAAGGAAAACCTACAAATTGCAGGCTGTAGAATTAATAGAATGGACATTAGAATGGCATAACTATTAACTACCATGTCATTTACAAATGAGAAAACTAACCAATTTTTGCCTCTGGTTTAAAGCCAGAAACACAGCATTATTGCCAGCCTCTGAACTACAAACTATAACTTTGTAAGAACAATTACCTGAAGCGCTTCCTTTTGAACTAAAAGTCTAGAACAATTACCTGCAGTTGCAGCAATCAAACTAGAAAATGTCATGCAGTCTAGAATGCAAATGTCATGCACACAACAAAGAAGTGAAGAACTAGTCCACAATCAAATGTTGACAAGAACTAGTGAATCCATAGTTCCATATATGTTCACAAAGACTGAAAGTCTCAAAACAACTAAATAGGTACTAGGCAAGCCAATAAGGCAACAAAAGTAAAAAGGACAAACAGATTAACAGACTAACGATAATCAAAGGGCCCCTAAGGTGGTTGTTGTTCTTCTTCAGGATTGAGATTGAGACCATTGACATTATCGATATACATAGGCATAGCAATATCCTCACATGCATTTGCAGGCTATCTATCTCCTTCATTTTCATCAATAGCATCAATATATGCATCATCCAAATTTAAGTCTTCATCAGCAAAACAATTATTTTAGTTAGATATTAACATTACTAAAAGACATATGATCAAATGACCATGATTTTACAAGACATCACCATTAGCATTTGTTATGTGGACTGATGCCAATCCCTCTTGAAAAGTCTCTAGTTCTTCAATGGTAAGACGGCATGGATTATCTTCTAAAATCTGTTCTTCATTACCCTTCCCAATGTCCTCCACATTTATTATGTCATAATTTTGAGTAGACATTTTGGACCTAATGGAGAGGCATTTGATTTGACAAACATGTATAATTAAAAAAAGTGCCATCAAAATGTGCAAAGAAATAGTACCTTTGATGTAGCCTTAGGTTGTAATGGACATAAACAAGATCATTCAATCTTAGATGCTCAAGTCTGTTTCTTTTTTTCAATTGTATTCCTCTCACATCCAGACACACTATATGTTTGGCTTAAAACACGAATAACAAGTTTTTATAAATTTGGAGCACTGCAACCATATGTTTTCCACCACTCATCTATATGCAAATTTAAAAATAGTCACAAATCAATTATCAATGTTGCTGAAAGTTAAAAAATAACAAGAAAAGAGTAATATGTTTTACCGACAAGCATATGTTGTTGATCATTTTTGGCTGTCAATCGCCCAAAGTCCCCTTCTGCATTTCTGAAAGTCCTCATTTCCCTTGTCAAAACACTTCACAAAGCTACATCATTCAATGCATATTTTTCAATAACATAAATGACTCCAGATGTAGTGATGTGGTGATTTGCCATTAGTTCCTCATCATATTGGTTGTTAGGATTAAACCAAAAGCCAACTGCATGGAGATTCTTCTCAAGGTGTCTATCCTATCGCTTTTCTATAATGTACAAGAAAGGTCCAGCTATCGTCTTCCTTCTCTGAAACCACTTTTGAATTTTCTCTTTTGAGGCATGCAAGTCTCCAAGTAGATATCCCATGGCTAGTCACTCATGACTACCCACAATTCTCAAGACACGAACTATTGGTTCTGATAATTAACAAACAATTGCACAATCTTTCCAAAAGTCCTAGTTCAAGATAAAGCTAGTAAACATTTTCGCTTTCACTTTCTTAGCATAGGCAGAGGTTGTCCATTCCCTCGATATAACCATGGCATGGAGAGCATCTGCTTGTAAATACTTTGCAAAGCAACAAAGTTAGTAGCAAAGTGAGTTGGTGCTAGACGAAGAATGTCATGTCCCTTAGTGAACTTCCTCATTAGATATAGTGGATAGCAATGGTTATACATATACATGGCAATAGATGATGCATGAGCAACAATCCTCTCTACTAGTTCCTCCTTGCCCATGTCACCCAATATCAAATTCAAACAATGAGTAGCACAAGGGGACCAATAGATAGAAGGAAACTTCTCTCCTAATTTTTTCCCTAGCAAAAACCATATTAGAGGCATTGTTAGTTACAAGTGAACAACATTTTCTGATCCAACAAAGTTTACAACATCTCTAAATAATCTGAATAGAAAATCACTAGTTTTAGAACTATCAGTGGCATCAACTGACTTTATAAAGGCCATACCTTTATGACAATAGACCAAGAAACTGCTCTTTCTATCAGTGCATACATCATCCATAAGAGTGCAACCAATTTCCTTCCATGATTTGTGGAACCCTTCAATAAACTTCTGGGCCACACAAATCATAAAAACTAAGCCCTTTGTAACCAGCACCAAAAGAGAACATTGCATCAAACATAGGCATGTAATAATTGGAATTACTGGCATCAAAAGGAATAGATGCATCAATGAACCATTTTGACACACATAAATCAACTTTGTCTTTCACTGCCCATCCTTAAAGAACAATTTTTATTGTAAGTTGATCCCTTGGATTAGTCCTAGAGATGAAGAACTTACCGATTCTAGGAGTACTATCTCTTACTCTGCTTGAGCTAACTCCAACAAGTTGACTTTGCCCACTAGCAACAACTGTTCCTCTAGTATTTGAAGTAGGAATAGTAGGTGGATTATGTGGATTTGCACCATAGTCACTCATTTCTTGTGGCTCTAGCCCATATGGATTATCTTTCTCATACGCTTCTTGTGTCTTCCTTTTTTGTAGCCCAAGCCTCCAACTTTGCTTCATTTCATAACTAGTCTTAGCATCAACCTTCTAACATGGTTTCACATCTCCTTTCACACCAGCTAAATGTAGCTTAAATTGATGAATTGCTCCTCCTTGGAATATCTCATGACAGTGCATGCATCTAATCTTCTTTTTTCCATTCTGATCAATAATCCGTGTGCAATGTTCCCATGCTTTGTCACTCTTCCCTCTAGACCTTACTTATGATCATTGTTCACTAGGACCACTAGGTGTTGAGGCCTGGGCCGACTGGCCAGCTAGTGGAGTTTCAGAAGATTCCATTGCCATGTGCCTATGTCATGTATAAAAGAAGCCATCAATATATTATTCACTATTCAGTATTCGCTTATTCAGTATTTCAATGGCAACTGGCATAGTGTACTACATAGTTCATACATTACATATTTACATGCATATCTTCCTAATCCCTAGCCCCTACCTCTATTGCACAACTACAAGATCAACTTGAATCCGATTACTATATGTATGTATGGATTATGGAACGCAAGCAATAAATCAATGTGGAGCAACAACAAGAATCTCATATCTAAATGTCCAAATCTCAGCTAATTCATGAACAAAATTAGTAAATTACCTTAAAATTAGTGGACCTCAAGCTTCTGAGCTGTTGACGACCGATGGACCGAGTCACTGAGGTCACAAGGTGAAGCCATGAAGCCAACAATATCCCTAGCGCTGCATAAAACTGAGCCTCATCACCTCATGCCGTCATGCACCATCGCCCATGACCGTTGCGATGCGTCGTGCGACGCCCTCACTATGAAGCTCCACTGGGGCAAGAAGCAAGCTTGCAACGACAGTAGAAGTGTAGAAACAAGGGGTGGCAGCGACAAGGGCCAAGGGGACGACCAGCGGCGATGAGACTGAGTAAGGGGAAATCAGAAATGGGGAAAGGCGACTAGGGCTCAATGGCTCGGGCAGTCAATGGCCAATGCAATATATACGCATATTTCCAATCTTACCTCTAAACCCTAAGCAAGAAAATATTAAGAATGAGGGTGTTTCTGTCCTAAACAAAAATTGCTTAATTCAGTTGAAACATCTGATTCAGCGGTTCTGTCAAAAACTAACCGGCTCGTTTGATTTTCTAATTACATAGACGACCTTTAAAGCAAACTAAGTCTCGGCTCAACCAATAGTTCTATCCGGTTTTCTTAGGCCCTGTTCTTTTCAGCTTCTAAAAGCCGCTTTTCGGATTTTTTACAGTAACTAGCTTTTAAACGGAGTATTTTTCAAGATATGGTCTACTAGTTTATTGTAGTACATACTTTACTGACTTTATTTATATCAGCAAAAACCGCACGTGAATTTCTGTTACTATGTAATCTCTTGTACAAACAGCCCAAAAGTTATAAGCCGCAGCCAAAAATTACAAGCTACAGTTAAAAAGAACAGACCCTTAACTATGCTCTTTCTTGTTCTCCAACCCAACAATCTTTTTCCACTCCGCATCCATCTATCCGGTTTTCTTAACAGCTCTTTCTTGTTCTCCAACCCAACAATCTTTTTCCACTCCGCATCCACCTCCGAAGTATCTTCCTGGATCCCGTACGCCCAACCAATACACAAACCCTCTTCTACCACCGCTAATCCCTAGGAAACCGCACAAAAATACACGTGGGTCGTGGCTTTGTCCAATCCCCATCCACCACCTATCTCGCATGCAGAGCACCCACACGCCGTGACGGGGCATCACGATCTGCCCAGTGCCCACCGCTTCTCCCCCGGTGCTCCTCTCCTCATCTTGACACCCGGCTCTCCCACTGGCAGCCGGGCCCATATTACGACCCCACGTGTCAGCGAGTGCGGCTAGACACCGGTATCTTATCTAGAACGTCCAGATTTTTTTTCTCGCCTATAACTTACTTCCTCGTCGTCGTCCTCTCCTCGCGAGTGGAAGTCCAAGGCGAAATCCTCTCAGCGAGTCGGATAGGGATAGCGCGAGGTGTAGAGAGAGAGAGAGAGGGAGCGGCTAGAGAGAGAAGGCGAGATGAAGCTGTTCGTGAAGACGCTGAAGGGCACGAACTTCGAGATCGAGGCGAGCCCCGAGGCGTCGGTACGATCCCTCTCCCTCCTCACCGTCTGTCCCCAACCAGCGCGATTCGGCGCAATTCTCGGCCAATTCGCTCGATTCGGGCGTTTTGGTGCGATTTGGACATGGTTTGGTGCGGAGATTGGACCTCGTGCGGTCGCGGGGGGAGGGGGTGATCTGAATGTAGGGTTTAGTGGGTGCTCGACTCTGCGGGTGCTTGAGGTGGACGCCGTGGTTGGGATCAGTTGCGCGCTCGGAATTTCGTGTGTTAGGAAACTGCTGGGTTGTAATCTGCATCTGTTAGGTGCTCTGAATTTAGCGTGTTAGGGTGCTGATGGGTTGTAATCTATACATCTATGGGAGATTTTTAGAAGTCTGTTGTGATTAATGTGGTTGATGGAGCAATGTTTGATGCGTGTTGGCGTAGATACGGTACCACTTGTACCCGTGCTTAGAATTGGCTCTGTTTTGCAGGTGGCTGAGGTGAAGAGAATCATCGAGAGTACTCAGGGGCAAGATGTATACCCAGCGGATCAGCAGATGCTCATACACCAAGGCAAAATTCTCAAGGATGATACCACTTTGGAGGGCAACAAAGTTGCTGAGAACAGCTTCCTTGTTATAATGCTATCTAAGGTATTTGACGCTCTTGTTTAGTGCCATGCATGGTGTAGTCAATAGTTTCCTAAAAATAGAAAATTCCCGCCAGGTTCTTCGGCGGTTTGGATGGATATCATGCCATATTTGAATGTTATAGCTTGGCTGCGCTAAACTGGACTTTGTTGCCTATTTTGCTAGTGCTGTTATGCATACATTGAGCATTAGTGATTATATTTCTTTGGATCCCTAGTGTCATACCAGGTTATCTAAGTAAATGAGCGAGCAGTGTACTTATTAATTTAGACATGCAATTTTGTCATTTTGTGTAACAGTCTGTCTGATAGATCAAAATCAAATGCCCCGAACAATGATAGATCAGAATCAGATGCCCGAACAATGATGTATTTGCCCCTTACTTTTTTGCATTGAGCCTACAATGGACACTGCTGCAAGTTATGAATTGTCATTTAATGAACCCTCTAATTAAAAGAGGGTAACTGCTATTGTTTTTTACTTTTAATCGCCCACTAATCAAAAGGCAGCAATATAGGGGCCATTTTTTCGCATTATGGCTTATGCTACAGTAACTAGCTTTCAAACGGAGTGCCTTTCCAAGGCGGGCTATAAGTCGATTGTAGTAGACACTGTATCGACTTTAGCTATATCGGCCAAAATCGCACGTGAGTGACTAGATTTCAAACGAAGTGCCTTTCTAAGGCGGAGTCTATTAGTTAATTGTAGTAGATACTGTATCGACTTTAACTATATCGGCTAAAATCACACGCGAATCTCTTTGTACTCTCGTGAGCAGCCAGAATTCAAAAATTTCAGCTATAAGCCACAACCCAAAAGAATGATCCCATAAACATTGGTCTATGTGTTTTAGGTTGCCCTAGTGATGGACAAGGTCACGCGAGACATATAAGGAGATATCCTATTGTATGGGACTTGAGTTGCTAACCATGTCCTTTTGGCGGTCAGACAATCTGGTGACTTGGTAGGGCATTGGAGCTTCCCGATCTATTCCGCAAGTGTTACACATGAGTGGCCAGGAGGTGTTAGCCAACCTGCTGCAGGAATTCACTAACTTGTTTCAGCCTCCACGGGGTCTTCCTCCACAGCGTCGTCATGATCACTGGATTCGCCTAATGCCTGGCCGTACAGCCATAATAAAGATGAAATCGGGCGCCAATGTGCAGACATGATGGAGCAGGGGATAATTCGACGTAGTACGTCAGCATTTTCCTCTCCGGTCTTGCTCGTAAAGAAACAAGATGAGACATGACGTTTTTGTGTGTACTATCGGGCTCTCAATGCACAAACAGTGAATGACAAATTTTCGATCCCGGTAGTCGATGAACTCCTCGAAATGCAAGGAGTGGGTACCGCCAAGTGTGAATGCATCCAGACGATATCAAGAAGACGGCATTCAGAACATGGGCATTTTGAATTTTTGGTGATGTCCTTCGGCCTAACCAATGCTCTGGCTACTTTCCAAGCACTTATGAATGAAATCTTGCAACAATTCTTACGGCATTTTGTTTTGGTTTTCTTCGATGATATTTTGATCTATAGTTCCTCATGGTCAGAGCATTTGCAGCATGTTCGTGCTGTATTTCAGGTCCTTCGTGCTCACAAGTTGGCTCTCAATGTTCCAAATGTTCGTTTGGGGAATCTTCGGTGGCTTATTTGGGCCATATCATCTCAAGTTGAGTGGCTATGGATCCCGCCAAGATAACAGCAGTGCTGGCGTGGCCAACCCCGACATCAGTACAGGCATTGCACTGATTTCTAGGATTGACGGGATATTATCAAAAGTTCATTAAAGATTATGGCACGGTAGCAGCACCTCTCACTAAGTTATTGAAGAAGGAATCATTTGCATGTCCAACGACGTAACCCTAGCATTCCAGACTCTCAAAAGCATTATGACTTCCGCTCCGATGCTGGTCCTCCCAGATTTCTCTAAACCATTTATGGTGGAATGCAATGCTTCAGGGTGGATTTGGCGCCATTCTTCATCAAGATCGGTCGGTAGCTTTCTTTAGTAGCGCCATGGCTCCTCACCATGCTAAATTGGCAGCTTATGAGCGGAATTAATTGGGCTGGTCAAGGCAATGCGTCATTGGTGACCTTATTTGTGGGGACGTTCCTTCATTATTTGGACGGACTATTATAGCCTCAAGTTTCTTTTGAACCAGCGCCTGTCTACGATTCAGCAACATCATTGGGTTAGTAAGCTTTTTGGATATGATTTTGCGGTTGAATACCGCCTGGGTTGTTTGAATCTGGCAGCGGATGCACTGTCATGGCGGGAGGAACACCATGCGGCCATAAACGCAATTTCGAGTCCCCAGTTTGAGTGGTTTAACCAACTGCGCCAAGAGGTGGCGTCGTCAGCGGAATACATGGAGCTGCGCAATAAGGTGTTGGCTGGGAAAGCAGATTCCGGATGGAAGTTCTCAGATGGCCTTCTATTGTATAAAGGTCGGGTGTTCATTCCAGCATCCTCGCCACTTCTTCCACAAATTTTGGCCAGCATCCATGGCGCTGGCCATGAAGGTGTATAGAAGACGTTGCATCGCTGTCGCTCCAGTTTTCATGTCATAGGATTGCCACAGATAGTGCGGGAGTTTGTCCAGAGCTGTTCGGTCTGCCAAAGTAACAAGATGGAGCATTTGCACCCGGCCGGTTTCCTACAGCCATTGGAGGTGTCCCGGACGGTGTGGTCCGATATCTCGATGGATTTTGTGGAAGGGTTTCGAAAGGTACATGGCAAGTCTGTGGTTTTAACTGTTGTGGATCGTTTTTCCATGTATGCCCATTTCATCGCTTTGTCCCATCCGTACACTACAGGTTCGGTGGCCCGTGCCTTCTTTGATGAAATTGTTAGGCTCCATGGCATCCCATCGTCCATTGTGAGTGATCCAGATCCTGTTTTCACGAGTAATTTTTGGAGAGAGCTATTCCGCTTATCTGGAGTACAGTTGAATATGAGCTCCACGTTCCATCCTCAATCGGATGGGCAGTTGGAGGTGGTGAATCAGATTATTACCATATATCTTCGGTGTTTATGCGGAGATCGACCAAAACAGTGGGTTCAGTGGTTGCCATGGGCTGAGTAATGTTATAACTCATCATATCAAACAGCTCTTCGAACAACTCCTTTTCGTGTGGTGTATGGCCGGGATCCCCCTCCATTGTTGGCTACGGATCATCATGCCACGACAGTGGTTGTAGTTGAGCAGCAATTGTTGGCCCAAGATGAGTTTTCGGGAGAGATTCGGGAGCGTTTGCTACAAGCGCAAGTAGGTCATGAAACGGCAGTATGATGGTGCCCATCAGCAGGTGGAGTTGAGGTGGGTCAATGGGTTTGGCTACGTTTGTATCGACGTCCGGCCACGTCTTTCAAAGGTCATCCTTCTTTCAAGTTGGATCCGAAATTTTATGGGCCCTTTATGATTACCGAACGAATTGGTTCAGTTGCATATTGGCTTCAGCTGCCTACATGTGCTAAGATCCATGATGTGTTCCATGTCGCATTGCTTAAGCCCTTTCAGGGAGAACTGCCTGCAACTACGCCGTCATTACCAAAAATTCATCATGGCTGAATTGTCCCCGTCCCCAGTTTGGTTCAGCGTTCACGTCTTCGTCGCGATCATTGGGAAGTATTGGTCCAATGGAAAGACTGTTTGCCTTCGGAAGCATCTTGGGTTTCTTTGTCAGATTTCCGTGCGCGATATCCTAATTTCCAGCTTGGGGACAAGTTGTTTCAGCAGGAGGGGGGAAATGTTGTGGACTCATATTGAGAATATTATTATACTAGAAGAAGGCGAGAACCAGCAAAGGAGACATCGGGAGTTAGCGCCGGCAACAATCCATCTCGACGTGCTACAGCCGACGCGGCGACAAGATGCAGCGAGCAGTGGCTGCATCAGATGGCTTGGAAGGAGGCGTTCCATATTGGGGAAGTCTCCTCCAAATAGGATAAGAAGTAGAGTCCATGTTTAATTAGAGTTATAGCGTGTGAAACCGAACTGGATTCCTGATTCAGCTAGATATGATATCGTTCAGAGTCTTGAAGTCCTATATGTATGTAGGCTACGGTCGTAATAGAGTTCAAGCAATAGAGAAGAGTTTAGCTAATTCCTGGAAGTTCTGAGTAAGTGAGTAGACAACCTGGCCGGTGGAAATCCCGGACGGGAGCCTGCTCATCGTTACCCATTGCGATCAATCCCAACTTCACAGCGCAGCCTGCTTCCGCCCCTCACCAGCCACCGTAAGCCATCGCAGAATTCCGCCCACATCAATACGAGTGCTCTGGTAATCTTGATAATGCACATTTCATGTTCATTTGTTAAGCATTTTGCAAATTCAGTCAAAATTAGTGCCAGAAGTGTACTACTTTTGGTTGCAATCATTATGTCCTGAATCTTGATACTTATCTGGTATGCATAAAATTTGTAGGCTAAGGGATCATCGGGTGGTGCTTCTACTGCTTCAAAGGCACCTGTGAGCCCGGTAAATTTTGGCGTATACAATTCAACTGTTGTAAACGTAGTTTAAGGAGCATTGTTGTTCTGGGATCTTACATTGCAGTGGTGCTGTACGAATAACTTTGAGCTAAAATAATGAGATATTCAGCCTCCAAGCCTGATCTTTTCATTTGATCTTCGTTGCAGTATATGGAACCTATATATGCTCTGCATTGCACTATTTGGGACCAAATTTGTTACTTCTGTGATGTGCCTTTACCGTTCTATTCATAGCTAGTTTCTTGGTGTAATTTTTACCCTGGCTTCCCAATTGTTCATTTGTTCTTAAGTGTTTTGCATCTCCATTCTCCCCATGCATCTTCACCAAACAGATGAATACAGGCATACGACTGGGCTGCAATCAACAGTGTTCTGCCTTGTCATATTCCTGTTTGTTGTTAGGGTTAATTGTTGAGATTTCAAATTAAGGAGAGTTAGATCAGTGAAACTAAAAGATCTGTGTAATATAAACCAGCAAGAAAGGTGGGAGAGCTGTGATCAAAATCTTCCTGTTTTCTCTACTTCTGTGAAGGTGCTGATTCGTCATCCTGTTCACTTTAGCTGATTTTAGGGGCAAAATGGTAGAAACTTTTCATCATATAATTCTGTTATTTGTAATTTACTTGTGTGTTGTTTGGGTTGTTATCCTTTTGAAATTTTTCTAATTTGTCACTTTGCACTAGACTCAACCTGCTGCTCCAGCAGTCCCTGTTGCCTCAGCTGCAAGAACACCACCTGCACAAGCACCTGTTGCTGCATCTGAACCGTGAGTTGCATGTTTCTCCAATTTTTGTATTGGAACCTATTATTTCTCTTAGTTATCATGTCCTTCATAGGGCACCTCCAAGTGCACAACCTCCAGCTGCTTCTGCTACTCCAGTTGCTGCCATGACTGCATCGTAAGTGCCTTTCAGAGCCTTTATTTTCATTCTGTTAAAAGCTGTCACTTGTTTTTACTTATTTCATAATATGGAGTAGGTTTTGTTAACCTTATTTCAAGCACTTTGTCCTTGTGATTTCTTACAAATTGCATTCTATTGCTGTGCATATCGTCTGGTGTGATGTAGAATAGTTTCTATAAACAATGTTCCATTTTTGGACATTGGTGATCCCACCTGTTTTTCATTCATGTTCCTGTAAGACAGGATGTAGAATTATATCATCGATGGGTTCCGTTGTGAACTGTTTCTGAAGCTGTGAGAAGAAACTTCTTATCTAATGATTGCTTTTGTAATGTTATAAACATAGACCAACAAACTAGCCATACCACATGAGCTAATAAGCTGTACACTAGCCATACCACATGAGCTAATAAGCTGTACACTATGTTCCTTGAATTGTTTTGGCTTTGACATTCATAGACATGTAAATTGATTTTGATATTTATTTGTAGGTTGTGCTGCACATATCATAGAACATTACATTTACTGTAAAAAAAGCTGTACAAAAATGTTGAAACTTGATAAATGCATCAATTCACATTTTAAAAATATCATGCTTTGAACATACTTGGCATCTTTCTATAGCCACAACATTTTATGGGCATATGCAATGTTATCCTATAGTTGGCTGAATGCAGGATATTTAAAATTAGCAGTTCAGCCTGAGTTTATCTGTTTATGTATATTTGGCATCAGCGCATGATGGCGCATAACATGCTGCATCCATGTGTAATCTTGAAGCTCTGTGACTTGGTTACTGAATTTGGTTCTCTTGATACTTGTGCCAAAAAAATCCTTCTACATTCTCTCTTTTGCTGTGCATCATTCTTTTTTATTTTAAATTGATGCTGTTCTTTTGTGATTATGCTATACAGAAGTGATGCTGATGTCTACAGTCAAGCTGCATCAAACCTTGTCTCAGGCAGCAACCTAGAACAGACAATTCAACAAATTCTTGACATGGGCGGTGGCACCTGGGAACGTGACACAGTTATCCGTGCTTTACGTGCTGCATATAACAACCCTGAGAGAGCTATTGACTATCTATATTCTGTAAGTTCCATGTTTGTTATTTTATTTCACAAATGTTTATTTTCATGTCCTGCCTTTGGTGTGCTCAATTATTTCTTCCTTTTCTCAACAAAATTAGGTTTGTTCTCAATATTTTTCTGGTATAGTGTGAGGGAAGCTGGATTTGTGTTTTATTGCTAACCACACAAGTTTTTGAAAGTGATATGGAGGATCTTTTACTGAAAGGGAAAATAGATAAAATATATTTATAAAGCTTCATGTTCTTCTTACTGTTGCAAAGCATTGCATAAAAATTAACAATTGAAGTTGCATTCTGGTTTGTCTGCTATAGGGAATTCCCGAGAATGTAGAGGCCCCACCTGTGGCTCGAGCACCTGCTGCTGGTCAACAGGAAAATCCGCAGGCTCCATCTCAGGCTCAGGCTGCACCTGCACCACCAGTGCAACCATCTGGTGGCGCCTCTGCAGGGCCTAATGCAAATCCTCTAAACCTTTTCCCCCAGGTATGTGCGGTAAATGTATCTTTATATTTTCAGGATAATTTTACATGAAATTGAATAGTTACAAGCTTGTATTAAGTCCATGTGTTGAACTACTTTACACCTTTTTAGACAGCAGTCATCATCACTACTTAATTTATGTTCATAGCAAGTTAAATGCCATTGGCATCATCAGAAGCATGACTAATCTATAAAAGCATCAGAACTGATGTACTGGAGTCTGGAGGAGACAATGTCAGAACATCATGTAATGCAATGTGGATTAGACATGCTCGTAAGCTGTTTGTTCTGCTGTCTCTCGCACTGGCAAATACACATACTGGCAGTGACGCTCCTCTGTCTCTGACAAGCACTATGCAACCACTTCATATATGCTGCATTTACAGCTAGCTGCTTACTGTACATGTTTATTCTAAAAACAAAATTTTATGGATGAGTTTTTCTTTTCATATTAATTTTCTTAATAGGGTGTTCCAAGTGGTGGGTCCAATCCTGGTGCGGGTGCCGGTGCTGGTGCTCTTGATGCATTGCGACAGCTTCCACAGGTACTAGCAGTGGAGCTTTTTACATACAGGCTAGTCATTGAATTATTGCATTGTCCTAACAGTTATGTGCTTGTCCTTCTCAGTTCCAAGCACTGCTAGCATTGGTCCAGGCTAATCCTCAAATCTTACAGGTACTCGTTGGCTGTTGCTTTAGTAATTTTTTTCCTTTTATAGTTTAAACATCAGTTAGCATGTTGTTCTAAGTGACTAAGTGTATAATTCTGTTGATTCACAGCCAATGCTTCAAGAGCTGGGGAAACAAAATCCACAAATCCTGCGGTTGATTCAGGAAAATCAGGCTGAATTTCTCCGTCTGGTGAATGAATCTCCTGATAGCGGTACTGGCGGGTAAGAATTAAAAAAAACTACACGATCATGTGCACTTATTATGGCAGGTATACAAAGAGTATTTACATTATACTTTCTGCACTCTGGTGAACCAGAAACATACTAGGTCAACTAGCAGCTGCAATGCCGCAGCCACTTGCTGTTACTCCGGAGGAACGGGAGGCCATCCAGCGGGTACATTTGTTTATTATATCTTCTATTAATCTCTACCTGAATGCATATGTATTTGCAGCTAGTTTCACTCTTGATAGTTTGAATGCGTATTATTAATTGAAAGTATCAGTTTGTTTGTTGTGTTACAAGTTAAATGGGCTAGGTAGAGTGTAAGTGAAGAAATCCGTACTGTTATTGTTAATACTTTTACCTAAGCCCATTTTATTTTTGGTACTTTTACCTAAACCCTAGAGATAGCAACTATGTCTTCGGTTCATTGTATACAGTCTACTCATAGTTGTGCTTTATTAGCATAGCTTCAATTGTCGTGTTTTTTTAATAAGACTGGGCTCACTGGAGGGTGTGACTGGATGGTGCACACAAATCTGCACACTCTGCTTATCATATGATTACGAAGTATAATTTGGCTCAGTTTGCGGTTGTTGTGCTGTGCTGTGCTTATTTTGTAAGCTGTTATGAAAACGAAGTTATGAAAAGTGTATTAATTTGTTTGGTAAATCACATTAAAGTTGGATAAATTTTGTTATCCAATGGGTGTACTCACATTTATCTCATATGTTCTGGAACGCAATAATAGTCATCTTTTTTCAAACTTTATTATAAAAAAAAGTTTGCCAAACACCCAAAAATCTAAAAGCAGCTCCAAACAAGGTTGTCGTAACCCATTGCAATGCCAAAAGAAACCTTTTGTGTCCTATACACAAAGCCATGGGCTGTGCAGATTATCATGCAAGACTTTCTGGGTGTGCAGAATTCTGTGCTTAATTATGAAAGCTGCTTGTATTTTTCTACTTAATCCTGTCTCATGACACGACCTTAATCATAATCCACCGGAATGTCAAAAGGAGCCTTTGCGTCCTATACACAAATCCACAGGGTGTACAGATTATCTTGCAAGACTTTTTGGGTGTGCACAGTTCTGTGCTTAATTAGGAGAGCTGCGTGTATTTTTCTACTTGTCCTGTGAGTACTGTACGGTGACATATATATCGTTTTGGGACATCGATATGGTCTCCGAAACGCAACTCTAACCACTAATTTCTATTGTAATATAATTATAACACCCAATAAAATTATAATATTATGAAACTAATTTTCGAGATAAATCTATATATATAATTTTTATATATCCAATCTAAATATTTTTAAAATATTGATATCTAAAGTTTTGAAAGTTTGATTATATGTACCCTAAATCGATATGTATTTGTGACCGGATGGAATAACACTACATGGTGCAGTGCTTCTTATGGCAATAGACAGCTTCAGAGCCCGCATTATACTTGTTTACCTATGAAATTATTTGATTATTAGCATGGTAGTTGAGTTTCCTTGTCTAATTATAATCAAATTTTTTAACAGCTCGAGGCGATGGGGTTTAATCGTGAGCTTGTCTTGGAGGTCTTCTTTGCATGCAACAAGGATGAAGAGCTGGCCGCCAACTACCTTTTGGATCATGGCCACGAGTTTGAGGATCAACAATAGATGTTAGATTGGTCTTATCGTGGCCGGGAAAGGAGAACCGAGGCAGCAGTGCAGTACACGTTCCTATTTCTGACTGCTGAGAAATACCTGGCCGTCTGTGCAATGATGCTGGCTCTGTTTTTAGCTTCCTGTGTCTCGGGAATGCTTTCTAAGTACATATTAATTTCATATTTAAGTATTATACTGTGTATAAAGATGCGTCGTGGGTTATGCTCTTTGAAATGGGAGTGTTGTAGGTTGTTTTTCCTGCTCTGATTATCATGCCCTAAACCAGTAATCTGATGCATAATAAATTCGCTCAGTTTCCGTAAACCGGCAAGCATCGGTATGATAATTTCGTAAGAAATAAGCTTCATCTAAGCGCGCGTCTTTGCAGGGCCTGTGTTATACTGTTATGGCAATTTTGACCTTGTGGTGCACCAAATATGGACATGTTCTTTTTACTTTTTGGTTTTTGGCTTTTATCTTCTCGTAGAAATTACTATTTATTAAATTAATAAATTATAGTTAAAAGTCTTAAAAGAACATGCTATTACCAAGCTTACGTGCCTATGGGTTTATTTTTCCAGAATAAAGCACTTCTTATTGCTAAAGTTTCAAAGCGTGTTTTTTTTAAAAAAAAAATAAATCACGTTATAATGTTTTGTTGTATAGGATCCCCGTGTACAATAAACCCAAAGAAAATTAATTTAAAAAACCTTTAAAATTGTGTTACCAATAATCAAGCATTCAAACTCTCAAAGAATAAATGGGGCATACCTTAAGCTTTCTATCAACTTTATTGATTTTGCTCATGGTGTGTACACAATGAGTCCTCTACCCCTCTATGGAGATTACCTTTCTTTATGATATAATAAACAATATGAAACTAAGCTATATAAACAAGTCTAATGGATCTATGTAGGTAAAATGTGCGTACTATCGAGCCCTTCGACGTGCCATATACAATACTAAGAAAATTAATCTTTGCGGTCGTTTGGAAAGCAATGGACAAAAATTCAGCATCGGCTCAGAGGTGTGGTGACTGATTGCGAGGGAGGCAACGTCAGCTCGAGGCATGACGATCGACATGGCTTGGACAGGCGGCCGTCGACGACGACAAGCGCGGCCGTGGAGCGAGGATTCGTGGCGTCCCCACCCTCGACTCTCCTTTTTTTCAACAGTGAGGCTCCGCTCACCGATGGCGGGCACAGGCGGTGCGCCTACATTGCGAGTCCCCTCGAGAGGAAATTGCAGAGGGAGGTGAGGAGGGCAGAGGGCGCACGAGCGCCACCTCCTCGCACGCACCGTGGCCACTTTCCTCCACACGTGTCGAAGGCCGAGGCCACCGCATTGTGTCGAGCGCGACTAGTTTCTCTTTAAAATTCACACGCGTCGGGAAGCCAATGGATTGGATCGGCGTGGAAAGGATAAACCATTCACTCAAATGGCTTTGTAGCTTTTTTTTCAAATTTAACATTTAAATATCTATTTTTATAAATCTAGCATCCTCTATGAATATATCGAGCTCGACATATATCTACCGATCTAAAGGAGCTCAACAGATGACCTGTCATTCTACAGTAGCTCGACAGATTACTGCCAAGCCACCCATGTGCAGCAGGGTCGATTGTATATGCTAATTAGTGATTTAACTATGAGCTTAATTAAATCGCTAATCACATTGCTAAATTAATGCATGCGCTTAAGGCACTTGTCACGTCAGATGCCTGCTAAGCTTGATAGATCTATAAAGGAGATTAAATTTATAAAAACAAGGGTTAATTTTTTAAAAAAAAATGCTACAGTGATATTTCTCCCTCCCTTTGGTTTCGCAATGGCCTTTGAGGTGAGCAGGACAGAACTCCCACACGGGCTTCCCCATCCAAACAAACCCTTAAGGCGGTCTTTCTTTCACATCAACCAGGCCACTGTTTTCCATCGTATATGGAGATCCTAAAATTGCAGTTATTTGATTATTTCTTGTAAAAAGGTTTTGTTTTGTCGTTCTTGCTGCTGGCTGCCTGCCTACCTGGGTTGGCATACTATAGCCCTGTTATTTTGAATACAGCTGATGATTTTTAGTAGCGACTGATAGATGTGATAAATAACACCAATTAATAAAAGCTGAAGTTAAAAATCAGCTGAAAAACCAGCTAGAAGTCTCCGGCTCGTGCTTCTCACTACGTATACGATGCGAGTCCCTATCTGGATTTCGTTGGCTTCACCCAGCAGGATGCAATTGCTATCTAGTTCATGAGTTTGTTACGCCTTACGAGCAAGGTCAAGGACTCGATTCCTACAAACACCTCAGCACCACGAAATGGAAGCTGCCTCTCGGCTGCAATTGTCGTATCGCACAAATCCCTCCCAAGTTCCTCCCGGCCTTGTGCTCGCTTTATCCATATTTATATACGCCACTTTCTCTGGCCATTATTACTTGGATCTTTCACGAATTTCCTTTTTTATATATGAAAAACTAAAATCTTGCACAGATTTCTTTGCATCCAGCGCGGAATTCATGGTCATGGGCCCTAGGCTCGCGTTCCTTGTGTAAAAGGTCTTGTGGTTTGTGAAGACTTCAGGTTAAATTGACCATTTTGGCATCTTGTCATCCTATGCTCGACAAGATGTCACCATATATAATTGCATGTCCCTACGTGCAAATCAGGACAAGGCTGACAGCTTACAGCAAATGTCCCGATGCAGATGGCACAGGAGAGGTGAAAGGAACTCGAAATGATCGAAGTGTCGTTATGCAGAGAAACAGAGCCAATGTGAAAGTAACATATATATGACTGGCACAACATAAATAATGCCTCGAATTGGCCATGCCACCGAATGATCGAACTCAAATGCTTCTTGTTTAGTTCAGGGTAAAACTGCTATCCGTAATGGTTTAGTCATTGTCAGATCGAGTACCTATATGGAGTGACTGGTACTACTGTCCATGCATGATCCATGATTTTGCTTTTGATTTGATAGGCTTAGTTAGGACGACTGAAGTTTCATGGTCATTATAAGCTAGCTAGCTAGGTTGAAGGTTGTACATATCTAAACTCACCCGCCCAAGATCGTGATGAAAACATAAGCACATGTAGGTTCAATTTGTTCCATAAATAAATCATGATATTATGCAGGCAAAATAACAGAACCATCACAGGCATAAAAGATCTAGACATGTAAACCAGGAGACTATACATGAACAGATCTAATACGGAAAACATGACTGTTACGTACCGACGATTCTGTTCTGATCGGTTTGCCGATGTTGACGCAGCAGGCACGGTGTGGATGACACGAGGTCGATGACGACTCGCCAAAACCGAACGACGAGGAAGACGAGCCAGAGGTACAGCAAGCAGTCGCGCAGAGCGCTTCCCAAAAACCTTATTCGCCCTCTCCCGGTGCAGGACTTCGAAGGCGACGGTTCCGGAGACCTGCTCTCCCGAACGACAGTGCACGCCGACGGACGGGACGGAGTAGACTACGTGGGACGGCGCAGCACAATGGAGGAGGAAAAACCCTAGATTGATTATCGCTACTGTATGGAGGCGGCGACTCAGTATTTATAGAAAGATCAGGATGCGTGATCAAGACGCCTGCACGTTCTCCATAACTCGTAACCGAAACAGATTAGTCACGCGTAACCGATACGGACCCGCCCGGCCCGGCCCGGCGAGGCGAGTGCGCGCGCGCGTGTGATCCTCTAGTTCTCTCCCACACATGCCTCAAGTGGCTAGGAGTGCACCATCCCTTTTAAGGTGGTCTTCCTCTCCTAGAACTAGCAATATGGTACTAAAGTTCACATGCAAGCCTCCTTTGCATGAGTGGGCCTTTGAGATTTAAATTAGGAATTATTCTTATTGTATGGGCTTGGCCCACATAATTCAACAATCCCCCACCAGATCTCAAAGTCCCACAGAGATTTGCTTGAATTCCAATGTACTGTTTATATATCAGTGTTTCGATGGAGACCGATTAAGGTTGAACATCCACCTAGAACTCCAAGCTACACTTACTCACAACTTGAACAATGGACTACGCCTTGAATTGCAAGTTTGGTGCAAGCAAGCTTCACTTAAAGACTTAACTGATACTAGGCCGCCAGTAGGCTACCCCTCGGTTGGAGCGTATAAGTCATACTCCTTGGTCTCTTCATAAGCCTAGTAGGAGATTTTCCCAAGATCTCCATAGACAGCAACTAACAGTCGGGCTCATATAGGTGTGTTCTTTCAAGAACGTTCTGCAGGGTAACGTCTTCGCTTCTGAAAGCCAATGGAACACATTAAGACCTTAACCAACCTACCTTGCAGTTTCTGAGAGTATTGCATCTTCACATAGAGAGGCTTGAAATTACTCTCCTCCAGTTAACTAATGGCTTGTTTTTCCCAGATCCTAATTCACGGGATCTCCGATCACATAGGTTGGGTTACTACCATAAATAACTCACATGGGTCTCATACCCATCTCCTTCGATGCACTATCTATCACATTCCGTGATAGTCCCTTTGTAAAGGGATCTGCCAGGTTTTTATCTGTTTGGATGTAATCCAAGGTTATAACTCCGGAGTTTCTTAATTTCCTGACAGACTTCAATCGTCTCTTGACATGTCTAGACGATTTCATATTATCCTTAGAACTGTTCACTTTAGCGATAACGGTTTGATTATCACAGTTCATAAGGATAGCTGGCACTGGCTTTTCCACCGTAGGTAGATCCATTAATAGATCCCGTAGCCATTCTGCCTCAACAGTAGTAGTGTCTAGTGCCGCAAGCTCTGCTTCCATGGTTGACCTCGTCAAAATGGTTTGTTTGCAAGACCTCTATGAAACAGCACCACCACCAATAGTGAAAACATATCCACTAGTGGCTTTGATCTCATCAGCATCAGAGATCCAGTTGGAATCACTATAACCCTCCAGCACCGACGGATACCCAGTATAGTGAAGTCCAAAGTTCGAGATACCTTTCAGATAGCGCAACACTCGCTCAAGTGCCTTCCAGTGATCATCTCCTGGGTTAGATGTAAACCGGCTCAACTTGCTCACAGCAAAGGAGATGTCTGGCCTTGTTGCACTAGCTAGGTACATAAGTGAGCCAATTATCTGAGAATATTCCAACTGATTCCTAGCAATTTTCTTATTCTTACGAAGTAACACGCTAGGATCATAAGATGTTGGAGAAGGCTTGCTGTCAGAAAAGCCAAAATGGCTCAAGACCTTTTCCACATAATGAGATTGCAAAAGTGTAATCTCATCCTCACCTCTAACCAATTTAATGTTTAGAATAACATCAGCCACTCCCAGATCTTTCATATCAAAGTTTTGAGACAAGAATGATTTGACCTCATTTATCACATTGATGTTTGTCCCAAAAATCAGGATGTCATCCACATACAAGCATAGAATAACTCCCTCACCCCCACCATAGCGATAGTATACACATCTATCTGCCTCATTGACAGCAAAGCCTGCAGATGTCAATGTTCTATCGAACTTCTCATGCCACTGCTTAGGGGCTTGTTTCAGACCATACAAAGATTTCAACAGTTTTAACACCTTGCCTTCTTGACCATCTACTACAAATCCATCAGGCTGTTCCATGTAAATTTCCTCATCCAGCTCTCCGTTAAGAAAAGCTGTCTTAACGTCCATTTGATGAACGAGAAGACCATGTGAGGCAGCCAAAGCAAGTAGTACTCGAATTGTGGTCAGTCTAGCAACAGGTGAGTAAGTGTCAAAGAAATCTTCGCCTTCTTTCTGAGTATAGCCCTTGGCAACAAGCCGAGCCTTGTACTTTTCAATAGTACCATCAGGCCTAAGCTTCTTTTTGAACACTCACTTGCACCCTACAGGTTTGCACCCATAAGGTCTATCTGTCAACTCCCAGGTTCCATTAGCGATAATGGAATCCATTTCACTACGGACAGCCTCCTTCCAGTAGTCTGCATCAATGGATGCATATGCTTCTGAAATAGATTTGGGAGTGTCATCCACAAGGTACACAGTAAAATCATCACCAAAGGATTTATTTATCCTTTATCTCTTTCTCCTTCTAGGAGCTTCACTGTCATCTTTCTCATTTACAAGTTCATGAGTATGTTCAAAAAGTTCAGGTGGTGTGATTGAACTGGGAATTATTTCAGAAGGTTGACTAGTAGTGTTATGTGTATCTTTCATTGGAAAGATATTCTCAAAGAACGTTGCATCTCGAGACTCCATAATTGTACCAACATGCATGTCAGGTACCTCAGTTTTAACTATCAAAAATCTATATGCAATGCTATGATTAGCATATCCCAGAAAGACACAGTCCACAGTTTTGGGTCCAAGCTTGCGTTTCTTAGTTATTGGCACATTGACTTTCGCCAAGCACCCCCATGTACGCAAGTAAGAAAGTGATGGTTTTCTCCCAATCCATACCTCGTATGGTGTTTTGTCCTTTTTTCTGTTAGGAACTCTATTTAATACATGATTAGAGGTTAGCAGAGCCTCCCCCCACCATGCCTTAGGTAAGCCCGCAGTGTCTAACATGGCATTCACCAAGTCAGTCAACATGCGGTTTTTCCTTTCGGCAATCCCATTTGACTCGGGAGAATAAGGAGGCGTCCTCTCATGTATAATGCCATGTTCCTCACACGATAAGTCAAATTTGTTTGAGAAATACTCTCCACCACGATCTGACCTAAGTCTTTTTATCTTTCTGTTTAATTGGTTTTCAACTTCTGCCTTATAGATTTTAAAATAGTCTAAAGCCTCATCTTTCGTTTTCAATAAATACACATAACAGAACCTAGTTGCATCATCAATCAATGTCATGAAATATCGTTTTCCACCCTTCGTCAACACGCCATTCATCTCAGAAAGATCTGAATGCAGGAGTTCTAGTGGTGCCAAGTTTCTCTCCTCGGCAGCCTTGTGAGGCTTACGAGGTTGCTTTGATTGCACACAACTATGGCATTTAGAACCTTTGGTGATGGAAACGTTTGGAATTAAATTCATACTGGAAAGCCGAGACATCAAGCCAAAATTAATGTGACATAGACGTGAGTGCCAAACATTGGCCTCATCATCCACACTGCCACAAATATGGTTCACAGTCTTATTGCAGAAATCTGAAAGGGAAAAGCGGAACAAGCCTCCGCACTCATAGCCTTTACCAATAAAATATCCATGTTTAGACACGACTACTTTATTAGACTCAAATACCAACTTAAGCCCGTCTCTACATAAACGGGAGCCACTAACGAGATTCTTGTTTATAGAAGGGACATGCTGCACGTTCTTCAGCTGCACGATCTTTCCCGAAGTAAACTTCAGATCTATCGTGCCAACACCATGAACAGTAGCATGTGACCCATTCCCCATTAGGACGGAGGAATCCCGGGCGACCTGATAAGAAGAAAACAACGAAATATCAACACACACATGTACATTAGCTCCTGTATCAATCCACCAATTGGTAGATTGACTAACTGAAAGAACAGTAGGTAAATTACCATACCCAGTCCCATCTCCAGTCTTGCCGATGGTCACGTTGACAGACTTAGAAGTCTGTCCTACAGGTGCCTTCTTTCCTTTGCGTTGTGGGCACTTCTTGGCCATGTGACCAGGCTCACCGCACACAAAGCAAGTTCTATCATTCTGATTGTTGTTATTCTTCTTCTTCTTGAAGTTGGTTGTCTGTTGGGCTTTGACAAATTTCCCTTTGTTCTTGCTTGAGGGTTTCTGTACCACATTGGCACTAGACTGCCCTCCATCACCCTTAGACACAGCGTCCTTTTCCCAAGCTTTCTCCTCAATTTCAAGAGACCCAATCAGGCTCTCAACAGAGTACTCTTGTCTCTTGTGTTTAAGTGCTGTTCCGAAATTCCTCCATGAAGAAGGTAATTTCGCAATAATACATCCAGCCACAAACTTGTCGGGTAAGGCACACTTCAGGAGTTTGAGTTCCTTGGCAATGGCATGTATCTCATGAGCCCGATCTACTACAGAACGATTATCAACCATCTTGTAGTCATGAAATTGCTCCATGACATACATGTCATTGCTGGCATCAGTAGCACCGTATTTGGAATTCAGTGCATCCCATAACTCCTTCGCGTCTGTCATGTGCATATACACCTCGCACAGACGGTCAGCAAGAACACTAAGAATGCATCCAACAAAGAGAGTAGTGGCAGTCTCGAATTCTTTCTGCTTCTCAGCATCAAGAACACCTTCAGGCTTGCCATTACTAACCCAGAATACATTCATAGCAGTAAGCCACAGAGTGACATTGATCTGCCATCTCTTAAAGTGCACACCGGAGAACTTATCCGGCCTTAGTGCATCGGTAAATCCAGCCATAGTAAAACCACAGTGCCTACAATAAGGTTTTTGGATTGATGAAAACATAAGCACATGTAGGTTCAATTTGTTCCATAAATAAATCATGACATTATGCAGAAAAAATAACAGAACCATCACAGGCATAAAAGATCTAGACATGTAAACCAGGAGACTATACATGAACAGATCTAATACGGAAAACATGACTGTTACGTACCGACGATTCTGTTCTGATCGGTTTGCCAATGTTGACGCAGCAGGCACGGTGTGGATGACACGAGGTCGATGACGACTCGCCGAAACCGAACGACGAGGAAGACGAGCCAGAGCTACAGCAAGTAGTCGCGCAGAGCGCTTCCCAAAAACCTTATTCGCCCTCTCCCGGTGCAGGACTTCGAAGGCGACGGTTCCGGAGACCTGCTCTCTCGAATGACAGTGCACGCCGGCGGACGGGACGGAGTAGACTACGTGGGACGGCGCAGCACAATGGAGGAGGCAAAAACCCTAGATTGATTATCGCTACTGTATGAAGGCGGCGACTCAGTATTTATAGAAAGATCAGGACGCGTGATCAAGACGCCTGCACGTTCTCCATAACTCGTAACCGAAACGGATTAGTCACGTGTAACCGATCTGGATTCACCGCCACTCAAAACAATAAAAAATAAAACTGCAAAAGGAAGCCGCGTCTGCGCAAGCACCTGGAGCCGATTTTGGCGGACCATTCACGCAGGTGCCGTGCGCCCACGCCCCCCGCCCCGCCCGGCCCGGCGAGGCGACCGAGCGCGCGCGTGTGATCCTCTAGTTCTCTCCCACACATGCCTCAAGTGGCTAGGAGTGCACCATCCCTTTTAAGGTGGTCTTCCTCTCCTAGAACTAGCAATATGGTACTAAAGTTCACATGCAAGCCTCCTTTGCATGAGTGGGCCTTTGAGATTTAAATTAGGAATTATTCTTATTGTATGGGCTTGGCCCACATAATTCAACAGATCGTGACCGATACCGGCATGGCACCTGCACTGCAACGATACAGAAAACTCTCAGGAGAGTTCAGATAACATAAGTTTGCTCTAGACTTGAGCAAAAGTAGAAACAATAACAAGGTCACACTTATGCAGCATAGAACTCGCATCCTTTCTCACCATCGATCACCCTCACCATTCCAATGGTAAAGAATCCTGGCTGGCTAGCTTCAATGTCAACGTCGCCGATTATTTACCACGACTGGATCGACCAC
Source organism: Dendrocalamus latiflorus (assembly GCA_017311315.1). Lineage (NCBI taxonomy): Eukaryota > Viridiplantae > Streptophyta > Magnoliopsida > Poales > Poaceae > Dendrocalamus > Dendrocalamus latiflorus. Next base: position 22,963,322 of record CM029631.1, read on the forward strand.
ATGGCTGCCAGCCTGCCTTGTCAGTTGTCACCACGAAGGATCATGTGAAAAGATGCATAATTTAATTATGATGAATCATTATTATTTTAGAATAGTGGAAATATGAAATATACAAATTTACAGACTTTTCTGGACAGATTGCAGAAATAGATAATTTTAGAAATTTTGAGTCATAGAATGATTTGGTGACCTGGATCATTGATTATAGATTACATGAGATATGTTATTACTAATGTGTGTTAAGTTATGAAGAACTTATTCTCGAAAATGATTTCTTTATTTTTAGATGTGCAGAGTCTTTTGGAGTTAACTACGGTCAATGACGAGGATCGGGGCTATACTTATTGAAGAACTGAGGGCTAAAACGATCAAGAATACGGGGTGAGATAGTGAGCTCAAGTATGGCAGGAGAAAGGCAAAATATATTGAAGGGAAGTTCGAACGACGGGTTTGCACAATGTGGCTTGATCGATGCAAGTGGGGCGTGGTTTGATAGAACTGGAATGGGAGAGACTTGCCGATACGTGGCAAGCCAGTGGTGCATCTACACGTGGCAAGCATGGCGATTAATTGCAATAGATGGAGATAACCGGGTCAAGAAAGAGTACTTTGGTAGTTTGATTAAAATACCAGAAACAAATTTGGAAGAAAACCGTGACGCATGAGTGGCGCTTGGGAAAGTGGTTTAGGTCATAGAGAAGCTGGTATGATTGAGATGGATCAAAGCTCTGGACTTATTGGATTCGGGCTGTATGCTTTGAAAAGCGTGTATAAGAGTTAAAACCCATGTGTGTGGGGTATCGGGTTTCTCTCATTGTGCTAAGTGGATTGTACCAACTAAGGGTTAGATATGGCTGGCTAGTCCATCTATTTAAGGGGTTGGGATGAAGATTGTGGTCAATCATCAAACCTACCTCTCTTGTGCTTTCTTTTTTAAGGTTAGGGTTTGAGAGTTGAGTGATTTGTGTGCTTTTTGCCCTCTAAGGTGGAGTAGCTGTAAAACTTTTCTCCTCAAGCAGCAATAGAATCAATCTTTAATCATCTCTATGGATATCTCTTGTATTGATTGATTGCTCTTGATCAGATTGGTTTTTCCTCTTCTCTCTTTCCTTCTTGATCTTGCTATGCTAAGGATGTGCAAGAGATGGAGATAATCTTAGAAAATCAATCTTCACATATCTAGACACTTAGTTGGCATGTTCATGAAGAAACCCGATTTCTGCTCCTTTTGGCCTTTATGAGTGATTTCTAGATCTTCATAGTTTTTCATAGCTATTAGAATAAAGATTAGAGAAATACTTAAAGAAAAATTTGAAGGCATTATTCACAATCCTTTATTGCTATACTGGTCCTACAAGTGGTATCAGAGTCTAGTTAGCTCTTCTCATAGATCTGAACCGGTCTTAGGAGCCATGGCAGAAGATAAGTATTCTACCAAGCCACCCATGTTTGATGGAGTCGATTTTTCTTATTGAAAGTCTTGCATGCATGTCTACATCGAGGCTCATGGGCATGCAATTTGGCTCAAAGTCAAAAATCCCAATGCGGTGCCAGCCAACAACGATGTGATATCTTCCGATGTGGAGACAAACAACAAGGCAAGCAACTTCTTACTTCAAGGGCTTACTCGATCTGAGTTTGAGCAAGTCACTCATTTAAGGTATGCTCATAAGATTTGAAAGGCCATCTCTGACTACCATGAGGGCTCTACAGCGATTAAGGAAGTGAGATAGAACCAACTTTGAAAGAATACTTCAAGATCTAGCAAAATCCTAGTGAATCTTTGGATAAGTTGTGGGGAAGGTTCAACAAGATTCTTAATGATCTTTGTGATGTTGGCCCAACTTTCTCTGATTTTGAGAATGCACGCTAAATCTTAGGTGCTCTTGATGTGAGAGTTTGGAGAATAAAAATCACATCCATCAATGACAATACTGTAATGAGTGAGCTTACCATAGATAAGTTCTACTCGAGATTGAAGACATATAAGATTGACTTCATCTCACATCTTCCTAAGACAGAGTTGATAGCACTTGTGATGGACCCTTCTTAGGGCAGTTCTTCCGATTCTATGGATTTTGGCTCTTCTAGATTTTCTTTGTCCACCTTGTATTACTTGAGTGAAGAGCAGTTAGAAAGGTTACCTGATGAAGATTTAGCCCTTCTATCAACAAAATTCATAAGAGTCTATAATAAGGTGAGGAACAAGAGGAGAGGTGGTCTCGTGACTTGTTTTGAGTGTGGTAAGCCAGACCATATTCGGGCCAAGTGCCCTAGGCTGAAGGGCAAGGAGGAGAAAGACGTTTGGAGGCATTCTCAAGCTCGAGACGTGAAGGTCAAGAAACCCAATTACCGGAAGATCATCAACTAGGTCTTTGCCGCTCTTGAGAACGTTGACATGAGCGACATGGACTCGGGGATGGAGGACGATGACGATGGCACCCATAGCAAGAAGAAGGCCCAGGACTTCATTGGCATGTGCTTCATGACAAAAGGTGGCATGTTGACTTCTCTAACTCTGACGAGCCCTACAGCAACCCTAACGAGGTACGCTCCTCCTCCAAAGCAATAAAACATACTCTTGTTGCAACTAAACAACAACTAAAGAAGTAAACTAAAATGATTAGGAATTAGGATATAATGATTGACAACTTGAACTTAGAGGTTGTTAGGCTCAAAGATCCTGATGATTGTAAATCTTGCTTGTGCTTGCATAATGAGTTGTTAACTCTGAAATATGCACATTGCTCTATTATTGATCAACTCAAGAATGCACTAGATGAACTAAATTCTCTCAAATCAAGTCGTGATCATGTTTGCTTAGATGCTATTGTTTTAGATATGATTCCTATAGATGTATTTTATCTTTTTGTTCAAATTGTGCTTTACTTGAAATAAAATTAGATAGTGCTCTTAAGGAATTGTATAAGTTTAATCCTGATCATACTTATTCTCATTGTGAGTATAAAAAAATCAAAAAAATGAAATGACTGAAATGGTTATTCATTCAAGGACTACATCATGTGAAAATTGTTCTAGACTCACAATTGAGATAGATGCTCTTAACAAGACTCTTGAGGAGAAAGTTAAAACTGAAAAATCCATAGCTATGATTGCATCTAAAAAGGTCATTGAGTGATTTAAATAAAATGCATGAGGCCTTTAGGGTCAAGTATCAAGATCAATTGGCTAGGATTAAGAATTCCTCATGTTTGTCTTGTGAGACTCTAAAACTTGAGGTAGTTTTTCACAAAGAAATGTATGCTCGAGCAACTAAGTCAAATGAGTATGTCACATGTGAGAACCTAGCCAAAAAAATGACTACCTTAAAAAGTCCCTTGAAAGATTTTCTAGTGAAAAGAAAAACCTCAATATGATCCTTGACCAATCTAAGTTGGTCTGAAGAAGAGAGGCCTAGGATTTAATTCTCTAAAGTATTCCAAGAACCACCCACCTAAGGTTGTGAGGGTTGTTGAGAGTGGTAAGTTTGAGGTAGAATTCCCTGAGCCATCTAAGACAGTCTTTAGATTTGTAGGTTTTGCCCAAACCCCTTCTAGCAAGGCAGGTGCTTCTTCCTCATTGGGTCAGACCCTTCAAAAGGTCAAATACCATTGCACCTTCTACAAGAAGGATGGCCACATAATTGAGTTTTGCTTCCATAGATTCAATGTTGAGAGGAAGAAGAGAGTGGTGCTTTGAGGACCATTAGAGGAGTTCTTTCACCCATGAGTGTCTCTAGAGCCAGGCAGCCTGTCTTTCCTTCTAGACATAGGCCTAGATTTGTAGATGAATTCTTTGACTCCTATGGTGGCTCTAGGAAGCACTCTGGGTTAGGATATCATGAGAGTAGACCACGGGTAGCACCTAGTCAGGGGGAGCACTGGCCTTTTGGTAGGCCGGTTTGGAGAGGGTTAGGTGGTTCTCATGTGCATTCTTATGAATATCTTTCTAACCATTTTATTTATACTTCTGCTGCTATTCCTAGACATTATGTAGCTTAGTATTAGATTCTCAAGTCTTTTATCACTAACCCCAGCACTGAGGTACAGATGTTTCCTTCTTATGCCCTGTAGGTCTGGTGTGCGAGGAAGGAGGACATGGGGCTTGTTAACTCTAGGCATTCTCTGCATATGACTGGAGATTCTAGATGGTTCTCCTCCCTCACACGTGCATCCACCAACAAGTTGATCACGTTTGGGGATGCTTCTACCTAGACTGTGATAGCCAAGGGCATAGTGTGCATCAACAACAACTTCATGCTCAAGGACATCGCTTTAGTAAGTAAGCTGAGATATAATCTGCTATTTGTCTCACAGCTTCTTGATCAGGGTCTAGAAGTGAGGTTCAAGAGTGGTGAGTGTAGAGTTATAAACTCCTAAGATGAGTATGTCTTTGGGATCTCTAGATTTGAGATATATTTAGTGCTATTTTCAGTATTTCTTCTAGCTCTGGCCCTAGGTGTCTTATGGCTTCTGACTCTTATGGTTTAGTTTTGTGACATCATAGGCTTGAACACATAGGCTTCGACCATTGGACCAGAGTTAGGAGCAAGAACCTGATTAAAGGACTACCTAGGCTTAAGAGTGCTAGAGAGCTAGTATGCACTCCCTGTAGACATGGTAAGATGGTTTCTACTTCTCATCTACCTCTTACTTTGGTGATGATCGATGGACTTGGATAGCTTCTTCACTTAGACACAATTGGTTCTTCTAGAGTTCAATCTACATGAGGCAAGTGGTATGTGCTTGTCATTGTAGATGACTATTATAGGTATTATTTAGTGTATTTTCTGGTTTCTAAGTATGTGGCTTTTGGCTACTTTAGAAAGTTGGTTCTTAGATTAGCAGTTGACCTCCTAGGAACCTTGAGAGTCATTGGGAGTGACAATGGCACATAATTCAAGAACTCACCCTTTGCCACTTTCCGCACTAAGAGAGGATTAGAGCACTAGTTCTCCTCACCTAGAGTTCCCTAGTAAAATGGGACTGTAGAAGGAAAGAATAGAACCCTTGTAGAGATGGCTAGGATCATGCTAGATAAGCACAGTACGCCTAGGAAGTTTTGTGCTGAGGTGATCTCTATCACTTGCTATGTATCCAATAAGATTTTCTTGAGATCAGCCATAGGCAAGACTTCTTTTGAACTTAGATTTGGTCATAGACCTAGTGTCTCTCATTTCAAGGTATTTGGTAGTAAGTGTTTCATTCTTAAATATGACAACTTAAAAAAAATATGAATCTAGATATTATGATGGCATTTTTCTTAGATATCCTGCTCATTCTCGTGGTTGTCATGTATTTACTTTAGATACTAACAAGATTGTTGAGACTTGTGAAGTCACTTTTGATAAGACTAGTCCTAGTACTAGACCCGACGATGTAGGTACACAGGCACACGGTGATAGAGAGAGCATCTTCATCAATGACGACTCTAACTTTAGAGGATGAGGGTCCAATCCATCCTCTAGTCACTTCTGAGTTGGTTGGAGAGCCTGCTTCTACTCTTCAACTTCAGCAGAGCAGCCTCCTTCCACTTTCACTGGTGCTTCGAGTGGATCTGCTCCTACCTCCATAGCTCATGAGGTAGAGACATGTCTGCACCAGGACCCCCTCTTTATATTCAGCAATGACACCCTCAGGAGCAAATGATTGGAGATCTCCATGAGCGAGTTACTCACTCCAAGTTTACCTCTTCAGACTCTTATGTCCATTCTGCTTTTGTTGCATGTTTTGAACCCTAAGATGTCACCTATGTTTTATCTGATTTTTTTTGGGGTTAATGTCATGCATAAAGAACTTCAAAATTTTGAAAGAAACTAAGTCTGCATCTTAGTTGAACATCCACCTAATCATAATATAATTGAAACAAAATGGGTTTTTAAAAGTAAGCAATGTGAGGATGGGTTGATAGTTCACAACAAGGCTAGGCTTATGGCTCAAAGTTACTTCCAGGTAGTGGGCTTAGACTTTGAAGAGACCTTTGCACCTGTAACTAGATTAGAAGCCATTAGTATATTACTAGCATTCGCGGCGTCTAAGGACTTCAGGCTTTTTCAAATATATGTCAAGAATGATTTTCTTAATAGTTTCATAGAAGAAGTGGTCTATGTCAAACAATCTCCTAGTTTTGAAAATCCCAAGTTCTCAAACCATATGTGTAAGCTCTATAAAACCTTGTATGGATTGAAGCAAGCCCCTAGAACTTGGTATGATAGGTTTAAGAGTTTCTTGATTAAGAATGATTTTAAAATGAGAATGATAGATAAAACCTTATTCATTCTCAGCCATGATAGTGACTTCTTGCTTATTCAGATTTATATGAATGACATCATATTCGACGGTTCTTCTCATGCTTTGGTATCTAGATTTTCATATTCTATAAGTAGAGAATTCGAGATGAGTATGATGGGCGAGCTGACCTTCTTCCTTAGTCTTCAAGTCAAACAAATGAAAGAAGAGATCTTCATTCATCAAAGCAAGTACATAAAGGACCTTCTTCGGCACTTCGACATGGAAAGTAGCAAGCCAATGTCTACTTCTATTGCCACTTCTACCGTATTGGATCCTGATGAGGGTGGAGAGCACGTGGACCAGAATGAGTACCGTAGTATGATCGGCTCTCTCTCTCTACCTGACGGCGTCAATGCCAGACATATAGTTTGTTGTGTATTGTGCACTCGATTTCAGCCTTTCCCTCGTGTCTCACATCGTCAAGCAGTGTGTCACATCTTCAGGTACCTTTAGACTACTCTTGATTTTGGACTTTAGTATTCTTCTAATTCTGCACTCTCTAATTAGGTTTTTTCTAATGCTGATTTTGCAGGGTGTAGAATAGATAGGAAGAGTACTTCTGGCACTTGTTATTTCTTAGGTATATCTCTTATCTCTTGGCCATCTATGAAGTAGTTCTTTGTTGCACAGTCCACTGCTGAGGCAGAGTATGTAACTGTTGCTAGTAGCTATTCTCAGGTTCTCTACATCTTATCTACTCTGCAGGACTATGGGTTGGCTTTAGGTAGTGTTCCTCTTTTCTGTGACAATACTAGTGCCATAAACATTGCTAAACAAACCTTGTGCAACACTCTAGAAACAACCATATTGACATTAGATACCATTTTCTTAGAGATCATGTAGAGAAGAGTGATATTGTGCTTCACTTTGTAGAGTCTGAGCAGAACATTACAGATATTTTTACTAAGACTCTTGTTTCTTCTCATTTTGCTTCTTTGCGAGGAGACTTGGGGGTTATTAGTTCTTTCGGCTTGTTTTGAGGGAGAGCTTGCCTCTTTTGCATCTATTATATCATATTGCATTTTAAATTCAGCAAACTACACTGTAATATAAAACATAGAGCTTTGACTATTATCCGTGTGTGACATGATATTTTTCTTTACGTCTTACCATGTCTTATACTAGTTTGCTAGACATGTCCTTATATGTATAGCTTACCTTTTGCCATGCTCGTTTTATTAAATATGAGAAAATTAAATTAAAACATATCTTGTTGGATCTTGTGACTAGTTTTATTCTACTGATCCTCTTATAATTCATGCTATGTCAAATAGGCTAAGTTGAGTCTTTAACCTAAATTAAGCTTTAAATTGAGCAATGCTAGTTCTTTATTAAAGCGTGAGCTAGCATTAGCTCTTTGTTCTTGAACTAAGCTAAGAAAATAAAAATGATCTCTTTTGTGCCAAAAAAAACTGATATCACCAATTTTGTTCTCATGAGACAGCTTGCAATTGCACTAGGCATAAACTCACGGGGAGTTTTGGATAACCTAGGCCACTCTCTTAAGCCTATTGCTTAGGATGGTCGTAGCACGGCATGAGATCTAGTACATGGCTAAGAAAAAATTAAAATTGTGAAAAATAGTTTAAGCTTAGTAGGTAGTTGTGGCTGGCTCCTAGTTCAGGACTTACTTTGCTAAGATAAAGCCAAAAATGAATTTCAACATGTGCTAAATATGTTAAATAAGTTTAATTCTAAATAATTGAACAAAATGATCTAATATTGAAGTTGTAGCACTTTAAATAGACATGGCTTGGCATATTTTTTGATGCCTTTGGCTAAACTATGATATTGAGCAACTGTAAATATTAAAAATCTATTTAATTTCATATTATTACTTATTTGGCTTTAGATATTGAGCAACTTGACATATTAAAAATCTATTTAATTTTAGATTATTGCTTATTTGGCTTTAGCTTTGCTATATATGGTTTGTCATCATCTAAATAGCTCTTTCACATAATATGGCTTGGTGCAATCCTTATAGAGTCATTTTGGATAATTTTCATGACTTCTACTACTAAAAATGAATAAAATACTACTAATTCATTTCATTCATGCTCTATCTTTTTCTATGCATCTTAATGACTCCATTGTCAAAGAAGGGAAAAGATCGGTAAAAATGTATATCTAGAGCATGATTTGGAGTTTTTGTACAAAATTTTGATAAATTGGAGCTTTAATATTTTGCTATGATTCTCTTGATCTTTTGATCTCTTCTTACCATGACCACAATCAAATCAAACAATTATTCTTTCACATGGACCTAGAGTGAGATTTCCTGACTCAATTGGTGGATTTGATGCTTTTTGTGAAAAAATGTGCCATTTCAGAAGATTCAATCTATTTCTACCTCATATGATCATTTTCAATCTTTGCATTCCTCTTATGACCATTTTGAGCTTTATTTGTAAGATTTTCTCTCTAAACTCTAAAACCACCCTCCACTTGCATTTTTTATCGATTGCCATGGATTCCTCAAGGGGGAGATTGAAGAACTATGTGAGAAGGTTCGTAGTTTTGTTGTGATAAACCATTGTCATCTTAGAGGAGTGAATATGGAATTTGCAAATTTATAGACTTTTCTGGACAGATTGCAGAAATGGATGATTTCGGGAATTTTGAGTCATAGAAATGATTTGGTGACCGAGGTCATTGGTTATAGGTTACATGAGACATATTATTGCTAATGTGGGTCAAGTTATGAAGAATTTATGCCTAAAAATGATTTCTTTTTCTTTGAATGTGCAGGGTCGTTTAGAGTCAACTATGTTCAACAGCGAGAATCGAGGTTACACTCATAGAGGAGCCGTGGTCCAAAATGATTATGGATGCTGGGTGAGATGATGAGCTTAAGCATGACACTAGAAAGGCGGAAAATATTGAAGAAAAGTTCGAATGGCGGGTTTGCACCATGTGGCTTGATCGGTCTAAGTAAGGCGTGGTTCAGTGGAACCAGAATGGACGAGACTTACTAACGCATGGCATAGCAATAGTGCACCTACACATGGCAAGTATAGCGATTGCTTGCAATAGGAGGAGATGACTGGGTCAATGAAGGATACTTTGGTAGTTTAATCAAAATTCCGAAAATGGCATTGAAAGAAAACCGTGGCGCGTGCGCCAAGCCTCGGAAAGCAGTTTAGGTTATGGAGAAGCTAGTATGATCAAGATGGATCAAAAATCTAGACTTAACGGATTCGGGTTTATGCGCTTTGAAAAGCGTGCATAAGTGTAGTGAGCTAAAATCCTTGTGTGTAGGGTTATCGAATTTCCCCCATTGTGCTAAGTGGATAGTATGCACTAGAGGTTAGATGTTGCTGGCTAGACCATCTATTTAAGGGGTTGGGATCGAGACTTGTGGTCAACCATCCAACCTACCTCTTGTGCTCTCTTGTTTAGGGTTAAGGTTTGAGAGTTCAGCGCTTTGTGTGCGCTTTGTCCTCCAAGGTGAAGTGGCTGTAATACTTTCCTCCTCAAGCAACAATAGAATCAATCTTTAATCATCTCCATGGGTATATCTTATTTTGATTGATTTTCTCTTGATCAGATTGGATTTTCCTCTTCTCTCTTTCTTCTTCATCTTGATGTGCTAAGGACGTGCAATAGATAAAGATAACCTTAGAAAGTCAATCTTCACCCATCTAGACACTTGGTTGGCATATTAATGAAGAAACTTGGTTTTTACTCTTTTTGGCATCTCCGAGTGATTTCTTGATCTCCAAAGCTTCTCATAGCTATTAGAGTAAAGATTAGGGGAATGCTTGGAAAAATTTGAATGCACCATTTACCTTCCTCTATTGCCATACCGGTCCTACAAGTGGTATCAAAACTTGATTAGCTCTTCTCATAGATCTTAACTGATCTTAGGAGTCATGGCAGTAGATAAGTATTCTACCAAGCCACCGTGTTTGATGGAGTCAATTATTTATTGAAGTCTCGCATGCATGCTTACATCGAGGCTCATGGGCATGCAATTTGGCTCAAAGTCAAAAATCCCTATGCCGTGCCAGCCAATGATGATGTGATATCTCCCCATTTGGAGATAAACAGCAGGGCACACAACTTCTTGATTCAGGGGTTTACTCGATCCAAGTTTGAATGAGTCACTCATTTGAGGTCTGTTCATGAGATCTGGAAAGCCCTCTCTGACTACTATGAGGGCTCTACTGCAATCAAGGATGTGAGACAGAACCAACTCAAGAAAAAATACTCCAAGATCAAGCAAAAGCCCGATGAATCTTTGGATGAATTGTGGGGAAGGTTTAACAAAATCCTTAATGATCTTCGTGCTGTTGGAACCTCGCAAGATCAAGAGAGAAGAAGAAAGGACCAAACACCAACCACAACAAGTGCAAAATCAACAAAAGTAAGAACACACCATGAAGGATGAACAAGGTTAATCTATTACACTTATAGTGAAAGCTTTACAGTCACTCTAACCTAAAGGATAGAACCAAAGCTTCCACTACAAGGAAGTCTCCCTCTCAAACCATAGTGAATGTATGGTTGGTTAGCCACATGCCTCCAACCTATCCCACTTGGATAGATGACCAACCCACATCCAACCCTAATGTATACTATTCGTAAGCACAATCGACAAAACCTATTAACCACACACACACACACACACACACCGTGTTTTACACTCATACATGACTTGTACATGCTTCCCAGAGCACATAATCCCAAATCTACTAAGGAGCAAGCCGTCCATCCACTTAACCTCCTCAACATCTCCTTGACATAAACAGTTTTCCCAACACCCGCCAAGTGTTGTGGTTTTGGTCCTATCACCATTTTCAGTATTTTGGCTTTCCTGCCAAAATATCCTCACTTTGACCGTGGATGTCACCTCTTCCCCGAGCCTAGTCCATGGTCATCTCCTCCTTTGTAAGCAATATTCATTTCTACAACATGTAGGTACATCAATTGCTCATGCATCGTCAATTCTCTCCATGTCAACTATCCCCAACGATGCCTGACTTGCATCAACCAAGCCATTCAATGAATCATTGCTCGAATTTTCCCTTCAACATCCCTAGTTTTTCCTATGCCTTGTTTGAGCTTAACCATCTCGCCTGACTTCCTTGATTGTATCTCAGCTCATCCTTGAGCCTAGTGTTGGAACTAATCTTGTTGTTATGTGTAGTCGGTGTGTCTGAGTTGTGTGTAGAGTACTCGGTGTGTTCAAGTACAGTGCACTATGTGGCCGGTTTCAAGTACTCGGTCTATTCGAGTACTGAGAAGTCATGTGTTGAGTACTCAGTGTTCGAGTATTGTGTAGTCATGATGAGTGCTCGGTATGTTTGAGTACTCTGTAGTCATATGTCCGAGTACAAGTCGAAGACCTAAAGTCGGAGACTCTATAGTTGGAGACCGGTCATAGCAATCACAGTCGTAAGTCGAGCTACGTAGTAGTTGAAGCTATAGTTAACCGGTAGCAGTCGCAGTTGTAAGTCGAGCTGCACAGTGTTGTAGCTGCATTGGTTGTAGCTGCAGTGGTCGTGGCTACAGTGGTCGTATCTACAGTGGTCGTAGCAGTTATAGTCGTAGGTTGACAGTCGAAGCTACAGTGAAATCGGTCAGTGCTTGAAAGACCTGTGTGCTTAAAAGACCAGTAGTACCAGCTTAGTGTGAGTGGTACTGCCGGAGATGCAATCAAAGTATTGTGGTTGACAAACCGTGGTCGGTGAAGCGGTCAAAGTGAAGCCGTGGTTGTAGATAGGGTCAAAGCAGCCGTGCTCGACAAGCCATGGTCGGTGAAGCGGTTGAAGTGCCGTGGTCGACAAGACGTGGTCAAAAAGCCATGTTCAAGCAGCCGTGGTCCAAGTAGCATGGTCGAGACACTGTAGTTGGAGTTCTGTGGTCAAAAAGGACTCGAAGTCGTAAGAAGCTGACTTGTCAAGTCAGTGTGCGGTCGTAGACTTGGACAGGTCTATATATGATCATAAGCATCTGAGTTGGTCTTAGCAGAACCGAGTCTTATGGGTAGGTGTACGCCGAGTCGTAGGGAATCATGGATGACAAAACCGGATCACATGTAGTCTAACTAGTGGAGTTAGTGGGTACGTGCACAAGTCAAATAACCGTGCGTACGTGAGGCTTATTTAAGCCATATAATCTGTTAAACATTTTGAGGTGTTGCGAGTGAATAACAAGAGAAGAAAAAGATGTGTGTTGTCGAAAAAGAAGTCGCGCCTGTGTTTGTTCGTCCTCCCTACTTGAGTGCGTTTGTCATTCTACGGAAGAAAGCATGTGTGCATTTTCTCCCGGCGAGTAGTGATCGGAATCGATGGGTTCAGTTCCAACACCTAGTCCTGGTCCATGCTGTCGATCATGGTTGCCTCCAGACTTCCTGCACATCAAAGATCAATAATGCGTTTTCAGGCACAAGTTCTTTACAACTTGACTTACGTTAGTCCAACATACTTCATACATCATGAATACAATGACCTAGGACTCAAACTCAACCCATGACTATTTTCCATAAATTTTCAAACCCTCTCAGTTACCTCCAGTTAAAGTCAGTCTGACCGCCCTTGGGCTGCTGGTCGGACCATCCCTATGACAGGTCTGACCACTTAGGTTGTTCATCTGACACACACCTCTCTGAAAAATAAGGTAGCCTACTAGAAGCCGGTACGACCAACCCCCTGGTAATACCGCACCCTAAACCTGATACTACCACACTTGAATATTTTGGATTAAATCAAGAAGGATCAAAGCACTCAAAATCCAAAAATGCAGATAGCCGGTCTGACTGCCAACTGGTGGCCAGTCTAACCGCTCCCGTCGATCAGACCGTCAAGCACTGACAAGACTAAAAACTTGCAAACTCTCGTAAATTCAAACTTCTACTCAATACGATTGCCAAATGTTCAGTATATATAAATCATAGCAATCCTCAGCATAATTCTACAGTTTGCTTTGCTTTGCCTTGCTCGGTCCCAGCTGTAGGTCTCATGAGAAGACACCAATGCAACCTATACTGTGTGGTCGGCTACGCATGCGTTCTACTGATAAGAATGTGAGGGATTAAAGAAGCTGGTCGTCTGCGACTACTGGCCGGCCACTAAGATGGACCAGATGGTTGGTTCCAACACGCATCAATCAAGGAGCAAGAAAGGTAATGTGATCGTTTCTCGAAGCCTATCCATAGCTAGCTCAATGATTTGTGGGCGGCAGAATCACCGGACCTGGTAGCTGATTCTACTGCTGTCGTACGCGGTCTCTTGGGAAAGTTTTACCGGCCATACTGAAATGAGCAAGACGCAAAGATAGCGATGCTTTGGTGTACATGATTTGGCTAGGCCCTACCGAGCTCCTGCTCCAGAAAGGCTTCAGTAGAAGCCGTCCCCAATATATACAGCGCCACTGCATGATTGGTATCTCTAAGGATCTGAGTGTGCAGTCATGCGACGTACGTATCTGATTTAGACTTTTCCATCCTTTTGTGCGTAGCATATGCATATCAAGGTCGTGATACTATTCGATCAGCTAGGGTTCCGAGTTCGGTGTAGCGGCATACTTCCGAAACGCGTGCCTCCAAAACCGAAAACACGTGTAGGTTTCCTCACGGTTTCGTTACATAGCCCACGCTCCCCCGTTCTCGACCAACCACGCATGCGGCAATCTCACTTACAATGCGCAATCCATCATATAGTTATTCAGATGGTTCAAACCACGTACTGCCACCTTCAGTTAGGCCCGTTTAGAACGAGGATTTTTTTTTCGGATTAACTTCTGCGAAAATTAAACCATTTTATATAAAATTCATGCGTTCAAAATATATTGTTAACCGAGTGGGCAATGCTACCATGTCATGAACTAGCCTAGAAAGATCTCAATCTGAACCCCCTCGGGAGCAATGCCCTGCTGGCTGGGGGTCTCATTCCAACAGGATTCTCGTACAATACAGGCCGCACGCGACAGCCAAAAAGCTTACACTTCTCCATCACCTTAGCTTGCATGCGTGCAGACGTGCCTTAGCACTGTAGACATACATCTACAGGCCACACGGCGATTCCCACACACCGGCTAGCTAGATTCCAATGAACTGACGCTTTCTTGCATGGAAAATCTTGAGCACACATGCGCCGGCTGGCCGGATCACCGAACTCCGTTCATACCGGCCGATCGATCCGTCCAGCCACTAGTTGCTTTCTGAAAGAGCGCGCATGCAAATGCACAATCTGTGGCCGTCCGCGCTTACAATTGTACGATCTGATGCCGTCCATGGATTCCTATCCATGCTTCTGTAGCTCAGATTGCAACTTACGCTGTTCGGAGCATGACCGTTCAATCGGAAATCAATGGTTCCAATGAGATATCAATTTAGAACTTGAGTAATTTGCATGCTGTGACTGGTCAATTCTCTGAATTATGTTATTGCGCTTAGAACAATTAATCTACTGTTGATTTTCAGTGTTAGCTGTGGTTGGTCTTGTTCATTTTCAGTATAATTTATCTATTGTTTGCTTCATGTTCTGTTATCCTATAGATGTATTGTAGACATTCAGTGTAGTTGCACTGTTAATTTGTTGCTTCATGTGTTGTTATCATGTACATTACTGTAGAGTATCTTCTAGTTAGTACTTCAGTAAAAGATAATTGGTGGTGTCTAGGAAATACTCGAGTGTTTTTTGTGATTGGAAGCACTCATATTTTTTTTGGCGTTGAATCTTCATGCATCCAACGTCCTAAATTCGGAGCACTCATATTTTTTTAAAGGGGGTGGTATGGGGGATCCGCTGAATAGAGATCCAATAGCCCAGATTCATTTTTTTTAGAGGGGATATGAGGATCCGTTGGATGGAAATCTAACGCCCCAAAATCTGAGTGCTCTCAACCCCAAAAAAACACTCAAGTGCTCCCTAGCACTTCCCAAGACAATTTCATAGTTGTCACAAATAGCCTTCGGATCAATCGTGTTAAGGTGGCCTTATTATGATAATAGAGTGCAGCCAATACTTGAGAGCAATAAAGCTTCATATATGATATTTAGTTTGTGTTTTATATACCCCATACTGAAATGTAATTTGAATATTTCACATATAGCAACTAAGTAAGATGGTGTCCACACTGTCGTTTTCAGGCTCAGTTTCGCTGAATACATCCAATGACCAGACTAAAGGATCAACCAACTAGCCAAGTGGAATTTTGAGTTTTAATTCACTTTGAATTGCAATTCACTAATCTGTCATTTATCTATAATCTGCTTGCTTATTTTGAGAGAGTATAACTAGCATTTCTTAAGACTAGCCGAAAAACAAAAAAAAAGCTATACAAAGAACTATCATAAACGGTTTCTAACATAAAACCATATGTGATACGTAGACCATCACAGACGGTTTTTGTATTAGCCGTCTATAATATGTTAGATATCACAGACAATTATTTTTAAAAACCTTATGTGTTATGACTTATCATAGACGGTCTAGGAGTCGTCTATGATAACCACTTGTTATCACTAACACAATAAATCAGATGGTTCAGAAATCATCTTTGTTGAGATTTACGAACCGATATGATAACTTAGGTATGATAGTGCAAATTTGGCAAGGTCTCATGCATTCTTTGGCAAGGTCTCATCCAGAGTTCCAGGTCCTCTTTTCCGAAATGTGAAAAGGGACAGGAAAGAAAGGAGACTTACAATGGCATTTAGCTGGTTTATAAGTCGTTGTCACGTCCCCATGTGTACATGGATATCAATGAAAAATCAACATAGATACCTAAGAGTAAAATTGCTTTTTGGCTAAAACCGCATATATGTGATGTAATTAACCGCAGAGTATTGTACTGATGTTTTTCCTTGTATTAAAAATGCACAAAACTTGTAGTACAATCGAGTAACATGGCAGCTAGCTTAGCTATAAATATGTGAAGCCAAGCTACTACCTTTATCAGTACACAGCGAGTTGCGGCTGTATGTGCAGCTGAGTGCATCACCTCCACCACCACAAGCACAACGAATGGAGACGGAGGCGACCATGGAAGAGAAGAAGAAGAGCAAGAAGAAGGGTGGCCTAAGAACAATGCCCTTCATCTTTGGTAAGCAAATTTAATTAATCATTTGAAGATTAATTTAAAAGTAGTTGGTTGCTTAGGCTTAATTGTGTACGCGCGCGCGCCAGCCAACGAGGTGGCGGAGAAGCTCGCCGTGGTGGGCTTCTCGACGAACATGCTGACGTACCTCACCCAGCAGCTGCACATGCCGCTCGCCAAGGCCGCCACCACCCTCACCAACTTCGGCGGCACCTCAGCCATGACGCCGCTCGTCGGCGCCTTCCTCGCCGACGCCTGCGTCGGCCGCTTCTGGACCATCGCCGCCGCCTCCGTCGTCTACCAAGTCGTACGTACATTTCTTGTAGCAATGCATGCGGTGAGCTGAACTGAACTACGATGTGCGTGTGGTGACGTGTCGCGCGTGGCAGGGCATGGTCCTCTTGACGGTGTCGGCCGCGCTGCCGCAGTTCCGGCCGCCGCCGTGCAAGGCCGCCGCCGCGCTGCGGGGAGAGGGCGCGTGCGAGGAGGCGGCGCCGTGGCAGCTCGCGGTGCTGTACGTGTCGCTGTTCCTAAACGCGTTGGGGGCCGGCGGGTACCGGCCGTGCATCGTGGCGTTCGGCGCCGACCAATTCGACGAGTCGGAGGCGGCGGAGCGGGCGCGCACGTGGGGGTTCTTCAACTGGTACTACTTCTGCAACGGCGCGTCCATGCTGCTGGCCGTCACGGCGGTGGTCTACGTGCAGGACAACGTCGGCTGGGGCTGGGGCCTCGGCGTGCCGGCCTTCTGCATGGCAGTGTCTGTCGCCGCGTTCGTCGGGGGGTACCCGCTGTACCGGATGCTCGAGCCGGCAGGCAGCCCGTTCACGCGGCTCGCGCAGGTGGTCGTCGCCGCCGTCAGGAAGCGCCGCGTGCCGAATGTTGACGACCCAGCGAGGCTGTACGAGAACGACGAAATGGACGCGCCCATCTCGCTGTACGGCAAGCTCGTGCACACCAAACAGCTCAGGTATGTGTGTGTAATTTGCTCAGATTTTTTTTTGAACCAGGCAAGAGGGTTGCTGAATATTAATTCAAAAGGAGAGAGAGTAGCATAGGGTTAGTAATCGACAGACAAGGGGAGAGGGAGGTAAAAACAAAAGCGCACATCCTGGAAAGTGATTACAAGGTGATGGATAGCTCTGCTAGCTTCTTGGCCCCCCGCTAGGACCCAAGCTCTGGCCTCCTATTTTATAGCGGTGATTAATTGCACCGGAGTTGTTATTGAAGACCAGAAGATTCGGACGTTCTGCTTTTTTCCAAATTTGCCATGTGACAAGTATCATGAGTGATGCCATTGCTTTACGGGTGTGTCTATCGTGAAGAGAACCGATTTCCACCAGCCTCAAAGCGAATGGAAAGTGCGCCATGTAGTCAAGTCGATGGTGTCACGAGTGGTCCACTGCGCCATGAAGGTCCAAATAAATTAAGTGAAGCGGCACTAAATGAAGAGGTGGATGGCGGACTCCGGTGTCTGCAAGCACAAAGGGCAAGAAGTTTGATTTGGCCACCCTCTGATGTTCAAGCGATTTGTGTTCAAAGTCTATTTTGAATAGCCAGCCAGGCAAAAAATTTGCATTTTTGGGCTGCCCATGTTTTCCAAACTAGAATGTTCATGGAGCTTTTAGTTGCTCCTAGAAATTGAGCCTTGTAGGCAGAGGCTGCGGTAAGTTCTAGTTGGAGTGAGCTTCCAAGTGATTGTATCCTCAATATCTTCCTGTATGTTCAAAGAAAAGATGTGGCTCCGGATCTCGATCATCTGGGATGTTAGGCCAGCTGCCCAGCTTAGGTCTTGTAGTCAGTTGTTGTCCATAAGTGCTGTTCTCAAGTGCGATTTTTCCTCATTGAGTTTCTAAAGATTGTTGGCATTCCGGCCGCCCAAGCGAGGTCTAAAAAGCCGCATTGGCCCCATCTCCAATCAAAATGGTGGTGGCCGTAGCAAAGAAGGCCCAGTATAGATCATCACACGAAGTTTCCATGCCCCGCCAAGGTCTGACTTGAGTGTCCCATTCATGCCAAAGCCATCTTAGCCTTAGGGCCCTAGCGAAATGCTCGAGATCTAGAAGGCCAAAGCCCCCCAGTTGTGTGGGTCTGTATACTCTCTCCCAGTTGACCTTGCATTTCCCACTAGTTAGCTACTCGTCTCCAGCCAAAGGAAGCGTCTTGCCTGCCTATTTAATGATTTGATTGGACCTTTTGGAGATTTGATGACTGTGAGGAAATAGGCCAACTAGGCCATCAAGACAGATTTGATAAGAGTCCTTCCTGCTAGGGTCAGCAGTTTGCCACTCCATCTTGCTAGACGGCTTGCGTATTTATCCTCGTGCCTTTGGAAGTTCACCCGCCTGAGCCTCTTGATTGCTACAGGTAGGCAGAGATAGTTGAGAGGGAAGGATGTTAGCTAAGCCGGTAGGTCATGTAGAGTTTCTTGCAGGTCAATGTGATCGCAACTAATTGGTGCCACCTGACTTTTGTGGAGATTGGTGTATAGTCCCATTGTGTGACTGAAATTGTGTAGGATTCGAACTAAGGCCTAGACATCATCCCGCTTAGGAACTAGGAAAATGGCGGCGTCATCAGCATAAAGGGAGGTTTTGAAGGTAGCTGCGTGGTCACCCAAAGGGTGAAGGAGGCGGAGGTCTGTTGCGGTGTTAAGGATCCTCTGCAGTGGATCCTATGATAAAGAGGAGAGGTGATAGCGGATCACCCTATCTAAGGCCTCTTCGGTGATATAACTTGTTCCCGGGGCGCCATTGAGGAGGATCCGAGAGGTGGCGGCAGAGAGGAGGCAAGAGACCCAGTCTCTTCATTGGGCTGGGAAGCCTCTTTTTCCTGGTGGGTGAGAAGGTATTCCCATCATACTAAGTCAAAGGCTTTTGCAATATCTAGCTTAAGGAGGAGCGACGAGGTTTTATTTCGTGGTATTTTCAGGCCAAATTTTGAACATAGAGGAAATTATCCTAGATGCACCTACCTTTGATGAAGGCGCTTTGACTTGGGGAGATGAGAGCGTGCATGAAAGGTGAAAGATGCAAGGCTAAGATTTTCACGATAATTTTAGCAACGCTGTGGATGAGACTAATGGGTCTAAAATCTCTAGCGGACTGAGCTACATCATTGTTTGGTATCAGGATCAAACTTAATATGGTATCAGGATCAAACTTGCTATGTTTGTGCGAGGGAAGTTGTGAGTTCTCAAGCTGTAGAAGGCCTGTACAGCGTCCATTAGGTCATTCTTTATGATATCCCAACATACTCTATAGAAGTTCCCATTGAAGTCGTCTGGTCCTAGAGCTTTATCCAGTGGTAATTGCAGAATAGCCCCATGCACTTCGTGCTCTGTGAAGGGGAGAACTAAGCTTTGTAGGTCAAAACACAGCATCTGGAGAGCTTCCTAGTTGAAGGAGGTGGTTGCAGGTAAGTGTTATCCCATGACCTGATGAAAGTGAGTGGACAACACGTTTTCTTTGTCCTCGTGGGAGACAGCCCAACTCTGGTCTGTCTTGAGTTGCTGGATGAAGTTCTTTCTTTTATGACAGTTTACTCTTATATGGAAGAATTTTGTGTTTACATCTCCCTCTCTAAGCCAGTTGACGCGTGACGCCTGCTTCTTTCTTGATTTTTCAACCACCACAAGTCCCATCACTCTTTTCTCTATATGCATTCGAAGCTCACTTTCCTCCGGTGTTAAGGCCCTATTGTCCTATGCGATATCTAGGCAAAGGATGATCTCTTGGGCCATGTGGATCTGGAGCCTCATCTTCGGGAACATTGTGTTGCTCCGGGATGTAAGCCTTTTGCCGTATTTTCCAGTTTGTTATTTAGACGCTAGATTGGGTCTAACCCTAGGGTGGGTTGATCCTAGTCTTGCTAGACTACGAGGAGGAACTGTGGGAGCTGGGTCTAGAAGTTTTCAAAATGAAATCTTTTTGGTGGTTGTGGTCCAGTTGTATTAGACAGAAGAAGGGGGCAATGATCTGAGAGGGAAGTAGACAAGGCATGCAGCGTGTGGGAATTATATTGGTGTTCTACAGACTGTTGCAAAAGAACCTGTCAAATCTGATTAGAGTTGGATTATCTCTTTCGTTACTCCAATGAATCTGTGATTTTTAAGGTGGATCTCTTTCAGCTCGCAGGTGTCTAGGGCATGTTGAAATCGTGCCATGAGTCGTCTATTGAGGTTTTGGTTATTTTTATCTCTTGCCTTGTAGATGAGATTGAAGTCTCCTAGAAGCAGCCATCTAGCATCATTTGGTGGCTATGCCTGGCAAAGTTCCTGTAGGAACATGGGTTTGTCTCTGTCGGTGGAGGGACTATAAATGGTTGTCATCATGAAGTGTGTGGAACAGCCCTTGATTGTTACATCTGTGGTCAACGAGTAGTCACGGTGGTAGCAGTTTGAGACATGGAGGATGGCGCTATTCTAGAGGATCAGGATTCCTCCACGAGTGTCATCCGCCGGCTAGAAGAGGAAGTCTTGGAGCCTGGAGCCTCCCAGGGTGGAAGGTTGGGTCTGATCTAACATGCTGAGTTTTGTTGCTTGAAGATAAACTATGTTGGGTTTGGTAGCTTCGATTAGTTCTTAAACAACTGCACAACGAGCAGGGGCATTAAGGCCCCTGACGTTCCAGGAGAGTACAACCAAATTAGTTTCCAACATCAAATGGTGGGGTCGCCAGGTGTGAGGTGCAGGTGCAGCCGGGGGGCATTGCGGTGTTGCGCTGTGTAGACTGCCAAGCATTTGTGAGGGTGTCTTCCATGAGAGTTTGGTCCTCGGCGTGTAGCAGGCAAAGGATAGCATGCGGTTTGGCTGTTGCATCTCATTCAAATAAAGGAAAAATAGGTG
The DNA here is from genome assembly GCA_017311315.1 of Dendrocalamus latiflorus. NCBI lineage: Eukaryota > Viridiplantae > Streptophyta > Magnoliopsida > Poales > Poaceae > Dendrocalamus > Dendrocalamus latiflorus. Next base: position 22,984,502 of record CM029631.1, read on the forward strand.
CAGAGGTGGGCTAAGTCCTAGCCCAGAGGAAGCGACAACATAAGGGGAGTCCGAAGAAAACAAAGGTAGAACCAAGTTGATCTAGGGTGGATCCATAAGAGCAAGAATACAGAGACAAGTTTTCAGAAAGCATTTCACAAAAGACGCAAAATAAAGGGCGGCCCCGCCCAAGTGACAACTGAGTGAAACACGAACATCTCTCATACGCAAAAGCATAATAAGGTCCATGGGACTCATGCTACAAAAGGTTGTCCTCCATATGTCAGGTAGTACCCGGTACAGCACCTAGCTATGCCGCCACGACATCGTTAGTCTCTAGTCTTGCCGTCTGTTCCTCCTCCGCCAGGGCATCGTCCACCTGCAGCGTTTGGTCAGAGTTGAAATAGAAAAGAGTCGAGAGGGCTTGAATGGACGTCGGAGGTAATGGCCCTTTGAACATCCCGATGTAGCGGTTGAGTGCTTCCTCTGTCATGACTTCGTTTTCCTCTAGAACTCCCAACCTGCGAGCTAGGACTAGCTGGGCACGTTTTAGGATCGGTGTGTCGTAGCGCTTGGCTGCGAGGCGCTCACTGTGGCGAGGGGTAAAGGGGCCTCCATTGCCTCGCTTGGACGGCATGGGGCTCAGAGGTGCTGGTAAGAGGGGGAGGTGTAGTCTGCATGAAGATGGTCTCTAGGCAGCTAGCGACTTGGTCTTGATGGCACTGATCAAGGTGTTGTTGCCCACCTAAAGCTGTAGGGAGTTTTCTTCGGTTGGCGTCCTGCTGGTAGACTCTGAAACTGTTCTCTGGGATGTTGTAGTCGGGGGTGGGTATGAGGGGTGGCAGGTCCGAGACGATAGGCAGCTCGATGGGCGTCTGGCCTCTTGCCTCTCCCACACCCGTACAGTCGCTTGCCTCCCCCACACTCGCTCGCTCTTCACAGATAGTAGGTAGTGGTGCTGATCAATCAGGCCTGGGCATGTCTGAGTATTGTGAGTTTAGCTTGGTTGTAGAGGTCCCCGAGTGAGGGGTATGAGTTGATGAGTCACACTGAAGAGCGTCGCCTGGTCGAATGGTGAAGATGGGTAGCTTCATCCATAGGTCAGCAAAATCATGCGATGTGGTCATCGAGGATGCAACTACCTGTCGAGGGGCAGGATCCTGCAAGGTTGTCAAAGTCATGGCCATCGGCGGAGTTGCCAATCTCGGGGGCTCCTCTAAGCGGGGTCATCCTCTTCGGGATGCTGATTGCTTGATGTGGAGCCTAGCATCCACTTTGTTGTGTTGGAGCAAGAATTGTGGGCACCATGTAGTGTTAGAGCTGCCAATGCTTCAGAAAAGGGCCCATTGAGGGGCGGCTATCCCTTGTGTTAAGAGGGGGGTTTGTCGGCTCCTGACCCTTGGTGGATTGGTATGAGCAGTCGGTTTGAGGCCGAGTGTTCTGCCTGCAGGTAGTCACCGGCTTTGCACAGCTAGGCCTCATGACTAAGCTGTGCTTCCTCCTTGGATTGACGGAATCGTGCGTCAAAGAGCTGGGACAGCTCTTGTCGAAGTAGCGCTGCGTGGGAAGCGAAGAGCGCTTGCAAAGTTGAGTCCGTGAACTCCTTGAGGTTGTTGCTGGTGGTAGTCTGAAGGTTGGCCTGATTGTGTTGCAGGGGCCAAAGATATTGGGGCCTGTAGGCATCGCATGATGGCACCCTCGGTCCCCTCCTGTCGGGCGATGTGGCCTTGGGGATTGGTCCCTCTGGTGCTCATGGGTCTTCCCTCTCTGATCAGCATCATGGGTCGAGGTTCTCCACCAACCTTGATGTTCTTGCTTATGTTGGTGGTGGCAATCATCATCGTCATCGCCTGGCTTGGTACTTGTCTTCATCTCGATAGGCTTCAGGCATCGGCTGCATGGGTCTGTTGTGACGGGAGGTGTCGGTGGCGCCCTTATCAGTCCAACCCATCTTGGTGCTATTGTTTTGGGAGTGGTGGTCCTCTTCCAAGGTGTTGTCTATGACGCTGAGGCGCCAGGAGAGTCTGTGCTTCACAGGTTTGAAGGGGATGTAGTTAGGCGTGTTGAGGTCGGCCTCTGGAGGTGCCGCGGAGTAGTCTTCAATGAAGTCCAGGTGTAGGAGTACCTTGTAAGATAACCCTTTCTTGCAACGAGCTGGCTGGGACGAGGTTGGTTGTGATCATGAGGAAAAAGCATCAGGAGGGCCGTAAGTGAAAGTCAGCCAGGAGACCTTGGGGTTGGAGCTAGGGTTCGTCGTCCATGCCCACAGGTCAAGAGTGCGGGCATCTTCCTATTGCATGGAGCTACCATCTAGATGGTCGAGGGAGCACTTCATCCCAATGACTCTACTGGAGACTTTGTTGTTCCATGCATGTAATGGGATGCCCTCAAGGCAAATCCTCACACAAAATCTGAGGGCTGCCCCGAGGGTGTGGTGAGTCAGCCTCCACAACCTAACATGGAACTCGAGATCGTGGAAAATGGTCGGTCACTTCATCCATGTGGTGCTTATGCTCAAAATTGATGAGGAACTTTTCAGGATAGTGATGAAGCATAGAGAAATCAGAAGACCTAAAATTGAACCTCCTCCTCAAAGCTTCAGCGACTGTGTGGAGGTCTGTGTTGGGCCTAGATTTACCCAGCCAGAGGACACCCGAGTAGGCCTTGCGCCTCTGCAACTTCTTGTGGAGATCAGCACTAGAGGGAATGATGTAGGCATCCTCTTGCGGGCAGGTGGCTGGATCATCGAGGATGGGGTTGGCCATGCTCTTGGAAGGTAGCTGGTGAGGGCCGACATCGCAAGGTGCAGTTGTTGCTGAGAGGATGCAGCTCCAAGGAGGTGCTGCAAGGGAGCTGGGCATGGTAGTGGCAGCAGGTGGAGTGGCCGGGTGCTTAGCAGCTGGGGAGGGTGGAGCTAGTTTGGAGCGGCAATCTCTCGCCTTGTGACCAGAATGCAAGAAGCGGAAGCACCTTGGCGAGTCTTTGCAAGAGGAGGCCTGGTGATCACGACCAAGACAGATGAAGCATCGGCCTTTTGTGTGCTCGAGGAAGGCGCGGTGGTTGCGCTGCAAGGACACGTTGAATGTTGCCTTGGGAGAGCTTCTTCTTCGTATGCCCGCTTTACACCACCAGTACTTGGGTTTGACGAGCGTCCACTGAGGTCGAGACCGGGGGCGATTGTTGGGCATTCAATGCGTCATCTTGTCGGAGGAGGAAGCGGCAGTCTACTCTGCGATTCGTCATTAATGCTAGGGCGGTGAACCAAAAGGAGGAGGGAGAGGAGCGCCTAAATTGTTGTGTAGGTCTTCCGTCTGGAGGAGGTGGGAGGGGTCAACCAGCAGTGATTTGCGGCGATGTGAAGCAGGAGCTTCAACTTGAATAACCTCTACAAAAGAGACCCTACACACCGAACTGTTGATCCTGCGCAAAATTTACGGGATATGAGAGCTGGCTTCAATGCTGCAGAGGAGGGGCTCCAATGTGGAAGGGGCTAGTGGTTGAGCTTCTTTAAGGCGTTGAGGTGTTGGGAGGGCCAGCCATTCAAACTCCTAGCTGCCCATCAGCTCCATCCCCGAGGAGGCAAGGATCTTGGTCCCGACGTCGATTCGGCCGAGGGAAGTCCAGATCTGGAGTCGGCGTCATAGATCCGGCGGTGGGTGAACTCCACGGAGCCCTCCGAGGCAGGGGATGGTGGCCAGGGATCAGAGCTAGAGGTCAGGCATTGTGGGGTTTGGGAGGGCAGGGTGGGAACTCACAGAGGGTCGTAGGGTGGACGCCGAGACCGGAGTGGCCAGCGGCAGCGGGGACCAGAGGGTGGACGCCGAGGCTAGAGTGGACGGCGGTGGTGGGAGCCAGAGCGGCCAACGGTGGGGCCAAAAGTCAGGTCATCCAGTTGTCGCGAGTGTGTATAGTTTTTTTTTTCAGATTAACCGTAGTTGATCTCTATGAAAAGAGGCTTCCACCTTTCATTTAACTACACTTGAACATAAGCTAAACGTTTGACGGTTCTCCATAGAAAATTAACGGGGTTTTCTATTTGTACGGTGACTTGTACTTTCTTAAGCTAATCCAAAGGCCGAGAAAAATCAACTTAGTTAACAAAAACCAGAAAACTGTCAAATATCAAACCTGAAAATTAATAAATACAATTTTCAAGTTAATGTAGCACTATACAAGCAACCAAAATTGTTGAGAGAACGTCACCAAAGGAAGCTAGTTCTTCCTACAAGAATTTTAGCTTTTCTTTAGAAGAGAATAGAATCAACGACGTCCAACAACGAGCAATCTTAACGGGTAAATATAGCAAGTTGGCAACAACAAGAAAAGATCATTGGTGAGTACCAGCCAAGCCGATCCAGGGTCCAAGAGCACTGATGAACAAGAGGACGTAGGAGATTCGAAGGCGACGTTCAGCAAATGGCGCCAAAGCACAAGAACACTGCTGCACTACTCTGTAGTACTGAACTGAGACGATAGCCATAGGCGCCGCTGGATAATTTCGTGTGGCGTCTGGTTTTGACTTGACCAAAACACACACAAAAAAAAGAAAGAAACAGAGAGAAGCCGAGTTGGGAATGGATGGGCTCCATGGTCGATTGCTGAAGGGACATGCGTGACTGCGTATCGATCGTTTGTCAATTGTCAGAGGATATTTTCAGACATCCTTGGCCGACAGAGAACTGGTTCTGATTTTGCTTTTCTCTTTTGAAGAGAGAACAAGATCCCTCAACAGTTGGTACCCAACAGAGAATATTTGAGTCAGAGAAAATTTGCACCTATAAAGCAAAGGGAATCGCTACCGAGTACTCAGATGTTTTTTTGGGATTGAGGGTACTCGAATTTCTCACCTTTGGATCCACACCAAGATTTGTGCTCCGCCTTCATCTCCGGCGACGGCGGCTCTCTCCGGCGAGTTAGGATTCAGGTTTACCCGATTTAGGGTTTGGGTTGCCCAGTGCCTGAGGTATAAAGGGAGGAGGGGGTAGGGGTGAACCGGCAGTGGTGGCGGGATGGCGGTGGCACTGCGGGTTGGAGGAGGGCAATGGGCAATAGAGGTCGGTGGGGGCAACGAGATAAAAGTGGCTTTTAGGAGGTGGTAGTGGATTCAGCAGCAGTAGCCACTAGAGAGGAGGAAAAAGGGTGGCACAGGGTTTGCATGCTTGAGAGGAGGAAGAAGGCGATGTGGGAGGGAGATGGGAGTGGCGGCGTCTCACCGGTGGGCAGCGTTAGCGCTGGAGACAGCGCGGCAGCGGGGTTGGGGTGGTGGCTAGGGTTTGGAAAGGGTAGAAGAAGGTGGGGGAATATATATGGTTTAAGAGAGAAATGACATCATTTGAATCTAAATCCAATGGCAAAAAATTTGAGTGCTCACATATGCACTCACGGTCACATGTGCTCTCACCGCCTAGCTACTCCCCTGCACACCCATCACCAGCCACTGGCCACCCGGATTCTAACCACAGGGGCTCGGCAATGACGATGGTCAGAAGCCATTGATGCCATCTACCGTGATCCCCTCTTTCTTATATTGTAGCCAACCATACCGTTGATGCCATCTACCGTGATCCTCTCTTTCGCACATTGTCGCCAACCATTCTACACTGGACACCCGTGCTATCTTTTTTTTTTTTTGAGGAGGGGGGATTTTTTTTGGAGGGGTGGGAGGAGAATTCATGACCATTGGATCTCTAATCCAATGGTCATAAATCTGGATGATAGTTAGGAAGAAAATATCCGAATGATGTTTATCAATATCTATTGTTATAACCAAAAAAACACATGAGACACACATATCTCAAAAGCTAATTGACTCATAATTAACCAAAAACACGTAACAGATATTCATCACTGTTCTTTTGCACTATAATGGACTTTTTTTAGGCTTTTGGTTCAAGAAATGCAAGCTGACCATGGCAAGCTCGAAACTAATCGTTCTGTTCCTTGGCTCCGGCGTGCAGCTTCTTCGACCGCGCTGCCATCGTCACCGACGGTGACCTTCTCACGAAGGACGCCTCCTCCGGCAATCAGCCGTCGTCCCCCGTCCCCGAACTGTTGTGGCGGCTGAGCACGGTGCACCGCGTGGAGGAGCTCAAGTCGGTGCTCCGAATGGGCCCGATCTGGGCGGCGGGCATCCTGGTGATCACGGCGTCGTCGCAGCAGCAAACCTTCTCCCTGCAGCAGGCGAGCACCATGGACCGCCGCCTCGCGCCGCGGATCTCCTCCTTCCAGATCCCTGCGGGCTCCATGACCGTCTTCGCCTTGCTCGCCATGCTCGCCACCCTCTTCGCCTACGACCGCGCGCTCGTCCCGCTGGCCCGCCGCTCCACGGGCCTCGACCGCGGCATCTCCTACCTCCACCGCATGGGCGTCGGGTTCGCCGTCTCCGTGTCGGCCACCCTCGTCGCGGGCTTCGTGGAGCGCCACCGCAGGGAGGCCGCGGCCGCGGCGGGCACCACCGACGCCGGCACGGCCCCGCTGTCCGCCTACTGGCTGGTGCCGCAGTACGCGCTGCACGGGGTGGCGGAGGCGTTCACGTCGGTGGGGCACCTCGAGTTCATGTACGACCAGGCGCCGGAGAGCATGCGCAGCACGGCGACGGCGTTCTTCTGGCTGTCCATCTCGCTGGGGAGCTACGTCAGCACGCTGCTCATCACCGTCGTGCACCGGTGGAGCGCCGGCATCGACGGATCCAACTGGCTGCCGGACAACATCAACCGCGGCAGGCTGGACTACTTCTACTGGATCGTGACGCTGCTGCAGCTCATGAATCTGGTGTACTACGTCATATGCGCCAAGTGCTACACGTTCAAGCCCGTGCAGCTCCATAATACAGAGGAGAAAGACAAGCCCCCAGTGGAGCTTCAAGAAAAGGTTTAAGTGAGTTGCATGCATGTATAAGCGAACTGTGTATATAAATGGTACCGTAGTTTTTCTTTTCAAATTTGGTTCGAACACCTGTATTTACAAATCTTGCTCTTTTTATGGACCTACCGAGATAGGCAGGGACCTCCCGTGCCTGCCGAGAGCATTGCTTTAATTACCGCTAATTAGCGCTAATCATCACTTAATTATTGCTAATCAATGAACTATGCATAGCTCAAATAACCTTCCGTGGACTGGAGGCTCGGCTGAGCTCTACTGGTTCATTTGGTCCATGCCGACTTCGATAGATCTATGAAAGATGGTTAGATTTATAAAAACAGATGGTTAAAGGTTAAGTTTATAAAAAGAAAGTTGCTACGGTGCAACTTACGTGAACAATTCTGTATATGCAGGTACAGGTCGAGCTAGAAGAAGCCTAGAAGCAGGTAGATAGATGTCAACCTTGATGAGGTGCATGCATGTGCCTGTAAGTAGTTCAGTATGTGTGCATCAGGGAAAACAGAGAGAAGAATGGGTGTATCATGCAAGTTCCTAAAATGTGTAATCCTGCTCGTTTTCTATATGGTTCGTGGACTCATGGTGCTCGATGCAGATCGTTCAGGTAAGCAGCATTTGGAAGTTTCCAATGGCAAATCATGTAACACATGTGCCAACGCCAGAAACCTTTTGATCCTGGGCTCTTGGCACAGTTCAAGAATCATGTAACGCAACACTACTGTATTATTCAAGAACTCTACATGCATTCCTCCATACATGGCAACACAACCTGACAAGAACACACCATGTCTTGGACGTGATTTTTATTCGTAACTGTACTTTCCTCATCAGATCAAGCCATAGCCATACGCATTCACCAAGAAGACAAGAACAACGCACTCCAATTCTAATAGCTCACCAAGAAGCACTGATACTGCAGAGCAGCGATAGCATTAGGTTGGTGCCTTCGACCGTCAGCACCAGCCGTCCAACAACGTGATCAGACGGTGAGCTTGATGTCGAAGCCGAGGGAGGGGTGGACGGGGTCGGCGGGGGAGGGGACGATGGCGGTGACGGCGGCGGCAGGGGGCCCGACAGGGAGGCGCCGGGAGACCATCTTGTCGACCTGGGCGGGGTCGCCGGAGAGGAGGGCCTCCACGGTCCCGTCCCGGCGGTTGCGGACCCAGCCGGCGAGGCCGAGCGACTCCGCCGTCTCCGCCGTCCAGTCGCGGAAGCCCACCCCCTGAACCCGCCCCTTCACTACCACGCGCACCGCTTTGCGCGCCGGAGGCTGCTCTGGCGCGGGCGACAAGGCGGCGGCGGAGGGGGTGGTCATGGCGGCGGCGCGGGCGACGTGGGACAATTGGCGGCGGCGTAGCCGTGCAGGGGAACGCGTCCCGGAAGGAATCTGGATCCTAGAGAGTGGAAACCCTCGGGCCTCAAGCTACTAGCATCGGCCATATTCTAATAGCTCCGCCCAGCCCGGCCCAAGGATTCAACTCTTCTGTCCTTGCTCTTCATTGGCAAATTTAACACTGGAGCCTTATCGATTTATTATTAAAGCAAATACTTTCACTACAGTACCATTCTGAGTATCTTGTTCTAATGGATCACCAAAGTCTTGCGAAGAGTGGCTGCACAAGGATTTTGTCATGGACGGACTGTTAGCCTTGGCCGTGGGCCAAGGAGGCACAAGGGGCACCAAGTCATGGCCTAAGCTGAATGTGTGTTCAGTACAAAGGCAGCACAGGGATATTAAGAGGATCCTTCAAAGAACAAAACGGTGGCATACTCCTTGGCTCTTCTTCCTCCGTGTTGTTTCCCATACCCCTAATGCCCTTCCCTCTAATTCCCCAGTCTAACTTGCTTCTCCTTCTAGTCTACTTGCTCTTCTCGGTCTTATTTCCATCTCCTCTAAATTGTATCTCTAAATACTTATAACTTGTGTTGGATTTGGCACTACATCATCCTGTGTTCCGCGTTGATTAGTGTTTATCAAGTGGGATTGTGACAATATGGTATCAGAGTAGTCGATTTTGGGGGTTCCCCATACCGAGGAGGCCATGATTGAGGAAGAGCTACTATGATGCAGGGCGATGTTGGCCGATTCACTCGTGGCCATGAAGAAGCAATTGGGTGAATGAGGACTTGGCACAATAGATGAAGGAGTTGGAGGTTGGTATCAAGGCCACCTTCTACCCGCTAGTCGCATCGACATCCACCTCCGTCGTCGCCATGGACCTCGCCATGGTTGCTGCTACTCCATGTGTAGATGCCACTCCCATAGCCAAGTCACCCGCCAGGTGTTTGATGGTATGCCTCGACAGTGACACCAATGTGCCTATGTCTGCGTTCGCTCTGCCTACGGCCTCAAGTTCTCCCTTGCCACCATCTAAAGTTGCATCATTACTGCTCAGCCCACCATCAACACTTTCACCGCCGACACCAACTTCACAACGCTTGCCAAGTTCTCGATGGTGAGCGAGGAGCACAGCATCAGCAATGACGACGACGTTGTTGCCACCAGCCGCAATTCTGAGATGCCTACCGAGCGTTTGATTTCGGGCCTCGACATCTGCACCGGCTACTTCTATGTAACGGCCATGTCACTATTCTCAAAGGGCGTGCCCATGGCTGTTCCCGCAAACAAGGAACTCTCAACAATCATCATCCCTAGTCTTATGACGGTCTTCCTTGCTTCCACCGGGTCGCCAGTCAAAGTAGTGCTTGACGTCGACGACATTATCACCAAAACAAATGGTGTCTTCATCCTTGACTCCTCTGTCCTTGGTGCTAATAACCTCATCACCAATGTTAGCCACATCACCAGTGCCGGTGTTCTTTCAAGTTACCTCATCAGTCAAGGGATGAGCTCATCCATGCATACCCCTAGTTGGCCCGATGATCACAAGGTATTCAAGGAAATATCTGACGTACCATGGCCACCACCGATGAAGATGGCCGAGTGGCAATCACGGCCACAACCCATGCAAGTGAAAGTCATGGAAGACGATGTTGAGATACGACCAATACCAAGGCCAATATTCATCTGTTATTGTGGTGGCATGGATTCAAAGCTACCATGGCCAACACCCACCCATGGAAGAAGGTTGATTCTATGAGCATTACCTTGGTTGGCTAAAAATTTTGCTGAGAGTGGCGTGCAGTCGAAGCAACCATGGCCGCCACCACTTGTCCATGTCGAGCCGCAAAAGCACAGTGGAGGTGTGATGTTGAAGTTGGTGGCTGGGAGGAAATTCCTTGTGACCAAACTACTTATGTTACTAAGTGAAAGGTCTAAATTACAGTCTTGGCCTCTACTAGGGCTCAATAACGTGAATCGTATTGGTTTCTCTTATTGAACGTGGGTGGCCAATGGAAATCGAGCAGCTGTTGAGCAACGAGCTGATCAGGCAGGACTCAAATCAGGGAAGACAACCTTCGCTACTGTAGGAACTGATGGGGTACAATTAATTGGAATTACTGGTGGCAGGATAATATCAAATCTAGAGTTGTGGTTGGTAGCAAAATGCAGGATGAAAAGAGCAAGACACCTTGGTATATGCTATCTCTCTATAATTTTGATTGCCATCTTGAGAGCAACTACTTGGGGAACAACTGATACATGATGGTGCTCAGTTCTTGGAGGTGTGGCACGGGCTATTGTACAAAGGTGCATGCATACATTTGGGCTATCAAGGAGCTAGTTGCAGCGCTACAACATATAGGTGAGGCATCCAGTACACTAACACTTGAAGATAGTAAGGATGTGTACTCTTGTCTGGAGGAGAGATGGCCTGGCATGTTAACCAGACTACTTGGTAGTGATGTGATCAATTAGAAGGTACAATGTTACAACCTATCAACACAAGCATTTTTCCAATCATTCGATGATTAACTCATTGGGGAAGCAAGTAGAGTGGAGACCAAGGCCACCACCACAAATACAGTTGAATGCTAGGGCTATTCTGGAGTGCTGCAATTGCCATCAAAGAATGATTTCAGGTTTCAATTCATTATTTGTGGTGAAGCATATTGCACGAGATGATCTATATGAAGTTAAGATTAACTATTGCACTCTGATAGGTTTGCAGGTTGTTCAAATTCTTGGGATGAACTCAAATGCTTCAAGTGTGTAGCGTCTTTACCTTCCCATATCAAAGAAGCATTGCAATGGACTCGTGGTTGGAATGGACAAGTGGAGGAAGAGTTGCAAGATATTGTAGGATTCTAGCGGCCTTTGACGCATGGAGTCAGCTTGGGGACAAGCTGAATTCCAACGGGGGAGGAATGTCATGGATTGACTGGTGGCCTGGGCCGTGGGTCAAGGAGGCACAAGGGTGACCAAGTCATGGCCCAAGATGAATGTGTGTTCAGTATAAAGGCAACACAAGGATATTAGGAGGATCCATTGAAGAAAAGAACAGTGGCATGCGGCTTGGCTCTTCTTCCTCCCTGTTATTCCCCCTACCCCTAATTCCCTTTCCTCTGATTCCCCAATCTAACTTGCTTCTCCTTCTGGTCTGCTTGCTCTTCTTGGTCTTACTTCCATCTCCCCCAAATTGTATCCCCAAATACTTATAACCTGTATTGGATTTGGCACTACATCCTCCTGTGTTCTGTGTTGATTAGTGTTTATCAAGTGGGATTGTGACAAATTTGATCAAGCGAAACATGTAGATACATCATAAATGAGCTCGCTTGTTGAATAAAGCAACCATGCGACCTGATATGAGAATTGAGAGATGAGCAAATGAAGTAGAGAGAAGAAAGCCATGCTCCTGATGAATTTGATTAACAAAAGAAGTTACGAAGCACACAATGACACAAGTAATACAAATTTTTATTCGCATGTCAAAAAGACACCATAGTGCCACATCAATTCACCACACCTAAGCATCAAGGCATGGTTGTAGAATGACAAGAATAGAGTGCTTCAAGAAAACAAACCACACTACTAGCTCTAGCCCAGATAGTAAGCTTAGTGTCAAGACTATATTCTAGCAAAGACAACAACATTCATCAAGAACCACATGCATCAAACCCAAAAGTTCAATAAAATGTAGCATGGATTTGGCACTCAAGAAAAACGCTAAAATACTTTAGAAGTGAAGTGTTTAGAGGTGAAATCGTCGCATCACTAACAACAACCAGTGGTCGGCAGGTGGTGAGCTTGCAATGGAAGCCCTTGGAGGGGACGAGCGGGTCAGTGGGGAAGGGGAGCACGGTGATGAAGGCAGCGAGGGCCGACAGGGAGGTGCTGGGAGACCATCTCATCAATCCTGGAGGGGTTGCTAGAGAGGAGGGCCTCCACGGTGCCATCACAGTGCTTGCAAACCCAGCCGGCAAGCTCGAGCGCATGCGCCGTCTCCACGGTCCAGTCGTGGAAGAAGACGCCCTGTACACGGCCCTTCACTACCACCCTCACTCCCTTGGGGGGTGATTGCTGCAGGGACGACGGGCTGGCGGTGGCGGGAAGCGGTGGCGATGACCGGGAGGAGGAGGTGAGAGGCGGTGGCTTAGGTGGAGGGAAACACTTTGGAGGAGACACGTGTGTTTGAGTTTGGATATGGTTCTTTCGAGTTTGGCTTGGGCCGAGCCTGCCATGTGTAATATAGCCCTAGGCTAAGGCCCTATTTAGAAGGCGAGATTTTTTTAATTACCTTAGGAATTGAATTTTTTATGTAAAATTGTTGTATTTTGAAGTCTAAGTTAGGGCAATAAAAATATGCAAGGTTGTTTTGTTGCAAACTAGCGATACGTCCAAAACAATGCAAAAATTGGGCTTGCTTGGTTTGTGTATCCAAAGGGGCAATGCCCAAAATGTCACAAGAGGGCATCTATTCAGTAGATTTCGCCAATTCCATGGAGCCTCCATGTCACCCTATCCTCACCCTCGTCCTTGTCTTCCCAATCTCCATGGTAAAGCCTTCCAACTTTTGCCTCGAAATGCAAACTTTCAGCTTGAAATATTTTCAACTTTCAACTCAAAATTCAAAACTACCAACTCAAGATTCAAATAATCAATTCAAAAGGCCAACTTTCAGTTTGTGATTTGAAAATTTTTCACCAAGGGCGATGAAGGTGGTGGCAACGAGGCAGTCAGATGGCGGGGGTGGTGGGCGTGTTAGGGTTCAGGGTGCCATGAGGGAGAAAGTCCCATCCCAGTGGTGTCGATGGTGTTTCATGACACTACTAACAAGCTTCGATGATGGCAGGTGGCGATGATTGGGGGCGGGGGTGTAGTGTGCCTCCCTGCTTCAACACAAGGAGTCGGCAAACAAACTCCACTTAATAGTAGAGGAGAATGGGCGATAGGGTGTTTGCATTGATTATTGGGGTTAATTTAAGCGTGATTCGATGGCTGATGGGTCCAATGAATTTTGATTGCATGGATATCTGCATATTTAGCAAACTAATGTCATGGAAGGATGTTTCCAAATGAAGATTATGTGTTAGTCTAATTCAGCAACAGGTGCACAATGTGTCTTCTAATTCAGCAACAGGTGCACAATGTGTCTACTTGATTTTGATATAGCAAATACCAACAAATTAGCAATCCTGGTGTCATGAAAACAACGATGAAAAAAATCATCAAGCACATAATGAAGAGTTGTATACTTAATTATGGATGCATGAGAGTAAGGGTCCCATCATGATTGTGATATATGAAAATTAGCCTAGTAATATCTTATGCAACCTCATCAATCAAACCATACAACCTCTAATGGGAGCTCGGGTTGGCAAATAACTTTGCAAATTACCACAATATTAGTTGGGTGACTTAGATCATATTTGAATGGTGCAGTTTAAAGTATGCTTGCCAGAATGTTGGCATGCTAGGAGAATAAAGGGGCTTTTCAAGAAGAATTTTTCAGAGACAATATTTTTTCATCAGTGCTTTTGATTTAGTTTTCTTCTATTGTCTAAAAAAGATTTCCATTTTATAAAATATGTAAAACTTAATTTTTTATAGTACAATGATAATCTTATGAGATGTAAGATGCGTTTAATCTTTGTCATTGATTCTTGATGTTAATTTTTTTAAAGCACAAATGACCTACTACAACCAGTTATTATTTTATAAAAAGGAAAACCTTAAATGTATATTATCCTCCATAGTCCCAATATAAACTTTCTTAACAAGATTGTGCAGATTTGAACTATACTACAAATATTAATAATATAACAATTGAATTTAATAAGTTAATGCTCCCCAATAAATTGAAATTGCAAATTGAATGCATTTGATGACTAATATTATTTCTAATCGAAACAAATTGGTTCAACTATAACATGCAAGACATTTGTATCATTATACAATATAAATTTTGTCAACAAGATTGTATATTTTTAATCACTGTTCGAAACTATGTGTGTTTAAAGATTAACATACGATAAATTAAAAGCTCTTATAATATACCCACAAACTAATGTGAGTTGTATGTAGAGGTGCTAATGGATGGATATCCAAATCCAAATACCACAAGTTCAACTTAAATGCAAACAGAATTGATCCAATCCAAATTCAATAAAGTGATATTCATGCCCATCCAAATCCAAATACACAAAGGTCCATGAAAATCCAAATCCAAATGGATCTATACAAATGTTATATTGAGGTGAGGATGTGGGCCCCACATTTGTGCAGGTCTGCTAATTGCACAAAGTACCTCCTCTATATGTTGGGTTATCTTCAATAATTTTCAATTGATTTTATTAAACTTTTACAGTGTGAACATGAGTTAAAATTTTCAAATACTAAACTTTCTCAAAAGTTTCTTATCCAAGCTCATGGGGCCTACCTGTGTGCCTGTTCCCATCAATTTGCACAAAATAGCTCTTGTACATACCACATCATCTCTAATAAATTCAGTCAATTTTGTGAAACTTTCATGGTGTGAATGTGAGTTAGAAATTCTAAATACCGAACTTTTTTCAAAAGCGTAACACCCTAGCCGAAAATCCGTTTTATGCCCAGCCTACTGTTGGGTGGACCAGCGCATGTATAACACCCCGCTTACACTTTCATTGTCTCTTCGTGTAAAAGGGTTAACCCAGATGTGCTATGTTTGGGACACTTGGGTTTATATGCTAGCTCAATATATCTCAATTCTCCATGTGGGACTAATCCCACCACATTATAACACCTAGGCCACATGGGTCATCACATTAATAGGCCAGGGTATTACAAAAAGCTTCCTACAAAAATCCATGGGGCCACCTATGTGCCTAGGACCATCAATTTGTGCAAGTGGTTCCTCTACATGCCAAATCATCTCTAATAAGTTCCAGTCAACTTTGTGAAACTTTCATGGTGTGAATGCGAGTTAGAAATTCCAAATATTGAACTTTTTACAAAAAAAAAACTTTCTATAAAAGCCCGTAGGGGCAATCTGTGTGCTTGGACCCACCAATTTGCATAAAGTAGATCATGTACAAACTGAATCATCTCTTGTAAATTTCCTTTGATTTTCCCTCTTCCTTCACCGAAACTTCCTCGACAAATCAAGCCTCCCTCTCTTTTGTTTTCTTTGTCAATCTCTACAATTTCCATTCTTGCTTGTAGCTGGCTGTCGCATAGAGCTCCAGAACTACCTGCTGGCTATCTTCCTCATCTCTGGTACTGCAATGCAAGTGGAGCAACCAGCCGCATCGTCATCTATCACCAAGATCCGGATTGTGATGGTTACCTTCGCCTTGGTGATGTCAGGTTCCCCTTCAGCCCAAGTAATCTTCTCTATGTTGTTCCAAGAGTGGCTATGGTGACTATTGCCTTACTTTTTGGCTTTCGCCTCAATTCAATAGCCACGTTCTTCTCCTTCCTTCTAGCTTTGCTTGTAGTTCGTCTGCTCAACCAATCTTAAAGAGATGCAAGGTCATCAGGATTGCCATTCCCATTATCAAAGGTTTTTGGTGGCTTAGGGTCCTCAAATCAAGTTCATCGTCGACGAGCTCGTGCAGCCATCGCAGATCATCGGAGGCCCTTTTCTTCTTCACTCTCCAAGCAAAGGAGACCCCACCATCTCTTCGGCTACTCAAGATCATCAGTGTTAGCATTGATCCGATCAGATCTAGGATCTCTTCGGCTCCTTTTCTTCTGGTTGACTGTATCGATTTCATCCCAATATACAGAGCCAGCTAAATCAGTCAAAGGAACATGTGTACTTTTTTATTTTATGTAAGTCATTTATGTAATGCTTGGGGACTTGTTTGAAATATTGTATACTTGGAAGGTCCCAGGCCCTGTTGTATCAAACTCTTCAAACCAATGCAGAGTAATTAGGCCCTTTATGGGCCACTTTTGCTTAAAAAATTCTATCGATATCGTGAAACTTTTATAGTGTTAATGCGTGGTTAAAATTCTAAATATTGAACTTTTACAAAAGCTTGATTTAGAGGTGATGTCCATTGGATTAACCCATAGTCCATCCAACTAATATCTATATTGGGACTAACTTTGGATATGCAAGTCCAATGAAGGTCCAATCCATTGCGATCCAATAACAAACAAGTCCAATAAGTCTATGGACTCCTGAAGTCCAATCCATATGTAGTAGGGCTATAAAAAAAAGCTCGAAGCTCGCGAGCTACTCGAGTTCGGCTCGTTCTATGCTTGATTCGAGCTCGGTTCGAACTTTAAACGAGCCGAACTCGAGCTTGATCTCGAGCTCGTGAGCTTCACCAAGTCGAGCTTAAATAGTTCGCGAGCCCTGATTCGAGCTTAAATAGTAATACATATTAATTCTTACCGAGCTTACTCGAGCTCGAGCTTTTCTTATTATTGAAAATTAGTGTGTATTTGAATTATTTTGACTGTTATCGAGCTTACTAGAGCCGAGATCGAATTTAAAATTTTATTATTATTGAAAAATAGTGCATAATAAATTATTTTAATTGTTATCGAGTTTCAACGAGCCGAGCTCGAGCCCAGGTCTAGGCTCGGACCCCAACTCGAGCTCGGCTCGAGCTTCTACCGAGCTCAAGCCTGGAAGGCCAAGTTCGCTTGAGCTCGACTCGTTTACAGCCCTAATCTGTAACGTCTTCTACTAGCTTGTTTGTGAATACCTGCCACTTTTGACCAATTTATTTGTTCGTAAACATTTTTCACTCCACGTTTCTGATATATAACTAATTTGTCTAGTAATTAATGAGTATTTTTGTTATTTTGGATAAAAAATGTTGACCACCTTGGTATTTGTGACGTGGTAAGAGTGACAAGTGTGAACGTGGTCAAGAGTGACAAGTGCGAATAGATAGAACAAAAAAACAGTAATACCCCTTGAAAGTTAAGGGTTAGATTTAATTTATGGGTATTGATAAACATCATCTGGATGTTTTCTTTCTAACTATCATCCAGATTTGTGACCGTTGGATTAGAGATCCAAGGGTTAGAAATTTTCCCCACCCCCTCCAAAAAAAGAGACCGTTGGATTTCTAATCCAACGGTTCAAAATTTGGATGATTGTTGGGAAGAAAACATCCGGATGATATCTATACACACGTTATACTTATTGTTGTTTAGTGAGTAAACTATACCATGACTTTTTCCTAAATTAAATATTGGATAGTGTGCACACAGTTAGTGTGATTTTTGCCGTGAAAAATTGATATTACTATTTCATCTTTATAAAATAATTACTTAATTCTAACTTTGCATTGTACTTTAATACTAAATGTCAAATTAAAACAATTGTTGCCTTGTGGAGGTCATGAGTGACCTCTAATCTCTTTGGAGGTAATTGGTAACCATGTTTAATACTAAGCGAAGTCATGATAAAATAATGGCCTATGTAAAAATTGGTTCACCATACAGTTTGTCTTGACATTCGAGGTAACCATACTTAGGTATATAATGTTCATCTTGTTTGGTTTACGCAGATCCCAACATATGTGCTGAATCACCTTTTTATATAAACACGTTTATATAACAAGAAAAAAGAAGAGTTCGAAGAAATTGATATGTTGGGGTAAATCAATATTGATACAATTCCACTACATTATTACTACACACCATAGAAAAGCTTTTTGTGCATATACATATATAGCACACAAAGGCAGTAGTACTCTAAGCAAGTAGGTGTTCTCCACTTCTCCCATTACATATTCTCCAAAGAACCATCCAAAACGTTCCAGAGAACTCTGGTTTATTCTGTTCCAGTAATCTTTTTCTTCAAGGTCTCAATGTCGCTGACCAACTCTTTTCTACTTTCCTGCAATCAAACAGCAAAACAGAGGTGCCCATGTAAATTATTGTTCACAGATTCGAGTCAAAGGTACAGACAAATTTAACTTAAGTGGTCAATAATATTCTCTCTGCATGTTCTCTCCCTCAATACCATTAAAATTTCTTTTTAGCGAATCCAGTTAAGCATAATTGCAGGAGAAATACTGGTGCATGCTTGATTACCTTGAAGAGGAGGTAGCGGTACACGAACCACCCGGTGTACCCGAGCCCAACAAGCTCCAGGATCTTGGGGAGCTGCACAAAGCGCACACAACGGAGCCTCGTCATCCGTCACACTTGTGAGCATGCAGGATTGCGCTGCGCAAAAGTACGAGGAATTTCATCGTGGGAAACGTACCAACGGCACGGAGTTGATGGCTCCCACGATCACGGTGGTCAGCCAGAGGGCGATGATGGCGCCGCCGCCGTAGAGGAGGACGGTGGGCTTGTCCTCAACCGCGTCCCACTGCCACAGGCACCCAAGTCAGTGACGATGCGCACATTTCTTCACGGTTCACGTACGTGCTGATGTGCTATAGTATGCATGTACTTTGTACGAACCTTTGCTTTGAGGTCGGCGATGAGCTCGTCGCCACTCGCGGAAGTCGAGGTGTCCTCGGAGGCGGCCTTCACCCGGAGCAGAGACAGCCTCGGCGCATCTGCGACTCAAGTGAAATTGTAACTCCGAGCGGTTAGCAACGGTGCTCAAAATGTTCGACGAACATGGTCACTGCCCAGCCAATAGCGGTTGTGTTTACCTTGGAGCCGAAGCCGGTGAAGGCTTCTCCGCGGAACAAGGGCGGAGCGTGGGGCGGCGGCGCCGACGGCGGGGAGGCGTGCTCCGCCGAGAAGCGCCACGGAGTACGCCGTGGCTGCCATGTCAGTGCCTTATCACTGGAGCTGGCGACCTCTCCCCTCGGCCTCTCCTTTTGTTCTCCCGTCGTTATGCTATCTACTGATCCACGTAGTGCGCGCGGGGATCACTTGCTCTGGTGCTTGGTCCCTCTGAATGGTTGTGACTCGACACGTGGCAGGATGCTTGGCCGTGATTGGCCGCCTCCCTATCTTAAAAATCTATGGGTGGCCTCCCATTCCCGGGATTGATTTGGTTGGTGCCAAGAAATCAAACGAGTCAATTGGTTACTTGGTTTGTGTAAATTTTGTCATTGCAGCATTCCTACTTCCTAGTTTATGCTACCATACATAGTTCCTCCCAGATCATAGTCATCACGGTTCATTGGCAAAAACTTGGTTAATCTCTTACGAGTCTAAAAGCAATTCCCTGAGTAATGAAGTAACAGTGTCAAGTACGGATGTAAGGATTGCATCAGTGCATACCAACGAGTCCAGTACAGCATGTTAAAAAAAACTCGACCTGCGGGGGAAGAAAGCCCCCCGGGCTTAATTTTTAAGAAGATCTCACGCAGATCGAGAAATCCCCGAACCCTTGCCCCACCCTGACACAGCGGCATCAGCCCAGTGTGAGAACGACCAAATCCAGGGTGATCCACAGACCAACAACCTGGCGCTACCAACAACCTGGGCCAGCCTTAAGACCTGTGCTTTGGCTTATGGGGCAAGCGAGGGGATTTTTTCCCCCAGCCTGAAATTCGCTCCCGGGGGGAGTCGAACCCAGGACCTGAGGGGTGCTACTCAAGCCTCTACCCGCTAGGCTAGAGACCCTTTCGCCAGTACAGCATGTTAAAAACATAAAAATAGCTGGTCAACGTATTCTAGTTGACACAAGATGAGAATAAATAGATCCACTGAATGCTAAATTGCTAAAAAAATTTTCCTTTTCTTTTCCCTGATCTACTTTAGCTTGCCGAGAACACTGGAGGGTTTGGTTGACCTTGGCATCTGACACAGCTGCTCGACGCCTGATTCTGCTCCACAGCAGCACCCTGAAGTAGCAGAATTGGACTCCCCTACAGAAATACGAGTTTACAACACAACTGGTTCTGGTAAAATGCCTTGCACACTGAAAGATATGAGCCGTCCGAATGATAGATAATTTCTGCTTCTGGATCATGATTAGTGTGCCACAGTTTCTGATGCACTGTGCTCCTTGTTCGAGTCATTTTATCTTAAACCTTTTCTACCAACTGAATAACTAACTCGCATCAACCGAACTGTCACTATCTGATGAGAAATATACGTGTTGTGCCATGGTCGCTTCTTGCTCAGACTCGTCATCTTGCTCAGACTCATCTTCCTGCTCAGACTCATCTTCAATCGGTTCCGTAAAGACAAATTCAGCAACAAGGGGCAAATGATCACTGCCGATTTCCTGAATTTTTCAGCGTAAAGTTATTGTTAGCAATTAAAGGTGTTCGGTATATATAAGCAACAATTTCACATTCAAAACTCAAATTACCATATCACCAAAGTTTAAGCTAGTCATTGCTTCACATAAAAATTCATTTAAATACTATGATGCGAATCAAATGAGGCAGTACCCTGGTTGGAAGACCCCTCGTTCTCCTCAAAACACCCATAGGTGGCGTGTCCAAAACTCTGGAGCACTCAAGTCCAGGAGTATACCTTCAGCAAATAAACTCAGCCACGTTGTGTGTGTAAAAAAATATTCAGGCAAATATTTAGAAGCATACCACAGATAATCAACAGTGCCAAGAAACTTCTTGTGATATGAAGTTGCTAGGGGTTCACCATGATGACCCCTATTGTTTGAATTTCCCTAAAATAACTGGTAATTAATTTCAGCTATATGCCAAACAGTCAAAGAGTGTGCTTCAATTTTCACTAGAAAATACTACCTTTAACATAGCATAAGAACTACAGAGCTTCAACGGATGTGTAGCAACCATGACATTTGAATATCCTGTCGCATTTCTCACTTCTTCATCACTCCATTGGTACTTCAGTGAACTATGAGGAAGGTGGATATAAGTCTTAAAAAAACAAATGTGCTATGTCAACTGTGATCTGACAAGAAAGTCTTCTGACCTACAAAGCTCGTATAAACCAAATTCAGAGCTATAAAGTCCAGACAACCCTCTTCTATCATGCAAAGAAATGTTCAGCTGGCGACACAAAAATCATACATAATGCATGCAGTGTCAATTTTATAATAATCAGATATGGCTATAACTTTGAGAATATCTAAGAAATATATAAGGCATTGCTCCACCTTCATTGTTGACAAGAACTTGTAGATGGCACTCTGCTCCGAAAAAAAGAAAAAAAAAGGCAAAACAGACGAAAAAATGTCAGTACTATATCGCAAGGCACCCACATTCTTCAAATAAGATTAAAAATCTTGTTAGTAACTTAATATGACCTAATTGCACCATGCTATCATGCTTCCACAACCAATTTACAGCATTATCACTAATGAGTTTACATTGTTGTTCCAGGAACCAGAAATTTGCTGTGAGTAGTTATGTTAATTCTAGAATTTTAAGGTGACATATATGTAAGGAAGCAATTAAAACATACATCAGGTGTGCTGTTGAAATCACCAGCAAGCACAATAGGAATTCCATTCCATTTTTCAGCAAGAGCATTTGCCTTTTCCAGTAGCATGCGGATCTGCAGGAAGGGCAATTGGAAAGGTGACCAATTAATTGGGTATAGTTGTAGGGTGGTGAAATAGACATTAGTCAAATTTGAAGTAGTCATGTCAAACTGTGCTCTGTTCACATCAGTGAATGAGCATTATGCAGAGCATCTTGTGGCACAACTAGAGAATTGTATAAAGGATACACAGGAAACAAATGATGTTGAAGTTAACTGATATACCTGGCCCAGTTTTACATCTCCCCGCTTTGGATTAAACAGAACATGAATATTCCCAAGTACTAGTTTTTGTGTTCCATTAAGCTGAAAAGAAAACAGGTAAGGAAACATAGAAAAATTAATGCAGCCAATATACCACCATTAAAATATTGATTACTTAACTGTAAATAAACAAAGATACCTGATAGCAGATTATACAGATGATGGTAATTGGGAAACTATTTTTGTAAATACAAAATTTTAGTTCATGATTTGGTTTTGCTGCTACTTATGTTTACATAGTGTAATGCAAACCTCTGAGTCAATACTGAAATACTATGTGAACTTGTCAAAGATTAGTTCACCCAATCTATCTTCAAGGCAACCTTCAAGTAACTACACAGCAACCGGAGTGTAAAACTAAGCCCATGTAAAACATGAACAGAGCGACATGAAATGGTTGTGTACTTGTGTATAACTGTATATCATTGGTTGAGAGTGACATGAAATGGTTGTGTATAACTGTATATCATTGGTTGTTAATCAGTCAAGTTTGAAAGATTGAAACCAGGCAAACCTTTTTCAAAGCAAAGGGTGAACAACCTAGTATTATGGCCTTATGCGCATGAAGACTGGGTAGAAGAAGTGGGGAAGACCAGATAGTTTTACTTTTGACTTTTTCGATTCATCATTCATGTCTGCCTCAACTCTGGATAAAGTCTCAATATTTTTAAATAAATTACATTTTCCCTATCTCTAATAGATGGAAATATTCTAAAGAAAAACAAACTCAACTAACAAGTGGGCAAACCCACTTGTCTCCCCTCCTCTACTTCCTGTTACTTCTACCCCCACCTTCGGGGCTCAGGTCCATACCCCCTAGGGAAAGCACTACTGGCAGTAGAATCCTAGTGATTATCTGTTATGCCCTAGCTGTATGAACGTGAAATAACTCTACTTGTTTTAATCGTTAAACCAACTGGTACTTTTATGTAAATCCTAGTACCTCAAAAACAAATATTTGAGCAACGTTATTTCGCAGATTGAATTCACTAAAGTCAATACTAGCTTCCTCAAGCAGACGTAACCTACATTTGAAACAAAGAAAAAGGATGAAAAGACCACTTTATTCAAATCACTGAAGATAACAAAGGGGGAAAAAATTAGTCATACCGTTTTGACTTCCAAAAAGTAGCACATCCATCTTTAGCATCCCCAGTTCGCCCCTAAGGATGGCACCAGACTTTCTTAAGAACTGAAACACAAGAAGATCTAAAAGGCGACAGTTTTACAGAAAAGTGTTTTAGTGCTATACCATAAATCTACTTTCGTACCCTCTGTTGTTCATTTGCGCAGCAATGTCTTGAAATTTATCCACCTCCTGTTTTTCAAACCACAAAGTGTTATAGAGTACAGTGTGAGAATGGCATCACCAACATGCAGATTGAGTTCTTGCCTGAAGACACACTAGGTCGGGTTGCCAGTGCCTAATTTCACGAATAATAAGCCTCCTCCTCGAATCCCACCTCATTGCATCCCAAGGGACGTCCCAATAAAGGTTGGGGTGGTTCTGCGCATTGTTATCCGCCAAGATGTTGTATGACATGATTGTACACGCATCTAACAAAACAAAGCATTAGTACTAAACTAACCGTGCAAGAATGCCATCCATTTCCATGTTAACAAACCAAACCGATACAACTTTGTAACAAAAGGGCACACACCAGAAAGATCACAACTTTGTGGATAAAATTGCACTGGTTGGGGTAAAGTTTCTTACTTGCACTAATTGGGTGAACAAGCTTCTTACTATTTCCTAGTAGCAACACTAAGCAAAAAAAGAATGCAAAAGGGCAATTTTTACTCAGACATATGCACAAGCAGGTGGTGAGCAGAGGCAACTATTTTCTCCGACAATTAGGCAACTTGTACGTGCAACAGATACCTCCGCCGGAGGTCGAAGCGTTGTCCGCGAAGACCCACCGCCGGAAGGGCGCCGCGGATTGCGGGGCGCGGAACCGCTGCCAAGCGCCGCCAGGCGCGCCCGCGGGGCTCTGCCAGTGGCGGCGGTGGTCGCGGGGCGTGGCGTTTTCGGAGGACGCGCACCATACCCCTGCCCTGGGGGCGGGGGGAGAGCGCCAGCGCTTCGTGGAGCGGTGGACGGCGGGCGCCGGCAGCGAGAGACGCGCGCGCGAAGAGGTGGACACCATTGCGGCGAGACGTGGCGGTGGGGGGGGAGGGGACGGAGAAGGAAACTAGACGGGTTCGGGGTCTGAGAGACTGAAATTCGCCGTTCGGGTAGGGATCTATTAGATGGGTCTCAGGTTCTGGATCATACATCCGCCGATGGACGGTTCAAATGTGCTGCTAATCTTCAATAAAACAAAATGAGCAGTTTTTTTTTTAAGAATCACCTAGCCGAGTGTACTATTTTCTCCCCACAATTAGGTTTATGTCATCGAGATTTCCCTGTCCCATGCTACCATCACATTACCTTCTTATCTATCTCAATCAAATCCATCATCCCGCAGCAAAACTTAACTCACCACCCGCCGGCTATTATGCCGAAGCGCCCAATTGTAACATCCCATTTTAGGGCTTACAAAAATTTGTGAATTAAAATTCGAAAGTCAAATTTAATTTTAGTGTGCATCTCAAATTCTTTGGATTTTCAACTTTTGTTTTCTTGTTGGGCCAGCCCGACCCAACCCAACCTCTCCCTCGGCCCAGCGACCTTCGGCCTAGCATGTTTGGGCCCTTGGCTCAGCCTGCCCTAGCCTAGGCCGCCTGACGCCAACCCATGCCTGGTGTACGTGCTCAGCAGTGTCGCCTGCCGCCTCCCCCTATGCCCGGCCCTTCCCTGCCGCACACGTCCTTCGCTGTCTCTTCTCAGTGTGCACCGTGCTAAGCCGTGCATCACACCGACCTCGCCTGGACCCTCCTCTCTCCTTTCCCCGTGCGCCGCGCAACATCGACCCCAGCCCACCACATCCGTGAGCCCAAGCTCCTAGGCGTTCGTGCCTCCAAGCCGCCCGAGCCTTAACTACCATTCCCCTTCTCCGCGCCGCACGTGAGCACCCTCCTTCCCCCTCCTTTCTTCTCCTGTGCTGCACTGAGCGCCGGTCTGCCCCCTCCTTGGCCACCATGCAAGCCATTATGGTGCCAATGGCCACCTCGCCTCCTCCTTGGCTATAAAAGCCTAGCACCGGCTCCGCCTTCCCTCAATTGCACCCTATGCCCTCCACTACTCTCGAGTGCCACCCAAGCCTCCATCTTCCCTACCTCTGGCCACTCCGCTACCGCCGAGCCATCTCAAGCCTCGCTGCTCCTCCGGCTAATTGCTCATGGCTAGAGCTTCGGGTGAAGGGTCTTGAAGCGGCCCTAACCGCCTCCAAGCCACGTCACCCTCTTTGACAAGCCACCCATGACACCCTCTCTCTACCGCTAGGACACTCTACCTATCTCCGAGCCTCGTTCTTGGTCCTGGTGAGCTCCTTTCCCCTTCTAGTAACTTCCCTATCCTTGAATCGGGCCTTGGAGCCTTGTAGCGCCCTAGTGCCATTCTCTGGTTAGCCACCGCCGACCGTCCTAAGCATCGCCTCTAGACCCGTCACCTCGCCTTAGGGTTCATGCAGCGCTGAGGAGCCCGTTTTGGCCCTCACTTTTGTCCGCCGAGGCTCTGTAAGATCGAGGAGGCCGACTAGAGGGTGGGTGAATAGGAGGTTTTAAAATTTTCGTCTAATTCTAATTAGCAATTTTAAACTTGATGGATTGATAGAGCAAGATAACACTAACACTAGCACAAGTAATCGACTAAGAGCAATAACGAATGGTAGAGAACAACAATTGCTACTCTAACTAAGCAAGCAATCAAATGATATAAATGAAGAGCGTTGCTTGAATGAAAATGATCACAAGAGAGCAAACCACAATTGACACGATTACTTTTTACCGTGGTGATCGGAGACTTGCCGGTCTCCCCTAGTCCACGTTGAGGTAAGCCCGAACGAATCGGACCGGCTCCACGAATGAGCCTAAGCACCTCGATCACTATTGGATGCCCTTTCCCTCTCCGGGTAGGCGAGCTCCAAGCCTTCACAATCTTCCGGGCCTTCTCACAATCTTCTTGAGAAGATCACCGAAACTCCGCCAAGCCGTCTAGGTGCCGGCAAGCACCAAGAGAATAGACCACTGCGGCTTGATCTCACCCAAGTGCTCAATGGATCAACTAGAATGCAATGCACTTGAATTTTGGGTCAACTACCTCAAGTGAATGCACAAGTGAGTAAATGAGGTGTGAGAGGTTGCACTAGGCTCAAATGTATTCAATGGATGTTCAACAACATGTCCAAGTTCTGATGGGGGTGTATTTATACCCTCACCAACCTCAAATAGCCGTTACAATAAACAATCCTGAAAATTCAGGAAATCCGGTACTACCGCAGGCAAAACCGCGGTACTACCGGACTCTAGCTGACCGGTCAGAACGGCTATGTCAGAGAGTCAGAAGTAACCGTTGGTCAATGAGTGCGGTACTACCGCCGTTAAAAACGCAGTACTTCCGGACGTCCGGAAGTTCCGCTCCAAGACCCGGTACTTCCGATCTCAACGAGTCTAAGTCTTATTCTCGGCGCTCTCTGGAAATAACATTCCGCACTGGTATCCGGAACTTCCGCACATGCGGTAGTTCCGCAGGTAAAACCGCGGTACTTCCGTTTTCAGAGAGGCTAAGTTAAAGTCCGGGCGCTCTCTGGAATTAAAGTTCCGCTCGGGTGCCCGGTACTACCGGCCATCCGGTAGTTCCGCAGGTCAACCCGCGGTACTTCCGTTTTCCGAGAGGCTAAGTCTGAGTCCGGGCGCTCTCTGGAAAAAACGTTCCGCCTGGGCGCCCGGTACTACCGGACCTGCGGTAGTGCGGTAGTTCCGCCGAATACACACCGGAACTACCGGATTTTCTGACAATGCACAGATTTGGATTAATTTCAATTTCTAAGTGCATGCATGATCCTAAATTGATCCATAGGGCACATTTGAACATGATCAAGCAATCACCATGATCCCTCTTAATAGTACGGCGTCTATCCTATAATCCGGTCTTCCAACCTAACTCCAAGACCGGTAAAACAAAATAGATACCTAAACTATTTACCTTGTCGCCCTAGAGATCTTGAGTCTTCATGGGAAATTTTGTGAGCCTCTTTCTTTGCCATTTGAACTTATCCTTTCAAACACTTAATGCACACATTAGTCCCATATTCACATAAATTCATTAATTACCAAAACTAACATTTTTAGGGGCCTAGATGCTTTCAATCTCCCCCTTTTTGGTAATTGATGACAACAAGAGCAATTTATGAGAAGAATTTAAGATTTGGATATACTCCTAGTTGGCAAGGTGTATATCACAAAGTCTTTGAAATTTTGGCAATTTTAGAACATGGGGAATTTATGCATTTTAGAAACTAATAAGAAAGAGCTCCCCCTAAACATGTGCATCAAATTTTGCAGGAATTTATTTGGCATGATTACATTATAGTATTTCAGCACATTTACCAAAAAAATCAAGGATACGCAATAGACAAGTAAACAAGCATTGCATTAGGGACATGACATAGTTCATTACAATGCAACAGAAATTAAAATACTAACCATCCACAGAGTTTAAACCACACAATAAGCATTACATGGTTCATTTCACCATACTTTATTACAACGATAGATAAGACTTAAAAACTTCTCCTACAATTTCTCCCCCTTTGGCATCGAAATACCAAAAAGAGGAGCTAGTCCTGAGCTGCACTGGGAGAAGGAGGACCACGGCGACGAGTGCGACGACCATAGCGAACTGGAGAAGGCGGATGAACTGCACTCTCCAAGGCTGATACGCGATCACCAAGGGAAGACACAGTGGAGATCAAGACATCCTGGCGCTCCTCCAACCTAAGTATGGCAGAGTAAATCTGTGAAAGCGACACGTCGCCCTCGCCCTGGGAAGGAGGATCAGCAGCTGCCTGATGCTGAGGCTGAGCCTGAGCCTGAGCCTGAGCACGGGTACGAACAGGAGCAGGAACAGGAGGCTCTGCACGCGGCTTGTATGGCTTGTGCGGGGTGCAGAGTGCTCCTCGGTATCCAGTCTTCCTAATGATCACAGCCATGATGAATGGAGCAAAGTTGATCCTTTTCTGTTTGTCATTCTTATTGGCGTCGATCCCCCTGATGATAAGATCCACCACATCAAACTTTTGTCCGCGCATAATGTAATCAATTACATTCCACGCATGGCCACGAATAGCATCATAATTCCCACTCTTGGGAAGAATGGTGTGGTTGATGATCCTGTTGACAAGGCTGAGAATAGGAAGTAAGCCATTTGTCGTCCCCAGTGTCCGTTCAGCAGCTTGGTCATAGTACTCTGAATATGCAGCAATAGGAAGAGCTCGCTTGCTGAACACCTTCTCATATGCACTGGTTTCCGTCCCAAGTGCTAGCTCAAACTCGTGCCTGGTGCACTCAATGTACTGGGTCCCTGTCATCCAACTCAGATGCTCAAAGTTGGGAGAGATGTACAGGGTAGCATAAAACTGCCTGATCATGTTGTCCATATAGTTGCATTTGAATGCAACAAGTTGATGGATATCAGCTCGCTGAAAGAGCTGATAAGCACCACTGAACTTGTCGATCTGCGACAAGTGATCCCAGTCCACATACTTATGTGCAGCAAATTTGCGAGCTGGACCATACATCTCCTGGTACACCTTCTCTTGAAACTTGGAATGAAATTGGGGGTTCATCGAGTTTCGAGGGCGTACATACTGACTGCGACGACGAAGAATAGCATAATCCTCATTTGTGATCTTGTCGAGGTCCACTTCTTCGTCTGCAGTTACCTCAGGCATCTCCTCATCTGAGATCGCATAATCCTCGCTTTCATGCGAGGCCTCAGATCCGCTCTCATGTGAATCCTCTGAGTCATTCTCAGGGTCGGAGGCGGGACCCTTGCCCTTGTGCTCCGCCGTCTGAGATGCAGGAATTGAGGAGGAGGATTGACCTGCCGAGCCCCCATAAGACTTGTGCGAGACGTTCTTCATCCTCGGCATCTTCAATGACATAGTAGGATAATCAAGGAATGAGGTAGAATAAGCAAAAGTAGGTTTGAAATTGAAAGCAATGAATTTTTGCTGTTCCAGGAAAAACGGAAGTACCGGCGGCAAAACTGCGGAACTTCCGGGAAATCCGGTAGTTCCGGCATTAAACATGCGGTACTTCCGGGACCCCGGTAGTTCCGGCCGCTCGTCCGGTAGTTCCGGTTTTTCTGGACATTTCTAGGGCATGATAAAAATTGAATATTTTTGGGGTATTTCTTGGATTGAATCCAGTGCATGCATGTATAAACATTCTAATACCCCAAACAAACTACTTTGCCCAAGAATATTTCAGCAAAAATCATCACATTTCAAATTTAACCTAAACTCCACCTAGGGTTCCAAGAACAAGATAAAAAGTGGGTTTTGATCCGATTTACCTTGTGAAGACGGAGGAGGAGAACCCTGGGAGTGCAAGGAATCACCCAAAAACGAAGAACTCCCCTCGGATTCAAAGATCGGGAGAGGAGAGAGGTTCTTGGGAGAGAGAGGGTGGAGGAGAGGAAGAAGAGAGGAGTAGGCGGCTGCGGTCTGGGAGGAGTGAAGATGAGAGAGAAGAGAGATAAAGGAAAAAAGAGTAACGGTTGGAGGAGTTGGCGGTTTTGGAAACCGCATTGAATCCCGCAGAAGGCGGTAGTACCGCGCGTAACACGCCGGTAGTACCGTGTTCGCAGAAATTCCGGAAGTTCCGTGGATTGCACTGCGGTAGTTCCGGTTTTTCTGTCAGGTGCGGAAGTACCGCACAATGGACTGCGGTAGTTCCGGATTTTCTGGAACTTTTCAGGATTTGACTTTTAGATCTGGAAATTTTGCAAATGATCCCTAGTTTTGCATCCAACTAAAGTCATTTAGGATCATTATGCATCAATTGAGCTAATGCTATATTTTGAAACTAATTTTTTATGAATTTAAACAAATTTTTGACCAAAATAGGGGAAAAACCAACAAAAATCCATATGAGCACAACAAATGAGCAGAAATGGATGAAATGAGATTTCAAGCTACATTTGAGTAGTCTATGACATTTAATTCATTCCTCAACTTGCAAAAGCGGCTTTCATCTAATGGTTTGGTGAAAATGTCCGCTAGTTGATTTTCGGTTCGGATGTGGCTAATCTCAATATCTCCCTTGCTCACATGATCTCTCAAGAAATGGTGGCGTATATCTATATGCTTGGTTCTTGAGTGTTGAACGGGATTATTGGATATTTTGATAGCACTATCATTATCACACAAAAGAGGCATTTTATCAAAATTGATCCCATAATCCAACAATGTTTGACTCATCCAAGGCAATTGAGCACAACAACTTCCCGCTGAAATATATTCGGCTTCGGCGGTTGAAAGTGCTACGGAATTTTGTTTCTTGGATGACCAACACACTAGAGATCTTCCTAGAAATTGGCAACTACCCGAGGTGCTTTTTCTATCCACTTTGCATCCCGCATAATTAGAATCCGAATATCCAATTAATTCAAATTTTGCACCTTTGGGATACCAAAGCCCTATGCTTGAGGAATGCTTTAAATATCTTAGAATCCTCTTTACGGCCACTAAGTGACACTCTTTTGGAGAAGCTTGAAAACGTGCACACATGCATACACTAAACATAATGTCGGGCCTAGATGCGGTAAGATAAAGCAAACTACCAATCATGGATCTATAAAGCTTTAAATCTACCGACTTACCTTCTTCGTTGAGGTCTAGATGCCTGTTTGTTGCCATGGGTGTTTTGATGGGTTTGGCTTCTTCCATTCCGAATCTTTTGAGTAGATCCTTCACATACTTTGTTTGGCTTATAAACGTTCCATCTTTAAGTTGTTTGATTTGAAGTCAAAGGAAGTAACTTAGCTCACCAATCATCGACATCTCGAATTCCCTAGACATCATCTCACCAAATTCTTTGCAAAAGTCTTGATTAGTAGAACCAAATATAATATCATCAACATATATTTGACATACAAAGAAATCATCTCCAATAATTTTTGTGAATAGAGTTGTATCTACTTTACCAATTTTAAAGCCTTTTGATACTAGAAAGTTACGAAGGCGCTCATACCAAGCTCTAGGAGCTTGCTTTAAACCATATAGTGCCTTTGACAATCTATACACATGATTAGAGTATTTAGCATCTTCAAATCCCGGGGGTTGTTCCACATATACTAATTCGGAAATTGTACCATTAAGAAATGCACTTTTGACATCCATTTGAAATAATTTAATGTCAAAGCATGATGCAAAAGCAAGCAAGATTCTAATTGATTCAAGTCTAGCAACGGGCGCAAAAGTCTCATCATAATCTAAGCCCTCGACTTGGGTATAACCTTGAGCTACTAACCTTACTTTATTTCTTACCACAATTCCATTCTCATCTTGTTTGTTCCGGAAGACCCATTTTGTGCCAATGACATTGTGCTCCTTGGGTCTCTCCACCAAGGTCCAAACATCGTTTTGAGCAAAGTTATTCATCTCTTCATGCATAGCATTTATCCAATCCGGGTCATCTAATGCTTCTTCTACACGCTTAGGTTCAAGTGAAGATACAAAAGAATAGTGTTCACAAAATGAAGCTACTCTAGAGCGAGTTTGAACACCCTTACTTACGTCACCCAATATTTGGTCAATTGGATGATCCTTGGCTATTGCATTGTGAATCTTGAACATATTTTGCGGTTGATCCTTTTCTTCATCTTCAATAACTTGAACATCGTTTGTTGTGGAAGAAGAGGGTGGTTCCACTTGTCTAGATGAGCTTGGTGATGTTGGATCCTCTTTTGGCTTGATGTCTCCGATTTGCATGTTCTCCATTGCCTTGCGAAGACTTTCATCTCCTACATCATCCAAGTTCTCATGCTCTTCTTGAGAGCCGTTAGTTTCATCAAATTGAACATCACATGATTCTTCCACTAAACCCGAATTTTTATTAAAGACCCTATAGGCTTTACTATTTGAGGAGTACCCTAAAAGGAAGCCTTCATCACATCGACTTTGAAATTTTGAGAGCCGAACACCTTTTCTTAGAATATAGCATTTGCAACCAAATACTCTAAAATAAGAGATGTTCGGTCTCCTTCCAACAAGAAGCTCATAGGAAGTCTTTTTCAAGAGTCGATGTAAATAGAGGCGATTTATGGCATGACATGCGGTGTTAATAGCTTCCGCCCAAAACTTGTCGGAAGTATCATATTCATCAAGCATTGTCCTAGCCATTTCAATTAATGTTCGATTTTTCCTCTCTACAACTCCATTTTGCTCCGGAGTGTAGGTTGTGGAAAGCTCGTGCTTTATTCCAAGTTCATCACAAAAGTCTTCAACCTTTGTATTTTTGAACTCGGAACCATTGTCACTCCTAATTTTCTTTATTTTAAAATCAAATTCATTTTGAGCCCTTTTTGAAAAACTTTTGAAAATCCCGGAGGTTTCACTTTTGTCATTTAGGAAGAAGACCCATGTATATCTAGAGTAATCATCCACAATGACTAAACAATAGCTATTACCTCCAATGCTCTTATAGGTTGTTGGCCCGAACAAATCCATATGTAAGAGCGCTAATGGCCTAGAGGTTGACATGATACTTTTGGAAGGATGAGAATTAGCGACTTGTTTTCCGGCTTGACAAGCACTACAAAGTCGATTTTTCTCAAACTTTACATCCTTCAAGCCAACCACTAAGTCATGCTTAAAAAGCTTTTTAAGTTGAATCATTCCCGCATGACCTAGCCTTCTATGCCACAACCAACCCAAAGAAATTTTTGCAATTAAACAAGTTTTCAAACAAGACTCATTTGAAGAAAAATCTACCAAATAGAGATTCCCAAATCTAAAGCCTTTGAAGACTAGTTCATTATTATTATCTTTTGAGATTATAACATTTTCTTTTGAGAATGAGCATGTTAAGCCTAGATCACATATTTGAGCGACGGATAGCAAGTTGAAATTTAATGATTCAACTAAAGATACATTAGAAATTGAAAGGTCGTTTGAGATAGCGATTTTACCCAATCCTAATACCTTTCCTTTGCTATTGTCTCCAAATGTGATTTTGTCATTGCTTCCATTCTCAAATGTGGTGAACATCTTCTGGTCTCCGGTCATATGTTGGGTGCAACCGCTATCCAACACCCAATGCCTTCCACCGGTTTTGTAGTTCACCTACAAAAGAAGATCAAGTTCTTTTAGATACCCAAATTTGTTTGGGTCCTTGGAGGTTAGTGACCAAGGTCCTGGGTACCCAAATGGATTTCTTTTTAGCACCCAAAATCGAGGTTCCAATGAAATGAGCAATGACATTTCCATTTGTAGATTTTCTAAGCATATAACAAGAATCATATAAACCAATGGAATGCATGTTATTCTTAGAACAATCATTTTGCATATGTCCAATACACCGGCATTTTGTGCAATACTTACCATTTTCCTTTAGAAACCTTGGAGGCTTGTATACCGGCTTCTTACCCTTTTGGGGGACATATCCAAGTCCCTCTTTGTTAAAAGAGCATCTTTGATCGCTTAGTAATTTATCAAGGGTTTCCTTTCCCTTGTAAGCCCTCTCTAAACTTTTGTTTAATTTTAGTACTTGTTCTTTTAAATTTTTGTTTTCATTAGCAATGATATCATCATGAACAAGATTTAGAGCATTTCTAGAATCTACACTTGATGAACAAGGTATGGCAAGTAAATCATCACAACAAGTAGATATGCTAGATTTTGAAATTTCTATACTAGACTTTTCATTCAAGATATTGCAAGTGACTCCAATGCTAGTACTAGATTTGTGATTTTCTTGGAGAAGCAAATCATGAGCTTCCTTTAGCTCCTCATAAGAGTATTTGAGAGAGGTGTGTTCTCTCTTTAAGACCTTAAACTTTGATTTTTCTTTTCCAAGAAATTCATTCAATTCAACTAGCATATTCATCAAGTCATCATATGAAGGCTCATCATCATCAAGCAAGTTTACCTTTTCTCCTTTAGCCATAAGGCATGTAGGAGTGGAGAATAGTGATGGAGCCTCCTTGATTGCAATGCCCACAAGCCCTTTCTTCTTGGGAGATTCGTCCT